>OX638113.1:26359135-26996802 GCA_951804975.1 Anthophora plumipes | reverse complement strand
ACGTTTCGATTACAGAGTACAGTGCGGTATCGTGAAAAAAAGTACATGCCTCGGGTGAACGTATATGTACACGCGTGTAGACGTATAAATTGTATTGCGACGTTACGTGATCGTCTACCGTAACGATTCCAGTTGCATCGTAAGACACGCGAGGCAAAAACTGAACCAGCCAGAGGGAAGCAAGAGTGGAGAGTATTCTCAGGAACGGAGAAATTTATTTTCATCAGCACGCTTTCCGCAACGAGCGTCCTTTCGACGCGATCATAAGCTGCATTGGACGCGCATGCGTGCCTAGGCGTGCACGTCAGGCGAAAATTTGTCGATGCGCTTTAAATTTCACAAATTAAAATCCGCAGAACCGTACTCCCCAGAGAAATTTCCTCGCTTACTTCCTTCCGTCCGCTAGGAGAGAGCCGCGCCGGTTAATAAAGTGATACGAATTATGGGAGCTATATACCATTTCAAATTTTTCGTATTCTACGCCGATGATTAATTTGCCGGGAATTAAATATTGGAGGGAATGAACCGACGCGGGAATTTTTATAGAACGATATTATAAAACGCGTGGGGAAAATAAACCTTCGAACACGAGAGGTTTTAAGAGATCCGATTTACGAGACGTGTCGACGACGCATGTACAATATTACAACGCATATAGATACTTTGGAAGTGTAAAATTGTCACGAAGAAGAAAGGAACGCTACGAAAACAAGGCTTAAGTGGTGTCAGAATTAATCGAATTTGCGTTCCACCAAGAAAACAGATTGGCTGGTTTGGATGTGTCGTAGAGTGACGATTAAATGACGCTTGCTACTTCTGAGTGTCGTAAATACTCGTTGAAGTAGTTTCCCGAATTGTATAATAGCGGGCTGCATTTAGTAATGGCTTGTATTTTACTGATCGATATTTTAAACCCTTTTGGTCAGTATTTAAATAATTTGATCTGTATCCTTTGTTGGGATATACCTAATCTAACCTAACCTAACTTAACCTAACCTAACCATTTTTTTATTTACACACCGACCGTTTAGTATTTTTATATCGACCTTTTCGGTAAGAAAATACTGAGCAAAAGTTGATGTAAATACTGATCGAACTGACCATTTAATTTGTTGCCTTTTACAATTGGATTAATACCCTTAAAACTTTGAAAGGGTTAATCATCACACATACTGCAATCTCAGACGTCGGAAGTAAGGAAAGCTAAAAGAAATCGTTCCATAATTCCACGTGACTTCGAATTAGATCGTCAAGTCGATCCCTGGCTGCAGTCCAATTGGACAAATAACGACTTTGTCGTTTCTTTTCGTTACAGATTCGAGAGATTGCGGCTCGAGGTCCCGGACGCGATTTCCCGGGTGAAGGCGCTGGAGGGTAATGTACTGTACGATGAACTGGGCACGCTGAAGACAGATTGGGAACAGTTACAAAACGTCAGTGTGATAATACACGCAGCTGGTCCAAGCGACCGTGTGCTACGCATCTGCCAAGAACTGCCGCGACTAGAAGTTGTAGTCGTTGCCTCGAGCATTTTTCGATACGCGTCGGATGGTCAAATCAGCGAGTCACCATTCGAGAAGGAAAGTGTGCTAGAGGGACCTGTAGCTTTGGTGCGAGTTCCGTTGATAGGACCAGCTGTACGCGAACCTATGCCTGGTTTCGTAGACATCTTCAAAGGATCGACAGCCCTGATGGTTGGAGCAGGCCTTGCCCGTGGCAACTCTGAGTTTCAAGCGGAAATCATTCCTATCGACCTGGCGGTCAACATCCTCATCGCCGTTGCTTGGGAACGAGCCACCGCGTAAGTACCCTTTTCCTCCTTCTCTACCTCTTTGCCTGCTTCCGGTTCCTTTACCGGTCCGATATGATTTGGTTTAAACGTTCTTGCTGGGAAATGCACCAGAAATTCATTCGTCATGACCATGCAGATTTTACACGGTTCTTTTGTTTAGTATTGTATTTAGTAAAACATTTGTATTTAGTTTCTACAACAGTCAAATTGTTAGTAATATTGCGCGATCGACGCAACAGCTATGCGTGCGATTATCTAGATTGCAGAATGGAACTATAGGAACGCTAATATTTTTAACAGTTTTGAATTTTACGAGAACAGTTAAAGGAAGCCAGTTGTATAGTGTGAAAGAGCATTGTAAATAATGGATTTTAAATGAATATCGTTGAATTTTTCTATACATAATGTCGAGATTTAATCGAAAATCGTTATTAACATTCTTAACAAACTTCGACAGCTTCTAATATTTATGCTATAAATCTGCACCAGTTAGATATTTCGTTCTAAATAAATGTTACTTTTGCACTACCTTCGTTACATATAACTTCCTTCTAATCTTTTGCACGATATTAGTAACATTAGTGATATTAGTAATATTTAGAAATCGTTAGGATTTGAAAACTCTTGAAAATTGTACTGTTATGCTTTGCAGTGTAGGATAGACTAACAGCCACGAAGATTTCGCTGAATTCGGTTGCGTCAGGAGAAACGGTGGTTCAGTAACCGAGAAAAGAGAAAGAATATAGATGTTTGAAGCGAGAAAGAAAGAACAGGACCGTTGGTTGTGCAAGTAGTAACGCAAAGTGTACAGGAATGCACATATAAGTTGGCAAGTTTCACTGAACATAAAAAAAGAAGCAACAAACCATTGGAAATCGACTGTTGGTTAATGAGTGGCGGAGAACGCATCAAGAGGCAAACATAGATTAAAAAGAAACACCGGAAAATGTAAACGGTGCCTGTGTACACTTCTGAAATTCTTTTTATTCCACGCTTAACCTCGATAAAGAGTGAAATAACTAAAGATACGTACGATTATGTGTTTACATATTGGACACAGGTAACCGTATGTTTGACGGTCTATTAGAACTCCGTATGGGAAACACGAGCATCGACTGGTCGTTAAAGAAGCTTTACAGGCAGTAAGCTTGTAGTTAATTACACGCGAGTAGACATCGGATAACGAAGACGATGTGCTTCGCGAGCTAATAAGGATCGCCTCGGTCCTCTGTCGGTTGTAATCGTTTTCACGCGAGCCAACCGTTCCGGAAAACTGACGCTTCCTTAAGCTACTTTGACGTAATGCAATCACTAATTGCTAGACAATTCCTCGCTTCGTTACAGTCGGCTACGATAAAAATGGAGAAAGTTACTCGACACCGGTGAAACGATCGACGTAACTGTTCTTGCGTAAAACGGTGCACAGGTAATGTTGAATTATTAAAAGGCAAAACGAAAGTAATCATCGACGAAACTTATCGGACCTGTTTCCTTTCACGAGAAAATCACTGTGCATAGAAACTGGACACGTGAAAGATAAAACTTCGATAGCGGTGTAATAGTTTGTTGGAAAAACGAGACGATAAACGGTATATGAACGAGTAAAAGACGTGAAATCGAAGCCAGTTACGATACGATTAAGTTGGAGCGCGTGTAAATCACGAGTCTTTATAAGTCCATAGACCGTTACCTTTTTCCACCGGTTGAAACCATAAAACGCAGCAATTAAAGTTCACGCCAAATGAACGCGGTTTCGTTTCACGAGGGATCCTCGAATCTCTTTTGAGCGGGCCGGGAAAAGGCAACAGTTTACGCGGCTAACGTTCGGAGCATAGAGCAATGCCAGCGGAAGATCGTATTAAGGTGGTTTACCGGTTCGAATAACGGTTATCGTTCCGCGAAGAATTACCTAATCCGGGAACAGTCGCTTTTTTTGCAGATTACGCAAGCAACCAGCTTCATTGTCACGAAGCAAAGATGATACAGAGTGTCTAGAGTTATCTCCTCGTTATTCTACTATAGCAGACAAATATTCTTCGTAGTCGTAATTATTCAATCTGACCAAGACTGTTTTAATACCGATGATAATAATTTGATCGAACCGTTATCAGAGACTGTTGTTAAAAGAGTTTCACAATTCCTTCACGTTTCATTCAGGAGAGCCTTTGGAAAGGCGCGAGAAAAGAGAAATGCAAATTGTTTCGTGGTGAAGCATTCTAAACGCGATACGCTTAGTTTCCCTAGCTTTGGTGAAATGGAAATAGGACAAATAATATCGCTGGATGTAATGAAAGAACGAATTGTTATTCCGGTTTGCACGATCGGTAACTTCGTGTTTCAAAGAGGAGCGATCAGTGGCGCCTAGAATATAGACGGTTTAATCTGCCGTATCGGAATGAAGTTTTAAATTTGTCACGTGTTACAGACCAATAGGGGCGCTCGTATTGCGGTCTAGCCTTTAAGCGGTTGGTTTTTATTTACGTCAACGAATTGCCAAACGATCGAACGATACGAGCGGCATGTTTCACCGCGTACGAAAATTTCGAAAGTACATTTTGCAAATTTATGGTAATTATACGTATGCTGAAGGTTTCGTTGAAATTTATGAGCTACAAACGATTGAAAATGGCAAAAATCGAACTTTTTCACGACTTTTCGCCTGTAATTGCGATAAATCAAAGGATTCTTACATTTTTCAACGCTTGCATCAACCGATTTCGATGAAATTTTCAGCATGAATAAATCTACAAATATATTTTTCAAATTTTCGTTACGAGTTCAGCTAAAAAATTTGTAACAGGTGACCTTTATCATTTCCTACGTAATTCTAGCGAATTGCAAGTTTTTCAAAAAGCGTTTTGCAACTAGTAAACTGATCCTCTTAACTTCAAAAAAGAACTGGTCATTTAGACAAATTTTAAAAAGGTTATTCTATTTTGAACGATGTTTGAATATTAATAAGAGTCGTTGTATATCGAAACATATGGTAAACTATTATCGAATGATTTGATGATATCACCGATGGTCTCGTTACTATTTTCTTCGTAATTTTGATCAATTTGAATTGTTTGAAAACTGTTTCTGAGCGTTACTCTGTACGTGTAGATAGACAAAAGATGGGAAAGAAGGAAAGGTATTTCTTTGAAACGACAGTCGAGGTAGAATTTCTATAAAAATACAAGCAATTCAGGCTCGATGGTCGAGACTGTAAAATTCAAAGTAGTTACGTACAGTGACCGGTATACTCGGTTTATGAGGGCACAACATACTGAGTTGTTTCCTTTAATTTTACCTCCGAGGTTGCTTTAAGCTTTGTTGTGTTGCAACGACATCAAATTGTTCTGGGTTTAGATTGAACTCCAGTATCAGCGAGTATCTTAAACGAGTAAAGTCACGTTGGCGTCTTCGTCGAACTTGTACTTCACGATACATACATAATTCATACTTGTATTCGAATGTTGTTTTATTTATTTTGCTACTGTACGTACAATTTTATGACTTTTTATTCTACCGTAGCGTACAGTGCTCGTTCTAATGATATCTATAATTTTTAATAATATAACCTATCCTAATTTACCTTTCAACTGTACGTTTTAACATGCTTACCGATATATTCAGTCCATTCAATATCGTTTACCTTACCGTGTTACTTCCATTTATCACTTTCTATTTAACTTTCGAATATTCTGCGTTTCATACAATACAAGATTACTTAATCTAGAGCGTTACAACATTGCCTGTAACATCGGCTATAATATTAGAACTGTAGCTTTCTGAAAACTAGTCATAGGTATCCATATTTTTCAGTTAAAAAGAATTTCTCTTAATTTTACTTTTCAAGAACTAACGTGAAACGCTTTCCTGCCTTGCTACACTTTTCTACTTTATTTATTTATTTTCTTTTTATATCACTAACCGAATTATCTTTTGATAGAAATAAGAAATGTCGGAATGAAACGGATAAAATTCTGGTTTGACGGTTGCAGGAAGAATGTGCAAGGGCCAGTGGTATATAACGCAGCTCCGATAGGATGCACATGGAGTGACCTGATTAAGAAAGGTCGACGAGGCAACCAAAAGTTTACATATCCAACTTTCGGCCTCCGTGGAATGACGTCTATGGCAGCGGCGCATTGGATTCTGGTGCTGCTCTTTGAATGCTTGCCATCCGCACTCTGTGACACGATTCTCGGGCTGCTCGGAGCAAAGAAAAGGTATAACGAACTGGAAATTTACGATATCTTCGATGTTGAGCCGAGTCGTGCATTCGAACGGGTTCCTTTGAGACCTACGACGTCGCTAACGGACAGGGCCTACGTCGATTCTTAAAAAGGGGGTGACGAATTCTAACCTTAAAACGTCTTTCGAGTGCTTTTCAACTAGAAATTCCTTCAAGAGTCAAGAGAAGGCGGTGCGCGCTATTTTCACATAACGTCAACTTGAAAATTGAGAATATAGTGCCTCCTCATTTTTGTTCCTTAGTTACGCGTCTAAGTGTCAGAAAAGGTAAATTATATTCTTCATTCTCTCGGTAAGATGAATTTGATAGAAAATGGCGGAACATACAGCCCTCCCTCAAAATATTTTAGCGGTTCACTCAACTCTGGATTTCCAAAAAAGGAGAAGAAAAAGAAAAAGAATTTCGCGAATCAGACGAGTGTAGAGTTATCTGACATAAGGTGACGTAGGATAGCGGAAATCCGCGAGCGAAGTTTTCGGAAAGAAAGAAGCATGGAAGAAGATTTTCAGAAAAGTTTGATCAGTGTTACATGGGGGATGGAGGGGGATGGAGGGGGAAGGGCGGTCAATGGTGGGTAAAAGTAAAAGTTATCCTCAACTGCGATTTAGGCGAATACCAGGGTAAACAGGTTTTCCATAGGGAGCGTTCGAATTGAAGGGACAGGGAAAACCATTGGAGAAAGAGGAAGCGACAGAAGATGGCGAAAAAAGGGGGAAAACAGTCGAATGGGAAACTCGCAAACTCGTTCTCTGATTGCTTTTAAAAATCACGAGTTTGCTTCAACGACGAAGAGAAACTTCTCGAAAATCTTGACAGCTCTTATTGAAATATGTCTTTTTGCTAGTCTGCGCGTGTAACTTTTCCTCTCGACTATTCTCCGTTCAGTCAGCTAGCTACGTGAACTGATTGTTTGCGCACATTTTTATCGAATGCCATTTTCACAGGGTTGGCAAGTTTAGTAACGACTTAATAAAAAAGTATGCGTGTGTTGTCATTATTGCACACTGAATTGTGTAAAAGGGGAAGATTTACTGGTATTAAATGTTACCTACAATTTGTTCCTGTTAAATCTGACCTACGATCTAAGGTACAATTTGTTCGTCTTAACTCTAACGCGTAATCTAACGTGCAATTTGTTTCTATTAAATCTACCTCATAATCTACCTACCAGTTTGTTACTGTTCAATGTTTCTAATTAATTGTTGTTAAATTAAAGACTGTTCACGTGAGATCTGCAGTTTCTAAATCTAAATTTTCCTTGACACTTTAACACCTGCTGTTATCTTTGCGTGATTTCGTTCAACCGATGAACAAACGACAAATCGAAGCTCGTGTAAATAACGAGTAATAAAATACACATTTAAAAATCAAAGATGGTCAAGCAAACGTTTTTACACTATCTACTTTTTTTTTTGTTAATTCGTTTGATTCTTTTTTATCTTCTACCATTTGTTTCTAAATTTGTGAAAAATACTGCCGATAATGATAAAATGATAAAATACAAATTTTAAAGAAACAAAGATGGATCAAGCACACATTTATTCCATCTTTTTATTTTCTTTTAATGCTTTTAGTTTTTCTGTTATCTTTGAAGATTCGAAGATTTGTTATCTTCAAGCATACTTTTTAATTTATACAAGGCTGCAAACTTGTGAAACATACCGACGCCATGTGCAAGTTTTTAGGCACGATAGGGACAGCCGTAAAAGTGTTAATAATTTGTATCCATCAAATGATAAGATTTTGATCGAAACGTACCATTTATTTCACTTAACATTACTTTTCACATAATCTTCTTAACATCCCCCTTCAACATTTCACCAGGAAGCATTCGAAGCTTCGTTGAAGTATATCTTCTCAAATTTCATTTCGAATTCCCGTCACAAAATTCTAAATCCTCCGGAAGTTAATGCGCCGAGGCCACGTCTCGAGAACTTGCGCACCTTTATTACTCCGAGGAAGTCAAACGTCGCCGTAGACGTCGTCAAACTTTTGCAATTACGTCGTTCACTCGAAAAGCGAAATCGAGTGCATCCCATCGATCTGCTCGTACATACGCGCGCGTTAAGGCACATGTTGCACACGCTGTCGCGAGTTCTGGCACCCGTTTGTCAGTCGTCACGGAGGAAATTACCGTTGTCGCTGCTGCATCTAATTGCGTTAATCGATTAAGCAACGGAACAATACTTTTGACTAATTATAACCGCGACGCGTGTGCACGAGGAATACGGAGACAAATTCCTACCTATGCTCATCTATACGCAACGTGGAAAAGAGGACTGGAAAATGCGGGAAAGAATTTCACGCCAAGGTGCTTTATAACAGACTTGCTAATACAATTTTGCTTACTCGATATAGAAGCAATTTGAAATATAAAATCGCTAAACTGTTGCAACTTTTGAGGAATACTCTTATTAAAAACAACAACAAAAATCCACCGTATTCGTTTATTGTATACACGCAAGAATCTATTAATTAATTAGAAAAAGTAACTTCTATCTTTTTCAACTTTGACGTCCTAGGCTAATTTGTGAAATAAATAGATACAACAGGCGGCTGGGCAGTTCAAGTTTGAACTCTTCTAAAAAGTTGAGACATCGTTCCTTTTATAGATTCTTAAGAATTATTAACACTCTGACGGCCGCCCCAATTTTTCACAAGTTCGCAGCCTTATGTAGACTAAACAGTATGTCTTAAAACAAAAGATCTAGCAAATAGAAAAAGGAACACAGAATAAAAACTTCCTTCACAATCTTTGATTTTTAAATTTGCATTTTATTACTCGTTGCATGAAAATCAATTTGTCGATTGTTCATCTGGTTGTGAGAATGAAATCACAAATATGTCACACCGGCCGAAAAACGCTGATTGAACGAGATCACGCAAACGTCAAACTGTCAATAGCTTTAAGTCTAACAGATTTAATCCTCTCGCTACTGTTGTCGCCTATTCCTTAATTTGAACCTTAATTTTATTCTTTGCGTACTTCCGGTTCAGTTACCGAAAGAAACTTCAAACTTTGACACCTTTGGAAGCAATTTAACAAATTTTCCAACTGCACAACGCACTAAAATATGTCGTAGCGAAAGAGTTAAAGATAAAAGAAAAAAAGGATTTATAGGGTACCAATCGATTCACGCTGGCGATATGAAGTCCCATCAATTGAGTAATACGTTAATATCTGAACACACGAGAAACACGATTACAGGATAAAGAGAGGGGACGTAGTAAATGGTAGGTCTGCGTAAAACGATTCGAAGAAAAATCACGATGGAGAAGGAGAATTTGTTTTCGAAAGAAATATATGCGAATTGTCGTGTAGGGAGTAATAGAGAGAAGCAAGGGAAGATGGCAGGCAGGCGGGAGTTAGGTTAGCTATAGCGAGGAGGAGAGAAGTGGGGAGAGGAGAAAAGATCAGTCGCCGAGGTAAAACCTTTGCTTCTCCGCAGGCTTCTCAAGGAGCAGCAGAGAGTTCGTAATGCACTTCGATCCCTTGAGTCAATTTCATCGAGGCCGTGGTCAGCAGAGAGGAATCGCGTGTACCTGCTTCAGCAACGTCTCACCCCAGAAGACCAAGATGCATTTCCGGTTGCCACGGAAATCGACATCGAGAGTTACGTTATGTGCACGGCCGCCGCAGCCAAGAAGTATTGCGTGGACGAGGGCAATATCAGCCTCGTAAAAATCTTTCGACTACTTTTCTTCTTTCTTATCGTGGCCGCTCTCTTCTTCGCGTTTGTCTTCCCTTTCCGCGGATATCACGTGTTCGAGAAAGACATAAAATTCTAAACGCACCGCTCGCTAATCTAAACGAAACGAGGAAATGTCATATTCGTGTTGCGGTGTCTTGGAAAATTTTGGTCGACTCCTCGTTCAACGATTCAGTTCTCGGAAATTTTACGATAAATTCAAAGAAAAAAGTGGTAACTTTATAACGTTTACAGAGGAAAGCTGTATCTTTGCTTAAACTGTTTTAACGAAACCCCCTTATCATTAATGAACGATAAGGAAGTATTTTCTAAATTTGAACCTGTTCATTTGTCGACAGCCAACGTCGCCTAAACGAAAATCCTAGCGTCGATCTATAGAGAGCTGCATGGCGTTTAACGTATTAAGAGTGAAAAAATGTGATAACTTTTTTTAGAACGAATTGATAGTGATTGTTGGAAAGAATGGATACCTAATGCTCTTTCTGTGAGTTTCATCGTCGTCGAAAGGAGCAAATGGCGAGGAAATCAAAAGAAGTTATAGGCGTAGTCTCTACGAAGGTCACGGGTATAATTCCAACTTGATTTCTCAAATTTTTCCTCAACTCCTACAAGTATAATATACTTTCAACCACAGTATACATACTTTGACCTATACAGAAATATTAAACTATTAAAGGGTTAAAGGTTAGGGACATGTTTATAGGTGGTAAAGATACGAGAGCAGTTTTGTAGAATCCTATCTTTCAAATTAATACATACATCTTGTTTTTGAACCTAATCTTCTATAAAGATTATGTGTTCAGCTACACAAAACTACTATCTTCCTTACTTTAAGCACAATAACTTCCTGCATTTAAAGATCCAAACGATATTTCGAAAGTAACTATTCTATTTTGAATTTATGATTTAAATCTATTGACTGGAATAAAGAATATTGTACATATGTAAATGGGTGGGTAAGTACTTGTAAGTGGTAGTGTATACGAAGTAGATTAATTTTTGTTTTAAAGACAGCATGTAATGTATGTAGATACTGTGATAATCATACGTTGCATACGTGTATTCAAGGAACCAAACAAACCAAAACAAAGTTTACAGTAAGAACAATTTGAAATACAAACACAGAAGAATTTATTCGAGACAATTCTTAGAAATATGAATTTCAATGCAGGTGGACTGCTTTCTATAAGTTCACATTACAACCTTGACAAAGAAGATATCTGTAACCTTTAGAAATTTCTTGTGTAAGATTAATATTAAGAGAGGCACTGTATTGTACATAGTTGTAACAAAAAAAAAAAATAAATAGTAAAAAAAATACAAAGAATACAGTACGAAACTAACCTAAACTTGCAGAGAACGATATTTCTATCTTTGTTTCCACATAAGTCGTACGGAATATCATTTCCAAAGGAAAGTTCGTTCACCCCGTTTTTTCTCCTTTTACTATCTAACCTTAGCTCCGAATTTAACCATATAATAACACTAGGATCGAATGAATTAATTTGAATGCCAGTCTTGCAGAGCACGGTCAACGGTATTGCTCAAACTGCTGGTTGAATAATTGGAGGAAAAGTTTGCACAGGGGAGAATCAACTTCCCCTTCCCATTCTCTTACCCTCTTCCTTCACTCCTATCAATTATGTATTTTAAAAAGGAGATTCGGTCGTGCTATTTGAAATTGCTTCGCTTGACGGTGGATCACACCGATTTTTCAAAATGTTTCCAACAGCTCGAGCTCTGGAATTTTCCTATCTAATATTTTTGATTAACTTTCGGAACATCTCCAACGATGAATCCACGATGTTACAGGTGTAACAGAAATATTGGAAAGCTATAACAGGAGGTGACGTTTAGACGCGAAGATATTACCACGTTTTAATTTCACGGCTGTCCATGTCACCGTTATTAATCGAGCTACTTTAATCCCTGTTGGTCACGTGAAATGTCCAGCATTCATTGCCGGTATTACATTCTGCGCTTCCCCCTTTCTCTTTCCGACCTTCCGAATTCGCTCTTCGTTGAAAAGAACGCGGCAAAGTCATGTGTCTAGCTTTCACTTTACGCAAGGTGTATTACTCGGAGGGAAATATTTGAAGAATTTCATAGCCAGCGTGAAACAGCGTTTAACAGTTTCGTAAGTAACAAAAAGTTCGCTGTATAAAAAGAGAAAGGGAACAACGAAGTAACAATACTCTAATCTTAAAAACTTGTGTTCGTTTGGAAGAGTAACTAATCTTGTTGCTCCCACACGGTCCTTATTTGCAAACACAATTTTTATATTCAAGCAATAACAATATCAACAATTTGTGTAATAACAATAATAATGTCCAGCTTCTACAATGTTATTCAGTTCGGGTAAAATTGTTAATATATCTAATTGTAAGTAGCCGTGTAAAATATATATGTTTGTTAGGTGTAATAAAGTCCGAAAATGTTCTCGAAATATTTAAATGTCCGAAAACGTTCTGGCTTGTCCTCTTCCTGGTCCTATCCGAGATTCGGAGATATTCCCCTATTCCTCGGATAATTTTCCCTCCAAGACGTTTCTTGGGGGAAAAAATTGTAAAAGTGGGACTTGGAACTATCCAATTAGAAATTGTGGCGGTTTTCTGATTGTGCAACGTTCATCGTGTAGGAAACAAGGACCTGCAGAACGTCGCAGAAAAGTCCTTTGTTCAGGAAACCAGTCTTATAAATTCAAAGTCCCTATTTTCAATGCGTGGTGGAGTTTACGATGAGTAAATTGCCACTCTTTCTAGAAAAGATTGGTGTCTTGCAGCCAGACCCAAGTCTCCTAGAAAATTTACAATCCATGGAAAATTGACTTCCTCGAAAACGGCACTGTCCTGTGTCAATTGCAGCGTAAACCTATATGTAAACCTAAATACATGGCCGTAACAAATGTTTTTTAACCCCTCCCCGGAGCCATTTAGTTCAACGAAACTCAAGCTTAAGTGGTAGGTGTCAACGCTTGGTAAAGAAGCCAGACTGATGCTCGAGAATAGTCACAATACGAGCCGAAATGTAAATACTTGTGTTATAGTCATTTGCTTTACACGATACAGCTCTTGTGAACGTAAACACTAATTTAATTCTTTTTCCTTTTATATATATATAAATATAAATATTCATTCCACGAGTCAGACTCGTTAAAGCACGGGAAGGGGTTAAGAAAAGAGAATATTACGAAACTGATAATACTGTAAGGAAAGTAAGGTCGGGTAGAGGAATGAAAAGGAGAAATGAAATTAGGTAAATCCGAAAATGCCGGGTAGCCGATACGATCGATGGTAAAAGGTTGTATGGAAATGTATTTCACGAATACATCGGTATTCAAAGTATCGAATGTATAAATATGGCTGCAGTCGAGCGGGAGTGCATGGCAAATATTCGTGAGAATCGTGCAAGGCGCCTGTACACGAGAGAATGCTATTCTGGTGAAAGTTTGCCGGAGAACAACTACTTGCCTTCGCGCAGAGCCAAGGAACACATATCTCTTGCATGTTTCCTCTTATGTAACGCGTTATACCGAGCCCTTGCGCTGATCGAGTTCCGAGATCTCCGTCGTCTGCAAAAATGCAGAAGCGAACGTCCTCGCTCGATAATGACTTTCGATCCTTCTGCTCGAAATGCCACTAAACTTCTTGACATATAAAAATATCATCCGGTGAACTTTCACCTTTCGGAAAGTTCACCACTTCGTTCGAACGTTGATAAGGAAGGTATAGGCAGTTATAGTCAGGAGTTGATTTAACATTGGACGATAACAAAGAAAAATTGTACGGAGTAAGAGTATGTTAGTTTAGGTCGTGATGTCTCGATTCTACTCGCTCATGTGGACAATAAAATACGAGATATTGGATATGGCCTAATGAGTGAAATAAAAGATGAAATTCATCGGTGATTATTGTTATTAAATCCAACAATATATATCACGGAAAAGCAACAATAAATAGTGTTGTATACAACGACGCGTTGACAATACCAGGCGTTAAATAATCCACTAATTGTATTGTAAATATCGGAACCACAATGACACTTTGAACGAGATAGAATTACAGTATTATTCGAGTCGAGAGAAAGCTGAATTTGCGAGAAAGTCGTTATCGGAAAAAAAAAAAAAAAACGGCTAGTGGAAAGGATGAAAAGGAAAAGCGTATGAAATTCTCGCGGGAGAATAAAATAATACGGTCGGTAATGATTAAGATAAAATTACATTGCGCCATCGTGAACGGGCAAGTACGCACGTAATAAAGTGATTATAAAAATTTATTAAAAAAGGAAAATAGAAAAAGAAGAAAGAAGAAGAAACGGGAGAAGAAAAAAATGATAGGAACTTTCGAAATTGCTACTTTCCCCCGGTATAACAGACCATTACGAAATAAAAGATATTTTTGCCATTTACATTTTACGCGCGCGCGCGTATAAAGACGAATAACGCCGGTTCTACGCTTACAGGAGGATGATGAATGTCGCTCGTTAGGTACAATCGTATAACGGCATATATATTAATCGTGGAAGATGGCAGTCCTTAATATTCCCATCAACGTAACGAAGGAGCAATAACCCGAGCCGTTTTACAGCCCTCCTCCTCCTTTTAACCGGGTTCCATCAGAAACTTGGTTCGCGTGACTGCACGGTAGGAGGCGCGGCGGCAAGTTATGCTTTTAAAATCCTGTTACCAGTTGCAAGCGCGAAATTTAACAAAGAAACTTACAGATTAGTTTCGCCAGATATAATTGGACGTGGTGGCTGAAACTGTGTGCCTTCATAATAATAATTGGGGAAACGTCTGTTCTACGAAACGAACTTCCACGAGTTGGTTCGTTGGTTGGTTCGCTGGTTGGCTGGCTGGCTGGTTGGTTGGTTGGCTGTGTTACCAGAAAGACAGAGAAGGGCAAAACGGGTTGAAAGGGAATAAAAGAAACGTGAAAGAGAAAAGGGAGGAAGAAGAGGATCAAAAGAGTAGGGAGAGCTCGAAAGAGAGAAAAGACGGGAATGAAAGAGACGGCACGGCGAAAGTACGTATTCAATTTCATTGCTACGGGAATGAATAAGATGTATATATTTACGTATACGAATTGCCTCTCCGGGAAAGTAGTTTGCCCGCTGGCTGGCCATCCCCGGCTACGACAAAATGGCAAAGGAACATCAAAGCGGCTTCCTGTGTCAGCTCATTTTATTTCTATGGAAATATTTTAGCGAGCATTGCGAGTGTTGCGAGTGTTAAGTACGTCCGTTTCGTGATTTACGTGGTTCTATCGTTTCAAGCATGTGTGTCAGGGTACATATGCTTCCTCGACACTTACAGCAATTCCTATTAATGCTCGGACATCGTTTAAAACAGAATAACTTTTTCTAAATTCGATCAAGCCAGTTGTGTACTAGTTGTAAACTAATTTTTCATTTGAATTCGTAATGACAATTTAGAAAATACATTTTGTAGATTTTTTTCTGTGAGCTATAAAAATCTAAATCTTACGACTTTTCACCTACAATTGCAATCAATTGAAAGATTCTTGCGTCTTTCAACCCTTGCATCAACCGATTTCGATGAAATTTTCAAACTTTCAATTTTCTAACTCTGCTATGTTCTTTGCAATTTCCGAGTAATTGGAATTTGTTCAAAATATTTTTGACACGCTAATTCAGTGAAGTAATCCATTAAACATCTGGTGAGAACTCAGTTTATTTGGTTCAATTTTAAACAAGTTATTTCGTTTAAAAAGCTTTCGAAATATTAATGGAAGTCACTGTAAGGTAGAAAACAACGAACCGCTAACTGAGAGCCTCCCGCAATTCACAAAGCAGTGTCACGAAAATGTCATAATAATCTAAAAGCTTCACCTTTATTGTTTTACTCAGTCGCACATAACGCTTTCGGGAAAAGGAAATAACCATTATACACGAACATGTTATACAATTTATGTCACGTGATAATGTAATCGTTCATTCTTCCGCGTATTTTGATTAAAGATTCGAATGCTCTCGACCGTTGCATCGACATTCGATGAAAAATGATTCTTTCCTTCCCCTTCGATGTCTTTACCTTTCAGCCCTGCGACTTTTAGTCGCCGGCTAGAATCGAGGGTAAGAATTATCATAACTTGACATCTTTACGGAGAGAGTCTCTCCTTTTAAAGTGTCTTTCCATTCGAGATACTCACCTAAAGTGAACTCCGATATAGGCGACCTCTCGCAGGCCGTTTCTCTACGAATTTTCCCATGGCTTTTATTCGTTTCTGAAGATTCAACTCTTTGTCGTGTTGTGTGGCAAGAGTAACCAGCGAAACTCGATGTTTTCCTTCGAACTTTGCTCAAACATTCGACAATAACGACAAAATGTACATAATAATATTAATAAATCAGTATGAAAGAGATCAAAATGGAATTATCTGCAAAGTCGTCACATTTTCTGCATCGTGCTTTTATGAATTTCATTTGTCGGTAAACGTTTTTAACCCTTATTGGCTGTATTTTCCGCCAATATGCTTCCCCTCTATGAATATTTCAATTGCGAACACTCAAAGTGCTATTTTACGAAAAAAAAAACAACGAAATAGTCACGAAACAGGAGGTATCAGTACCTGTGAAGATAACAAGCCACATTATATCCGACTAAAGTTGTGAATCAATGCGTAACGAGTGATTGTAGTCACCAGTAGTAAGGGTTAAAATGGTTCGATCATTTTCTGCAGTTCAGTGTGCACGATAAAGTTCGAGGAATCGAACAATGCTTATATCAAGGTAACTTCTATCTGAAGGTATATTCGAAGAAGTTGAGTTAACACAAACCGTCATGATTAAGGAATTTTAAGTTTCTTCTTAATTCGAACGATACAGTTTGAAATTGACGATCTGCAAGAAGAAATCGCGATCGACGCTGACCGATGATAAAGACTCGTCGGTAAAGGAAAAGACAAAAAAGCCGAGAGCCTTTATTCTACGACTCTTGGCATATCTCCTGCTCTACAAGACTTCTCCATTGTACCTCTTAAAGTCTGCGGAATGACGCTTTTATCTGGTGGCTTCTCGTCTTCGAAGAAACAACTATTGTGGACGGAAGCGTATAATCTAGAGAGGTAACGAGCGTGGAACCACTGCGGACGCATTCTGCGTTGTCTCTATGGGACAACCGAAAGAACATATAAAGGGTGTTCGCGATTGTTCTTAACAGACTAGTGTTGAACAACGTAACGTGTTGAAAGCTCGAACGTTTCTTTCGCTTCTTAATGTTCCGGACGGTTTGTGCCGCAGGAATTAATTATCTGATATGGAAATCTCTCGTGCTTTCGGTGGATAGAAAACGCGACTATTATCTAGTGTTAATAAACCACGTGAATAAGTATTCCTCGAAATCAGCAATTTTATTAATACGAATGTAAAAAAAGAGAAGAAGGTAATTTATTAAAAGTAATTACCTCGACTACGATACTACAGAAACGACATGTTTGGTCACGTATTAATATATTAAATAAGTGTTCTAATATATCGCGCTGATGAATTTACATGATGGAAGCGTTATTTTATTATTACCGTATCAATTTAGCGTTTCAGTCTCGCGTGATTCACGGGGGAACCGTTTGATGCAGAAAATTGTGTTTCCACAGTAACGCATCAATTTCGGGGAAAATGAAATCTCCGTGGTGTTCATTAGTCTTTTGATTATTTTCACTCTATTACGTGTAGGACCAAGTTTAATGCATCGCAATCGCTTAAACGGATATGTAATATATTCGGAATATTTGGGGAAAAATTGAGGTTGCTCGATTTTCTAAACCAACACGCCACGATTCACCGCGGGAACGTTCGATGATTAATTATCGAATTAAATTTCTATCTCTTCTATGCTTTCGCGTCCACTTGTTAAAGAAATTTCTAACGTTCGAGCGATAACAGACGAAGATCAAATTACGTTCCGAGGGAATAAAGAACCGCCGGCTTAGGAACGAGCGTATAATACTAGCTGAGCAATTTTGTTGCAGCATATTTCATCTTGAGACGTGCACGCCCGCGACTGCGTTAATTGCGAAAACTTCGGAGGATAAACGCGTGAAAATTTTAACGCGGTCACCTGGGAAAAATGTGGCTCGATTCTTTTTTTCTTTCTTTTTTTTCTTCTTCTTCTTCTTCTTTTTCTTCCTCTGGCATAGTAAACTTGGCACTGAATTTCACGCGCAGAAAAGAACCCGGCAACTTTTCTGTTTCCACGACTTGATATTGCTCCCTGCAACGCTTATTAAAATTTCCGAATAAATTCCCAATTTAATTATTTCACCAGGCAGTAAGTTCCAGGGTGAAACGTTCTCGAGTGTTCGAGAACTGGAAGTACCACTTGCAGACGATGGAAGCAGTCGTGAAGATGCCACGCCAAATCATACAGGAATTTCAATCATACCTGGTGATCTTCATCAAAGTCCTTTCAAACGTTTATTCAGATATTCGAGGGAATTATAATCTTTAGGTCGGGTTAAACACAGTGTAGAATACTTGTTCATAGTTAATATAGCTTTATTTACGCAAGAAACTTAACACTTTGCCAACTGGCTCATTTTATTCAATACTGGCTCGGTTTTCGTTATCGCGATTATTTTTAGATCTCCAAAAATTGTCAATTAAAACTCGTGAGAGGGCTTACTATATATATCCTTCACTTTTTCTTATAATAGAGTAATTCTTTAATACTTATGCGGACAACTGGGTACCGGGTACCCATATTTCTTACAGCCATATATGTATTTATATTCATATTATAAAATTTACGTTCTCCTTACTTAATATATATACACTAAGGCAGTTTTTCTAAAATTATTTGTTTAATAAAAAGAAGTCAACAGGAATCTTTTCCCCTCGCCTTATAACTTCGCTATTTTTTTAAATTTCCAAAAATCCTTTTACTGTAATATTCTACCCAAAATGTTGAAAAAATGTAAAATAAGAAATTCGAATTTTTGGAGCGAACAAGCATACCACCTTAACAGTCTCCCTAGATCGATAAACGTTGGCAGCGAAAAGCCGATTTTCGAAATTATCAAGGCTGCCATAAAATATTTCTCATAACAGTCGAACAGCTTCGAGAGAAACATTATTTGCTGTTAATTCTCCTTCTGTAAGTAAACGTATTAAAATCACGCGAAACTGTTTCGTTTTCCTTTAAAATAGAACCATATATCGTAACTCTGTGAATATTGTACATTACCCTGTAAATTGTTAAAGAAAAAAAAGTGGTACGAAAATGGCAGGCACAATTGTTCTGACGTTATCATCCATGAATATTGAATTTCTCACCGACATATACTTTTTAATGCAACTGTTCATTAGTTAGAAGAAAGTAGGTCCACCTCGTACACGTGACAATATTAATGGGAGGAAAGAAACGTTACGTGTTCCTATTATTTGCGATCTTTATTCCACTTGATCCCTCAACACGATACCAGCAGTCTATTTCCGGCAGTACTATTGGCGCAACGTTGTTCCTTGGGAAGTGGAATCGTCACTGACACGATTAATCTCCCAATTACAATGGAACAACCACCCAATTTCCCGCGGCACCGTGTTTGGTAATCGTTGACTCGAAACTCGCAAGAAAACGGATCCGAAACGAATCGAGGGAACAATTGCACAGGCAATAACTCACCGGGCATTCCAGTACGTAACCTAACCTAAGTACACGTTGCTGTACCCCTAATCTTCCGTGATGGTAAAATTCGTCGATCGTTGCTGAGGAAGAATTGCCAAAATCGTCCTGCTTAAAACGTATTTTATAGAGTGTACGTAACAGTACAGGAAATAAAAGAAAAATCTTAATTAAAACGCTTCCTTCATCTTACCCGTTTTATCACTCCGATATTTTTAACGCGATTAATTTCAAATCTCGAGTAACTTATACAACTCGTTGATCAGCATATTCGATAATCTCTTCTGAAATGTTTTCCTAAAAAATACGTTTATACCAAGGGCAAACTAATTTTGTTACGATATATCTGAAAATTGAGGTTTTTTTTTCAACCTAATTGATTATCGATTATTGATAAAAATTGCATCGATAGTACTAGCTACTTTAAAACATCTCTTCTGAAGGATTCAGTTCGCACAATACGTAAAAATACTTTCACGATGAATATGAAAAGCTTCTTACAGCTAATAAAGCGAACTTGTGTACAAAGAGTCTCGTTGGAAACGGATCTCGAGCAAGTTTCCCGGTGAATCTGTTTATTGCGATCATAATCGCCATTAAATCGCCTCGTTCGCGGAGACATCTGACAAGCGGAGAACAAAAACGAAGCCATCTGTTAGGAAGAGTTTCCTCGCGAACATACTCGAGGACCATCGGTGCAATCTTACCGATCTTCAGCGGATTAATGGGCAAAGATCTCATCGAAAGCGACGCAACGAGCTCGCCAACAGCAAGCAAACCGTTAATGTTTTCCACATAGAACTGTTCCCTCTGTTTCGTTTCCTTCGCGGGCCCGTTTCGAGATTTTATCCGATACTACTCTTTAGAGTGGAGACTCTCAGGTGAAGAGTTCCGCGATTTCGTTTACTTAAGGAGCCTGCAGATTGTGAAAGACACCGGAAAGAGATCGTACCGGTTTCTGTGGTGGACCTGCTAATTACTATGGTTTTCCAAAGAAAAAGTTATAGTTTGGAAAGGAAATTCAGCACGTTAAGGATTACTCGTACCCACGGTTAAATTCCTTTCCAATTTTCCTTTATTTTTCACTGGCAACGTTTCTTTAACACTTCACCGACCGGAAGCCTATCAATCGGTTTCATGCTGCCTAACAAATTAATTAATTATTCTATAATAAGAGAAAGTAAACGATATGACAAACTCTTTCACGAATTTTGATGGAAAATTTTTAGAACTGTCGCGAATAAACGCGATAGTATTGAATAAAATGAGCCGATCGGTGAAATGTTAATTTTCTCTGCATTTCGAATAAATGAAATTACAGAGTGATATATCGTTTGCTTAATCGAGAAGTTGAGTTTAATTTCTGTAGAGGGAGGAAAGCCTCTGTGCAATAACGAGGGAAACGAAGATGGACATAGTGAAGAAATGCTAACGGAAAAAGGGAAGAAGCAACCAAATAGAACATGATCCTCCATGTTGCAAGAGAAACACAGACAAAGCGGATAAAGGAACGTGTAGATATGAAAAGAACTGCTGTGTATAAAAAGCAATGCGTTTGCAACCGCACGTCTCTGCGTAAGGGTGGAGTGTCGTCAATCGGGATCCACTTGTATGGATATTTTCCACTGGAACAGGGTTTCCCAACTCGGAATACAGATTTCTAAAGGAATATATTCAGTAACGTTTCCGTACCGATCTTTTCATACTTATTCAACAAATATTTTTACTGCAGGTGTACTAGGAATTAAAAAAACAGGAAAGAAAAAAGGTAAACTCGTAACTTCGGTACGAATTCAAACACTTCAATAAGCAAAACTCATCTTCTATGTTAATCTATAATTAAATATCAACAAAGCGTATTTTTATTCGATTGCAATATACATGCACTTCGATCAAAATGTTTATTATTATTCTTTCTAAATGAATTTACGAATAATTGGTGTAACAATTTTACTTTTATCAACAGCTGCAGCATTTCTTTGTTATATATTACTTTCAGGTCAAATATCTTTCCGAGGAGGAACTTTAAGAAACATAAACTTTCTCTTTAAACGTTTGTTTATTAGTATTAATACATATTTCTCATTACATTTGATTGGATCATGAAATTCAATGAGATATATAATAAAAATGTTGATAAAAGTCTGACTTGTCAGACTCGTTCAGAATGAACATTTACAGATTTCCTTCTGACAAACATTGTGGAACGACTGCATGCGTTAAACATGCATTTCACAAAATTCTAGAACACTCTAATTCACCAACCAAAAGTCACCATAGCGATGACTTAACAGTGACAACGGAGAATGTCAGTTGCTACAGCATTTGCTTAGCAACGTCTAGGTTTACTAAGACACGTGTCCTGTCTGAAGAAACTTGGGAAACGCTGTCGTTGAAAGACTCCGTATTCGTCGCACAGGAAAAGCGAATAGACACGGTTGCGACGAAGGCAGGCACATGAGCGTGTATGCAAAGGTAAACCGCGAGAGAGTTGAAACGAATGAAAGAGTAATGCAGCCAGAGCTCTCAAGTGAAGGAACGACGAGGAGAGGAGAGAGACAGAGAGAGAGAGAGAGGCGCATAAGTTATAGTTGGCATTGTGAAAGACCCTCGGGCAAAGTTGTGCGAATCTAAAGAGGGTGTAGGCTGCCAGGGTGTAGACTCCTCGAGGAGCTAAGCAGCTTTTCCCATTGCCGAGCAAGCCGCGTGCGAGCCACGGACGCGTCAGTTAATCTACACTCCTCCCCGTCTTGCGTTAAGCTAAGCTTTTTGCCACTCTCTCTCTCTCTCTCGTCACTCAGAAACCGCTATGCCTTAATTGAAAATTCTCCTTTACGTCGATGGGTTCGATAACCAAGGCGAAGTCTCCCCCTGTTCCTTTCGCCTCTTGAATTTCCTGCTCCTACACCTACACGCGATCCGCATTTAACCGAAATTCTTTTTACCAAGAATATTACGTATGCGAAAGTTTCAATGCGGAGGAATGAGAGATTTTCACATTTGAACGCGGTGCAATTGCAATTTTAACCTTCGCCTCGAACCTTGAAATATATCTATATACACTATCTGTTCCACCAACTGTACCTCCAAGTACATACCAGTTTCTTATTCTACGAACGCAGGACATAACGTGGCAATAGTATTTTCCGATAAAGGTGAAAACTTATCTGACTGGTAGAGGTATACGAGCACGGAACAAACACGAAGGATGAATCTGCGCGCACGAACGCGCTATAGTTGTACAACTATGGCAAACAATTCGTTAGAACGGAGGTATCCGTTGTGTTTGCCAGAAAATCGGTAACCCGTGGACAATTGTTCATTTCACAACGAGTATACGATCATCGTCAACCATTCTCTGGTCGAGTGTGTAAATTGTTTAGCGAAAAATGGCGAAAAGTGATTCGTATTCTGTCGCGTTGACTTTGGTGGAAAGAATTCGCGTTTGATGCAGCGAACGACACTGCTCCCTTCTTTTCTTCGAAACGTTTCGCAGCGTGAAAACGGAGACAATTTCTTCTTCCTACCCTAACCCGTGGAACAAAAAAAAAACTATTCGATGTAAAATTTGACTTTGCGTTGATATTAATTTTACGATAAAACGTGTAAGACGTTTGTAAGTTTTCTTGATTTATCGATGATTTTGCAATCAATCGAACGTTTCAACGAGACGTCGTTCCAACATAAAGGCTGTAAACAAGGAAACCTTTCCAACGTTACTTCCCTGAAAAGCAGTCCCGGTTCAATTTCCTCGGCCGTTATAAAGCACTCTCCGTGTATAATTCGTCCTGGTATAACAACATTTTATTCAGCCTCTATTTTCTCTCCGCGACACATCGATTTCCGCGTAATCGATGAACGGTACCGTACTTGCCATGGAAAGTGAATCGTTCGGCGGGATAAAAGTGCAGGAAACAAGAGCCGCTTTCCAGAAATTTTTCAAAGCATCGCGAAATATCGTCGATGCGTATAAACGGGCGAACAGAGGAATTTCGAGAGGTAATCCCTTTTCCTTTCGAGATTACCAAGGACCTGCTCAAAGAGGAGAAGGAAAAGGTAGGTTGAGAAAGTAAAGGCAAGGATGCTCTCTGACGCGTAGTATCTTTCACGTTATTCGTCAATATTAAAGTCGTTCCTCGAGACGGTTTCGACGCCTCGTAGCGGGCTACTTGATAATTGAAACGTTATCAGAAGGTGACACGCGCATCGCGGAGGCTGCCTGCACGCAAAGACGGCTTTTCCATGGCTGGTGCACCGCATAAATGATACATAAACACTAAGGTTGTAAGTGTGTACATAAGCGGGAAAAGCGCGAAGCCAAGCGGCGTACTAGGTAACGAGACGCTTTACCAAGCTGGGCAAACACATATAGAAATTGGAGCCTTCTCTCGAGTCCCTTGCCTGAATTATAATCGCTGTCTTTCCACTTCCTTTGCGTCGCGACTTCCCTCGAAACTTTTTCCTCTCCTTATCTGTGTCTTCTTTCTTTTCCCGCTGTAAGCACGCGCGTAGGATATTTTTCAACATTTTAGAAATAAAAGAAAAAAACGACAGATTTCAAAGAACTGGTTAGAAAATTATTCGCTTTTCAAGAAATTTATTCGAAGGCGAAGTCACAGTGTGCAAATTTGCAACTTGAGACATAAAGTGGCGAGGAAAAGTGACAAGGTTATTACGTACACTGTAAAGCAATGTAGAAGATTACTTATAGATTACTTAAGGTGCACAAAGAGACGGGAACATGGATAAGGAGAAATACAGCGCTCGTATAATGTACGTTTCTCCGTCTTGTACAAATTCATATTACCGAAAATGCGAGTGCAAATAAGAAAATGGTGAATGAAAATTCCCGAATGGAGAGTAGCTGAATAAATATGATCGTCGTCAAGGTAGAAGAGGTTTCGTTCCTCCCAAGCAGCTTGCAATTACATAGAGCAAGGAGCGTTAAAAGCAAGGTAACACTCGCAGCTTCTCAACGACCTGTAAGGATAATGCGGCAGACAATAATAATAATTATTCGCCTCGCGGTGCTCGTAATTGCCTGATGTAACTCGTGATTCCACGATGTCCGCCGCATATACGAAGTTTCTGGGTACACGCCGCGAGCATAGAGGGGGGCTCTGTCGTGGAAACTTCCTCCATAATGTGGTTATTCCATGTTCCCGTCTCTGACCCCGCCAAGGAAGCACGAATAAATTAATTCCTGTCAAATGGTAGCGAACGCGTGAATTTCGGTACCGTTCCTTTTCCTTGAAACACACCAAGAACGATTCTCGCGCTTTTCCACGATTTTCTACCACTATCAGAGCGCGTGCGCATACACGCACACACACGCACACACAATAGCAGAGGACTTCGGATCGTTTGGCTCGTCGCCGGCAGCGTTTCGCACGATAACACCGAGATTATCGTTGAAACGGTGAAAAGCTCGATTCGCGCTCGCTTTGCAGTTGCTAGGCTAACGAAGAAACTTGGCGAACGCTGAAAGTTTACGGGACGCTTTGTAGGTACAATTCAATTGGAAGAAAAGTGGCTGCTGAGCAATTCCACAAGCCTATTGGAAGTTTTTCTTTTTGTTTGGTTTGATTGTTTATAGTCGCATCAACTTCGAACGAAAGTGTTGACAATTGAAAGTTTTCTGTCACCGTTGTATTCCGCGACTCGCGTTTCCTAGCGTTTCATTTATTATGTTTAACGATGAAGCGGTAGGAGAGCTGACGAAACTCTCGAAGATGAAGTAACTAGGCAGCGTGTCGTATAATCGATCTTTATTCGACAGTTTGGGGACGTTCTTTACGAAAAAGTCTCCGTTTCTCGATGAAAAACGGTTCGTAGATACAGGTTAGGTAGGTAGGAAATCATTTTGGCTCAGAGATCAATATAGGAAGAGATATGTACCTAATAAATGATAAGCTGATATCGAATAAAATACTCGATGATCAATTAGTCTGAAATTTTTCGATTAGTTTGAAATTCTGGTCTCGTTTGTGTTTCATCTCTTCCTGATTCTTTCTTCTTTTTTCTTTACCGAATTCATCGTCATAGAAGAAATATTTAAAAAATTAAGATATCAACGCATAAACGACTACGTTTAATTTCTAGAAATGATAGAAATTCGCCGCGAACGAGCCATAGTGTAACTCGGCCGAGCTCGTACGTGCGCCAACTGAAAGCTCCTTTTGCAAGAGTTACATAACGACGAAATTATTTGTAGTGCAGGCATTAATTAGGAGTTTATTTAATTGTATTAATTATGCAGCAAACGTTTCTGCTGTGCCACGAGGTTTGCTAGATCATCGTCGTTGAATCTGAGATTATCCGAAATCTGAGCAGGTCGTACATACCGCTACTTCGTAAGTTTAACCAAAGTCGAGAGCTCTCTGTTTATTCACCTAAGATCGTCTAGGTAACGTCGAGCATACCAGATTTCGAAGTCACTAAGGAAGAAAGTTTGGCCAACCGAGAGAATTATCAATGTTGATTCTCGAGCCCCTCTCCCGGAATCGATACGAATTCAACACAAATATTTCCATTGTTCAACAATTCGTGGAGTAAAAGTTTCGTTGGTTTTCTGGAAACTAACCTTTCACAGGGAAGCGATAATTAACGACGAAGTTAAAATCGTTTCTTCGCTCGAGAAAAGGTCAACATGATCTTCCATGTTCTTTCCTTTTTTGTTCGATCAATTTTCAGCTTGAAAATGGCGGGAAGATTGGATAACTCGGCATTTCGTCAGCGTCGTCTTTCACCTTTTGTCCCATTGTCTGGAAATTTAACAGTGCCCATAAAGTGGACACAGGTTAATGTTTATTACGACCGTTGTCTCGATGAGGGAAGAATTTTCACGAGGGCAGCTTGCACTATGACTGCTCTAAGATACATTCATTATTTCGATAAGAATTATTTTCCAAGGTATAGCGGCATGCGTGTCGCTCATAAAATAAGATTCACACGGCACGTTGCATTATGCAGCAGAACTTTCTGGGCTCCAGGTGGATAGTTACAGTCGTCGTGTTATCTTTATGCCTCATCTGGACGGATATATTTCCTGCAAGATGTCTTTCTACCTTATCAATTGTTACACCGTATCTGCAGTATCGAGCGTATAATTTCCTCTATTTATCTTTACGCTTGTTGCCAATTTTTTCTGATTTCATTCTAATTTTCTGCCTTTTTTCTTTCTTTTTCTTTCTTTTTCTTTTTTATTTATTTCTTAGCCACCTTCTTTCTTCTCACCAATTAATATTCGCGTAACGAGTGAACAAAAGTGAACGAGCAGAATGCAGTTCTGCGTGGTTGTGACTTGTTTAATCGGAATTATCTTCCAATCGAGGCTACCGATAGTTTAACGGTATTCGCTTTGTGTAATCTAATTACTTGAACTAACTGATTCATTGGATTTATTCGATTCGGTTCGATATCACTTCAGATATTTCTGCTTAATTCGGCCACTTATACGTGCCAATCAAATAATTCTATTATTTTGTCATTAATAATGGAAACTCGAAAGCAGAAATATATTTATCGTTCCAGAATTCACCATCGACTGATACAACGTTGCCTCTCGTTCTATCCCGATTTCCTTAACAAGCTACCATGTTTCATGTTTTGACCCTTCGCTTTGAATCTCTCGTTTCACTTAGCTGAACGCTAATGACACGTTACGTACAGAATAAAAATATTCTAATTATTTATTTCCCTTTGATGCACACATTTTCATGACATCATTTTTCCTTCAATTATTCACAAGGTTCGCTCAGCTAGGGGTTGTATTTAATATTCACTACAACCGGAAGTTACGATTTCTCCAAGTGCTACGTTTTATTTAAACGAAAATAATAGGGGCAGTTCGTTTTAATTCGTCTTTAATTACGATCATTCGTCGCTTAAACTGACCGACGAGCTTTTCGGTAATACACGCTCGCAATGCGAGCAAATATATTTCTATTTGAATCACGAAGTTCTATCGGTAACTAGGTAACTTCCAAGTGTCTGTAATATCCTATCAAACGAGCGAGATCGGACAAATCTGTTCCAGCGTGAATTAACCCGCAAAGAATGAAAATGAATTGATCTATACTGCAAGCTTCGGAGCTAGATTAATTTCACCAAGAATTAAATAATCAGTCCGTAATTACGTTTAAACGAATTATAAATTACGTTGTCAATGAAAAGAATGAAAAGAACGCACGAAAATATTACAAATCTTCCCGATTAAATGGTAAAACGTTCAAGGAAGACAACATCGATCGATTGAACAGTTTGCAAACTGTTTCTTATCGGTACAGCTGAGCTTCTGGAGAACTTTTGACCGATAATTTACAACCTACATTTATAAGACAGAATAATATCTAAAACAATGGGTAATTAATTTGAAACGCACGATTACACAGAACGGTACGTGACTGTTAACTGATCGCAAAATGCAAAGCTAAATGGTAGAATGGTACGCGTCCTCCGTTACCGTTAATCTGTCGAGGAGGAGCGTAAAACGGAACGTAGCGTTCTCGTTAAAATTCGCTCAATCTGTAGCCTGGCTGGCAGCTAGCGAGATGAGCGAAATTAATTTCCGCTCGGAGATGAAACAGCCGCCGTCGTTTAATTCGTGCCTTAGTATCAATGCTGCTATTAACGCTTTATCGGAAAGGATGTTTTAGCCGTGTCCATTCCCGTCCTCGTGCTTTCTTTATGACGCGTGTGCGTTCGATCGTGCTTGGAAAATCGAAAGAATTAAAATACGAAAAAGAAAGGTAAAAAGGTCTACATGTTCGAGGAACACCTTTAACAGAACTTAAATACCAATTTTATAAGATCATTAGGAACAGGTTAATATTCCTAATTATATTCATCGATTTTAGCGTTGCTTTTTGTATTCGTTAATTCAGTTAATACAATATTCTCCTATTATTTGTGGAATATAACTTAAATTCAAGTAACATTCTCATTTTCTACATTTATTCTGCTGGTGGTACATTTTTTTTAAAGAGATTAAGAATCCATCCGTCTTACTAACGTTTAGTCCTCTTGTTACATTTTTCTGCAAAATGAAGATCTACAGCTTCCCGCTTAAGCTTCGTTTTAAAAGTTTGTCTTCTGTACAGAAGTCAGACGGCGAGAAGTCAAAGTGATTAACTCTATTTTTACTATGATAAATAAAATAAATTTGGTCAACTTTTGTTTCACTCAGTTAAGCACTTTTGCTTCCAAGCGGATTATGCAAAGCTCATCTCATTTCGCGGGATTATAATTTACCAAATTCCGATGAAAGGAACAAGCTTTAACTGCCGTGAAACGACATTTGTCCTACTGTACATGCACCAACGGTAAAATGTTGGAAAATTATATTGGAAAAAAAATCGCTTGGTTAATCTTTCAAATGGATTAAACTACAACAATTTTTCTATTATTCTTCGTCGCTTTTTTTTTTTTTTGTTTTCTTTTACAATGCTAACACGATAGTGAAGTTCTCGATGAAACAGAAAACCTAATAAAACAAGGACATGTTCCATGGAGATAGATTGCGCAATTAATACATGATTTGGACCGCTGAAAAGTTCATTTCGTACAAATGGGACAATCCCACCTGCCCAGTCCCCCTCTTCCGGTCATACCAGAACATTCGCGCAGCCATTAACGTTTCGTTGAACAGGATATTTCAGCAGGTTGTCAGCTCTGCTCGTCTCTGGCCACGTTCATCTTTCGGATCGTTTTTTAACGAATTCATTTCGTTTAGCGGAGAGATCAAGCTCGCGTGCTTTGAATTTTGATATGCTAATATTCCCAGGCCACCAAAAATGCGGCTCGTTAAAGCTCGCTTAATAATTCAACCAGAGAGAATGGATCAAAGAAAACGGATACGCCTGTCTTTCGTGACGAGGCGTTCTCTATGTTCGAAATTCACCCACTTAACTCGATATTTTCCTTTCGTATCGATTCACCTTCCTATTCCCCGTCTCTCTGTTCCCTACTCCTCGTTGCAATGCCAGCGTAGAGGTTCGTGATAGTCTAAAAATGATCGAGAATATGGGTGAAGTGCCTCGAACAATTTGTAGGGGCCACCGACAAGCTCGTACTTGGCGCACAGATCAACGCGGTTTATGACGTAAGCGCTAGCAAAGCTATTTTTGAGGAAACCATTTTAGCAATTTGATTTTTTACAAATACAACAGAGCATGCGTTTCGTAGAAACTTTCGCCTATCTCAATGGTAAATTGCTGCGTCATAAATTAAGATTTCCGAAGGGTTCGCCGTACAAGATTAACAGGAAGAAAGTTAGAAGAAATTCCGCTGCATTGTCAAGTATTCCACCGCGAACTCACTCTCTATTAGAACACCTAGCGGTTCTGGAAGAAACACGCCAAAGGAGTAAAGGATAAGCGAAGGCGAAGTAAGAAATTCCTGATCGATTAACACCAACACATCGGGGTAATTAATGGGAAAATTAGCGAAAAGTCTTAAGTCTGGTGACTGACAATGAGTGTCGCAGGCAACGCGAAAAATGGACACTATTTTCTATTGGAAACAAAAACGAGTGATGGATTTTTCTAACGACGAATGTCTTTCTTTAGTCAAGATCTCGACTGGTTACCGATTGCTAGATCTCTATATTAGATCTCTACTCGGTGTCAGTTTATTACTGACACTTACGAAAGCCTGTTAGAAATACTATTTGCACTCTGTCTCTGTCAAAGTGTATATGAGACAATTTCGAATACAACACGAATACGCAAACACGTTCGTTGTTTTTCCTTGACTTCTGTTTATTTTCGTAAACGAAAAGGGGGAAAAAAAGAAGGAATGTTTCAGCTATGGTTTAACGACACAGTTGCGGCATTCCGCGATATTTTGACTCGATATATGAATACTAACGAAGGCTTGCGCGTTCTCGATTCCATTTCTTCGTGTTATGCAGCGCTTCCGAATAACGACGAATAACGATTAGCCAATCGAACAGGCGTTCTTCGATATTTAAATGCGAACAGCGTGCACGTGGAACCGAACGAACAGATTTCGCTCTCGAAAAATATCCGAATCGCGTCGGACGCAGTGCACGGAAGCGGGCCAATAGAGGAGGAGCAGGCGCTATTCCACGTTACATTTGAAACAAAGTGAACGCTGAATGCACGGATGCATAGATATTTGAAACGAATCGTCGAATCGAGAAACAACGCGATTTCATAAAGTTATTTCGTCAAGAGAATTTCGAAAAAAGAAAAAAAAGAAATCAGCATTTTTACCCGAAAATTCGTTTCGTTACTATCCCCTTTTCCCGCCAAAATATCGGCCGCAAATAACTGGATAAAACGAACGTACCGATTGTACAGAATATTAAATGAAAGAGTTATCGATTAATTATGAATTAATGAAATTTATAGAATTACGTATAAAGAGGTTAGGTTAGGTTTACATTGTTCTATTGTCGAATCGTTGTAACTTCGAAGTTATCCAATGAAATATCGGCAAAGGTGGGAGTAAAAATCGATTCGCTTGAAATCTGTTCACCGTCCAAGTTAATGTAGGGATCATCTTTCACTGTTCGTTTGCTTTTCAGAGTGGCGTTTAGAAGAAGTTACTTCAGCACAACCCGGAATTCGCTACCCTTCTCAAACTGACTCCTGAAAAGTTGCTTCATTTATAACTAGCGCAAGTTAAACAGCCTGTGTAATACGATTCATGCTGTAATCCATTAGCCGTAACATTTTCTTCTCGAATATTCTTAGATATTTATACCGTAGTACAGACTAATATTTCTATTCAGTTTTTCCTTATTCCGTTGTATATCAATCTTAAACTTTATATTACCCTTGAATAATGCTGGCAATTGTATCCATGCTTTCTTAATTTTTATATTTTACACACGTGACAACGTTGAAAAGAAACAGTAACCCACTGGTTAAATTAGGCCAGGTCAGTAGGTATTACAGGGATATTTATTTTTCGATCCAATTCGGTGTTCACAGGTGAAATAGACGTAATAATAAGAGTTTATTAAACGCAACAGCTCCGAGTCTCGTAAATGTTAATATCCTAATTAAAACTTTCACTTTGCACAGTCGAGTGAGTAACCTCTTTCTATTCCCCGGGGTTTCTTGTACAAAGCAGTTGCTATTATAGTAAGATTATTCACGAATTCAGACTTTCGCTATTTACATTCTATTTCAAGGTGGCTGTACATTCTCACGTGCCGCGATAAAACACTCATCAAGTGCGGAAAAATAACACACGCGTGCATAAATTACCGAATCGACCAACTTTCAAAAAGCGTACTTCAAATAAAGAAAAATACACGAACGAATTCGAGGATACCAGTAGAGGTTCGACAAACTTTTCTTTGAAAATAAATCAAGCTACGTAACGATCGCTCTTAACACATTACCAATCGCATGGGGAGATCTCCCCGCTTTTTGAAAGAAGTCGCTGCATGAAAAATTTGAAAAAAAAAAAAGATAAATTTGTAGGAGATTTTAACGGATGGCGGAAGAAAACATCCTCCACCGGAAACGTAGAGAGACTCTTTGAATCTTTCACGCTTTAGAAAATTACAATTTCGAGTCGTTTGTGAAAAATAGTGTTAACATCACACCGTACCGTATAAATCTATGATTTGAATACGCCATCTGTCACAGCGATTCGTAAACATTGTGTGCTTTCCTTCTTTTTTTCGCGTGCAACGAGCGTGCAGTATTTGAAGTGAGAATGTAAGCGCATTATTTCAACGAATGCGGTCTGATTCAGACCGAACCACCTTCTTCTGACGTCTGCGCATAGAGAGTACCAGGATCTCCCGTAAATACGGTCTTTGCCTTGCGATATTCTCTCTAGCGTCGCGTAAACAAGATGGCTCGGTATTTACATAGGAAAGACGAGCTAGATGCTGGTCCAGCGAGCGCATAAATCTGTGCTATACCGAACCTTCACTCGCAACGAGACTCCATCCTTCCTCGAACCGTGTCAAGACCTCAACGACCGTTACTTTTACCACGAATCATCTTATTTCCGTAGCAACAGTCATTTGTCCGAGCACAGTCAGTTTTGAGTACATCGACGTGATGAGGATTCGATGAAATTATCGTTGTTAGGAGTTCTCTAGAGCGAAATTGTAGTTTCCGAAAATAATTTGTTTAAACTTCGGAATTAAGGTGGCCTGGAATTTAATAAGGAATCAGAAAAGTTCCACGCTCGAAACTTTCGACGCAGTATCAACTAATTGCGGGAGAAGGGGCAGTGGGGGTTGATTTTTCTTCCGCTACGTTGTATTTAGAAGCTGTCCGTGTGCTGTTCCTGAGGTTGCCGGTTAAAGGGACCAAAAACGGCGGAAAGGGACAAGTTTCTTGCACTTGCTCGTCGAAGGAGGGAGGTGAACTTCAGCGAAACTAATTAAATACAAAGATACACGAGTACCTCGTTTATTTCGAAGGAACTAGAATTTTCAAAGACCTAATCCATTTTCGAAATTAGAATCAACGTGTGGTAGGTTACGAACTTATCCCTATTTCTTACCTAATAACAGATCAGCTGTTCAACCTCGAAAGCTTTCGAATATTCCGCAAGTGCGTAACACTCTTCCCAGGTACGAGAAAGTGGTTATTTGCTTTTAAATGGTGGCAACGAAAAGTTGCGCAATCGAAGTTTACTCTTTCACTTTGTGCCCCACACTGGAATCCATTAGGAGTTTAACCTCTGCTCCACTCAACTTCCGGCTAACAAAAATAACTGGCATTTTCTTCGTTTCTTTCCACTTTACTTCCCTCCGTTAAATTCTATTCTTGATTCGCAATATTCTCGCCTGTGAGAGAAAACCACAGAAATATCTTCTTAAAATAGATTTCATTGTATCCCATAAGTTTTATTATAAATTTGTTAAAATCGCGAATGTTTCTTAAGAGAAGAAACAGACGAGATTATGTTAGATTCGCTTCTACGGGGATGGATTAATTATTTTTTGTAATTTACTAGGATGACCTGGTTCCCCGTTTAGTCAGGTGGCAATAGCGTTCGTTTTTCATTTCCGGAAGGCCAGGGTAGTCAGAAGGGAAGGGTTAAAAAGATAACGAAATGGAACGAATGGGGCATGAATTTACGGAAGCATCTATCCAAGCAGAAACGAGAAGAAGATGAAATCGGATGCATCCAGCCGCGTATCCAGTAGGTACACTGTACATGTAACATGTTCTATGCATACATTCCATATAGACATGTACATATGTACAGTGTGCTCGTATCCGCCGTGACGACTAAAATCTTGATGCCTTCGCTTTCAAGATGCACATCCTGTTAACGTTTCACATAATCTACGATAATTAAGGAAGGTAGAGGAAATTTTGGCGGTATATTAATTAGATCGTGTCCAGTCTCGATTAAATAATTGAATCGTCTTAAACGAAACGTAGGGTAAAGTAGCCTAATATGAGACCCCAGCCTAACTCTGATACGCAAAAGTCTCGAAGAAATCCTTTTAATCTTGCTTTGCGATACAATTTTTGCGTGCAATTTATCAAATAATTCGCAACGCGTTCGACGTACGAAGTATATCGAGTTTCCCTCCATTTTTCCGAGCAAAAAACAAAAGAGTCGATTCCGAAAATTTCTCAGCGTCATTTTGAGGGAAAAAAGCGAAACTTTTCAGAGGAAGCGAGTCGAGAAGTGCTCTCGAATACCGTAACGCATCGGTACGGCCATTTTTCTCGTATCGATCGAACATCGCGTGTCTATATCGTTCCTTCGAGCGAAGCTTCCTTAACGATAAATCACATGGCTGACTATACTTGTTTCGCAGAGAGCCAGAGACGGAATCGTCAAAGCAGAAAGCGTTTTTCCGAAAGGAGAGAGATGTGCACGCATCGGAAACACACACGTACATCCTGTCTGAGTACGAACACCAATCCGGCGATCCCATCTAATTTCATGATACCGGCATTGCCGAGAGATCGAACAGACTTGATGTATGTATTATATTCTTCTCGCAAAGAAAGCTTCGCCTCGAGAGCCAAAATAGCGGCGAGTCGATTTTATCTAACCTATAACCTTTCGTACATAGACAGATATTCGTCACTGTTGCCCAACCTCGAAACTGCCGAACCTTTCCGTCGATTCTGAAATAGTTCTACCTTTTTAGGGAAAATCTGACAGACACCTTGGAACAAAAGAATCAATGCAACGTCTCTGACGATTCTTTCACTTGAAGTTGACAAAGTACAGATTTATTAAACCAATACGATAGAATCAATTCTCGAAGACGAGCTATTTCTGCTTTTGTTTGGTATTCTGTTTGAAATTGAATTACCGTGGAATTTAATTAATTTAATTAATTCGCAAATGCGTCCGTAGGATAATGATCCTGGAGCTTTCCATTGGATAGAACTGTCCGTGACAAGACACGAGGCCGAGGATGGACACTCGCAGGTCCTCTTTTGACGAAGCACAACTCCGCTCTTCCTGTGCTTTTATAACCCGGATGTTATATCGGTATAGCCGGCAGCGGTTTAATTAAACATTTTTTGCCAGGCGGCGGATGAATGGTCGCTTCATCCGGAGAATATTTCCCCTCTCTTTTTACTTTTTTCTTTTTTGTCCAGCTACCTGAATACTTAATAATTATTCTGATACGTTCGGGTCGGATGTTTCATTGGAATGTCCTTCACTGTGCCCCGACTCTCGCTTCGAAAAGAAAAAAAAGAGAAAAGAGAGAAACGGAATTAATCTATATACTTTTTTACACTTTCCCCACTTTCGTCGTTAAATTGACGGGATTTTTCAGGAAATTTAAAATAGACTCTAGCGTATTCGATATCGAATTATCGTCCAGGGAAAATGGACGTCCATCTCGAATTAATGCATCGATAATTATCAAATCGCATGCCATCGGAGGAATGTTGGATTTTTCTTGTGTTCAAGGCTTTTAATCGAAGCTTCTTCGAGATCAGCGAACTTTCCAAATTCATCTCTAAGTGTTAAGTCTGCTTCGAACTCTGTCCTCTATTACCTGTCAATTAATCTTTCTTCTGACGAAGGTTAAAATACAATTTTACATATTCGACATTGCATTATCAAACCACAGTACGATCAAAACGATTTGTCGTGTACTTGTCGAGTACTTTATCTCGAACGTTATAGTATAAAAACAAAGAAAGTTTGATTCATCTAGCATCGAAATTTCCAAAGTACAGTGAAAAATCCACGGTGTAACATAGGCTATAAGTAATCTACATTTCGTTGATTACTCGGAATAAATGTTTGGTTGCAACACAAGAATAACTTTTCGCAGCCAGCTCCCCTGACCTGGAAAAGAAGCGATTCCGAGGTGGTCGGATCGTTGGATCCTCTAGCGCAGATCGTACAAGTATAAATTCGTTTCTACGTATTATCAAGGATATTTCAGTGCATGGTATGGAAGAGGTTCGATCGTGACCTATACTGAAGTGGTAGGTTCGATGGTAGGTGCTGGTGGTTCTTGTGCCGAGCAACGTTCGAGTGTCAGCCATTTTCGGCTGCCGCTCGGGGAAAATGGTTAATTTAGCACCGATCCGAGCCTCGAACGTTCGACTGGCCCGTAACTTTGCAATAAATCAGCAACTCGCGATTTGTCTCGCGTTCAAAAACCAGAAATGTCGACTCAAGCGGAAAGTAGATAAAAAGGTAACCGAGGAACATGGATCTTTTCGTACAGATTGGGATACTTTGCGTTTTTCGCTGTTACATTGTGGCAATACGTGTTAACTACTATAAACGTAGCAATCTGATCTAACAGTGTGTAAAGGATTTCTATTTCTGAAAATCCTTCATGATAACAATGTAACCTTTTTAAAGGCGAACAATTACGAATCGCAATTCAATTTAGATCATTCGAACCTGTTCGAATAGAACATAGCATCTCAGAGACACTTATTTCACAAATCACTTATAATTGCAGATTATATGTAATACAATGTGTCTACATAATGTAAAAATATTTTGGCAAATTAAATAAATGAGATACATTAAATCTAATCTGTATCTATAAACGTCTTAAAAACGTCTTTTAATGAGCTGCATTTGATCTAACTTAGAGTTTATGAATGTTGGACGTTTCTAAGCTTGTACCGAGTATTTTCAAGGTGTCCTGAATAGTTTTAAAACGTTCACAAGACGTCTCTGTGCTATCTGTTAATGCAATTATAATCTATCCTATCCGAATCTATGTATCGCTTACAAAAATTGAAGATAACTTTTAAAATAATAATAGTAAGCTACGAAAATAACGTATTCTTAACTTTTACGTCTGAAAGCAACGGTATCTGAAAAATCATAAAACCAGTCTTGTGTACGTTATGCCTGAAGAAAGATTATCAAAGGATAACGAAATTGTCTGCACGGCAAAAAGGAAAAAGAGGAAGATCACAGCGTGATAGTCTTTGGGTCATTAAAACTTGCAACTGAACCATAAAATAACGATACCGCGAATAGTCAGAGGAAAGAAGGGAACGATGAATAAAGAAGACGTCGGCCTTTGATCATTTCGCCGACTGCAATTTAAAATGTAAGCGATCCGTGGAATATCACATCGCAGACTATTTTTTTAACAGGAAAATATTGTATCATTTTAATAACGGAGATCAGTGTATTGTGTGTATCGGATAATTACTTCGTGCATTCTCGAATAAACTCGAAGCATTCGTCAAGTTAGACTTTAGAACAAAATTTGTTAGGCTAGCTGCTCGTAACGAAAAATGATCATATGCTTATAAATTCACGCGAGAATATTAGTCAGTGGGACAAAGTTAAATTCGTTAAATTCGTTAAATTCTCATTGAAGCTGCAGCATTGAACCAAGTGGCGACTCAGAGTCGCCTCTCGAGTGCAAGTGGTTAAACTACTTCTATTCAGACGAAGTTTCCTTGCACGAATACACGAGACTGTAGTCGTCGTCTAGTGTCGATACACTAATCGTCACTACAGTTCGATACTTAGTGCTTCATTTAGCGACTTTGAGCTTGCAGATCGATTCATTTTTGAACGTCTTAACGTTAGAAATAATAGCATACCTCTACGAGATAGCGTAGAGTACTAAAATAACTAATCGGAATAAAGTTGTTAGGAAGAAAAGTTTCGTACTTGGTTCTCGTCGTCCACCGTCACGAGGACTCGCGATAGTTTACCGCAGTTTACCATAATTAACAATTACGATCATACCTGAGGCGAGGGTCGATTGAAAATCACTTGAAATTTCAAAGTACTTAAACGAGTAGCAAGGTAAATTCGCTTTTACCCAGAGGAACTGAGATTGTTACAACTTCTTGTAAACTATATGCTCCAGAGGTTCGAACTTATGCTGTATTCGCCTCGAAGTGCAAGCTGCGTAACGGTAACGAGCTTTTACGACGACTTTTATTAAACTCCGTGGAGTTGAATCTTTTCATGATAACCGCGTTTCCTTCGCCGACTTCACAATGATACGTTATTAACCAGTCGATTCTAATTTTCCAAAGAAATGAATATCTATCTAACCAATCGGCGAAGTTGTTGTTTCATAAATATTTAATCGCAAGTAGCTGTAAATTCTAACAGAATCGTTGGATCTCTCGAATTTTAATCGACGAAACCATAGATGAAACACAAGTAATTATGCTAAAAGAACAACTAAGAAAAACCCCACCAAAAGCTTCGAGTGCAAAGGGTTAAACGTGAATCAGTAAATAATTATTCAAATAATTAATACCAAATGAAATTTGATCGGAAGAGTACGGGGCAGCGAGTACAATTTAATCAGACGTGTAGTGGTTCGTATTGATCACCTAATAAAGACATAAGGTGGCAAACGAGCAATTAGGCAACTTGCGACGCGGTAGACCATCAAGTGGTCATTACGCGTTTACACGGTAATCGGTTAGCCTCCATTTTCGAGCTGTCGAGCGGCCTTTACACGGGTTAATGCAAAACAAGTTATCGCGGTGGTCGCGATTACGGTAACCCGTAAAAAAGCTCGCAGCAAGGGGCGGCAACCGTGTCCGCTCCCCGATCGCTATCGAACCGTGTAAAAACGGTGAATTACGCCGGCCAATATCCGCGCAAACACGCCTCTATTTCTCTGCTGAAGCGTCTACGAAATGAACTTGCTTATTTCCTCTTCGTGTCCCTCTGTGATATTTGTAAACTGTTTTTCACCGAGCCAACCCGCTCGATGAATTATTCCCCGGCAATTCTTTTCGGATAGTCAACTACCGTGCTTTTTTTCCATCATGCGAAGCGTTGAAATGTTTGACGGAAAATGGGTTGGCATCTATGCATATGTTAACTTTGGTAGTATTTTTATTATTACTTTTTAGTGGTTTTCGATTTTACTATACTAATTGGGTCGCTATTACCTTTGTGGATATTTTAACACCACTTTTGTCTTTCTTACGCGTAATGATTGTTACGAAGGTACGAATTTTTCACGGTATTGGAATTAAAATTGTCTAAGTTAGGTTAGATTCGGTTGGATAATGTAACGATACACTTTCTTTAATGGAAGTTAAATGAAATTTTTAATTAAAGAATGAAAATAATTGCGCCGTGTTTTAGAAATATAAGTTAATCAAAGGGAAAGTAGGATAGGATAATGAATGGATAATTCCTGGCGCCTGGCGCTAGATAACCCGCTGCACGCTGTTGTAAGATTACAGTGCAGGGCGGGTTGTCTGCCGTCAGGCGCCTAAGTTCTCTACATTTTAAACCCTTTTACTAAGTAACAAAGGGAAATGTCGTACATGTTTATAGGACAAAAAATATTCTCTTCACTTTTCTACACGTAACACACCCACTTAAAACAGCATATTAAGGAACATTGTTATTTATCATTGTCTCGCATATAACAGTAATGAATCATACTTCCAATTAAAAAAAAAAACACCTTAAAAGTTTCAAACAGTGGGCGTGTAAGCTGAATCACCCTCTATTTTGAAAGTACTATACTTCTTATTTAGTTATTATCTGTGCTTCGTGTCTAAAAAGCTCTATTTGATCGACTAAGTGTATTTACAAGTACGTATAATGTGTGTGTGAGTAGAAATCGAGTTATATACTGAGATGCCAATCCTGCTATTCCTGTCAGGTGTTTTATAACACCTCTTCCATTGGTCCAGGTACATTTTGTGTGGGCCTTTAAGTAAGACGCTTGTAAAATAATGAAACTGCTAAACCATGTTCTCGTAAAAGTTCTCTTTACGATCGAACAGTTTGAATCGAAGTTCTTGTTCTCCCTAATACACGAAGTAAACCATTTATATTCCGAACAATTTACCAGCTCGCCGTATCCCTGTAAATCGATCGAAGGAAAAAGCAAACGTGCCTGCCAATCAGACAGGAACAAGACAAACGCGTGGTTGTCGAGTCCGTTGAACCACAACTAGAAGCTCGTGTCGCCCGATATTGCCTCTCCAACACCACGAAGACGTCAAAATCGATCGCCAGAGTGGGAATGGATAACCAGACGAATTGATCCGAAAGACTCGACAAACAACTCGACTCCCAGTACTCCGTGAAATGTCAGAAACTGCTCTTCTTGAAGATACAGGACGACTCGAAGTTCATTCGAGCGAGTCAATCAGTCGTCGCGTGAATTATGAACCCAATGCGGGAGCTGAAAATGTATCCTCGGGGTTATGCAGACACGTAGGACACGTTCCCTTCGAGATTTAGCTCGCGTCTTTAATAAAAGATGCGCCCTGAGACGTGTCGACAAATGGAAATATGAATCGCGTCCCTCGTTTCAGCCGCATCGATACTTCGCTCGAAGGCTCGCAGCTCTTAAATTATTCGCTCGCTCGCGAGTTCGAGAAGCGCTTCGGATCCTTTCGTAACTCGTCGCTTCCCGCGAAACTTCCGCTCGAGCAAAGACGCAAGCAGCGAGTTTTTCCAGCTGAATCTCGTCGCAAGCAGATTTACACCGATACTTTCGAACCGAAGTAACTATGTCAGCATTCCTGATCGCCGTCAGATGGAAATACACCGGGAATTTAAAAGGAATCGAAACTGTTCCAATTTACAGTTTCTTTCAAAGTTAGTATTTAGAGTTTCTTCTCGAGAAACCGTAAGATATTAAACGAAACGAGGAATATAGAGAAGATGGTCTAAATATAGGCGAGTATTTTGTCCTGGGTATCCCAAAGACCTGGAAAGGAACTGATTACAAGTAGAAACTTGAAGGAGGTACGTAAAATCGTGTTCCACGCCGAACTCATACGAGAATAACAAAGAAAATTGGGGAGGGCTTGTTAGCCTAGTGCGTAAAGTCCCGGCTTGCTAATCCGAAGGTCGCGGGTTGTTCTGGTCTTCGTAGGTTTTGGATCCCTGTGAAACTTTTCTTCTTCGACTTTTATGATTGAACTGAATTCTATAATAATAATTAATTAGAATAAAAAATATCCTGCTACATAAATAAAGATAGTTAAAAAATAATATATTAAAAAAAATAAAATGAAAAAAAATTAACAAAGAAAGAAGGGGCAAGCAGGGAGAAAAAAATTAATGAAACTTTGAGAAATCCAAAATAATAAAATGGAAAAAAAGAGACACACAAAAAAATGGGTTAAGGGACCTAAGAGACTACCAAGACGCGGTTTTCACTTTGATTAGAAGTTGTATTTGTACAAATATAGCTACTTAGCGAGAACTTTCGCGAGATGCATTAATATTCCGCTAGTTAGTTCGCCCCTCTAGCGGTGGAATGTAGAACACAAACCTGGCACAGTGTAGAGTTTGATAAATCGCGTTTGACTCTCTAGTGTGACCTTTCACTAAATATACAATACGAACCTCACGTGAAATTCCTCTACTATGTGTTGTATATAGAGATATCTACGAGTATCGGAATTGAGAACTGATAATTCAGCAGCTTCCCAGAGATCATCCTAATAACAGTAGTGGTGGGGGGTTCGATTGAATTTCAGCGGTTTAAGTGGATAAGCTTTATGGCGAAGACGGCCAAGATCAATTACCTGGTGTACATAATTAATTACCTTGCTCCGATTCGATTAATAGGGTGGAGGGTGTATCTAAGGCGGAGGGTGGAGTGGTGGTTAGTGGTGGTGGTGTTCGATCGAAGGAGGGAAACGGTAGCCAGCGTCACAGAGCTCACCGAGGATAATCTAGACATCGTGGCTGGTTTCTAACGAGCGTGCCAGCGAGAGAATCGCGCGACGATATTGATACAACGGCAAACATAATGCAGCCTGGAGCACCGCCAGATACGGGTCAACGGTTATTGCCCGTAATAACGTCGTAAATCTGCGAGATGGACGCGGGAAATCCAGGATCCTTCGACCAAGAGAAATTCTATACACGCAGGAAGAGACAGAGAGAGAGAGAGAGAGACGGTGGTGTTGTCTCCTGTAATAATCACGGCCTTGATACTACTAGACCAAGACTACTTGGCTACTATCGACGCATAGGCGAATACCTAATGAACCAATAATTTCACTAATGACGCTCGATCAGGAACTGTTTGTCGTACACCTGCGTCCGATTACAGTCAGTATTCTGGGAATCTGCTGCAACTACTACCGTGCACGCTCCTATTCCTGTCCGTTAATCAACGATCTTCTCCGTTCACGAACAACCTATTGGGCCTGCTCTGAGTAGCCATCCGCTCTTGTTACACACCTTCCTGATCTTCGGTTTCACTTTCATCGTTGTGAGCTGAAGAAAGTATTCGTGAAATTTCAGAGAGGATTGTCGAACAGAGTAGTTAATTTTTATGAATTTTTCTTGAAAATATAATCTGCAATGTTCGATTAAATCTTTTTCTCCCAAAAATTTTTTGTTCCCACCTCTTTTTCTTTTATTATCTCAATCATTTTTGCACATTGAATGGCAACTTTTTCGACGTTTCTTCTTAGATAAATTTTATATTATATCGACGAGGAAATTGTCGTAAACAATCCATGAAATAAAATTTGTACTTTAACAATTCAATCGGTCACGTAGGTTTCAAGTTATTTTGTTCAGTTTTAAGAAAAGCGTGTTTAACATTTTCAATAAAGAATTTCGAAACAAGTAACAGAGAATTACAAAAACTTACATGGTAACCTAACCTAACTCGAACTCGATTCAACCGAACCTAATACAATTTAATCTTGCACCAAACCCAAACGAACCCGACCCAATCTAGCACAATGAAACCTAACCTAACGTAAACTGAACGCACAATATAATCCACTTAACTCACGTAACCTAGATTAGCCTAATCTAAGTGCACCCTATTTGAACGTGACGAACTTAACCTAACTTACACTTGATATCTGGCAACTTAAAATTAGATTTCACAGTTTGGAACGTTTTCAATAACTAGCCGGTTTACCTGGCCCATAAATGGGCGTGTCCACGGATTTCCCAGAAATCAATCTATCTCGTGGAACACGTAGACGGTTAGGTAGGGTAGGTTCATTGATGCCGATGTTTTCGCGGGATTCACGGAGAGACGAGTTGCTGGAAAGTTGGACAGGAGCGGCAGCGATGCCGGACGGACACGCGATCGTTCATAGAAATTTTTGCACGCGATCGTCAAGCGCACTTGTAAACGAAAACCCAGCCAAACCCTCGGGATTCTATGCGCAGTACCGCAAACATAATCAACGGCTGTCACGAAGGAAAGCGCGTTACGTGGAATCAGCCACGATTACCTCCTAACTTCCTACAACCACAATTAACTCGTTAAACCTGTAACAGGGGGATCTAAGGCAGTCACATTTTCCTTTCGAAACGTTTCCGTGAGATACGGTAGCTTTGATAATCAACAAATTCTATTCGTCTCGCGTTCTTTTTCTTTTTAACCACTTAACGTCCAGATATGTATGTAATATAACCTTAGTGAGAAAAAAAAGCTACATCCGTAATATTATGGGCGTGGTTTTCTTCAGAGATTATTTTTTTTTATCTTAGTACGTATAAAATCGTAGCGTACGTTTAACAGCGTCAGAGAAATATTTAAACCTAACATAACTTTCAGGCACAAAAGTGCACGTATTTCAGGATGAATCTGAAATGAGACGAAAGGAGTTAATTAACTTAAAATATAGGGAAGATAATTAATAGTAAGCCAACCGTGAACTGTGTCATGTGCAACGAATATTTCACCCGTAATACTGAAATCTTCAGCGAGGTTCGCACAAAAGCGAACTAGCGGACCCAGAAAAATCTTCGAAACAATTAAAGCTAAGAAATCGCTGAACCACTGAACTTTATTAAAAAAGTCGCTTGATAAATGTTCCCGCCTTCTTTTTTTTGCTGCTGCTTCAATTATGAAAAACTTCGTTGAGGCGTCAAAAAGTTTTTGCTAGCCGTGGCGAGTAGAATGGAAGAAACAACCAAAGGACTCGAAGAAATTCACTTTAATTACGGGAGAACTGCAGAGAAAAATGGATACACCGAGGGCTTCGGGAAATCAAAAGGAAAGGAACAAACACTTTATTTTATATTTCTCGACGATGAAAGCGACACTTTTTCCCGTGAAAGAACGAAAGGGTTTCGTGTTCTGTTTCGCCTTAAACTCCAAATGTTTGACTTTTAATGGATGTGAAATATTCGCGAAAATAACGCAGTGATTAAACGACCAATGCCTGTTAAGATACAGCGAAGGAACGTTTTGCTGTTGTGTGTAACTTTTGCTCGTTCAATTATGTTAAGGAAGGCTGTAGAAATGTTTAGGGAAATTCTATTGCGCATTTCCTCGGCTGCCAGTTTCCTGTGCGCCGCTCGAACAAAATTATTTAATTAAATCGTATCCACTTCGCATGTTGGAAAGATTAATTCGTGCCGATGAAATGGCTGCGCGCGATTGAGGTTAGGGCAGAGAAGAATATCGCGCTTTATTTCATTAAAATTTCAAATACGGTATTTCATTATTCCGTATACAATTTTTATGGAGCAGACGAAGTTTTGGAAACTGATTCAATTTTACGAAAAAGTACAATCAAACGTATTCTCTATCAGCAAAGTTCGATAGATGAGTTGAAATAATGGGAAAAGAATGAAGCAAGTAAATAAATTGTACCATAAACGAAGGATGAATATTTTAATTATTTTCACTAAATTAACTTACCTTAAAATTATTTAATCTCCGAAAGATACAAATGTCTATTTATTTCTCGAGTCTAACTCTTAAATTTAATTTATTCCTCAACTCTATTCCCAAAGTCTGTTTCACTCATTTCAACCAAAGTAACAAAATAATCATTTCCAAAGCAGTCGCGAAAATGTGCTTCACGAACCTACCCAAGTTCCTAACGCGATCTCCAGAAAAATTCCAAGGCGAGAGTACGTTCAGCTGAAATGTAAGGAAAAGACGAAATTGCAGGAGGTGAGAATTCGAGACGATAGCGTTAGACCTCAGGAATTAGATTTCGCGGGGGCATTTAAAGAGTTCATAAAGGATAGATTAAATGGAGGAGGAGGAGGAAGTGTCTGGGAAAAAGTGGCAGTGCAGGGAACGCGAAGATCGTCGGTACTCTTTGAATTGCTCAAGATTACGTTTTGCAGGCCGTGCAGTTTCCACGGGTCCGTGGGCTTGATAAATGCTCGAAGAGAAAAAAAAAACGAAGCCAGACCTTTAATTTTTCACCGGCGATGGCAAAGAACGGGAGATTCCTCTGAATAACGCACGGTATACGACTTCCAGGGTTGTGTGCTGTGTCGTTACTGGCCAGGCTAGGCTAGAAGAGGAGGAAACGAAAGAAAGAAGAAGCAGCTACGAATGAGAAAAATTCTCACGATTCTTATAAATCCCTTTAACGACCATCCATCGATTTTGTGTCCTTTCTAATGCCAAAAGTTGTCTTCCCACCCCGTGGATGGTATATTTATGAGAGATAAAAATGTTTAGGAGAGAGGAGAAGGACATCGGTTCACGTTTATTGATTATAAATAAATCAGGCATAAATTAAAGATACAGATCGCAGTTTCTACTTGCATTTTTAAACAGAACTCAGGTAACCAACCCAGCTAGCAAAATTTTCGTGCACGGAAAGAAAATATCCTGTTAACCGTAAAAATGGATGTTGTTAGGACAGCAAGGAGGCGATTTTATGAGACGTGATTTTCATTTCAGTAAAACGTTACGTAAAAATTCGAGATAAAAGTGGCAGTGGTAGAGGAAGACAGACGTGGAAAATAATGGGACGGAAGGTGGTCACGGGCCAATCGAAACAACAATTTACCAGCAGCTACTTTTATCTATAATGACGGCGGACGGAAGCGCCGATAGGGGCGGAGAAAGACGGAACTACTTCTCTATCGCCGCGTCCTCCTCCGATGCCGCCAGAAATTGTGTCGGTTTCCGGTGGCGACGATACGCCGTTTTCCTCGTTGTTGTACCTCTTAAATAAAAGACAGAGGAATTCCTTCAGAGGAGTCAAATTATACAGAATGATTGTTTCAACCTTCTATTTTTTAAGGACAACAAATTAAATGGTCAGCGTTTAAACCTATTTTCGATCAGTATTTAAATCAACTTTCGGTTGGTATTTTATTACCAAAAAGATCAGTATAAAAATACTAAACAGTTAGGTTATATATAAATAGCTAAGACTATATTTATTTAAATACTGACAATTTAGTATAGATACTGACCAAAGGATACTGACCAAATTATTTCAATACTGACCAGTAAAATATAAACCTTTTTTAAGTAATAAATCCTAATTCCGTATTTCAGAGCACTAATTTTCTTCTTCTGTAAGATATGCATTTTTTAAATTCTGCAATTTTTCGTCGTCTTTCTAGCAGTTAATAAAAATTTCCTTTTTCCAAAAATTTTGCTTCTCTATTTTCTTTAAGATCGAAACTGCGATCGTTCGATTTTCTTAACAGTCTACGAACAATGTTTCCTGATAGGTTACTATCTATCTTATATCTCACTTGATGTTTTACCAATACTTTTTGCTTTTCGTCAAAGAAATATTCAATCAAAAATGTACTCCATTTTCTTCTACCTTTAAGACAGTATAATACCAAGAAGAAACTAATAATTGTAACAAGTAGGCTTTCAAAATACATGTGAAGAAAGTAATCGTTCAGAACATGTACGAACTTATGTTTTCGTCTAACTTTATTTGTTGCAGTATATTGAAATATTAATGTAAATATTAATAATACGCTGTTCCATGTCGATTTTTTACTACTTGTTAGATATTTCAATGTTTCCCACAAAATGAACGCCCTATATGCACTTACTATACCGAAAGAATTTTTTCAGCCGCAGTCTAAAAGTAGTAAGGTTACTTTCCACAAGTTTCTCTACCGTGATCGACGTTCACATTCAGTTGAAACGAATTGGCTTCGTTATTCCCTCCCCTTAGTCCCTAAAGGAAACATCGAGGTCAACGAAATTCAGTTTAAGACCCATACCGCCGTGCAAGCTTCGACTTTCGAGCATAATGCAGAGTCGTGGCAAGCAAAGGCAATTCGAAAGGCGGCGGCGCGCCATTTTTCCAAACTCGATTCGACCCGATTACAAAGATTATTTTGTAAATTCTCCCTTCTTGCGTCTTAAAGTCTTTAGAACTTCTTACGGTTACGAGCAAGAGCACTCGTAAAAGTGGCTAGCTTTTGTCCTCGAAAAACTAAACAGACGAAAGGAAGAAAGAAAGAAAGAAAGAAAGAATGAAACGGTACTTTTCCACCTACTTTTCAAACGTATTGTTTCAACGTTCAAAGGTCGCGCAGCACAGTGGTAAGTATCGCTACACAGACGAGATAAACAACCTTTCGCAGAAAGCAATTGAATAAAGGGCGAAGAAAAGAAAAGTTGAGGGAGAAAAAAAAAGAAGTATCACCGAGAGAAGTAATACGAAACAGCAGTAAGGTTATATATTTGACGTGTAAAATAAAACACAGTCGTGTCTGAACTTTGTCGAAGCACTCGCGAAGATCGAGCGCCAGAATGCCAGCGGCGTTGTGTCGATAATAACCGAGAGTGCTACAGAACTCGACGAACGCTCGTTTACAATTATTATGCTATCCGGAAAATTCGTACCGATTTTCATTAGGTAGTATTTAAATATATTAATTATAAAGATTGTGCTTTCACGTGTCTTTTGATAGTCTATTTCCTATCAATATTATCTTCATCTCGACGTTACACCGCCTTGAAGATGGAAGGAAAAGAGTATATTTTCGGCACTTGAAATTCTCCTTCCTCTGAGAAAGGAAAAATAGCAGCAAAAGAGAGATGTAACGTTAGAAGAGACAGCAGCCTATCGGGAAAAAATTGTTAGCAACTAATTAGCAGAATTTGGAGGTGGAAATATCGATATTAAGGGAAACAGAGAAACGAAGCTTTTGACAAGAAGATATCTTCGTATCTCTGGAAAGACGACGAAACATGGAACAACTAAATGAATTTACTTATCTAAAGGACAACCTAACATATTTACCAAACAAAAGGATTTGAAATTTCGCGTTTAACGACAGTTAGATACGAATTGAAAAAAGAAACGTGCAACAAAGTACTCGTTAAGTAAATCCTTAAAGACCTGGCACATACGTATTCCTTATATACTTTCCGAAATGGCAAAGAGAGAAAGAAAGTGAAGGCAGCATTTGCCAAGGTTATTAGGCAATTTGCTTTCGGCTGGTTTCGAGAGAATGGAGTGTTCACGTCTGTCCGTAAGACGAGGTGAAACAAGAAGAAAAGCAAGCGAGTTGTATTTGGTCATGCGAAGCTTCAAGATAGCACTGTAGGTTTTCCAAGGGACGAAGCGGAGAAGAAGAAAGCATCTCTTGGTGGCTTCAGCCACGGACAATTCGCTTCGTTTAACCGGCCTGGCTACTGGACGATGGCCAAGCGGTATCACACAGATGTTTGCTGCCCTTTTGAACGTCAGTTATGAGTCTTTCAAATTGCATCAAAACTGTACAATGCTTTTATCTCTTTCTCGTCCCTTTTCTTCGTTATTTCTACTTCTCGAACCGGAGAGATGAAGATAGATGCCTGGAAAAGCTTTTCTCTCCATGCCACTTCTGTTTCTACTCTCTCTCTCTCTCTCCTTACCTCGTCTATCTACGGTTCCTCGATATCGATACGCTCTTCCGCCACTTTAGTTACTTTATGGTCGGAGAGGGTGGTGATCAGCTATGATTCTGACCGCTGCCATTTCCCCGATAAGTACAATCTAGCGCTTCTACGATTTCGAAACGGGAAAGGTAGACCTAAGTAAAGTTTGTCCATCGTTCGGTTGGAGCGAAGAAAGTGTGTGGATAATTGCGCAGGGATGAGATAAGAAAGAAAGGATTTTTGAAGGATATTGTGGCTGGTTAATCGAAAACTTCAAACGGTATTCTTTTTTCGGAGGTTGTTATTAAACGAACGTGAAATTGAACGTATCCAATTTATTTATAGTTGTGTTTAAAAGTATAATTTCGTTGGAATGCTGTTACACGTGGTTACATGAAAATAATGGAACGACAAAGCCGTTTCTTAATTCCCTGGCATCGTCTGTTGAAGTAAAAATGTTATAAGAAATTCTCTCTCCGGGATTCTGTTTCCGTTTGAACATTTAAACGCATCGTTTAGCTTCGGAATGTGTTCGGGTAATTATAAATTCTTTCACACACATCAACGCTAATTCACGCGCGAAATATTTCAAGTGAAACGTTATTCAACCGCCGCAGCTACACCCAAACAGTTACCTAAAGCAGGGAACAAAGGATAATCCATTATATCTCGCCTCTAGCGTTCTCCGAAAATAATTCTTACTCGTTATACAGCCGACGGTCGTTTTTCATCGTGCCGTTGCAAGATCGTGGAATAAAGGGGGCCAGCAAGCCCCCTTCCCTCGATTTCCTAACTCGCGATGCACTTTGAACAGCAGGAAGTAGTTAGAACGGCTGCGTGATGGCGTATCAGAGCTTCCTTGGCGGAAGCAATTTTCCAAGCCCTCTCTCTTCGATTACATCGACCCGATCAACCAAATTTTCTCTTCGTACACAATGGGAAATTTGTTGCTACAGATAAGCATATAATGGATCAGATATTTCATCCAGAGGAGGAGACAACCCACAAAAACTACTCGCGTGCATAGAGTGGCTCCCATTAATATTCGGACACGATTTACAATGGAATAACATTTTCAAAATTAGACCAAACGAATTGTGTTCTCGCGAGAAGTTAGAAGAATTAGTTTACTAAATGACGCCTACGAACAGCTTTGAAAAAATTCCAATTGGTCCAAGTTACGAAGAAAATGGCAACGCTCGCTTTTTACAACCTTTTTTTTTATCCGAACCTGTAATGAAAATTTTAAAAATATATTTTATAGATTTATATGAATTATATACATTATTTTACGGAAATTTCATAGACATTAGAAACGATTAAAAATGGCAAAAATTGAAGGCTTTCACTGTTTTTCGCCTAGAAAAATTCTTAGATCTTTCAAAACTTCGATGAAATTTTCAGCATGTGTATAACAAACATAAATCTACCAAATATATTTTTTTAATTTCCATTACAAAGTCAGATAAAAGAATTGTCAAAAGACAACTCTACTATGTCCTTTGCAATTTCGACTAATTACAATTTTCTCCAAATATTTTTGAATACGTCATCTAGTAAACTAATCCTTCTAACTTCTCACGAGAACTCAGTTCATTTGGTTCAAATTTAAACGAGTTATTCTGCTTTAAATAGTGTCCGAATATTAATGGGAGTCACTGTATATCATGGTCGTTTGAAATTACTTGTAAGTCGAATTATTTGTACTTTTGGCTAGCTCTGAAATTTTGAAAAAGGGAAAACACAATTTCTTTAAACTTAGTTACACAAATCGTAAATGTCTTCGCGAAAACACGTCCCCTGTACAAACGTGAATTTTCCAGTTCCTCGTGGATTTCCTCGTCGCAGGTTATCCCTTAAATGGCGGAACGGAAATCAATCGAGCTTTCTCGCGGCGTGTATTTCAACGATGGAAACCAGGGCATCGAGAATCGCGAGAAAAACCGCGACGATTCTATCAACCAAATACCAGCTTAGATTGTACCGCTCCGTCTTTTTTTTTTTCTTCTTTCCACCAGGCAGCTTCGAATTCCTTTTTCCTCGTTTTCCTTCCGCTAAAAAGCCGTCTCTCGTCGTTTTGCGTTTTCCTCTCCCACTGTCCTCGATTGTCGACTGTGCGCAATGTATGTTGGACGAACGCGCCTCGTGTTTTCCGGTTTCTTTTTTTCTTTCGTTCATCAACGGTTATACGTGCGACGTGGCGCCTCGATATCGACGGGCGTAAATGAGATTGCATTCGAAAATATCATAAAGGGAAGCGAGAGAACGATGTCCGCACGCAGCACTTCGATCCTTGCATAATATCGGATCGGGAAAATTTTCTCGCCTGTTCTAACATTCGTCGCGATGTTTTTCAACTTTCGAAACGTTCGGAAATGATCGGACGCGAGTTGCGTTCGCGTTCTCTTCCTGTCGTTTGAGGAAACTTCGCTTTGCGGAAACTTTTACTACACGAACATTATACGAACGTTTTCCTTCTACTTTCCTATGTAATCTCGAAACGTCGCTTTTAGACGCGCAGAACTGTCAACACACGTCGCTGTAAGATAAATAGATCCTGGAAGGATGTAATCTGCTTAAGGATGTTAATTATGATGTCGACTATTGACAGCATTACTTTCTTACAAGTGTAGTCTCCACTCTACATTGCAGTCACGTTTGAGTTACACGTAAGCAGCTGCTAAATGTGTTCAGTAGACTTCAAAGCTAATACCTTATTTATCCTTGTAACTTTACAAATTTTTGCGTCTGATTATTCCTGTTTGTTTATCTTTTATATGCAATCGAGTGTGTTAGCGACGAAACAGCTACCTTCAATTTGTTTGTTCAAAGCAGACAGTCATTTGATAGGTAACGCTTAACCTCAGATTATATCTAAAGAGTTTGTTAATCCAGTTCAACTGGTAAGTTTGGTGGAAGTTGAAAGATGGAGAACCAAAAGGAGCATTTCACATTATGCTATTTTATTTAAAAAAAATGGCAGAAACGCGTCGCAAACATTTAGGAAGATCTACGAGGTGTCGAGAAGAATATCGTGAAAGACATTTTCGCTTCACGATTTATCACGACTACAAAAGATTGACAACGAACAAACAAAATATCTGATGGAAAATAATGCTCCTTACACAGCACATCATTGGCCAATATATCGTTCAATAAAGACATTTCTTTACATTAAAAATTGCCTTGTATTAACTTACTGAAAGCCGCACGAGCTATCTAGCTAACCCAATACATACGCTTCAAATTTCTGTACAAAGAAATGATTAATGCGTAGAAAACTATCAGCAATTCCTTCTTACGGTATAGCTTCTTATCCACACATCGTAGCTCGTTAAAGGCGCATCTAGATCGAACGTAGCGACAGATAAGGGTGGAGTTTATCGTTCGAAGAAGTCCAACGAAATCAGACGGCGCGTGCCAAGGAAGCGAAAGAAATTGTACAAAGAGGAATCTAATGGGTTGCGGTTACTATCCGTTTCATCGGTTTACCCCAAAACGATGTAAAAGTATTGCTCACGCGAGGTTCATTAGCATTTAGAGTGGCGAGGGATTTATTCTCCGGCTGTGACTGCTGGATCACGACACGGTATGCATAGGATTATCTTCGAGCACCTGGACAATAGTGACCTAATCCATTTACAAAGAAAACGAGCTACTTTCCTTTCTCGCCGCGCCTCGCTCTGCCTCGCCCCGCCCCGCCTCGCCCCGCCCCAGAAAACGCGGACACCCTTATTTCTCTCTTGTGCCGAGGCGAGACGAGCCAAGCTCGCGACTTTTACCTTTCATCTTTCATTTTCATTTTTATGCGGCACGTTGCTACCGGTGTAACGAGAAAATACGGGACGCCGCTCTTTATTATATAACTTGGTTCTTGTTTAGACTCCTTCTCCCACGATTTTATTGCCAGATTATTTTTTACCATTACGCGACGAGGTATAAGTGATAATCTTTCTTCGGATTTAATCGTTATTACTGGATTATACACTTACGTGACGTGTAACTACCAATTCGATTAGAACGTGATCGTGATGTATAAGGTGATTCAAAATTAACGATCAGTCAAGTAGGTAAAGAAACTTGGATTGGAATTTGTGAACCTTTTGCTTGATTGACATGCAGTTTTGAAACATATTATTTTTAGTATATCTGTTTTTTTTTTTAAGCGACAATCCGGGAAAGAAGCTGCGAAATTTCGCTAGTTTGAAAAGTAATTTCGCTTCCGTTCCAACTTTAAGGAGGTTGCTCCAATTTTGCGGGACTCGTTGAATGCGAGACCGTTTCGAATACACGAGTTTCATAAAAGGAGCACACGCTGCCTAGAAATGTTTTCACCCTGTCCAAAAAATACTTAACACCTTATAAATACAGCTGACAAGTACTTCATCTCTAACCGAAGCCTGTATTCTGTTACTTAAGATTAATATCACCTGTAAGAACTGACATTTAATCGATTATATTTGAAAGAATTTACGATACGTCCTCGTTACAAAATAGCTGCAGCGTAAAAGTGTTTGTATGCATTGTATTAAGTTTATCGAGGCACTCCAAAGTGTGCTCAGATTCTGAAACAACGTATGCAACGAGTTAATAACCTTTCACTCGCAAAATATGAATATTTCAAAAAATTAACGTCCATTCAAACGCATTCCTCTATTACGAACGAAACCATGCCACCTGTCGATCGCACAATCGGCCGTTTCATAAAGATCTCGGCACGCCAAGTATTTTTTCATTTCTCTCTGTATTCTCCGGAGTTACTCGGTGCTTGGTAATAAGCTCAAAATAGTGGAAATTGTCGTTGAGAATTCGACAAGCACGATACCACAGGAGTTATACTGCAACGAGGTCCGCATTAGCGCGTCGCGTTCCGTCGGATTGCAACTTAAGCGTGTAAACGCAGCTGCATTGTATTTGCGGCCTGATCTCGTTGAGTCGGCCGATTATATCATGGCTCGTGGAAATCCAGGCATTCTTGGTGAACGCCATCTGTCGCCAGCACGACTCCGATGCTCGATGCTCCATGGTGCGCGAGAAGTTGCAGCTCTCGCTCAAAACGGATTGTCGTTGGTATCTGTATTCTCCTCTGCATACGTTAATACCGTTTAACTATCCATAGTCGCCGATAATTATGTACTCTCCTTATCCGTGTTCGATTTGCATAGGTAATTTTCGAAGGCTGAACGGCTTTGAGTACCGATTTATTTCAACAGATTCTTGCGTTTGGAACAGACTTCATTTCTCGATGCACGGAATAGTGTACAAAGGCAGTAGATTATTTCAACAATATGATATCTATAGTAGTTAGAATTTACGAAAGAAACAAAATGAAAATGAATAAATTCAAGGTGTCGCAAAAAGCAAATTACTAATATTTTTCGAAGCAAGTTTGCTTGGCATTGTTTGCACTGCCAAGTAGTCTCTTTCCTAATTTTATACTCTTTTTCCGAATTTTTCACTTGGTAATTCGCTATAGTCATCAACTGTACGATTCGTTAAGAACTTTTTCGTCATACTTTTCAAAATCCCCTCTTTCGTAAAAATTGTCGTTATCACTTTCATAAAATATATTATTTATTTCTGACATTATGGGGCAGTGTATCACAAACAAGGTTCATCGAAGCAGTGGAACAAACACTCTGTCGCAACTAATACCATTTACTCTTGCATGAACAACAATGTACACGTTGAATATTCTCTAAATTTGAACGACGAATTGAACTCGTCATCCGTAACTTAGGCAAAACAAGTGCATGACGAGTGTCAGTCGTCAAATGTACCAAAGGTGTTAATGATTCGCAAATTTATCCAAAAGCGAGTTATATGAGGTTTGAAAGGCTTTTTACTTGGTGTAGCAAAAGTAATTCATTATTCTTTCAATATGTCTAAAGTATATTTAATAACGTAGATGAGGTATACCTCATGAATGTAAACTCTAACGAGGTAAATGTTTGAAACTCGTATGGAAGAGTGGAAGCGCAGGTTTTTTACGATTCCCTTCGAACAACTCTTCGTTAGAGAGAAAGTTCGGTATTATGATAAATATAAAGTAAAGTTTCCGTACACGTTGGAAGCACACGTTGAATCATCATTCCTTTTTGCAACAGATGCTCAAACTTAGTTCCAGTTTCGAATTTAATGAAGCTCACTGTATTACCTTTCCCCGTTACAACTTGGCAATCTAATTTGCTCAATGCGATACACCCTTACAGAGCTTCCACCCTGAACTCTTGTAAATGGAACATGGTGAATGTCTAAATTGTTTAACTTATCATCAACTCGTAAATTTTAATCAACACGAAGAAAACATTTTACCTGATATCTTGTGCACAATTTCAATTTCCACGAAGCAAATACAATTTATTTCTTCCTTTCGGACAAATCTAGTTTTCGAACAATTCCTCTGTATACGGTATTGTTTAATTATTACGTAAACATCGTTTGTTGATTATCGCGAAACTCCGAAGATACAGTTTCGAACAATAAGCATCGTGAACACCGAGAGTCCTCTGACGATGGAGAAATTTAAAAGAGGCTAATGAAATCGGGACACGGTAGCTAAAGTAGTCAAGAAGACGTTAAATTTTCTCGTCGTCAACACGAGAATCGAAACGATGTTATTCAAAACTGTGGACAATCCGAAAAGACCAAGTTTCAGCTATTATCTTCTAAACGGTATACAATTCGTTCGTGAAAGTTTGCAGTCCGATTCACCGAGCTAGAATTCGACGATGAAATTGTAGATTAATGGCGACTGTTAAGCGAAGCGTTTATCAAATTAAGCCTTTGATCCGTTTTTTAACACCGATTCCGTATAATGAGCCCATTTATCATACACATCGCAATTATTTAACGAATCGAATGAATTGCTTAATTAAAATTCACTTAATTATTCTCGGGGAAAGACGGTAATATTGTTGGCACATATTTGAAAGCTTCGATTATAATCACTAGCATCTATTTTCATCAACCGTTCCCTGTTTTCCAACCACAAATACCTCGTTATTCATTTCGGCTAGAACAAAGTGCTCCGAGATTTGGATAAATCTTTATTTGCGAATTTCATGAAAATATTGAATAGGATATTTTTGGAAATATGTTACGTTCAGGTTAAGTTCCTTTTCCAACGTCTTTTACAGTTACAAAAAATTAGATTACGTTCTATAAACATTAATTTGACGTAGTATTGAATTTATCGTAGAAACGCAAAGCGTAGAGTAAGCATAAACTGTAAAGTTATTGTTAAAAAGTAGGTATAAGCTGTTTATGACCGAACCACTCGAGACATGAATGTTTGGCAGGAAAACGGCGATAACCTGCAGAACCATGACCAATATTTTCCAAACTTTAAGTTTATTGTTAGGTTTAAGAGTTCATTCAAGCATTCAAAAGTAACAAGCGCCATTTAATCGCTGCGGACATAATCCGTCGACGCTGTGACGCAACCAAACAGTAAAGTTTGATAAACCTCAACACACAAAACGTACAAACTTCATTTCCCAATAGAAAAAAGGGGAAGATTGAAATCAATGGTAGGAAGTTGTTGGTTCGACAGCGAAGGACGAAACTTCTTGTTTGTCCGGACGCCGGGCTTCGCAACTATGTTAAACTTATTACGATGCAACGTGAACGGTAAGTACGCAGACACCGGGCCCCGTTCACGTGTTGCACGATACACTAAATTGTTTGGGAACTCGTGTAACGTAACATTTGCATAACAACGTTAAGCTTATTAAGCCCGTGCCGGTATCATCGGTCTATCGGAATCGAACACTTAACGAGGCTTCAACTTTGCCTATGCTCGTTTTGGCTCATTCGTCTATGGCTAGACGTTCACAGACAATGCATCCGGTTTACAAGGGAATTTCTGCGATCGTAATTTATCGGTCAGCGAGACAGATCGACTCGCTCTATTCGGATAAAACGGTTTAGCCGAATGTATCGCTTATCATAAACAATAACGATATTCGTTAGTTGGGCAATCTGCTTGTCGGAGATTTATCAATTCCTGCAAGTTGCGACGTTTCTATCTGTATCGACTCCGTTCACGTCAATAGAGATGCACGTAACCTAATTTCAATAAGGAAGATAAGACGTATGGATTAGCGGGATGGATTTAGAACTTGGAAATAGTCAAAATTTAGTGCCTTTCGTTTACAATAGGTTTTGTTAAATTTCTAAGTACTAACTAAACTTATAGCACGATTGCATTGAAAGGCTGCCTTTGAGGTTAGAATTTCTTTATTATTCACTAGGCATCGTGTCCTATAATCGATCTTTATTCTACAGTTTAGTGATGTTATTCTATATGCGAAGAGTGCTCGACAAAGTCTTTGTTTTTCGATGGAAAACGGTTCATAGATAGAGATTCGGTAGGTAGGAGATTATTTTGGGCTCAGAGGTCCATATAGGATGAGGCAATGAAGTCTAAGTTCAGCGATGAGTAACCGCAAAGGATGATGTGGAAGTCTAGATTCAGGGGTGAGTAACGTTAAAGGATGATGTGGATTGCTTGCTGTTTAGGAAAGGAAAGGCCGGATGGCTTAAAGCTAATAGAAGCCATAAGTGTGTTATACAACAGGGTAGACGTTACACGTATCGTGTATATAACTAGGAGCACCATTAAAATGAAAACACTAGCTACCTTCACAATTTCCTACACTTATCACTTGTAGGCACATCTTCGATCAATTTATCGATCTGTTGATTTTCATTCTTATCGTTAAAGTTAACAATTCTATGCTTTCGATATACATGCATAAATAATTTGCCTTTGTTGACGCGTTTACTAATAGGTTTCAAAGTCAGGTCAAAATGACTTGCTTAAAGGCTACTTTTGGAGAGTAGAGACTCTGGAGACTAGAAAATTGCGGTAATAACAGAGGTGCTCTCAGAGTGAAACTTTTTATTCGCGAACGTATAAAAGCGGTTGTACGAATGAACAGTACAATACATCCACTTCCCTAAATCGATCCAATAAATTCCACGGTGCAAATAAAAGCAAAATATTTCTCCTTTCTTTTTACCGGAGAGTAAAGATTCGATGATACATAGAATTTTCAAAAATTCTTCCAGCTGAATTTATCGGGTTCTATAAATTCTATCCCCGTGGCGCGCCCTACGATAGAGTACGCATATAGGGTAACCTCGCAAAATGTAGTACCAGGAGACACAGCATGATTTCTCACAGTAAAAGAAACACACCGGATATGAAAGAGAAAATTGTTTCGCTTTGAAAATTCAAAAGTGAAACAACTCGTTCTTTCTGTAGTTTTCGATTTATTATTTTTTTTTTCGCTAAGAATCGTACTGTGATGCCCGGTTGGCTCCAATTCCTCGGATATCGGAGCAGATATTAGAGTAACGCTAAATTTAAATCAATTAAAGATCGTCGTTGAGTAGAAACAGAACTTTATTAAGTATATGGTATACGACGTGCGTGTGATAGAACAGAAACTGACTCGAGGATGGAAGAATAAGACTATTTAAAAGTTTTAGAAAAATGAACTTTGGGATATGACTGTGTGAAAGAGTTGAGAGGAGAATTGAAAGATGACGAGTCCAGTGTGACTAACAATGAAAGTTGGTGACTAGTTGTGGATACAGATAGTAGAAAGGACGAAAATATTTGAGGGTATAAAAGTACTATTGCCTTCGACACACCGTCAGAACTTTGATTTACAAACACCTCGAAAATTTTACGGTCAGTCACAGGCGACGAAAGTTTCGGATAGTCGAGTCACGAACGGCGGATACGCTGTCTCTTTCTTAGATAAGAGTGTTAACAGGCCGGCGAGTTGTGATCCTCGATCTTGGCGAGTTGCTCTCCCCGCCTAAGCCAACAGTAGTTAGTCTAGGGAAGACTGTCTGCTAATTCCTCGTCAGTGGCCGTGGCGAAACTTTCTTCCTGCCACTCTGTGCCACCAAGCGCTAATGCTCTTTGCTGTTGTCGCATGCTGTTCGTAAACTACCTTAACCGAACGCGTCTTACCAGATTCTTCGAGAAATTACCTAAACAAGATTGCTGGTGGGTTTGCGTTTATTACGGTTTCAATACTATCTGTTTCAATCTACTCGTGCTTGATCTTACGATCTTTCGAGCTCTGCTGAATCTGATTCGACTAAATACAGATTCGAAGGGCCACTTCCATGTATCGGAAGACTGACTGACTATGATTTCCGAATGTCTATACTGTACAATGTCTAAGTATTTATCGAGTGAACGGATATTACTCTTTGACAGAGTTTCTAGGTTGCTAGTCAAATGAATTCCAATGTTTCTCTTTCGATAATCGAATGAATTCTAACGTTTCTCTTTCGATAGCCAAATGGATTCTGATTTTCCTGAAGTCTAAGAAAAGTTCGTAGATTCCTCTGTCAAGACATATTCGGCAGGGATGAGACCATCGAATTGGATAGTTACAATTTCGACTTCGACAAGAAAGGTGATTGATTCGACGCGAGTAGCTAGCTATTAAACAAAGCACGAGCTAAAGTGACGCCTTCAATTCAATTCAATTCAACGGTCGCTCAATAAAAAAGTAAGGCAATAAAGAACAGGTTGGAGCACTGTATGGCCCCCTAGATGCCATGCAACTTTTCTTTGAAACATTTCTTTCTACAACGAATAACTTAGAGAGTTTATTTGAAGTCGTCATGTTAGGAGACTCACCCTGTATATACATAGGTATATGTGTAAGTATATACGGTTGCGGGAAGCTACGTTTCCTGAAAATGTATGCGAACAGGAGCTCGTAGGAGGGAAGTATGAAATATCCTTTATGGTTAAACGAGGTCATCGCAAAGTAATGAACACCGGTTTAAGGAATTATTGAACAGATAGCCTACTTTTCCTGCACGTACAACGCACTAAGAATTATTGTGACGTTCAACCACCACAAAACTATGCCGTTATAAATATCGGAACACCGTGCACACCAGCTAATAAAGTCATATTTTTGCCCACCGTAGTATATCAATGGCTATACCAACTAACTCTGCCAAATCTTTCATCAATATTAAAGTTGTCGCAGTAATAACTGTGATGTATCTAGCTGCGAAAACTTTCGAATGTTACTTTTCTCGTGTTTCCAAAGTCTGCAAATTACGGTGTGCAGAAATATCGTCAAATATGGTTGCTTAAATGTTTCAGGATTGTCTTTATTACGTTTTTCACAATTACGCGGGGTTTCGACTACTAAATATCGTAAATGTTAACTCACTATAACCTGATATTACGCTGAGAGTAGTAAAGAGAACTCTCACGAACTCAAGAAAATATAAATTTCAATTCAGCGCCATCGTTGAATCCATCAGTTAGTTATTGCTACTCGCGAGTAGCTCTCGTAGCCAATCGACGCTCTCATGAGTTAGTCTACTCTGTCGTAATGATAATTCTAAGTCTAAGTTTACGTTTAAACTTAATCACGTTGACAGTGTGTAAATGTGATATATATGAAAATAAATAAATTCATCAGAGGAACATTGGATCTGTATTCACGACTTTGCAATCGGTGCGTCTCGGTGTAAACGAAAATCGAGATTAGTCGAGTATCCTTGGAACGTAACGATGATCGATAAAAGCAAGAAGTGTATTTTTCGCAATTTTCGGGAAACATTCGCCGTGGTGAAATTTTAACGTTCAAACAACTGTTTTACTCGTACAAAGGAGAAAATCATTGGAGAAACGATTTAAATAATACAGCATTACAGTGGTTCTCGTCGATCTTTTATTTCGTGCATGCAATATTTGCCATTGTTCGCGGGGAATTTTGAATCGAATCGATAAAACACATTTCTGTATCGTCCACGTCGTTGAATTGTTCATTTACATGAGTTTTGAATACAACACGTGGACAATGTTCAAACAAAAGGTGAGTCACGTTCTGTTTGAATAGCGACAGTTGTCTTTTGACAACGCTGCGCCTTTATGTTTTCACCACCTTTATGCGAAATAATGCGACCGTAAAATAAACACGGCTTTATTTGATTTCAATGCGACAAATTCGCGCGGCAATTGTTATATTCGAAATTTATCATGCCTCCGTCGTTTCTGAAAAATCGACATAACGTCAGGCGTGGCAGTTCGTTTGGTATTTCTGAGAAAAGTGAATACGCGACGGCGATTATTCTTTGGCGTGTAGAAATGTTGAGATTAACGAAAGAAACGATGCATTGTTAACGACAGACCGCACTACCGGTAAATTCATTTTCGATAAGTGGTCCTGCTGACATAAATCAACCAACTCGTCGTGATCATAAGATTCAATTCGAATATAACATCGTGAAATTGACATCTCTGTGAGGACTTTTAATTCGATTCTGCGGTAGCGAAGTTTTCTCGTAATTCTTTGCGACGATTCATCGTACGTAAATTAAAATTTAATTTTCACGTGAGCAAGGCGGTCATTGGATATTACATTGACCAAAAGTTACTTGACTCTTACGAAACAGGCCGTAACGATTGAAATCGCCTTTGTCCTACCTGTTGTTACTCGACATTTTCGCGTTCAGATTCGCAACGAATAATTATAAATATTCGAAATAGTTATAAATAATAGAAGTTATTACTAATGATAATTATAACGATAATAATGATAAAAATATACTCGTATTATATAATAAATATATGATTACGTTGTACGATGTTATTATTACATGGGTCAGACATGTGTAGGAGAAAAGACAGTGTGTTCGTAACACTGAGAAAAAGTTCAGAAATGAATAATTTTCAAATTTGTAAAAATTGTAGAATTTGTTTCGCAATTTTAAAGTTTTAAAATTTGTTTTGCAAAGAGCAAAATTCAGGCGAAAAGGCGATAACAGAAAAGTACGAGCCAAATTTCCAAAACGGTAATCAAAGGGTTAAAGTGCGTTTATATATACACACGGTTCAGAGTGTCACTTTTATTCACCTGGTTCTCAGAGGGTTAAAAGAAATAATTCACAGAAGAATCGCTAATTTTTTAGCCAGATGGACCAATCTAATATTTCTGTTATAGGTTTCAGGGTATCGACGTTAAAGGAAAGTTCGAATGGTGTAAAACATAGTAGAATATCAGTGGAAGTAACCTCATGGCTCGGTGCTTCCGGCCGAAATTCAATTTTCTATCCCGGTAGATAAACCCGGCAGATATGAAAGCAACGCGGTCGCGTTCCGATCAAAGCGATATCAGAAACGTGTTATCGAAATCACGATAGGAGGCGAGACAGTGTACACGAGCCAAGCTTATTATGCGGTGAAAATGCGGTGAAAATGCGGTGAACGGTAACAATAGGTGACAAGGTAGATCGAGGTACCAAGTTACCGCGCGTAATACCGCGACATTCACCGGTTCGTTTCCGCGGTGATCGTCTTCCAAGTGTCTATAATCGCAAAGGCCAACTGATTTCCGATATATGTTCGCGAAACGACGAGTTTACTCGACGTTCTAGATACTATCGTAACGCGGCCGATAAAACGCTGCAGCTTTTACCTCGAAGAGGTTTTACCTGGAAACCATTATTGAAACTTTGGTCAGGTTAATGGGGGGAACGTTGGATGAAAAGTTGTTGGTATACCAAACGACGAGATTTCGTTGTTTTTCATTTTCGTTATTTGCGAAATTTTGTTTTCATTAAAGCACCGTAGAACGTGGTAATTATTATTATTAATAGGAGCAACTCGTTCAGTTTCAGACGTTAATGCATGGCTTAGGTAAAGTTCCTCTGCTGCATCGCTGGATGAAATACATATTCTGAGGTTCTAGCTTTGCTTTTGATATTAATGAATAGGTAGAAAAAAAAAGGGGGATACTCGCAGTTCAAAAATGAATGCAGTTTGTAACAAAATATTCTATTCAACGAATTTTCTGTCTTCTAATTAGCGTTTCTACGTTACTCTAAAACGTTCTTTATGCAACGGCTTTTATGTGGACGAAGTTCTGTCGATGCTTTTCGGCGAGGGTATTTCATCCGTTCTCTGATGAACAAAATACACCTAGATGGGGTCGAAAATCGATTTGTTCAAACCGTTTCCCTCGTGGAATCTTTCTATGAATGTTCTCATTGAAATTTATAAAAACGAAGTAAATTGCGACATTTTTAAGACCTTTGCTGGAAAACACAAGGGTGTTAAATTTAAATATCCCCCTCTTCCATCAGAAAAAAATACGTTTTCAAGATTCACTGTTTAAAAAAAGAACAAATTTATATTCTAACCCTTATATGCTAGCCAAGCAACTCTATAAAATTTATTCCTATCTGAGAACTAATTTCCTTTAACAAACATGAATGTATGTATCTTCATGTACCGTAGGTGTGTGCAATCCCATAATTCCTTAAACTGGAACTCGAATACTGGCGATACTACCCTTCGGTAAAAGGAACAAAGCTGAAATTCCCCCGCGACCTACTTAAAAATCACCAGAAAGCATCGAAATAACACCAAAACTATCGCCAGTGGAAATATCACCAGAAAGGATATATCCCAAGCATCTCGATACCTCGGATCTCGGTCAATACGAAATCCCGTAGCAGTATCAAGCAGCGTTGACGGGGCAGAGAGACGCGTGCTCGTAACAAGCGATCGCGCTATCGAATTTAACAGGCAACGGATACGACGTCGGTCATAATGGTCGAAGCGTCGATCATCGCAATAATAATACAAGCGATATCGACTGGCGGCGTTAGCGTTAGTATTGCTGGCAGCACAGTGGCATCGAGCGAGAGAAAGAGAGTGAGATAGAGAGAGAGAGAGAGAGAGAGAGAGAGAGAGAGAGACGGTAAGAGTTGACGCCGCTGGTGGTTGGGGGCTGATATCTGGCTAAGCGCGGGCGCAGTTGGTTCGCGGTCTCCAGTACGGCAGCATTTCGCTCACCGCTCTCTTTACGCAGCTCTCTCTCGACCGTGTTCTCCTCTTCTTTTTCGCTTACCTTTATTTTCTTTTTTTCTTACCATTTCCTCTTTTTCGCCTTTCCTTTTGGATACAGCTCGGCCGCCAGCTCCTTTTGACCAGCTACTTATCCGTCTATCCATCTTACCAACCCTTCTTCTCTCTCTCTCTCTCTCTCTCTATCTCTCTCCCCCACCGACTCTTCTCGAGTTACCCCTTCTCAACTCCTTCCGTGTTCACTGTCCCTGTCTCTCCATTGCTCCAGCGTGGAGCACGTCGAGTAACTTTCAGTCGGTTCGTCGGCGCTGTTCGCGGTATCGGCCATGCGTAACACGCGCGCGATGAAACGTGTCCACGAACGACGGAGTGTGCGTGCCGAATGACGAATGAGTGGCACTTAAGGAAAACTGCACCGGCTGCTAGTGGACTCTGTACGAGCCGCCACGACTCGGATGTTCTGTTAGTACAGCATCGCGTTCTATGCACAAATCTGTCACGTGGATATTCCCGATTGACGAGGGACACCTTGTTTCCTCGTCGAAGCGAAACTAACGTGCAGTCAGCGCGAAACTAGTTCGCAAAAAAGAGAGACCTTTTTAAAACCGATTCGAGCAATCTATTTCATCGGATATAGGTTATGTGTATACGAGATTGTCGCATGAGTGTGACTGAACGTTGTTCTGATTCATCTGTGGTGATCTTGCTGTAGTGTGAAAGTTTTGCATGGAAACAAAGCTTCAGTATCGACAGCGTAATGCCAATGTCGATTTAGGGAATACGTGTATCTCGACGGTAAAAGATTTATACGTATTTCTCGACTTCCCAAACAGGAATCTCCGTTTCGATTCATTTCCTCTGAGATCGTTTATGAAAAATTCCACAGCTGTTCCGTAGCTTCGTGTTCGAGTGCAGATTAATATTCCGGTCTCGTAACGGAGCTTAAACTACTCCTCTATTTATAGGTTACTTTTTTTTTTTTTTTACCGATCCGTTTCATCGTACAGGTTTCAAAGGCGCGTGATGTTAAATGCGGCAAGAGTAACTTGTTCGTGAAGTGTTTCGATCGAGGAAGTGAGCGTAAGAAACGCGTTCGATTAAATATAATGATAACTGAGGCTTCTGTAAAGAACATTTCATCTTCGTCCAGTGGACATTCTGTGAAGTGCGAAAGATGAAAGTCTTGAGATTAACTTTGAACAAGACGGTCGGGGAAAATTCAAGGGGAATGCTGAAGAAAAGAAGGGGACACGTGGCTACGTCGGGGATGCAATAGAGTCAGCGAAGCTTTATCGGCGACGAGCAGTCGACAACAGACTGACAGAAGCTGGTTCAGTGACAAAAGGTGGGTTTTTCACGATGGTGGGATAATATAGTACACCCGTTGATCCCGTTTCTCCGCGTAGCTCGTTGATCCAACCATGAGAACATCGCCGGACGACACGCGTTCGTTACATTTGCATTCGCGTTTGCATAATTTCCAGTAAATTTTCCGACGAAAATTACTTGCCCTCCGGCGAAGTAGAATATCGGTCGACTGGTAATTGAAACGCCTTCTGGCGGTGCATGTTTTAAGAGGATTCCTTTCGCTTGCTTCTCTGCCGTATTTGTGCTAATGAGAATTCTGTTGCGTTTAATTACACGTAATACGTATAGATATATAGAATTTTACGAAATATATGAAATACATGTGGACCTTTGACAAAGGAAATGAAAATTGGTTAGAATAATTTGTCGTGTTACGTAACTGTTCGAATAATGTTGACAGAGGTGTTTTATTTGAAAATTATTTGGTCTGGTGTGTTGAGATCAATTACAAAAAATGTTGCGTTGTACTTGTTTCATAGTTTCAATTGTAACGTTCTCGTAGATATAGCGGGAAATTTAAGTTACACAATTGAAAATTTTAATTTTATCTCAATTTAGTAGTATTTTTTACTTTTTTTTATTATACCTATGAGAGTATTGTTGTTAAAATTTAGCTACGAAAATAAAGTATCGTATGGCTTATATGAAACCATACATAACCTACTGAATACTGAGCCCTCAAGCAGCAACGTCTAATATCTACACATTCCAAGCTTCGTAACTAAAAGACAGAAAAAAATGTCTTCCGCTATCTCTTCTTCTGTCCTCCTTTCGACTTATCTGCGCTCTTGTCGAAAGTATTAGAAACACTTCGACGTGACAAAGTTCCTTTTACAAACGATCGCAGGTTCGAAGTTCACCCAGTGTTGTTTATCCACCGTCCGTGAATAAATTCGATTCACGGAGTGTTTAAGCTCCACTCGAAATATGCGCAATACGACAGCCAACCAGTAAAATTAATATCACGAGCATCATGTTGCTCATGTCCGCGATTAATCGTACAAATTACCCTCGATTATGTCATTTCTCGTACTTCGGAGTCACAACGACGCAGGACTCGTATCTCGATCGAGTCAGAAGAGATTTTTTAACGCAGAGAAAACGAATAGAATCGAACAAATGTTTTTTTATCAGAAACATTCAAATATGCCGATATTTTCGTGAAAAACGGTGAATTTTTTTTATAGCCAACAGACAGGCGACAAAGTAAAATGACAATAGGCCGCGGGGGAGGGGGTCGTCGAATTCACGGCACGTTTTAAAACACGGAAACGAAGCTAAACAGCTTTCGCGCGCGTTTAAAGCCACCATCAGCCTTTTAACAGATTATCCGACCCGACGATAGAGTTATATTCTGGATTGATTTCAATTTGCGCGTTAGCCGGCCTCTCGCAGATGCACACGAGCCCGTTGTCGATCTCGTATATGTACAACAGGCTGATTATTGGCCGCGTAATAACCGACCGCAGTAATAAATCCACGAATAGATAATCGAAATTGTGAACATCGTGAAATTGCTGTCGCGTCGTTTTCGTATTCAAACAACCGCCTCCCCCACTCTCCGACTCCACAAACTCCTGAACGAGCTACAAATATTATTATTGTACATATTGCTGTAATCGACATTACACACGTTACGCAAATGTCCATTATTAGTTTCGAGTGGCGAGTATTTATTTTCGATTAATGGGAAATACATTTAACACACCGACAGAGCACTGTTGTACGCTGATTCCGCTGACAGGATAAATCGGATGGTAAATATCGTTACGTTGCTGACTCTTCACGGTGTACTTAATGGGAATTGAAGAGTGTAACGTAGAGATGTAAAGACACTTTGTACACGCGTGTAAAGTTGGCGCTATTGATATGGCTACCACGTGCTCGGAACGGTGGTAGTTCTATTTGCATTTGGTTTATCTTTTCTTTGTTCTTTTACAATAATATGCTTACAAAGATAGAACAGAGTAACTGAAACGTCAGGTCTTTTTAAACTTCTCTTTAAAAATATTTTCACAAGAAAAAATGATTATTGACACGATTTCTACTGCACATAATCCACACCGATTCTCTCACTTGAGCATTAAACAACATACATTGTAACGTAACGTTAGTTATTACAAATAAATTTGTAGCCCTCGGAATTAATAAATTATAACTTTATTTTGAGCTCAAACTTGCTTTCTGTTGCGTTTCCATTTCTTTGCTCCACCTTCAAAATGAGGAAACGCGTAAAACACTGTTCTAACCGATATCAAGAACAATCGATGCATCTGAGTGACGAAATTGATCAGGAGACTCCCTTTATCGATAGTGGAACTAGGTAGGTGGTGTTGCTCCACAATGCACGACCACATGCACAAAACACAAAAGATCTGATATGTTCCCTTGCATGGGAATTTCTCTCACGCGGCATATTCCCTTAGAGATTTAGCCCCTTCTGGTTTCCATTTTTTTTTTTTTCGCTCCCTGCAACATAATTTCTCTGATATTCAGTTCAAAACAATCGAAGAGGTTGAGAAGAAAAGCATTATTGAGTTTCTTGACTCAAAACTAGCACCTTTTTTTAGATAGGGGATTTGAAAATTGTCCAATAGATGCGATAAATGTGTGCGAACTAACGGTGATTAGTTCCCAGAATAAAAGAAACTTTGTTTTTTTACAAATAAACGAGAAATTTGTGAAAAGGGGTTAGGAATGAATTTGTACATCTAAGATCGACGTACATATGTCGACACCTGTCGACGAGTCTCCAAAACGAATTGAAACTAACCTCCAAACTACACTAAACTGAAGTGAATTAACCCTTTCGCTACGGCAGATTTAGATGTTCAATTTCCAGTCGTAAATTGTCGAATTATCTTCGAAAGTTTAAAAATGAATAATTTGCGAAACTTGTAAGAATGTAAAATTTGTTTTGTTGAATTGAAATGGAAGCGTGCAATAAATAAAATTCGTGGGAAAAGACAGAAACGGAAGAGTACGAGTCTACTTTCGAAAATGTCTATAGACGCCAAATAGTAATCAAAGAGTTAATGTCCACGATTATAATTATGTACATTACGTTACATCGTATCTTTGCACCTAACCGGTACCAAACTATATTGGTCGACGAAATATTGCAACCAAGAGAAGGATATTCGCGAAAATGTTAGAAGCGTGAAAAAGACAAAGAAAAAGAGAAAAAAAATCCGTGAATGGCGAAAAAGGGCCGCGTAAAAGCGAAGAGAGTGATTCGGGACAGCGGGCGGTTCGGTAAGCGGGAAGTGAATTTCTGTTTATTGTCAGCAGAGAAGATACATCGCTCCACTCGACGGGCTGGCACGACTTTGAGGCTGATATCACGAAATGTACCGGAAACGATGGACCGTGAAGCCGCTGCGAATGGATTTACGGTACGGCGTCAATGGAAGCGGCTGGTGCGTGCTCGTTCTACCCAAGATCATCTGCATTTTCTTCTTCCTGATGCTGCTGCATGGTAAGCCGATGCACAATTTATACGTATACTTCAGAACGCTTACGCGCGTCGCGATAAGAACGGCCGTGTTTCCTTCTTGTCCATTGAGCTTACTAGCAAACAGAAACTGCTCGTATATAAGGGTGATACTTGGCTTGGTGACTATAAAAACTTTCAGACGTTAAACTGTATGATAAAACAGCACGGTATTGTTGCCTTTCGCATACTTTGTGGAGTCGATTACCAAGCAAATAAAACATTTTATTTTCCAACAGAAGATATGTAACCGTTATTATCATTGAATAAAGCCGGGTGTAGTTTCAGTGGGGGTATCAGCGATGATAAGGATACATTATGGTAGTTTATTCAGTTTCAACCCTTTGCACTCGAAGCTTTTGCGCTGAAATGGAATTTTTCTTAGTTTCTTTTCAGCGTAATTACTTGTGTAAGATTATTGCATAAATTACAGAACGATTTAGACACGAGTAAATCTGATAAATCAATCAGACTGGAGTTAATTTTTTCCTATTCCGTGGAATTAAATAATCTACCCTCGTATAAAGAATAGCGCAAATTCACTGTTTGATGGATTAACAATTCAGAGGATTATGTTATCAAGTTAATAATATTCTGACGCGATAATACACGATGTCTACGAAACAGCGTAAAATTACCCCACTGCACTGTGTCTTTTACCAAACACCATTATTTCGACGAGAATTTATTTATGCTCGTTTCTTTTGGCTCGCATTAAATTTCCTGCACGTTAAAGAATCGATTAGACCGAAATAAAAGAGAAAATTAACGCGTCGTTTAATTTACCGCGTGCCCTGAAAAATAAAATAGCCGAGCATGTGCAACTCGTGTATAATGGGGCTCGTTCAATTACTTTTTGTCATTGATTCTTCCTGGTACATAGGTCTGTTTATTCGGGCTGTCCGCGCTCACTATTTATTGGAGGCAAAATGCTCTCGTATTCGTTTCTCGTTAATTAGAATCTCTCTGTTTCGTTCGGTCAAACTATCGGTTCCCGCGACTGTTGACTGCCTGCTCTCATTACGGTCTAAGTCTTTATCGTTGCGTTAATTCTTGTAAAAGTAATTGTCTCGTTATTTATCGACTAATTGCTACTCCCATTGATATTTCCCTATGTACCGCAACGCAATTTATATAGCTTATGAAATTTCGCGTTTCGATATGCTTAATTAACAACCGATCGATTCGAAATTTTCCGTGGATGTTAGTTTCCTTCTCAGCCTGTACTTTTCGCTACCCACTAATGACACGCGTAATTGTCATTAGGCGTGTGTTCGTGGAAGGTTTTCCGTTCTCTGTGAATAACGCCCAGAGAATAATGGCAGACATGAAAATTAATCATCTATTGTAGGGAGTTTGGGAAGATGGAAGGGTTGAAGACTTCAAATAAAAATACAAATTGTCGGTTGCGTACTCCAAAACTTCTTTACTAACGGTCAGTCGCTCTTTTCTCCTATATCCACTCTATCCACTTCTCCTCTATCCTCTCCCTGTTTCTCCTCCATCTGCTGTTTCTACTCCATCTCTGCTGTTTCTCCTCTATCTCTCTCCCTAAGCGCTTAAAATGCCTACACTATAAAAAAAAAAAAAAGAATTTGACGTGGATACTGAGAAAATCTTCAACAACTGGGATATGTCCCGTAATAACTATACAACGGTTATATAATTCAGTAATATGCGACTTTTAGTCCACTTTGTCGTAAAGCAAGAATATCCACTTACTATAATAATTGTCGTTATACAAACGGCACAATGATAAAAAATGGATCTATTATCTGGCGCAACTAAGTTACGTAACGAGCCATTATTCTCTTCCGAAGAATTACCTCCTTTATATATGCACAGGAAGTAGAAATTTCCTTTAGAACTACTCGATGAAACGACGCAATCATATCTCGAAACTTCCCTATTCACCGTTCTCCATTAACATTGCGAACATCAACAAAAGAAACTTGGTAAAAGCAAAAAGAAAAAAAAAAGAAAGAAAGAAAGAAAAAATCAGCGTAGCGGTTTCACGATCCGAAAACCAGCGTCGCAATTCTGTGAGCGACATTTTACAGGGTAAACGTAATTAAAAAATCCAGAAGCAGTTCTTTTTTGAAGTACACGCGGAGTGGTTCCATGCGCGAAACACTTTGTCCGCGCGCCACTGACTCAAGCGCGTTATGGAATTTTCGTAAAAGCCGTTGGATGCACGCTATGTAACGCTGGGAACGCCCACAACGTTGCAACTGAGGGTCGGTGGTGGGGCAAGGGTGGGGGGAATCAGACGGTAGAAAGTATAACGTTAACACGTTCACTGTCCAGCCGTTCAGCACACCGAGTCTTTACTCATACGTCCCGTGAAACGATAAAACATCCGGCTTTTCACACTGTTTAAAGAATATACAGTCATTCCTTCATAGTACGTGCACCGTATATCGACCACGTTATATCGTGTCTCGAATTTCTTCAATTTTAGGATAGCAATCTATTACTTTCTTTTTTTTATTTTTATTTTTATTTTTTTTCTAAGTATCGCGTATCAACACTTTGACGGTCGCTGTCACGTTTGACCATTTCTATCAGATTTCGTTCAACCAGAGTTTCTCGGCCCACATCACATATTTGTAATTTTATACTTGAGCACACGATTGCACTATTTATTTTTTTAATTCTTTTGGTTTTTCCGTCTTGCAATATTTGCCTTCAAATTTGAGAGAAATACCGACGACAAGATTCTCTGATTTTCACGTAAGTAACTGAGTAAAAAAATGCAAATTTAAAAATCAAGAATGTTCAAGAACGCGTTTATTCTAGCTATTATTTTTTTTTTTCATTTGTTCGATTTGTTGTGTTCAAGCAAACTTTTCAGTCTATATAAGGTTGCAAACTTGTGAAAAATACTGGCAGTATGTGTAAGTTTTTGCACGATAAGGCTGTTAAAGTGTTAAAAAGAAGTGTCATTTCTTGGTTTTTGTACAATGCTACTTTCCAATTTATTTATTTCCTTTCTTAATTAACCCTTAATTGGTATAATGCTTCTCGTAAACGTAACTGGTACAGTGAGGGTGTGTTAAGCGGCGCAAGGGCGTGGCTTGTCGCCGACAGATAAAAACGCATCGGAGAAAACAACGATCCCCGACTGACTTTGCAAATATTGCCACGGTCACCTAACTGCTAGTGTCGCTTTAAAAAGCACACACGTGTGCAATACATGTGTACCAACCACGCGGCAACGAAACCTTCGAACCGAATATTCCGCTTGTCGAGCTTTTTACAATGGCCGCCGGTCCAATGAACTTTTTACGATCGTTCCGTCAATCCTGACGATTAACCTTCGTTTAATGAATACCGCATTGTGGAGTGTTTCCGTGTGAACGCCTGTCGATAATACGGTATAAAAAAAAAAAAAGAAGAATATCGGATATAACTGATGGATTTTTGCGAATTTATTAAGCTTTAAAATGACAGCTGCGGTTTTTGCGGGAACTCGTGGGAAATTGCAATGGAGTATTACGTATAAAATTATTAACTGAGGTATTGATTTCTTGTTTTTTTTTTTTTTTTAAAGATAGTAAAAACATAGTAGTGTTTATTTTTGATGAAAAAGGTGAAATATAAATTATAACGAATTGAAAGCGTTTTCTTTTTTTTTTTTTTCTATGGATAATACGGATAAAATTTGTTAGATACACTGTACGTATTTTATAGAATTCATCGGATATCGAGAGCGGGAGAATCTGCGTTCTAATATTTAATAGACCACATGCATCGATGCAAAGAGGGTACACAGAAACGCGGCGAGTGAACTTCTTTCCATTTACCTAACATTTTCCATTTGCCCACGGTGTTGCTACAACTTTGAAGCAAGTCTTTCCGCTAAAGAGACTGAATTCTTAGCTCATAAATATTGAAATTCACTGGCTCGCCAAATTGTACGTGTTTTGCTTGCTCCTTTCGAAACAATTTCTCTCGACGACCGCGGCGACCTCTTCCAACAATGCCGACCAAATAAATTTCCGGAAATTCCGAGGTCCGGGTAACGTTCAAATACTATATTTTAATTCGCGAATATTGCAAGGTGAACACGTTGAATATTTCTCTGGATAAATTCTATGGTATTTCAAACCTGATGAAGACTCGAAAAATTTGTTATTTTCTATTTAATTGTTTCTTAATTTTTTTCGTTTCATTCGTTAATTTTAATCGTACAGAAACTTCGTTCCTATAAGCCTAAAATTTGTCGAAAGGAGGAATTAGGCGACACGGGTTACAAATTGGTTTAATTCAATGGCATCTTGGTTCATCGTTCACCATTATCACCAGTCTCTTAGTCCGTTTATCAACTTTTCCGTTCTGTTCCCATTGTTTGGAATTCAACTTACTCGAACGTGTTTGCTGTAATTTAAGAGATATTCGCGTGTGCAGTTGGAGCGACCGCAACGATCGAATTTCAGCGTTTCTGCAATCAGAGGGATACAAAGTTCAATTCGAGCATTTCAAAGTGGAGAGATACAACAGTTCGCTCTTCGTCGCCGTTCGAAAGTGTGTAATCTAACGGAAAGGAAGGGGTCGGCTTGTACTTTTACAGAGCTTTTCGACGTGCTCGTCCTCGCCTCCCTAAAGTGGCCTTGTTATTTTAATCTGGCGGAAAAGTAAGGAAACATGTCCTTTCGAAAACTGTTGCCCTGTAAAAGAGCTGGATACCTGAACTTTCCAGGTAGAAAGGGATCAATTCGAACCGACTAAAATCTGTATCGCACAGAAAGAGTAAAGAAAGCTTTTCCTTTATCATCAGCTATCATTTTAAAATGAACAAGCTGTTTTATCACATAACAGATCATTAGAAATCGTAATTTTCACGAGCGTTTGCTAGCCGGATATTAAGCGAATATTCTGAATTTCGAGAGATAGGTGGAACGTGGATGGAAGAGGAATAATGAAAACGCGTTGAAGGAGAATCAACAATCGCGAGATCCTTCTGTGTTACGGTTGTCTCTAATTCAAAGAATTTACGTAGCCTAGTCGCGGATTGGGAAACGTGGAGGAAGCATCGAATCATGAAAGTTCGCGGCTGGCTTAAATATTTGATGACTAGAATTAGGTTTATTTAACAACGCGAAGAGCAGTATTACAGCTGCGCTGATGAGTCATACACGACTAATGTGGTTTACGCTTGGCGTTTCAATTTCTCTTTGACGTTACAGTGCAACACCGCAAATACCGTGCGAACCTTACTGTACAAATACCTGGATAGAGACTGCTGCTTCCAAAGATATACACCGCGCTTAAAGGCGTTAGAAACAGGATAGGAGGATCTCACTGCTGTACGATCGCGATTTTCGTTCGATATTCTTGATAAAAGCCACGAAAAGTTCACGCCTGCGCGATGTCTATGTGTGCGCGTGTGTGTTCGTTGTGGAACATGTTTCAGGAACATTCTAAACGCGTAAATAACCAGCAACATGTACGATCAATCGAGAAATCAATCATTCTAGAGAGCTACACGCGTGTAACGATAGATGCGTCATATTGCGACTAGTAAATCTATCGATACAGCGATTAGAGATTCGATCGGTGAATAATTGAAAAATTTACAACTGTCACAAGTGAGAACTAGAGGTATATTATTGAAAGCCGTACACCATGAAAATTCTACGAGTTCGATTGAAATTTAATCAACTGTCAGTTGAGTAAATTATTTTACTGGTGGATTTGATTTGGTCGATTCATCGATGTTCTACCTATCTGTGTGATATGTGTAACGTTATAAAAGCTTCATTCTGTATATTTCATCGGTGTTTCTGATTTTTCAGTTAGTCGAGTAAAATTGTCAGATTATGAATTTCTATCAGGGATTGTAAATGTTTGCTTTGCGAAATTACGATGGGATGTTAGGTTAGGAAAATATTCTTGACTTTAGCTTCAAACATTTTTCCAGCAAAATTATTGCGATATTAAATCGTGGAAACAAACTGGGAATCGATTTAAAAAGAATACACGGCTCAAAAAATTCATTTTTCATCGGGCAATTTTATATTTCCTCACACGTGAAAAAAAAACAAACGGATACTATGTGCAATTTGTTGAACCTGGAATAAAAACAAAGGCAGAAAGATCTATGTTGAGCTGTATCAGGTGACTCAACCGAGGAACGCATCTGAAGAAGAACAGCCAAGTGGCTGAGAAGTCATCTCGTCCTCGTAATTTTCGAAGCAATTAAATATAGAGAAGCCGCAGCAACGCGATTGCTTCAATGAGTACAAAGACGGATTATCCTTTAAGGCGACTAATTAATCGAAGTTCTGTACTAATTTGATACACGAAGTTGGTCGCGTAGCCTCGAGAGGCGAGCAGACCGAGCTGTGGACATCTCCTATTAGAGGAGCGTAGCCGAGGCGAGTTCAATCATCCTGGAAGTCAGCTTCTTCCAACCAGCCACGGAATAATTACAACGTTCGATTGAAATGGAATAGCGATGGTTGTGCACGGTGAACTGTTCGAACTCGGCGAAGATTTCAAATTGTCTAGATATCGATTGAATTTGTACATTTACATTGACATTCATAAATATCGGGACACCTGTTATATTCCAATTGAAGGTACAGTGGATTCCGGTTAATTGGGACATATCGGGAGCTAATTCTGTACTAATTTGTCCCAATTAAACGGCTGTTCTAAAACAGGAATTTCAATAGACAAAATCTGAAGAACGTGAAAAATGAAGTCAAAAACGATTTATTGAAAAACGTATGTGACATTCGGTCTTGAATAAAAATGTGCACTTAAACATGCAAACAGAGCTAACAATAAGTGAATAAACACATATATCGTGTAATGTATAAATTAATACATTATGTAATATGTGGATGTATGTAATTATTTTTTCAGAAATTTATCGAGTGCAACTTGGTGCATCTTTTTTTTTTTTTTTATCGAATACAAAAATGGGGTGTTCTTGGTTTCCATTTTGCAGAGAATATTGTCTTAGATTAGAAATACATTTTCTAGCTTCCTGATTAGTTACCAGATCTTGTTCAGAAGTATCTATACTTTCAATCAGTATTGCTACTTCGTAACGAGCTCTACTGTATCTCCAATTATAAACTGGAACTTGTCTTAATAAAATGGCGATACGTCCTATATAAGCGTAGTGGAAACAATAGTTTCTGTTTCCGTCTTGTATCTGTCCCAAATAAAAAAGATAATCCACTGTATTATGTAATTTAAATTACATTCTTTAGCCGAAGCTAGTGACATATGTATATCAGGAAAGGTATTCATTCTCGTTACTCCCAAAACACGATTAATTCGTAGAAGTCAGATTAATTCATATCGCGTTATATGGAAAATATATCAATTTTGCATACTAAATAAAAAGTTCTAATATTTATTATTCAATGCTAATATCGTTGATTAACGTTCAGGTTAAATTTCAAAACGACACTACAGTGTATTTTATTATTTATAGAGAATAATATTTGTATTGTTACCTAACGAAGACAGAATTGGGTAAATAAATTCGTCATAAATGAAAATGAATTTCTACGATTATTAGTTTAATTTATGGGACGTGAACGCACCGATTAGTTCCAATTTCAGCCATCAGAAGCTCTATCCACTCGCAATAGTAGCAGTAGACGCGATAATGCCCGTCATTCGACACTTGTGCACTTATTTTCGTGCTTGAATAGTTCGTTTCATCTCGAGAGGAAGGAACGTTCGCTGTCTCGATTATAGCACTCGAGGTTATCTATAAATTTCCAGCTGATTGCCTCCGGCTAGTCATCCGATAACGCCTGCAGTGTCTCTTCGTTCTCGAGTTGACCGATCGCCGCGCCTGAGCGGCGAAACGTGCACTTCAAAACCGATTCGACGGAGATAAAACTTTTTAAGAGCTAATTAAGAAGTCGTGGCGGCTCATAACCGGCGGCGTTGACACTCCTCGCGAATCAATACGGATTTAACTTTAAAAATAGTACCACTGCTACCTAGAAATTCGACGAAATCTTCTATACACGAGCTAACGATATTCAACAATAAAAGCGGTTAACTTCTTCATCGTTGCTTAGCATTGATAGTGACATAACTAAAAATCTACCAAATTTAATTTTTCATATTTTCATATTTATATTTATCATGCAAAAAAGGAGCAGATCGATCTATTTAATCAATGCTGAACTAATATTTGAAATGCATATTTCAAATTACTTTCCTGTCGAATTAATTTTTTAATTACACCGGGCAGTTGTATGTTTTTACATTTTTCTTGAAATTTCCAATATTTACGACAGAGAAAATATAAAAAGCGTAATCTCTCAGCGAGAAAAATCGGTTTAATTACTATGGATTTGAAACGAGTGAAATGTAGCTAAATAAAAATTTAAATTTTCACTTTTCTTGAAATGTCCAATATTTGCGACAGAAAAAATATGAAAAGCGTAATCTCTTAGCGAGAAAAATCGGTTTAATTGGTATGGATTTGAAACGAATGAAATGTAGCTAAATAAAAATTTAAATGTTTATTTTTTAATTATAAGAAATCGTCTCTTAAAGGGTTTACTAACGCGCGAACGAACGTATAACCGCGTACGGTTAGAGAAATGACGTTTTCCACGGCGACGCGAGAAGATTCGCATAGATCAAGGTGATAAATAACGAATGGTTGTTCGCAATATCCAAACTGGGTGATACATCAATGCGCAATTTACGATATTGTTACGTCACCGATACGAGGCAACCCTTTTTCGTCCCTCTGACTCGCCACGCCGAGGAAATATGGAGCAATCGTGTAACAAATCTGAAATTTATAACAGGATCAGCCGCTTAAGTCGATGGACGCTTTCCACTGGGTAATGTTACTTGAGGATGCGCGAAAGTACCATTATTTCTCGATCTAAAAACCATGGGAGAGCCCCTATGGTTGTACACACGCAGCCTATTTTTTATTTCGACATATATGGACTGGATGTTCATTTTAACGAGTCATGTGATTTTCTCACAGAACTATACTTTGTCATTTTGCAAAAATATTTTAAAGTGTAAACAAAAGCATCGTGTAATATGCTTTTCGAATTCGTCTAAGTGTTTCTTATATTGTAATGAACAAAAAAACAAAAATGATTTTATTTAGAAAATTCAAGATGATCTTGGGTTCTTCGCTACGACAGTAAATTATTATCGAAATTTCTTTTATCGTTAAACGGACCGCTTACTTCGAAAGTGATGTAAGTCCATTTTTGGAAAAAATTGAGAAATCCCATTATTTTGCGTATTATTTAATGCGAGATTTTGATTCATAAATAATTCACCCTCGATATTTCAAAATATGCAATTGTATTGATCTATTGAAAATTCGTTAGTAAATTACTGAATATAGATGATTTATTACGCTGTCAGAAATGGTTAAAAAATTGCATGGATATGCAATTGAAAATATCATTCGTAAATTCCACTGGAAATGTTCCACTATAAACGTAGAAATACGTAAACCGATATCGAAGGAATGAAATAAATAAACGAGAAAATGGGAATTCGATAGTAGTTTGACAGAGCATCTCGATTCGTGGAATTTTCGTAATGGATTTATCAGTTCGTATAACGTTAGCTATGAAAAATTAACAGGGGCGTGCGTATGAGGGGGAACGAGGTGCTTTCGAAAGATAATAACGAAAGACCGCGTAGATTCGAGGACTTTTTACTTAACGCTGATTTATCGCGTGTCGAATGCAGATAATATAGTACAGCACTGTTGGAATACTCAAAGAATTCACGATCTCTATGACGTGCTTGGTTCGGTGAAAAAAAAAAAACCGTATGACGTATTCAGCAGTCTCTGTAGAGCCATAAATTTGCTTACGGGGAAAAAATTTTTCAAATTTCAATACACGCATGTGCGTGCGAGCAAACTGCAAAATGTTCATCCACCTGTTTTGTGGTTATATTTTATTCATTCTAAGTTGATGGTAATTACTTTGGTGGGAAAGTATGTAATTAATAATTATTCAGTATATCTTCATATTTTCTCTATCACAATTATTGGAATTTTCAGGAAAACTGAACATAAATGCATATACATCGGCCACACGATCGTTTAAAAATTGTAAAAATGTAGAAAAATGTAGAAAAAATGTAGAAAATACAAAGGGAAGTATTTCACATGAAATTCAAAAATAAGAGTGTTCATTCAGAATTCCTTTATCGTATACAAGCGAAAAATGTAACAAATTACATACATTAATCGTAGGAACAAAACGAACATAAAAGTATACTGTCGGGGCCTTCATTCTCATCAAATACTAACAATAACAACGAGGAAAATACGAGGGTGCCTTGGCTATGGGCATAAAGTCCCGGCTTGCCATGCCGGAGGTCGCGGGTTCGATTCCTGCTTTTCCTGTTCTTCTTCCCCCCCTCGCATTTTTTTCCTCTGTTACTACAAAAGTAATCTCGAAAAGTGGTCAGGATCCCTTAATTTAAGTTTGTTAGCTGCTGCGACCTCTTTGAAAAATGTGTACTTTTAAAATAGTGTCGCAAAAAGTATATAAACGGTGACGAGTATACTCGTCTCAAGCGCAGAGTAGGCGTGGTGTTGTTGTGTAGCTGTTTTATAATATTAGAATTAAAAGTGGTAACGAAATGATTGTTTAATACTCGTCATGACACAAAACATTGCCATTTCTTCACGACGAGTATACTCGTCAGAAACAGCTAACTGGTGAAGAAGTTAGCTATGTTATATCGTGGCTGTTCCCACGCTATTCAAATTTCACGTGAAATGTGAAAATTTGGTATTGAATTTGTGAAAAATATTTCTCTATTTAAAATAATGGAAATTTCTTATGCAACGGTGCTTAACCTCCTTCGCGAATTCCCTAGGAATTTCTCGACGTCCCCTAGTATATAAAGGAAGGAATATAATATATTAATAGTATGCGAGTATGCCATAACGTTGCATCTGTATGAAACATGTCCAGAATCGGGAAGACGTGATATGACGAAAAAGCGCGATAAAAAGCATCGGTGTGAGTCCAAGCGATCCTGCAAGTTTCGTCGCTTTACCACTCTCGAATATTTCGCGTTCCTGTGAACTCCGTGGATTCCGCGTGTCGTTTATTTGCACAAGCGGGCCATGTTGTCCAAGCACTTTACCACGAGCGACCAATAAAGTGCGTTGTTCAACGAACGAGCGGGACGTCGCTTCGTTTTCTGCACGGAAAATGAAAAACGGGAGAGAGAGTGTGTGTGACAGAGAGCGAGAGAGACTCAGAGCGACAAATTCAAAGCGGGAGTCTCAGAGCGAGAGAGACTCAGAGAGAGAGAGAGAGAGAGCAAGAGAACAAACAGAAAGAAAAAAGAAAAGTTCGCGGTCTTTATTCGTAATCGCGGAAAAAATAGCGGAGGAAGAAATGGGAAATCTCGCTTTCGCAATCTGTTGCAACAGAGAATCCGTTGGTTTTCTAAGAGGGTTAGGTTGGGTTAGGTTGGTTTAGGTGGTTCTATTTTTGTGAGAATCCAGCTGAACGCGTAAATGGAAGACAGTTTGACCTTCCACGAGGAAACAACAATGCCGGAAGAGACCGCGGAACTTTATGCGGACCGGTTTAAATTCGAATCTGGAAAGTTGCGGTGACCCCTTTGGGAATCTGCCAAAGTAAAGCGTACAGCGATATGTGTGCTTCGTTGCTCGCGCCTCGACCCCTTTCTCTTCTTCGCCGTGCCTCGACCGACCGTTTTCAATTTCGTGGATCAATCTTCGGTGGCGTGAACGCTGCGTATGTATGTTTATCTTACACAGCTGCCAGTTTTACGCTACCAAAGGATATTTAACACCGCCAGCTTCTTTCTTCTTTTCTTCGCAATAAAAAAACAAAAGTTAACGATATCCTTTTTTCAAAGGATAACCACATTTTTTTGCGTGTTTTATTTTTTACACCTAGGATTTGCAACGAAAAAATTGCAAAAAATTCCTCAAGATGTGCCTACATATTTGTAATATGCTAGATTTTTTTTTTCGAAAGTTTTACGTATCACTAAATAGTCCAAAAATAGTCCAAAAACTGATAACTCGAATTTACCTTGTAACTACTCTCACGGTCGAACTAGAGGGTTGAAACTTGGTATCACACGTTTTCTATTAGCTTTTATTTCGTATATTTTTTCTTTCGTACCGGTAGACTTTATTTAATTATCGTAAAACGAATTCACGTGGAAAGGATACTCCGTGCAAATTGAGGGACCGGTTTAAATTTACCGGTTTTACACTCTAACCCGGGTGTAGTTCCTATTTTTCTTATTACCCAAGATACGCCATTCTTATTGGCTCGTTTCGATGACGCCTGACCTAACATTTCTTTCCGTTCGTTCAATTCTATGCGTTGCTTAGAATCGGTTGTCGATATATGAACGTGTTCATAATAGATCAACTGCAGAAGTGCGCGGCATGAAAAGCTCTTTTACAAGGAGTCCCTGAAAAATGACGTTTATCCGTCAACGTCGAGGATAGAAGACAGAATTTGACGTTTTTCAACCGAAATTCTGCAAGTTTGTCGACGTAGGTTCAATGACTGCCGATTCGTTTGCTCAGCGAGGATTTTGACACTGATGAATCGAAATGATAGATGCGCTGGGAGTTCAACGCAAAGTTCACGTCATCGTGTAATTTCAACGAGAGAGAGAGAGAGAGAGAGAGAGAGAGAGAAATAGAACGTTACGGTTTCGACGAAACGTTTGATTCGAGTGCCTAGAAAATTTATGAGTCTTTCTATCTCGTACTCGTCGATTTCCACTCTGAATCGAGAACAGATATTAATTGCCGTTCGGCAAGGATAATGTTCATTTACATTTTTCCGTATTTTTCCAAAACCGTTAGATAACGTTCCCTTGGTTAAAGTCCCAGAAAAGAGCTTTTTATTCCAATATATGGATCGTTACTTTTGAAAATGATATAACTCCATTTCTGGAAAATTAATTATTTAATTTTGTATGTATATATGCAAAGAAAAAAAAAAAAAGAAATAAGTGTATCAGGAGAAACGTAATATCGCCGAGATGGAACGCGTATCATGTTTCACTGTTGGAGAAAAACGAAGAGGGATGTTTATTGGCTCGGAAATGATTATTCGTGTAAATTAAATTCTTTCAATTTTCCCAGGAAAAATAATCGTCCGTTCGAACGTTCACGTGACTCTATTGATTGTGCCGCGTCGAGAATCACGATGTATCGAAACAGAGCGTATATCCATCCGTATCACTCCTTCCCTACCCCTTCCACTTCACGTCATCGCAATTATCGTGCTCGATGAATTATCCGCATCCATTGTATACTTTTAATCTCGCTATCGATTGTTTATAAATACCGGTTCGTTTTTACCTGCTCGTTTCCATGCAAATGGAAATTGCGTCTACCTCCTCTCTCCTCCCCGTTGCGCACGCACTCGCGTGATAGATTATATCGCGCAAATCAAAATGCTCCTCCTAACCGACGAAATCATCTCGCAACGCTTTAATAAGTTTTTTTTTTAACAAAGTACACCTGTCCCTCAATTTACCCGAAATATCCGTTCCACGTGGATACGCTTTACGTGAATGAAAATCGCGTAAAATCTGCCGGTACAAAAGGAAAAATGTTGGAAATGAAAGCTAGGACGTATCAGTTTTAGAAATTGTTGGATTGTTACTAATAACATTCCGTCACCTAGTAAGCAAAAATGAATTGAGTTATGAATGACAAACACAGTGCTTGCTAGAATAATAGAACTGACCAGATGTCATCGGGTCCATAGACCTGTAGCAGTTTATACCTAAGGCCCTGGAAAATAAACAGACGTTTTCCAAGTTTCTTTTTCTTAAGTGGGCAGCGGACTTTCTGCGCGCCCTTCCGGGTTTTCACTCACTCGTTCTATAATATTCAAACAGTTAAGACGTCCTTCCACGCCGCTTAATAAAGTTCTGTTAAAAGAATCACAGTCTTTACTTTTGTTTAATAACCCATTTCCAATAGAAATACATATATACTTAAAATAGCTTAACAAAAAGAATAAGGACGTTTCAGAATGTTAAAGTACGTTTTATTCGAAGTTAATGTGTTAATGTGTGCTGTAATTCAGAATGATCGACCATTTTTTTTTTCTTTAACGTTTTTAATACTACTGATGACTATAATCACTCATTGTTGTACATTTACCCTATGCTGCTGGTGATTATAATTAAAATTTCGCATTGATTCACAGTTGTAGTTGAATATAGCACAGAATAAGAAAAAAGGAGACTCTTATAATAAAAGTGTCGGGTAAATTGAGAGAGAGGTGTACACAATTAAAACGTCGAACGAATGAAAATTCAAAAGGGACACGGGATAGAGAGTATCTAATTATATGTTCGTCAATTATGCTTTTTCCCCCGCTTGAACAGATGTGACACGATTTGTGACATCGTCTACGAGCGTAGATTATTTTTTCAGTCCCGCGAAAATTTGAAATATTCATGTGAAACGCAGCTCTCCTAATTGCACGCGGAAGAATTTGAAATTATAATACGAACGTAGGAGAGGGGGAGGGTAGAAATTCTCCAGAAAAATGAGGTTTTCGGTGTCGAGATTCGAAGCAGCGATCTCTAGGGGTTACTGGCCAGCCAGCATTAACCGCCGCGAACAAAACCAACGTAACCGTAAGGCAAAAACAACGAACTGTAGGTGTTTCGAAGATCTAAAACCATCGTGCGTCATCGGTGTGATTCTTCCTTCGAAAAAGATACGCGATCACGTCGTTAACAATGTCGCGTGAGCTGCACCGAGATTTCCTTAGACATGGTATCTCGCATCAATATGGAAATTCCGAAAACGTGGTTCAGCCATTCGACACATCTTTTTCGCTGAATACCTCCCCACGTTGCGTCTCGTTCGCTCTCTTCACACGTCCGGCCGATATGCAGTTCAGAAATATCTAGAAAATCTCGCCCGTACGCGTAAAGCGATACGGACTGAATATTAATGACTCCCGGGGTTCCTTTAACTGGTGTATGGACTCGAGAAGAAAGCACGAAAGCGTTTTTTCAGCATTCGATATTGTTCAATATCATTCTTGATCCCTATGAAAGGTTACAAATGGCGCGAATTCGATCATAAACGGCCGAACAGTTTTGTAAGGACACGACATTCGAGATTGAGTGTATATTAACATGAAACTAGTCTGAATTTAACCCTTCTTGTGATTCAATGGCAGACTACAACATTTTCTGAATGCTTTCTACATATGTGATTTTTACATATATGTATAGCACCTTTGCTTTAGTTATCTCTTTGGGGCACGGTGGGATTAAAAGTGTCCCACCTTTTTGATGCATCGTAATGCATAGTGGGACATTTTTAGTCCCATCTCGAAATATTGCAATAGCTGAACCTATGTGGCACGGTGGGACTATTTCAGTCCCACCCTATAACAACAAATTTAATTAAACTATTACTATTCTGTTATGTTTTTACATTATGTGATACCTTTATTAATAAAAATATACCAATGTTGTTTCATTTAAAACGCGATAAAATTTCTGTGCAACATGGGTCTATTTTATTACCTGAAATCCTGTGCCGCAAAGAGTTATAGCGATAAGTTATTATATTCTTTTTCGTTTTTGTCTTTTGCCTCCTTCGTATATTAACAACATCTTCTTTTCGTTGGTTCTATATCTTTTGTTGTTTTTATTCTGAGTTTCTTTCCAGTCGAAACTTCTATAGCATGCACAACGTTTGTTTGTAATTCTATAATGTTCAAGCTTTTGTTTTCTTATACATAAAACCTCTGACAGAAATATTCTCGAATATAGCTACCTATAATTTTGAAAATAAACTTTGCATATACCGTATGTTTCGGACCATAAGAAACACCCCAAATTTAAACGATTATTATATATATAACACCCCGCGATTATTTGTTACTCTGAGGAGACAAGAAGAGCCTCGGTATCGCTACGCAACGAGGAGACTTCTGTCGATAATAAACAATTTTTTGAGAATTTTTTACGCAAGGGAAATAGTCCTAATTTAAGGTTTTCCAACATGTAGGTTCGAGGACCCTCCCTTGGGTATAATAGGGTTAAAAATGGACGATCTGGGGTTACTGTATCTTTAAAATCATTCGCTTCGATTCACTCTTGTCTTCTTAATGCAGATTAGCGACTATGTCTACAATAACGGTGACGTTCTGATATACTGATAAAACCAAATACTTTTTCAAACAATATACGTTCGTGCCGTGAATATTTGTATCTATTTAAATGACGACAGGGTGTTTTTCATTGTCGAAAAGTTTTAGTCGCGAAATAATCACGTTATTGTTTCACCCGAGGGGACCGTGCAATTTTATCGCGATGTTATGATTCAAAGCAAGCGACACGGTGAATTGAAATACAAAGTACGTAAACTTTTCGGGGGAAGTTGCCGTAATTATTTACCAGAGCAACTTCTCAACCGAGAAGTTATAATGTTTTGAAAACACACGACAGATAAATGTTTCCCCGCGGCACTCCCAATTAAACTGTAACGAACACCTAATTTACTTCTTTACATTTTGTTTTGCATCGTTGCAACTTGTTTCATGTGCACTCTCACTAAATACACATTTAACAATGCAAATCCTGTGAAATCTGGTATCGTACGCGGAAGCTTGCGGATGATGCACGAAGAAAACAAGCTGTTTGTATTATTCGAAACAGTGTAAAGAGGGAGTTCGATAAAAAGATCTAAAAAATAAAAAAAAGGAAAATGTAACGTAAAGTAATAGAAAGTCTTTAACTTAAAGAGACTATCTTTATGTTTGTTTAATTAAAGTTTTTCGAGCTACGTAAAAAATAATACGTTTTCTGAAATGTAGAAAAATTCATTCGCAGGATATCAGATATACTGGATTCTATAGAATAGATCGGCGTAGAGGCTCGCATTGGATATGAAATAACGAGGAAAGAAGCTCCTTTTGGTTTCTGTATATTTTTCTTAATTAACTGGCAAAGCTTTTAAGAAGCTTATGTGCTTAGATTGCCAGAGTCTTATCATTAAGACATGTCTACAGTTGTCAGCAATTTTCTCCAGAATCTTCTCTCTCTCTCTCTCTCTCTCTCTCTCTTCTCCCTTCTTTGGCGTTTTCTTCGCTGTTCAAATACGAGCCTTTTTAGACTTCTTAATGGTTCGTCGAAGCGATAATTTATTCGTTTCACGCGAGAAAACCTTCGGAGCTTTATTAAAGAAACTTGAATCGCTAAATATCCAGAGAAAAAGCTATTTCTTTTTTCTTTATTCAGCACTGGCGTCGCTCTCCAAACTTCACCACGTGGCCAATTAACTTTTACTTCGAACTGTCGTGGATCGATCGTAAAATGTACAACTTCTCTTGCTTAATCGAAAGCAACCGAATATTTAAAATTGCACCAACATTTTTTCATAGATGTCGATATAAAGAATGTTTTGACAACATTCCTTACACAATCGACATAAATCTACAAAATATATTCTTCAAATTTTCATTATAAGCTTAGATAAAGAAGTTGTAAAAAGCGACTGTTACTATTTTCTTCGTAATTCTGAATAATTGAAATTTTTGCAAAATATTTTTTACACATTATCTAATAATCTAATCCTTCTAACTTCTCGCGAGAAGTCAACTCGTTTGGTCGAATTTAATAAAAGTTAGTTTATTTTAAACAGTATCCGAATATTAATGCGAATCACTGTATTACGAACTCTCTTCAGAATTGGTTAGTCAGCCAGTCATATCAATCCGCTATTGATTACTCGTGAGTATCGGCTATTACTCTAGCCAATGAACACTCTGATCGCACAGTTTAGCAATAGTGCTTGCTAGTCGCGATATTATCAGACGTTTGCAGAAGTTTCCGTCGACTATTTTTCAATCGAGTCGCGTTTCTTTCTGAACCAATTGCTTTCTAAGAATAACAGAGCTGATAACCTGTTAGCATAAGATAGCAGAAGGTTACAAAAAACGCGGGAAAATATTGCACCAATTCTGTGTGTCAAATAAAGAAATTTTGTTAAAAAAACGAAATAAGAAGAAGAAAAACGAGGGAAACTTTTACAAACACCTAATGATTGTACAAGATTTATGCTTACGTTTCTATTCGACGTTTATCTAACTTAATCTCGCTGTACGAGTGCAACGTATTTGAATAAACAAATGGATATACCTAGAGATTCATTGAAATTGTGGAAAAAGTGAAGGAGAAGAGTATCGTGTCATTTCTGTGGCGATTTAACGTTTGCGCGTTATTGTCCGTGAGCATAATGACTCGAGGAAGATCTTTCGGTGGAGGTTCTTGCTCGAGTCAACGAGACCGCCCCTTTGTTTTGCAAATATGTTAAGGGGCCACTAATCGGCTCGAGATCCTCTTGAAAAGATAATGGTACGTCGGAGGCGACCCGACGCGACGGTCAGGAAACAACGCTTTGGCCTCCGTAACAACGGAACATTTTTCTAAAGGACGATAAAGCTGTTTTTTTCTCGAAAGATAATACATTTTCTAAGGGACGCGTGTCCTTTATCCGTACGATGAAAATGCGCCGGCTACTTGGTATTGTGTCACTTGTTATGAATGTTAATTGGCCCTTTTTTAGGCAGGAAAATAATATGTGTATACACGGTCGAACAACGTTTTAATATCGCATTCGACATTTCGGTGATGCAACAATTTATTAAGGTTCGTGCAAGCAAAAGGGATACCATTCGTTTGATGGAAAATTGAAATTACAGTATGTCGAATACGCGTGACGTGCAATTTTTCCGTAAAATTGAAAATATTTCGTACCTCGACGTTTATTATTCTATTAATGATCACCTGGTTTATTGAATATTTTATCTCGCCTAATTGGACGCGAACGTAATTTTTCCCGGTATCTGGAGCATGAGGTTATGCAAATTGAATTATCGTGAAAAATGCAGAAGGGAAACAGAATCGAGATGGTTTCAATTAATACCTACTCGCGAAATATGTCTACAAAGTGGATGTTGTGGGGAACTGTGCCAATATAACCAAGGATTCGTAAAAGAACTTCAGGTCTAATTACTCCACTTAATAAACATTTAATTAACCTGGCTTCCAGGCGTCCTTTTATCGTCTGCACTGAAATATGCACTTGTGTAAAGAACATCGATGATGAAACAAGAGATTCCACCGTTCTAAAGAGATTAGGTCGAATTTCTTACATTTTTCACGCGCCCCTTCTTACAACGAACCAGCTTATTTCTTAATTAGTAAGAGTATTTCAATCAAGGCATACAGATATCGACAAGATCGTGTCAGTCAGAAAATTGTGGAGAAAACTTTTGAGAAATAAGCTGAACATAAGTAGATATTTAATTATAACATCAATCACGGCTAGTGCTAACTTCGCGCAATCGTCGGCTATAATCAAAGTGCAAAGTGCTTAAAAAGTGCAATTCAATCTCTTTAGATCAAAGTGTGACACAAGTGTAATAAGTGCAAATTAAGCGTGTTTCGAGTGTCTCTTTAATCAGATAACACAATTAGCGCGAAATAGGCGAAGAGTTAGGTTAGAGATCCACGTGATGTAGATATGGAGGTAGATAAATCTGAGCGAGCAGTTTGCCAAGTTAGGAGAATCATCAGGAGAGAGAAATGGAGAAGTACAAGTTTTTGCAAGAGCAGGCGAAGCAGTCTATTCAAGCCAGTTTCGAGAACAGTGGGATCCTTGAACACTCGCTGACGCTATTTCGTCTAATTAAATCGGAGATCCTTTGAGGGTCTTAAGCGCGGCGTTTCCAGTCCTATCTCGAGTCATTTGCCGCTCCGTTATGTAACGCGGCGCGTTTCTTTGAATAAGCGCCCGGACTACGACGACAAACAGTATTTCTTCTTCTTTTTTTTTTTTTTTCCCCCCTTCTACTGCTCGTGTCTCTTCGTGAGACTGTCCGGGATTATTTAGCATGGTTTGTTGCAAGAACTGTTCGCTAAGGAAACGCTTATAAGACCGGCCGTTTCCTCTTTTCCTTTGCAAGACACGCCTCGAAGTAACGTCGAATGAAATTACGCGAATTTCAAGGATGGCGCGGTTCGTGTTTCAAGCGACACTGCTAGCAGAGTCGCTTGGTTACTAGTGTCGTAGATAAATCGCTTATGAAAATTCATAAGCGGAGGCAATCTGTTGCGAGTGAAAAATTTCACGGAGACAGGAAATTGAGGTTGTCACTACTGTTTGTTTAAACTGTTCAGGGACGTCGCTGTGTTTGTTTAACCCTTCCAGTACTATGAACATATATTCGCTTCTAGCGAAAATTACCATGATGGACTATGGACACATATATGCGTTTACCAAAAATGAATATTCAGATTCGTTATAATTTATATTTCAGTTGCAGGATTTTTAACACTTCTGATTACTTTTCTTAAACAAATGATATACGTGTTGAGGAAAAGAGGAATGTTTAATTCAATTTAACGCAAATAATGGCTGAAAATAGTAACTTAGTTACATGATCGATACTGCCTGTACGCGAAAGAAAATTCCATCAACATGCAGCGTTTGACTTTAAAGTACTCTGCACTCAAAGGGTTAAATTGTTCAGAGATGTTGTGTTCCACATTTTTATTACATTTAATATAACTTCGGTTACGTTAAATTTCGCTACTGCTTGTTTAAATGGTTCAGAAATGTGTTTCATATTTTTATTACATTTAATATAACTTGGGTTAGGTTAGACCTCGTCGGTTCGACGTTATCATCGTCAGTTTACATAGAAACGAACTTCGTAAAACATTGTTTATCGATCGTGCTGAAGGTGTATTAACTCAAACGTGGGAAACTGAGAGTCGAAAGTTACGATCGTTTTTAGGTAGAACGGCTCGTAACAGAAGACAAATATTTGTGCGGTATAGTCGTAGGGCAGAAGTTCCTTTCCATAGCAAAATGGCAGGTAGAATGAACGGGTTAGTTGAAGTATCGCTTCCGTGTTCTATTCGCTTCGTACATTTCCGGCGAATCTCTAGAAAAGCCTTTCCATTCTCCCTGTTTCTTATTAAAATGGAGCCTCGATTTTCTCAAACAAGATGGAAAGACGTTTACGCCCTCTCTGTTTTCGTTTCTTTCCGCGGAGCTCTTTTTCTCTCCGCGTTCGATTATACAGCATTCGAAAAACACGACGAGAAAGTTCGCGCAAGAATTCCCTCTTTCCAACGACGACGACGACATCTTGGTAGGAAGAAAAAGAAAAAAAAAAAGAAAAGAAGCATGATTGACACGAGGAAATAGACGCAGTTTCGTAAGCATGAATTCCTCCGTATAGAAAACGGGGCAAATGTTCCGTATCTCTTTTGTATGTGTAAATCTGTAGAAAACATCTACAAGTTAATATCGTGTGTCGTGTCTTCTTCCTCACTGACAAGAAAATATTTTTCCGCTGGAATACCTCTTCCTTCAGGGAACGAATCCTTTTTGCATCGTTCGAGCTATGCACGCGCATTTACTTACAAACACATACACACACACACACACTTCTGCATACTCTTTTCTTCAGGGTGAATCCTTTTTGTACCAGTTGTTTTATTTCGTCGGTAACATTAGCGAACGAGGATCGTTGCATTTCCGCAGATCCTCGAAATTACCAGCCACGTGAATACACTCGTGAAAAGCAACGACACACTCGACAGGTTAATCTGAACCGAATTTCTGCTACTGTTAATAAGTTAACGCTATCGCGGACTTCATCTGACAAACGTTTAAAATTTCACCGTTACAGCACGAAACGCAGAGAGAAACGTTTCCCAAACGATTCCGCGTTTCATTCGAAGATTACCAACGCGGGCATTAAAGTCGCGAAACGGGACCATAACGAAAAGGGAAACAATTCTAACGCGCCAGACGATAGAGGGTGAGATAGCTCGAGGGAACGGCAATTCCGTTCCTTACGTTTATGAAGAGCGCTGGCATTGATGAGTTTTCATGTCGGACGTGTGCGTGGCCTTGCATTGTTGCGGCGAGCATTAAACCTGCAGTAACCGCCATTTCCCTTGGAAAACGTGCTTCGAAACGTATGCTCTAATGCTTCCATTAAGTGAATTCATTGAACCAATGCGCGACCACTTCGTTTCAGAGTGCCGTGGCGCGACTCCCATCACCATTCCAAGATAAAACTAAACAACGGCAGCTCTGCGCCTCGAAGACCGTTTGAGTTGAGCAACATTCCACCAAAGATATTTCATCTGCGATTTGTTACGATTTCCTATCGAAAATCAGGTTGAATTTCGTCGGTTCGAAAGTGTCTGCGTTAACTTTCCGGGAATATTTCACTCGGTATTCGATCGAGTATTATCGATGCTATTCTGAACCTAGGCCTTGTCACCCTATCCTATATTGACCTCTGAGCCGAAAATAATCTCCTACCTATCAGACTTATATCTACGAACCGGTTTCCATCGAGAAACAGAGACTTTTTCGAGCAGTCTTCGAGTAGAGAACGTCACTAAACTGTCGAATGAAGATTGATTATACAACATACAGCCTAGTTCTTTCGCCTAAGTCCCGTCAGCTATCCTACCGCGTAATTATTGAACGTAATAAATCGAATGCCTGTAAAAGCGAGTCGCGGGATACAACAATGCGCGATAAAGAGAAGATCGTGAGAAACTGAAAATGTGCAATCGAGTGATCGACTGTCTAACATGGTCGCTGAGAAAGGGTGTCGGTAGATCGATAAATCGATAGAAAATGAATGAGAGAAGAGCATCCTCTAGCGAGGACAGAAAGATTTATAATCCTATAGGACGAAGGAAATGAATTTTGCGAGATGAAAGGGGTTATGAGAGAGCAGATAGAGTTAGAGACGGAATTGGTATTCGTTTAATCGAGTGATTGAGAGGTTCGTTTCGATGTTTGAGAAGCTATAATGAGCTCTATGCACGCGAGATTGGCCGAGGGAAAATTAAAGTTTCCTCGGTGAGATGAAAGAGGAGATAAAGGAATCGCGTCTCTTTGCCTCCCTAGAGTCAGTCGCGCAGCGAAACGTCTCTGGCTAGGAACGATGCAAAAATGTTACTCCCTTATCTCATATTCTCCTTACGAAGAGGGACATGTATACTTGATGGCGTGCTTCGCTGGAATAGCGTCACTCGCGACTCTTCTCGATCTTTTTCAAATTAAAAATACACGTTGGAAAGGTTGCGGTTGGAAAATGCGGAATGGAACGTTCATCCGGGCCCTTTAAATTGGGTTCAACGCGAAAGTAATTTAACACTTAAATATTCTCTTTATTAATATTCAAAATAGCCAAATAAACGAAAGAACGTCTTATATAAAAAGCATTTCTCTATGAATGTAAGAAGTAACTTTGAAATTTATTCTGTCACAACCTAACCTAACTTATCTGAACTTAATTCAGCTTAACACAGTCTAATTTACTTAAATATAATCTAACGTGTATAGTTTGAGAAGTAGAAAACATGAAAAATTCACTGTTTTTTTTTTTTTTTTACGTAAAATATTTTTCTCTTTTTTTCTCCTTCTACAAAAATAGCTTTTTTTTTGGCTGTTTTACCGATTCAGGCTCAGCTGCAAGTTACATGTACCAATGTCTATCTTCCAGAACCTTAATAGAGACAGTTACTGCGGCACATCCTTTCAAAAAGATGTAATTTGCACTTGAAAGCACAACGGTTGCGCGATAGTTTCAACGAGTGAACGAAATTTGTTCAAAGCGAAAGCCGTTTAGCCCAGTTCGTGTAACTATCTTAATTTGTACTGCCACGATGCGCTTATGTATGATTTTACATTCGTCCTGCTGTAAAGTTATGAATTTCACGTCTCGGTGTGTTTCCTATGCAACGAGAAAATATTGACCGAATTTCGACACTTTTACGAAAAACTTTCGAGCTACCCTCTTGATCGTTACTTTCAGCAAATTCCTTGACTTTTTCGTCCCGGGGACTTTGCTGCTTCTATCCGAGCAGCGTTGTGCCACTTTCGAAATATCTGCAGTCCAAAGAAGCTGTTTCGCTTTCTTCAATGAGCTGGATGCACCACTTTGAAGAAATAGTCGGTTGTAATCCTTGGAACAATATTTACAGCGTGGCTTCATTTGCATCGCGGAGCAACTTTGCTCGGAGATTATTCCACTGCGGTGAATTAAAATTGCTCTTAAATGAAGGAATAGACTTGTCACGGGTTTGCAAGAAAGAGATCGTTCTTGTACTATTTCATTGTTATACACTTCAATTTATAACATACACATCAAAAGTAAGAATCTCTTTTTTTATCAGCATATTTGCTTTTTCTCTTTCCAATTTGTTGAAAGGTTAAAGCATGATATGAAAGATCATGTCTATTAACTATTGCCATATTTAAGATTGCGAGTCAGATTACACAAATATGTAGCCAGTATTATTCACATTCGCCTTGAAATATTTTCCCCATATTCCACACTTACCTAGGACACTCTGTACATGTCTTGTGCTCGAGATAAGAAAATTTATTTTGCTCCATCTGCAGTAGCCACGTATGAAACCGGTGCAATTAACTTGAGGTTGATTGGCCACGTGTTCATATCATCATAAATTGAATATGCTTTGATAAATTCACCTGATACTTCGTCCCTTTCTTCAAACACCAGCATGACTGAGAAAAAGACGAAGAAACAAGGCTGAATACGTGTTTCGTATGCAACAACGTATAACAAGTTGTATAGATTCGTGAGAGTCTCTGGCTGTAAATGAAACTTGTAACAGTCACAGTGCGATTAGCGTTTGACAAAGAGAGACAGAGGAAAGAAAAATTCGGTCGATGGTTGAACGTTAAAGGCGAATTATCGCGACATTTCGGTAGAAGGAACAAGGATAGAAGAGTTGAACGAGAAGCGGCACGCTTTATTCTCCGCGAAAGTAGGAGTCATTTGACGTCTGAGGAATCAAGCCGCGTTACGAACTCTTTGACACGGTTCTCGGTGTAAGAAACGAACTATGAAAAACCGTCAGGGCGAGGGAGAGAGTGCAAACGACAGCTTAATTACCGGTACGCGGGATGGAGAATGCAAAAGTAATGCGTTTCCAATTATCTCTGCGCGCAACGCGGTCTAATTTTTGATCTGCATAAATAAACGGACCACGGACTGCTCCGCTCGTAATTTCCTTCTCTTTTTTACGGACGTAAAACTTTTCGATCTTTATCTCCTGGGAATATTATCCGGCGAAATTAAGTAATCGCCTGAAACGTCATCTCTGCCAGTTCCCTTTAGAGGTCTACTTCAAAATTATTATAATAATCTCACTTTCATCTCTGTAAAATCTACTGGGTCACAATATACGAGTGTTCATCGGTGTTTTATTTGAAGATCGTTTCTTTAAAAGGGCGGAAGATTTATTTCTCTAGATATGCCCCGTTTTTATTTACACTATTATCATAAAATAAAGAGGGCTACGTCCTAAGCCAGTTGTTCTTGAATAGCTGTCCTCCTACTGTCTTCTTTAACAGTCCAAACGAATGATAATCACATGGTGACAGATTTGGACTATAGACAGGATGATCAAGTGTTGTCCACTGTATCCTCTTAATATTTTTCTGTGTTTGAATGGCGTGGATGTGAGGCCTAGCGTTATCGCGCGAAACTTTCACTTATTTCGTTATGTTAACTTTTGAACACAATTTCATCAATTCTTTATGCGTCGAACATTCTTGATAAGTATTAAAAACTTTATTATAATACGTTGTGCAACGGAAGATGGTACTGACTTCTCTCACTCATTGCGTTGTTTACCAACGAAACGAAAAGTAGAGCGTCACAGAGAGTAGAATGTTACCAAACCACTCTCCTTTCAACCCCCAATCAGTCTCATCGACACACATCCGACATCCGGTTTATATTTCACTGATTCTCGTATATCTTTAATATAAAATAAATACACAGTGTCATTTTTCTTTCGAAGTCTAATCTAACCTAACCTCGAAATGAGCGTTAATTCCAGAAATTATAGTCGACAGAAGACAACCTGTCGTTGGCCATTGGAGATTCCGATGGAAATGGGCGAAGATAAATTTCCCGTTTGACTCGAATTAAACGAAATACTCTTCGCGGCGTATTTGCCCTTTTACTTCTGCATAAATGCTGGCACACAGAACTATTAATTTTGTATATTCAAATTATAACTGATTATAATCGCGGTGCAATGGAACGAACTGGGAATGGTAGTCGATATACAAATTTCACGCTGGCTAAAATGATTTAGGAGAGATTAATGCGACTGTTGCGCGCCGGGGTGTGTCCTATAGTTAACATTCGCGTCGGCTTATCTTCGTGCGACGAACGCAATTATCACGGTGAATTATGCGTCCCCCGTTAGACGAGTCGTTTTGCAAACACACACCAGCCACCGGATACGCGTTACGCTTTTCACATTTACGAAATAAGTCAATTCCGATGTAGCAGCAGATCAGATCGATGTATAATGTCTACGTGTATCGCGTTACACGTAAATTGCATTCTGAAACGTCCACGGTGTACGTGACATTTGACCCGGGTCAATTTCGCGAATTGCACGTTCTTGTTCTCCGGAATATCTCGTTTGTCATTCCGCCGGAAATATTTCATTAATGCCCGAGAGCTATTTTTTCCGATTTAGACAGGGATATCGCATCACAGCACAGGTATTTACACATTTACGTTTGCCAAAGACGATCTACACGTTCGAAATAACCGAATATCTTATACAAAAGTGAATATTTTATAAACATCACTCTATACCAATTTTATTAAACAAAACTCGGTTACTTGTCTCCTTTTCAAACATTGCATATTTTATTAACTATCTATTTTCTATTACCTTTGCGTCGCTAGAATCCAAGCCTGACGCACAAAGTTTTACGGCATTGCGCTATAACACTCCAAGCTAAATTCTTCCGTGCAAAAACTCTCGTGCACAACTCGTACGAATCGACGAGCAGCTTGGAAGTATTCGCGAGTACGTAACCACCGTCTAACACGATGTAAAATTTTCATTGGCTGAACATCAGCGCCCACTGTTGCAACAATTTCAATAAACAGAATGGCTAAGGTTGTTTTCCAGCAATAGGTGAAGATCAAAGGATACCGGTAATAACGCTAGAAAAGTTTTAATTTCCAAGGTGGAGTGGGGAGGTTCGCGAGGGTTTCATTAAAATCTCAAAGCCGTGCTTAATAAGGTTCCCCCCTCTCCTCGTCAAATGGCAATCGCGCGCCCGCGCGTTACTCACAAAGGAGGGATTCCAGATCCAGCTTGTGAAGTTACTTGCCACGGTGGAACCGTTTAGATTTAAAGGATGAAGAGGGTTAAGTAAGTGGTTATTTACGACAAATTCGTGAAACTCCTCTTTGGTTGTGGTATAAGGGACTCTAGGAAATTCTGTTCCCTTTCGTGAAGGATCGGCAGTTGAGTGGAAGATTAGGTTAGAAAATGGCTGAGCGCAGCTATAACTCCAGTCAATTCTCCGCGTGACGTTACCTACTCCCCAGCGGGTTGAACAGCCAACAGTCACTTCTTATTAATATCAGCCCCCTTTGTCTTTCGACCTCGTCGCTTTCATTCAATCAGGTTATCTCCCCTTCTTCAAATTGCAGAGGAGGGAGGAAAATACCCACCTATTTTGCTTGCGGCGTCGAAAACTGTCACAGAGGGGATCGTTTTTTCTGTGGTTCAGTACCACGTGCGGTATTTTCTACTTGGTTGGAAAAAGGAAGGATTCTATGTTTCGATGTACAGGGTGGAGGAATAAGTACTGGTATCTGGAACGATTTCAATGTGAATTGATTCAAATGAATGTTAGAGGAGATTATCTAGATATGAGTTAGCTGAAACATCGAGTCATATTAGTGCTTCGTTCCAATTAGAATAATTGAAAACTTACGATTTATGAAGAAAAGAAGCATCGCAGAGATAACTTGTATTTATTTTGCTTACGTATTACGTTCCAAAACCTGTTATTTCTTTTATTTCGCCATTTAAAGACAACCTTCTGGTAAATGAAAACGTGCACTCAAAGAAATGGTACACTCAAGTGTTACATCTTCAGAAACATCGATGGATTTAATAATAAATTCTGAAGTAAAAGTGCCAGTCCACGTTTAACCCATCTCGTCTACGTAATTCGAAGTTATTTTCATATCTCTTCGTATTTGAACGAAATTTCTAAATAGCATTACACTATCGATGTGTAGCAACCATGGAAGTGACTTGAATTTTTTTTTTTCAAGAATGAATTCGACGACGTCCACTCGAGCGTATTTCCTGAAATTTAAACGGGCAGGTCAGAGTGAAGGTAATACACGATAGGAACGGCAACGATCTTCTAAATCTGCTGAATAACTGGAAATTTCCGATATCCGGTCAATCGGATCGTTTTTTTTACCGATCCGGATGTTCAGTCGGATATGGTCTAATATCCGTAGGGATGACAGACCAGTAATTCGACTGTAATTCAATCTCCGTCGTAGATGCGTCCAGATCTATGCGTCGAATAATCGAATCTATCTGAAACAAGATGGTCGCTACGCGTCCTAGCGAAATGTCAGATTAAGGAATTATAATTGAACGGATTGTGAAATTGTTCGTTTCAGAAAATTAACAAGGTTCGTTCCGAGCAATTAAACGGACACTCAAACTGAACACGATTATTTGTGCAATAAATCAATTTGTTATCGTATGCACTTTAACATAATTAATTAATACTATAATAAAAATGAATAATAATTCGTATTCGGTAGGAGATGTAACTTTAATCACTTAATGATCACGTTTCTTTCAGCTTGAAACATGGAAAATGCGCGAAAACAATTAAAAAAGTTATTGTACGATTAGTATGAGACACGGACGCATGCACGTTAGGTTAGGTTAGGTTAGGTTACATTTATATTAATTGTACCATCTAACTGAATCCAATAGTGTACACATCTACAGAAAAATACGGACAATTGTAAATGAATGATTTTTTAAAGAAAGTGTGTAAAAGTAAAGTTTAATTGAACGACTGTTTTAAAAATCCAACGCTAGATCGACTGTCATGAGAACGCGTCCATATTAACTCTGTGGAAGAGTATTCATCCCTCCATTTTTACCTTCTTTATTTCTCTATTTGCGTGGTATTATATTATGGTTTTTATACGCGGTATTGATTTACGCGATCTAATTTTACTCGGTCAGAAAATACATTTTTCTATAATCTTTCAATGAATTTATAACATATCGTGAGTGAAGCAATTTTGTTTTAAATTAGAAACGTACTAATTACATAACTCTGACTTTTATGGGTATTATTCTTCCTTTTTTTTTTTTAATAAAATTTATTTTGGTTTTTCGAAATATCAGTCTTCTTTTTTCTTTTTTGTTAACCTATACGAAATAAATATTTTTTCTATGTTTTTTTTTTCGTACAGGCAGACTCCGTACACGTGATTTTCATCCACGTAAAAAAAAATCCACGTGGAACAGACAATTCGCGTAAATAGAGGGATAGGTGTACTTACTTCCATCCTATTTACGTCACGTTGAGAAAGATGGCGGGAGGAGCCACGAGAAGTGATCGAGTGAAAATAGGGCAACGTGTGGAAGGAATTAAATTATGTATTTTTCTTTCTTTCTTTTTTCTTTTTCTTTTTTTTTGTTTTGTATCTGTCGGACTCTTTAGCGAAAGAAGCTTCCTCTCTCTAGAGTAAATTCTCTTGCGATCGTAACGCGAGGTTGGTTATAGCGAAACTGGGTTAAATCTAAAAGAGTTCGACGCGTTTCTATAAAACAGGAAAACTAGCCGGCGACGGCGTCGTTAGCCGGATCAAGCCTCTTTGATCTGCTCGCTTTAGAATTATTTATTTAAGAGTATCGTATTCGCCAGGTTCTTAGAACTTCTTAGAGTGAAAAGTGTGTTGCGATTTGCAAGAAATACACACGTTTAGGTTACACTGAGCGAGAAATTCTGCAAAAACGGAAGAAAATACGGCTGTGAATAAAATTTCAACCTTATTTTTGCAAGAATCCTTTGAAACTGTACACCGGTCGAGAAAATATTGCGGGCAAATGAATAATGAAAGGAACTTTTTAATACGGGAGGCACAAAGAATGTAGCCACATTGTATGTATATTATTCATACTAACTATCCGTGATTTTATTCACAATAGGTATGGCGAACTTCATAACCTTAGAATGGAACAGAAAAAAAAAAAACAATAGCACGGTACTAAGCGAACACATTTCAGTTAAAAATGAATTCGTATTTCGTACATCTTACTCAACGTTAGTGTCATTCATTCGTGTCATCGTGTTAATAGTAAGTAGTAGCTGGTGAAATCACGGTTGCCTTTTTCGTGCAACAATTGCACGGTGTTCTATGGAAAAGCGACGGTTGTCGCTTCGTGAGGACATGAACGTGCAGGCTATTTCCTCTAGCCCCCTCCATTTAATAAAATGGAACTAGGTGTGAAGAACAGAAATGGGTTGGCTTCACCTGCAACCGACTGTTTATAGATCTTTATGAACCACGGTGCCATCTCGTTCGTACACGGGAAGATCACTGTTTCGAGTTCCAGTTCTAAATGGAGCAGCAACGAAAGTGCAACGCGAAATGTGCTTGGCGAAACATTTGCAATTTTCTGTCGCGTTAATTTACATATTCTAGACACCTCGGAAGTTAGGGAAGCTGTGAATTTTATTAAATGAGAATTAAACTTCCGGAAAAATATTTATTTCCTTTATTTTTATGTGAAATTTTTCGAACCAAATGGTGGGATTTGTTAGAGAGCAATTATTCGATGAATTATTTCTGCTTGATTAGGTTAGGTTAGGTTAACCATACGTGATCTGTACTATGTATAGAGACAAATTTTAAACCGAGGGAAAAAATGATCAGAGGAATTGTTTTTTCTTTTTTTTTTGCTTTTCGATAGAAATTTATTCGTTGCTTTTATTTCACCTCTATAGCTCGAACGATATTCTGGACCTGTTTCCACCAATTCAACGACAGAATTGAAAATATCAGTATGTACGGCCACGTTTTTACGAGCACCGATTTTTCGCTGTCTTTATGGGAAATTTTCATCGAGAAAAAAAAAAGAAATTTCTGCCTTACAGGGACTCGCGTTGAAAAGTAACACTGGCCACGAATATAAATATCGAATTGAATTCGAAATTATCCAATTAACTTTGAAATATTTAAATCTCATTCGAAATTACACAGTCGAATGTGAATTTTCAAGGAAAAATCGAAATTATCTAATGAAATTTGAATGACCGAATGAAATTCGAAACGCCCGATCAGATTTGAATGTTCAAATGGAATTTGAAATTAGCCAATCGAATTTAAATATTTAAACGAAATTTCAAATTAACCAATCAGATTTGAACGTTCGAATGAAATTCGAATTTAGCCAATCGAATTCGATTGTTCGAATGAAAGTTGAAATTAGCCAGCGGAATTTGAATATTTAACCCTCTGCGCTCCAATGGCGCCCCTGCAGAGACACTCATAACACGAAACACAACTCCATTCGAGTTTTATTCACGCTGAAATGAAAGAAATTAACAAAATAAACAAAACTAAATACAAAATTCAAAATTTAAATTATAGAAAAAAAATACACGTAGTGCAAATGACTAACCTATGATTTCTTTTCCTAACTGTACACGTAAGCATCAGCTACTTATTATTTTAGTACAATTTTACACACGCAATGCTAATGTATTACAAATTAATTACAATGAAAAATCCTCGGTCTGGTAAATTAAAAGGAAAGTTAGAATTAAAATTAACGTTTGTTACTAATACAACTGTTTCTGTCGAAACTCAGCCAGAATTTATGTCACGAGCCTAACACTCGTTATAGAGTAATGGGTTAAATGAAATTAGCAATTAACCGTATTAAATTTTTCGGCGAAGCAATTCATAGCCTATATATTCATTTCAACGACGTTTTACTTACTGTTCGATAGAATTGATTACCACGTTTTAAAAAGTGCGGTACATAATGGTAAGAAGAACCGAGCGGTTCGAAAGGAGAATCCGAAAGGATTCAAGTTGTAAGACGTATCTTCTATAAAACGTCTTTGAGTAATTGATGAACTGGCTAAGTGGTACTGTAAAAGCCTGTCGCAGAGGAAAAGAGCTACGACTCGACAGGACGATAGCCTCTTCCAAGAATACTCTTTCTTCAGCCTGTTTCATCCAGTTTGTACCTTTAATGTACTTTTCAAATACCATTCTCGTTCTAACCAGCTACAGGATAATAACGTTATGTTTATTTATTAAGTAATTTCTCGACAACGAGTATATAATCAAACGAACGTCATAGAAATTTTCCCGGTGACACAAATAATCGAGGAATAAAATAATTTAGGTAAGACGCTGTCCGTCGTTGTCTCAGGCACGAATGAAATTTCATTAAAGTTCCTTGACTCGTTGGGACGTATCAATGCACGCGTCGTCTCGCTGAAGTCATTAGTCATGTCGGTTGGTAGGTAACGTGGCAACCTCTGCTACTCGACGTACCCTGAAATTTATTATTAAGACGAAGAACTGATGGCAGCCTGAGATGGCGAGTGCGGTTTAATGGAAACCCTCCATTGGATTTCTCACGAAGAAGCAAGTGGAGGAGTAGGATGAGGTGGAGAAAGGAGAACGGCAAGATCGAAGTCCTTTCTCGTGGCTCTCGATTCGACAAACTTCCTTCGTTTTCTTCTTCGGATTCTAGATGCTCTTCAATTGCGCTCGAGTCTCGCGGAAAAAGGACGGCATAATTGCGAACCACTGTACGGATAACTTACAAATAACTTCTGCATCCCTGTACTTAGGTACACTTTCCTCACTTTTTCTCCGTCGTTAATAAATTCCTTATTGGTTATCGTATCTTTCTCGTCGCGAAATATCGATGCAATTATTTTCACACTTGAAATAACTTTACCATTCGCGCATTTACCATTCCCACGTGATTCTCAACCTCGGAAATGTTTTTCTTTTTTCTTTCTCATAATATAAATTCACAATGTATGCGGATTGTCAGAGTTTGTTACGAAAGCTTGGTAAATAACAAATGATCTGATTTTACAAATACACTCGCTATAACGCCGTGAGAATTGAAAGTCAGTTGAAGATAGAAGAAGAATGCCTCAGCCTTCTTGCATTTCCTGTTGCATTGATGACGTTTTATTTAGTCGTTTATTTTACAATTGAAAGGGGAAAGGAAAATATTATTAATTGTTAGAATAATGCACACGTGCATATAATTATCTGTAAGAGAATTACTGCTGATTATTTTCGAACACGGGGCCTGCCAACTTCGCTTTCAACTACCTCACACTGACTGTGTTATTATAACTGGTTGTTCTATTCAGAGTCCAGTAAACCACCTTTCAAAAGGCGGGAAATTGAACAGTCAAAGCACGCATCGCTTAACCATAATCAACTGTAGACTTTTCTTCTGACAAACGAGGAAAAATCGCGTTGCAGAGGTTTAATTATTTATTCAACCATTTTACCACAAGGATTTAGATTTTCCACGTTATTCCAGTCAAGTATCATACATTTCGTACAGCTAGAGAGGGAATTTTTCTACGGAACCACTTCGTCTACGAATATTATTTAACCCATACGTCAGGCAAGATCTATTAAAGTTTGAAAACAGGTGTGAAAGGTATCAACCGTATCGTCGCGATGTTAATAAACGAGGGATATAACAGGCACTCGCGACACTCGGCTCGAACAAACCGAGGGTATGAGAAGTTTTACGAAATAAGGAAAAATGATAAAAGTTTGTAACGCGGCCGACGGTTCCCGGTTACAACGCCGCGCGATATTGTTCACACGTTAAAAGCTCAGACATTTCCCTAGCTCCCTACAATTTCCCATATTTCCTGCTTATAACAACGATATACTTGCACGTTGCAGCTTTACGGTTAGATGCTGCGTGCACATCTCTACCCTCTTCGTCCCCTCATTCTAAACGAAGACGCGCGATCCAATTTCGTCAACTGACTGCGATCACCGGTCAATTTTCTCGCAATATTTGCCTTCACTTTCTTATTCCATCAAGCTGTCTGTTGCTGGCTTCCAAACACTCTGTACTTGCGCAAGTTCGCGTTTAGAAAAGCTTCCGAGGAAATTGCGCGTCCCGCGTATATCGGTTGAATCACAGTAACCCAATAAAAGGAACGTTTCGCGAAATGTCGTCGTTACATGTTCCACGTGTGTGGGATCACTATTCGGAAAAAGGGTTACCACCTAACCCGTGGTTCAGCTGTGTTATAAACCGGATTTTTTTTAACAATGTTTTATTCGAAGATGGTACAAGCTGACATATTTATTTAACGCGCTAAAAACCTGTATTTTGTTACATTACCATCTTCTTTTGTCAGATGGTTGCAAGTGGGAGAAAAATCGGGCGTCTCGCTTGAGGTACACACTCGAACTGTTGTCTGTGGGTCTTTTCAGACCCAGGAATCAATATCTTCTATTCGTTCTTTTCCTGTATCTGTTGCAATGTTCAGATTTCTCTTATTCCTCGTGAACTTCGTATTTTTAAAGCAGAGGTGCAGATTATCAATTTAGCAGTGGTCGTTCAAGTGTCAGAAGAAACAACGAGTAAAATTACTAATGAAAGCACACGTCTCACAATTTCATACGTTTACAAGGAACCGATTGTCCGTCTTCTTCCTCCAAATACCGAACTTTTCTCCCGTAAAAAGTCACATCACTGGGTTTTTCTGTTTCTTTTACGTCGAGTTTCGTCGTTCGACAAGACTTCTACGATCGTACATCATGGGTTGTGCCAGTCGTGGCTGTACGATAAGAAGGTAGATCTTTTTCGTTTCTAGGTCGGTCGTTTCGAAAGGGCCAGTCCTCGTAAACTACAACCAAAGTATCGAGATTCCTGGGCTCGTTGGTTCCCGGTGCTGTCATGAATCCCGAATAATACCTTGCTTTTGACGTGTTCCTCCTGCACTAGAGATGTAGTCACCCAAGAAAATCATTGCTAAATCGATCCTGACTAATTCTCGACATAACGAGCAGGCTAACAGGGAAATAAAATCGGCAGAATGCGAAAGCAAAATCACTCTTCAGAGATGAAAATAATTGAAAGAGAAGAATTTCCAATGTTACGGTAATACTTTGTAATAATCGATAGAACGGTTCTTTCTGCTAATAGAATATTTCTCTATCCAAAGTAGTTGGTATCGTTAACTCTCCAATCTGTGCAAAGTCGTTTCGTTAAAATTTGAAACGTTCTGTTAGCTTCGAGGAAAGTCGGCAACTTGAAAAATTTATAGCAACCGTTTCTTCGCTTAGAAATTCCCCAAGTTACAAGCTAGCAACCCTGGGAAGTCCCGGGGACCACCTCCTGCCGTGTCACTTCGAACTTTCACGAAGACTACCCTAGTAACACCTCCAAGTACTGTACTCTACCTTAACAAACCTTCAAAGTTTCGCGGACCATCTCATTTACGCGGGATTACTCGCGGTTGAAACTGTTAAATGAGATATGTCATTAATAACGATGCTCGTCGACCGTTTCACCGTGCTTAATTCGAGGAAAACGAGGTAGTAGGACAGCCCTGAAATCTACCCCCCGGATATCACGAATTACGGTCTAAATAATATTTTTACTTTATACCACGTATGTCAGGGACAAGTGGAGATAGTATGAAATAAATTATTCAAAGGAAATCTTAACCTTCTTCAATATTAAAAAACTTACTGATTTGTTTGTTGTACAGTAAGTTATAAGTTACTTAATTCACAGCTCTGTGATTTATGAGTATATATACGATAGAATTGGAAATAAGAGTGTTTCACTATTTTGAAATTTTGAATAATCTTGAAACATGAACGTAACTTTAATTTGTTTAATCGATGGTTGTACACAATCTTTCGTGTAATACGAGAAACTTTGTTAAAACGAATACAATCGTAGGATACGAATATCAGTGCACTCGTTCACAAGTTAAGTGAAAAAAATTATAGAATAAATGATAAGAGGACAAAAAAGAACAAAGACCTGCTCGTTCACCACGCACTAACTCTCGCCTGTCTTTTATCTGGTGCTGAATTTCGTCGAAGCGTCCAAATGGTTAATTTAACACCTTAACAACTAAAATATTCTCCGGGTTCTTTTTTCCAAGTTTTCGTTATCCTACATGATTTGAGATACAACGATCTCCAAGATCGTACAAAGTGAAATATTTCTTATTGACAAGAGACGCCCTGCATAAATCGTGGATTATCGTTTTCAAAGTATTAATAGGCGTCGATCGAGTTACCAATAGATGGATTCAGACGATATAAATACTCTATCGCGGTTATAAGTGCTAGAAACGTCGCGAATAATTCATCAAGAAGTTACACGCGTTCTTCCACTCTCGACGCGTCCCCTAACCTTTTTAGCGTGATAAATGTGTATACATCATGGGGTCCAAAGAGGGGTGCCGACATCTCGATGCAATTACCAAGATAAATATTCCTATCCCTGAATACTGTGGTATAGTAATTTACTTTATCACTCGATTTCATATTAAGCGCAACAGCTCGTAAGACAAACGTAGCGTGATGTTTTCCTCTCTCTTTCTCTCTCGAGTGTATTTAATCTGTGTCATGATCGTACGTTTATCATCCATTCCCTTCGCGCATTGTTCGCTCGCCTTTAATATCCACCTCGCGCATATTTCAAACGTACAGCGTAAGCTAATTGCGCGTATATGCTAATAGCAGGAGAATAATAACGATCAGCACTAACGATCATTTAAGAAGTTTAACTTTGAATGCGGCAAAGTGTGTTGTTTTAATTCACTCGTGGTCGATCTTGCAATCTTTCGAATATAATATTATATTCGATTTTATAATAGGATCAGATCCAAGTAAAACAAGAATTTACGTTCGTAAAATGTACGATTGATTTTTAAAAACGCAGAAATAATCATTCAATTTTGGACTAACTGAACATCTGAAACTGTTTTTGGAAAAAATTGTTTAATAATACCTCCTTTTCTGTAGTATATTTGTTCACTTGTTACTACAAATTAGACGTATTAACCCATTCATCCATAAACCACGAGATATCTCGTAGTAAGCGTCTGTACGTGACGTCACCGATTCCGAAGCTCAGTTTCTGCCGTGTTTGAGGGTTGCTCGCATGTAAAAATACTTTCTATAAAAATAGACCCGATTTTCCTGTCTACCTGCAGTAATTATGTGGGACAAAAGTAAGTCGAAACTTAATACGTGTTTTTTGAAAGGTCAAAGTACACGAGCGGTAAAGGAAGCCGAGCAAAAGAAAGTAGAGAAGCTCGACTTCACGGGGACAGACAGTTAATTAACACTTTAATGGTGGAGCGACGCGCATAGTATATTAAACGAGCCGCGTGCCCTTGCAGCGATTAAAGCGTTACCATTAACACGTTTAACTTTTGCTATCTTTATGGATGGGGGGAGAGAGGATCTCTCTGGTGACTCTATGGCGTTGATTTACAAAATTACCGTCTGGAGTCTCCGTGAGACGTGTTTCAGTAAGTTGAAACATTAATTGCGGCGTTAATTGCAATGGAGATTGACAGGACATTTTTAACAGCCACAAATACAAAAAAGGAATTGCACAAAGTCTCTGTACGATGAATAATTAATATTGAAATTGATTGCACCGTCCCTTCCCTCTCCTCTCTCCGTTTGGCTAATGTGACGGATTAGCAAAAGTATTTTCGCGCGTTTAAATTAGTTAGGGAATTTTGTTCCAGTGAGAAAATTTAATTAAAAGTGGAATATCGCGGGGCAAATTAATGGCCAAAAAGTAGCACTCTCAAATGCTCGATGAGAGGTAAAAAGAAAAAAAGAATAAACGAAGGTACAGGGTAAAAAATGTTCAACGGCCGAGTGGAAAAATTTCAGAACGAAAGTGTGCAGTTAGGGATGGTTTTGTAGTGTCACGGTCGTTCGTGATTTTTGTCGTTTCATGATTGATTAATCCGCTCGGCAAAGCGATATTCCATCTCTTAAATCGTGTTCTGCGCCGCGACGGTCAGAAATGAGGGATACTTTATAGGCACACATTTCGAAACGATTAATCCTTCGGACTATCGCAAACGTGGCGTGAGATTCGACTAAACCGATCTTGTGCAGGAATCGGGAAAGTACAAAAATATCGAAGCACTGGAACTCTGTTGCCGGCAGATAAAAGCTGATTGAAAAAGCGGCTTAAATTCGCTTTCGACGTGTTACTTATCAAAAGGATATTTTCCTGATACAACTTGTTCTCGGAACGTCACACACAGTCTGACACGTACAAATTCAGTTCGCCCATAACAATTCTGTCCAAAGAATAGAAAACTTCCTGGGTGCAAACAGTTTCACGAAAAAGCGCCTAATTGGCGGAGACGAGAAACGCTTACCGTTTGAAAACGGATAAAGTCGGATTTTCGATGCAAAAAAAAAGAGGGAATAGAGAAAATTGTGTTGTAACGGAGAACGAACGTTGTAGAAAATTCAAAATATAGACTGTGTAGTTAAAAGTATCCTCTGTGAATCTCTGAGATTCCCCATAGATCTTGTCTATCCTACGTACACGAAGATCTAAGCAAGTTTCCGAGGTTACAATTTCTATTAAAATGTGTTTACTCGATTTTATCGTATGACACAAATATCTGTGCACGTGGTAAACGGCAGTGTTGCGAACGGGACAGTATTTGCCGCAGTGTAGGAACAGCAGGAACAGGACAGTTATGCAGCAGCAGTTCTACCGTGTACTTTCGTACCACTCGGTTTCGCGAGGGATCATTCGAATATTCATGCGTTTCGTGGCGATCGGTTGCGTGCACGTTGCCCGATTCGGAATTACACGAATAAATTGCACGACTCGCGAACCTTGCAAACGAATACACGATTACACTTGTAATTGACTTTTTCCGCTCGACATGCTTGTTTGTCTCACTGACTTTCGTTGGATTCGAGCTTTTCCTATCGCGTAACAGTATTAAAAGGCAGAGGAACGCCATTCGACTGTGAAATATTCCAGATTGGCTGATATTGGGATCCTTGCCCTTGGCGTTTTGAATTTCAGAGGAAGGTTCAACGATATTAATAAGCGAGGAATGATGTTTTATATCTAACCTGAGGAATCTAAGCGCGTTAATTAATTTTCAGTGCGACAGTAAGTGGATTTTGATCGTGTTAGGCTAGCTAGTTTGGAATGTAACACAGTCCTTCTGTAACACGGCATTCTGACAACACGATCTCCACATGTTACACTAAGTTTCCCTTAACACGATTTCGATACAACATGGAACGAATTAACCGAATTAACCGAGTGCAATCAACCGCCAAACGAACTGAAACCGTCACAAACAATCACGAACAACATCAAACCACCACTAACCATCACAAAAGGCCTCAGTCCACCTCAAACCGCCAAAAACCATCAAAAAACGTCACAAATAACCTCAAACCATCACAAACTACGTCAAACCACCTCAAACCACATCAAACCACAACCAACCACCTCAAGCCAACTCAAACCATCACAAGTCATCACAAAACGCCTCAATCCACCTCATACCACAACTCCATATTTTGTTTAGGTTGATTGCACTCCATACAAGCCTTATTTATGTTGAAATACTTTTTTGGCATTAAAGCAGAACTGTTCTTTTCGACAAATTTTATTTCAAAAATATGCAAAAGTCGACGATCGATAGTATAAAGAAAGAAATGCTCCGAGTGCAAAGGGCTAAACTGCGACTTGAGTTATGTTTCGCTTAAACTATCGAAAATGAAAGATCAGTCCTCTTGGATTTCACCAATATAAATATTACAATATTACAATATAAATAATACAATCGAAATGTTGACGATTGCGATAATTTTAGAAAAATATTCCTTCTAAGTATAATTTTATTTTACACCGAGTGTTATTACACTGCTGTATATTTCTACTCGCAGAGACGAGTCGCATTACGGAACACCCTGTATATTTTGATTTCGTTGGAAAGTTGCCTAAAATATTGATGCGTGTTTGAAATTTTCCGCGAAACACCGAAAGGCTTTTTCTTTGTGAGCCCCGCGGAATATTTTCAACCTTAAAACTCCGACAAAAGCGCGCGGCGCGCGCGCGGAACACGGACTTCAATTTTCGAAAGCGGAATTATCGATTCCCGAGGCTCGCGAATATTTTTCCCCTCCGAGATCAGGCTAGAGCTGTTGCCCACTGACGATGTTATCGAAGTATGGCTGCTAGCGGCGTTTACACGCGCTCTAAGTACATTATCAGCTTCCTACTTCTCCTTTGCCACGGTAGAATTTTAATACACGCGTGTGACACGAGCGAACAGGGATAATTATTTTTCACCAGTCCGAAAATAGTGGTGGCGTTACCTCGCGTAATTATACGCCGCGATTAAAAATGGGGAAAAAGAAAGGAAGAAACATAGTAGAGGAATAAAATTTCTGACACGGAATGAAAAAGAAGAATGCTGTCAGCTGAATATACCGGTCGGGTATGAAGTGAGCCTGACAAACGGCGAAACACGCTGGTCGAGAAATTTTTTTCTGTTTTTTTTTTTTTTATACACGATCCGTCTCGTGATATTTCGCGGTGGCTTTCTTGCGCGAATATTTGCGAGAAATGTGACAGTGCAGAGGTCGAAATGAAATTTCCAATTATTCGATATTGTAATAATTGTTTATGTATTATTTTATGTACGATTAACAATTGTTAATGATTTATTTTCGAATTTCAGAGGAAACTGTGCACAGTACGCATCTGTTCGAAGCGAGCGCCTCTCAGGAATGGCCGACTCTAGACGCAGGTCCTTATTTCGACACGACAGTTCCGTCGAACGTGACGGGCCTCGTCGGGAAAAACATCCAGCTGGTCTGCAAAGTGAAGAACCTGGGAAACAGAACCGTAAGTATACTTTCGTTATTGGTTTCTCGTTTCGAAGGAAAACTGCGTCGAGTTCGATACAAGATTTTGCCTCGGTATCTTTAGTTTTAATCTTTTCTTTCAAACTTTCAAAGAGTCCTCGGACGAACAATATATATATATATATATATATATATATATTGTCAATATTTCAAGATTCTCAGTATTATTGACATTACATATTGATCGTCTCGGGCTTCCTTTAGTGTAAATATTTGTTTCGTCTTTATTGGTCGATGCTACGTATCGACGATCCAATGGACATCGATGAAATGTGTACAAACGGAGACAAATAATAAATTTGAGGTTTAATTAAGTTCAATTTAGAGAGGAATATTTTCCTTCTCCCGTATACAACGGTAAAAGATACTCGAACAACTAGAGGAGTATAAATAGTTGCGCGAAATCGATAATTCCTCATTTCTGAGGCAAACATCGACGCATGTTTGTCGTCAAACAAAATATTGTAAATCAAACGTACGACGTTTCTCCGTTCGGATTAACTGCGGAATTTTGGGTGGGGATATGTTTGCCCTTGCTTTCGAGAAACCGCGTGTAGAAGCGTCGTAAGTCTCATAGCCACCAGAGGACACCAATTTTTAAGGCAAATACAATTTTCGAGAACGACAGAGGCTGCAACAGCACCGTGCAAACTTCTCGCGTTGAAATACCACCTTCCGATCTGCAGACTTGCGAATAACAAATACGACGACGTTCGTGCGTATGATTTTTCATTTATATTTCACATTTTTTATCTAGACAAATTCAAAAGTTACAGGGGTTTTAAACAGCCTACATAATACCTTCCGATCTACAGACTTGCAAGTAACAAATACGACGACGTTCGTGCATATGATTTTTCCTTTGTATTTAATATTTTTCCTCTAGACAAATTCAATTTGTATTTTGAATGAGTGCATTACTGGTTTGTTTCCTTTGCAAATATCAATGTATTCGTAAATCTTTGCCTAACCTAACTTCGTGGAATATTGTTTCCCGATACTTGCATATGCCTTCGTTGAATTTCACTTGAAGTCGAAAAATCACAATTTCACTCGCTGCATTTCGACATTATACGTGTAGACGTAAATGTACGATATCAACGAAACGTATTAGCCGGTACACATGTACCCGACAGAAGCGTACGTGTTGGTGCACGCTTTGCATAGAGATGAGTTTCGGGATTAAAAATGTAACACACTTGGAGCATCCAATGTGGACGATCCTCGAATGCTCCACCCTTCTTTCTCTGCTTTAGTTCGCTTAATCAGTTAGAAGATTACGTTACCGGATTAATTTACCGTATCGGAATTCTTCTTTTCTCTTCAGATTAACTATTTCAGATTGAAAGGTTTCGATCAGTGCGATCAAAGTGTTGTTATTTTGGAAGCAAACAGATTCCCATTTAACATTCCAAACGCTGAGAAGAGTAGAAAACGAAGGATCTCGTGGGTCAATACGACGAGTTAACAAACTGCTCGTGGTAATATGTACCGTGAAAATGATGCTCAGAGTTAATCAACAAGCCACTCGAAACTCAGAGCTCGACTGATAATTGCATAACTGGAATAGCCGCTTTTCGACTTGGTTAATCCACCGGGGATCTAACCTTCTTGCGCTCGTTCTACTTCGACCGCGTTCCTCTCCTTCTACCGCAGACAAACGGATCTGTAAATAGCGGGTCCGTTGAAGCATTTCGACGGAATCTTCGCGACTCTGTGATTCATGGATTAATTCGTCGCCACAGACCGTCCGATTCTGTCGACTATTGGCGAACTGTTGACATTCTAAGCGATTCCATGAGTACCAAGCAGTAGCAAGTCACTCTTGTTATTCTTGGGATCGTACACGTGCCACGCAAACAAGTTATCTGACCCGGCAGGCGTTATGTTTAGCGTGCTGTTTATTGATCGAGATTTCGGTATTGTGTCGGAGCGTTCGAAACGTTGCTTTCGATATTTTACCAAAACGACGATTATTCGAAGGTATTAGTCCTGGCCGCGATATAACGAGCTCTTAATCCTCTCTCTCTGAGTTTCTCTCGCTCTGAGACTCTCTCGCTCTGAATCTCTCTCGCTTTGAGTTTCTCTCGCTCTGAGACTCTCTCGCTCTGAATCTCTCTTGCTTTGAGTTTCTCTTGCTCTGACTCTCTCTCTCTCTTTGAGTTTCTCTCGCTCTGAGTCTCTTTCGCTCTGAATTTTTCTCGCTCTGAATCTCTCTCGCTTTGAGTTTCTCTCGCTCTGAGACTCTCTCGCTCTGAATCTCTCTCGCTTTGAGTTTCTCTCGCTCTGAATCTCTCTCACTTTGAGTTTCTCTCGCTCTGACTCTCTCTCCCTCTGAGTTTCTTTCGCTCTCTCTCTCTCTTCTTAGCTTCTCGTCACTCGTGACTCTGGTCACTAGTCCATCCAATCGCAGCTTTTCCATTCGAGCGGGCCATTTTCTCATCGTTCATATCCTCATTCGCTATGCTTCAGATACAGATTTACTTGAACTCCCGACAACTTGTACAATCTCGCCATATCGCGGGCTGGATTATAGGTGGCATAAATCATAAGCGAGTAAATGGTATCGGTAACGTTTGTGCATCGGACATTGGCGGTAACATAGGGAAATAGGCCATGGCCGTAATGAATGGTCGACGGTCTCGATTTTCTGGGATCGCATGCAGATCGGTAGGAAGGGATCCGGTTGTGATGATTGCCTTGCCGCAGCTCGAAATGGCTCGACGTAACCTGTTCAATTACGCCCGGCAAAAACGATCGAAATTGGCATTTAAACCTCGAGGACTGTTGTTACGTCACGATTCACTGCTCAGAAAGGAAATGGCCTCTCGGTTCCGGGCGTTATGATGGCTCCGGATCATCGATTAGATTCCGTTCTAATTAACGGGCCTCGAGAACTTCCCATGCGGTATCAAGACCAACTTGCCTTACGCCATATTGCACGCTCCTCGTTGGAACTTTGCCAATTTGCTTATCCGCAGGCTGAATGGGGATCATCTTTGAATCTATTCTGTACATGCTGGCTGTTAACTAATTGTTATTATTGGCTGAAGCAAATTTTGCTTGTTTGACGTCCTTGGTTTGGCTAATTGAGACTGATAAAGACCTGGCGATTTCGCGAATCCTATTTTACGTTTCATACGAAGTTCATTTCATTGCGTATTATGTTTCTTTTAACCTCTTGCCTCACAACGACCAGTCATCCTCGTGTTGGAGATTATGACCAAGATGTTACAAAAGAAAAATTCTGTTTCTATTAAATTTATACTTTTCATTGTACCCTAAGTTCAATTTAAAATTGATCTTTGACTTTTTCTTTATTTAAACGCTGTATCAAAGGCAGTGAGTAGTCATAGCTAACGTATACAGCTATTTAAAAATCGTAGAGCAAGAAATTAATGATATGAAAAAATATTAAATATGATCTCTTTACTTGACGTGTTTTCTTCAATTTTTCTGGATCATTAATTAGAAGGAAAGAAAGAAAATGCATTAGTTGTTAGTGACGCCATCTTAGAAAACTTGGCTTGGAGAAAGGGCTGGTAATCCTTGTTCGGAGAGTAAATCTTTCTTTTCGAAAATTTCAAGCGAATGGTAAAAATGACCGCAAGCAAAGTAAGCTAATTCCACAATAATCGCTTATTATTCGTTAATTAACTTGCATACACGAGTATAGAAACGTGTACCCGGGTCTCGTGGAGGCATTAACAATAAGTCACGTGACAGGAACGAATCGCGCGACACTAACAACACAGTCTGCCGCTGATAGAAAATAAAACGATTTAGTAAACAATGGATCGTATCTATAAAGGGTGAACGACGTATAAGCTTAACAGCGGCTGGCTGGGGAAATAATGGCGCAACGTCAGCCATGAGGAAGGAACGAAGGAAAAAGAGAAGTAAAAGTTGGTACGATCGAATGTTATAAAGAAGAAAGTGCGGCCGGTAATAAGCTGACGCGGTGGGATGTCGAGCGAAACATAATGCAACGTGTTTCGCATCCCGCATTATCTTCGGATACGACTTTTTAACGCTAACACTATCCGGTTCGTAAAGCCTCGAGAAATAACCTCTTCCAAATAAATTCGACCCGGGTGATAAAAAGTTTTCTTATGGAACATTAGGGCTGGAGACAGCAGAGACATGAAAAATTAAAGAAATTGGATTTTTAATCATTTAATTACGTCCACCCTTATTTTTCTTTTTTTTTTCATTATTTCAATACATCAGATGATTATATATATATATATATATATGTGATTGAAATTTAACGTTCAGCGATGACGTCGTTGAACAGAGTGCACACTTATTGGGTCTAACTGGACACACGACGGTCGTTTCTCTGAAAGATCGATATTTATTTTCATCGATAAGCACAGAGTTTACGTCGATCGTTCAATGTTGACAGTCCTCGTAGAAGCTTTTTTAATCCATTGGTTAATGGTGTATCAGTTGACCAGAGTGTGCGAAACTTTTTCTATGCTACCGTACATTTTCCTTGTCATATTCTACTGCGACAAATCCAAATGGTAAACACGCGTGATTGAATAATAACATCAATATTGATATGATATTTTCCAATTTTTCTAAATGAATATCGTAGAGGATAAAAAAAAAAAAGAACACAGATAGCGAAATAGTAGAAAGATAGAAATTCCCATCACGTGGTATAACAAAACGCGTTGAAAAAAGGGTGAATTCACGTTTTACTCTGCGTTTTTGTCGATACGTATGGCGCCCGATGTTTACGATATTGCGGTCAGTGGAATAGCACGTAAATACACGAATGGTCGATGTGTAAGTACGCGAATCGTTCGGCGTCTAATCATTTTTGCGTTTTAGGGGGTCGATTAATCCCCAGAGTGTGGTCTGACCTACCTTTACAGCTATTGTCCGCCGACCACGTCTGGGTTAAGTTAGTTTACGTAACTCTTAAAAATGAAAACAGTGACCAGCCTCTCATCCGTGCTTGTACGCTTATGCTCGAGCTCGTAACCGAGCTACAGCTTTCATAAAGAACGAAGTAGCATCGATGTATTTGTTAGCGGTGATCCGTAAAATGATCCACGTCTAAATTAATGTGTTATCGCGGGAAAATGATAAAGCGCTAAAAATGAAAATTTTATTTGAACTTGTGTGATGAATTTTCACTCTCAAACGCTTAAAAAGAAAAATGCTCCGGATTTTTCACGCTCCGTATACTCAGCTATTGGTATTATTCATATTATAACGAGGCGGCTCGTGTGGCTCCCTTTTTCCGTTTTCGCGATTCTCTCTCTACTCTCTCTCGATCTCGATTTTCTCTCCCTCTCGGTCTCTCTCTCTGAGTTTCTCTCGCTCTGATTTTCTCTCGCTCAGATTTTCTCTCGCTCTGAGTCTCTCTCTCTCTGAGTTTCTCTCGCTCTGGATCTCTCTCTCTCTCTGAGTTTCTCTCGCTCAGAGTCTCTCTCGCTCTGATTTTCTCTCGCTCAGATTTTCTCTCGCTCTGAGTCTCTCTCTCTCTGAGTTTCTCTCGCTCTGGATCTCTCTCTCTCTGAGTTTCTCTCGCTCAGAGTCTCTCTCGCTCTGATTTTCTCTCGCTCAGATTTTCTCTCGCTCTGAGTCTCTCTTGCTCTGATTTTCTCTTGCTCTGAGTCTCTCTCTCTGAGTTTCTCTCGCTCTGAGTCTCTTTCTCTTTGATTGTCTCTCGTTCTGATTTTCTCTCGCTCTGAGTCTCTCTCGCTCTCTCTCATGTTTCACATTTCTAATGTATCCATTAAGTACATTTGTAAATATCTGTGGTTGTTTTACCGGTTCTAGGTCTCGTGGGTAAGACATCGAGATATACATCTGCTAACAGTAGGTCGTTACACGTACACGAGCGATCAACGTTTCGAGGCTAAGCACATCCCGCACACGGAAGAATGGACGCTGAACATACGATACCCTCAGAAGAAGGATTCCGGTATTTACGAGTGCCAAATATCCACCACTCCACCCATTGGACATTCCATTTACCTCACCGTGGTCGGTAAGTTGTTTGTATCCTAGCATCAAATACAACCCTACATACTTCTCTTATCGTTAACACGGTTCGAACGAATACATTCAATCTTCATTGTTTCATTCGAGTGAGATAAACCTTGCTACGAATATTTTCTATGAATTAATTCTGTCACATTCGCGTACATATACAAGATGATTGAAAAGTTCGTGACAATCATATTCTAATTTTAATAACTGTAACACAATCAGAAAGCAGTTATAGATTTAGTAGTCGAAATATTCCCGTTCGATCTACAGTGACTCCCATTAATATTCAGATACACTTCGAAACAAAGAAATTTTTTTTTAATTGAACGAAATGAATCGAGGTCTAGTGAGAAATTAGAAGGATTAGCTTACTAGATGACGTGTACAAATATTTTGAAAACATTTCAGTTGTTCGGGATCGCAAAAAACACAGTAGAGTTCTCCTTTTACAACTCTTTTCTCTTGTAATGAAAATTTAAAAAATACGTTTTGTAAATTTGCGTTCTTTATACACATGCTGAAAATTTCATCGAAATCGATTATTGTAGGAACAAGGGATGGGCATTGAAAAATGTACGAATCTTTCGATTTATCGAAATTATTGGCTTTTACGTTAACCGATTTCGATCAAAATTTTCAGCATGTTCAAATAAATCTACAAACTGAACTTTTTAAACTCTCATTACGAATTCATATTAAAAAAAAAAAAAGAACGACCGTTGCTTTTTTCTTTGTAATTTGGATCAATTTGAATTTTTTCTAAACTGTTTGCCAGACGTCATTTAATAAACTAATCCTAACTTCTCACGAGAACACAACTCGTTTGATCCAATTTTAAAACAGTTATTTCGCTTTAAACGATGTCTCTTTAAATATTAATGGTAGCCACTGTATCTGTAATTCTGGAACACCCGGTACGTTCCTTTAACATTGCGGCAGTGGCAGTGCGCCAAGAAAGAAGCACGACTAAAGCCGATGGTTTTAACGAGCGACGCAAGGTGTCACTGGCGAAATTATTATACGGACATCGCAGTTTAAGAGACGACTTATCGCCCGGGACTTCATAATCAAACAGCTGTCGCGGCAGTGACTTACATATCGGTAGTTTAATCGTACACGTGACGACGGCTACGTGAAAGGAAATTACGTTACTATTCCAACGACGTAATTACACGAGCTGCTATAAGAGCATGCATCGAGCAATGGTGGAAACGATAGAGAGAAGGGAATAAAACCGAGAGAACGTGGAATCTTGCGAAGGTATAAACACTGCAACGACAATATAGAAACAACGTCGAATTTACGCTCAGATGTTATCCGATCGAACGATCTATTAATTTCGAGGAAATTTCACCCTGAAAGATCGCGATATACATATATGGTTATCCGGCTCAGCAATCGTTCCCATTCAACCGAGGAATTTTATGACAAGATATTCCATTTTTACGAGGACGATTAATCCCCATCATACTGGATGTACCACGATAACGCGAGTTTGATGGAACGAATGGGATAACGAAACTCTTATGTCCGTTAAACATATTGTTACGCCGATATGAAGTTGGCGTTTCGACTGAAGGTGCTCCCTCGAATCATCGCTATCGATATAGCGGAAATGTTTAAAAAGAGTCGCTGTTCGATCGCTGAACTGATGGTTGTGTCTGTAGCGTGATTATTAATAAACTGTTTTTATACAAAAAAAAATAGTGTTGTCAATTCGATAAGAATGTCGAAACAGTCCGCGTCGAAGCGCAACAATATGTAAACGCGTATGTACAGGGTGTCCTCGGATTAACCATTTACAGATAGAACTGCCTATAGAGCGAAATGTAGTGTAAATGAAAGGTATCAACGCAATTTGTCAAAAGTAAACGCTTGCTTAATATATATGTTATAAAAATTGAAAATTTTGACTAGGATTTTTCAGCAAAGATAAAATCGTACTAGCACCTGCTACAGACAGTTGAAAATACAAGCTTTCACACTCAATATAATCGCCCACGTTTATTTCTGAATCGACCACTCGTTACCGTTATCCTGATTTCCTTACACACGTTGCTTGGAAGACAGAAAATAGCCAAGAAAGAATTAACGTGCTCGTAAAAAAATATGTGTAATTACGGGAAGGTAGTAGGGTGAACGGCGAGGTTCTTAGAAAATCATAAATGTCGTTTCGGTAGTTATTCAGCGTGCTTAAACAGCGATAGTTCCATCCTCTGGTACTTCCCAGGGGAGCTAGAAACTTTCTCGCAGGAATGCCACTTCCCAAAAGCATCTTCATGAACTATAAATTAACGTGGTAAGGTGTACCTTTTACCCTCGTACAATCGGAACCTTTCCGCCCTTTAGGAAGGAAAGTAACGCGAGATTCGTATGCGTCGCGAAGCGTTCTAACCTAGAAGCGGATTCAAACGACTTCCGAAAGTAGCGTCAGCCCGTGAACGGGTCTCCTTCTCGTGGTAAATTAAACGCGGAAGAGTTAGAGAACAGCGGAACGGAGTGGAAAGTAGAACGGGAAAAACGGTGGATAAAGTATTGCCCATTGGGTAGCGATGGGGCGCGAGGTAGAGGAGGGGGCAAACGGAAAAGCAGAGAAAGAGAAATGGTTCTTTCTCTTCTTTCTTTTCTTTTCACAGAGCAATAGCTTCATTAGCTTTGGCGATAATTGGCTCGGTTCGTGACTCGCTTTCGCAAAACACTGTCCGATCATTGACGTCGTTATCCTTCGAGGGCCAATCGTAAAGGGCCTTCCTTTCTCTCAGTGGCAGAGAAAGGAAGAAAGACAGAAAGAAAGAGAGAAAGAGAGAGAGAGAAATGTAACTTCTCTAGATATCCGGCTCTGTGTAACATTCGAAGAAATCACTCGATTTCTCTTTACTCCCTTCCGGCGGATTTCAGCGCTACCAACTGCTGGCCATGATCGGATAACGGTCGGTGACGTTGATCGATCGCCTATCTCGCGAATACACCGATGATCCAAGAAAATTATTACGTCACTGCTTTGTTCGGCTAATTCTTTGAGGTTAGATGAGTTAAAACCTGTCTCACCTTTTGCTTAACCTTTTACGCATCGAAAGATGTGGAAGATCGTAAGATCATCCACGAGTACACTCAACAAGGTCCTTCCATATACAATATGAGAAAGTACACAATACTTTGTACTACTCCGGAAAATGGCACACAAGTCTCACGGACGTTCAGAAAGAAAGCAAACTATGATTTCGTATTGCGAGTAATTCGGCGATGTTCGATTGAACTGGCAAAAGGGAAGGGGGGGAGAGAGGGAGCGTCTTTACGAAAAGCTCAAAAGGTGTTCGACAAATTGTTCATTCGTGGCGAATCGACGCCGCTTTCGCCGTTGGCTCTTTTCGCGACGTCTAATAAAGGAAGCAGACTAGAACGAATCGAGAAACAATTGCCAGGCTTTCAGTGGCATTCTTGGCACCCGATACCCGTGAAATTGTCGCGACAAATTGAGTCTTTCTGACGACACAACGACAACATCCACTTTCCCTCTTCGCTCTCTGCTCCTTCCTCTCTTCTCTCTCTCTCTCTCGAGCATCGACTGCTCCTTCTCGTAGCAGAATGCAGCACGCTGGCTGCCTAGAAAAGGAACGATTGTCGCTCTTTCCAGTGTCTCTATTTTCCTTCGCGAAAACGCTTGCTTCCCTTCTATCAGACTACTCTTCTGTTTCTTCTCCATCAAGCCTCGCTAGATGTTTCTGGATCTCCTTCGATTTTCACTTTAACGGGAAAATCTGTAGGGTTTACTTCTGATTTTCGTAGAAACATTTTGATCGATGTGCAGGAGGGTGTTAGGATATTATGTGTATACATACTAGGTAGAAAAAGTCTGCGTACACTAGGATATGCGAAATTATATTTGACTAAAATATAGAAATATCTATAAATTTAGTTCGAAATTTATTCTATAAATGCTAAATCAGCAAACCAAAATTAACCATAACTTAAATGAACATGAAATGAATAGAAAGAAATTTATGATTAATTATTACTTAATTATTAATTGAATTATAATTAGAAATAAATGAACATGAAATAAAAATGAAAGGAAGAATGTTCCTAAAGATTCACTAGAAAAAGTCTGTGTGTAGCTACTTAAAATGGTGATTTCCCGAATTCTAAACTCTGTACATAGATTTAGCTTACTGTAGCTTCTTAGTTATCTCCTGTTGCTTTAAGGACGATTTTCATATGCGAGAGTGCAGGAGGAAATTTGGAAGACGGAGAAAGGGCAAGCTGAAAATCAAATGTATACTTTTTTTTTTTTATCCAGAGAGCTTCACAGCCCGTTCTACTTCTCCGCAAATTGAATTTGTGAAATCGAGTCAAGACATCATTTGCCTCGGCTATTTCTCCCCGTTCCTTTCAGCCGTTGGCTTTTAATTTCATAAAACGAACTTCGTTTTCACTAATGTGGCCCGAAAAAGTAAGGTATTTAAACATTTTAACCACGGTGCTCCATTACAGAAATAACGTTGATCCCTCGGTTATCAGAATAAAAGTTCCTTGTCAGCTTAATACCTTTTAATCGGATTATAATTCAGGTCTAGGTCGTTAATATCTTTCTAATCAATATTTCCAAATGTTTCAACATGACAAAAGATAAAACAGTATGCTCCATACAACAGCTAAAGCGAATTAACGAAAGAAATAAAAATAAATAACACAATTAATCGTAAACACGTGTCATTTCCTTCTTCTGAAAAGGAAACTGTTGGTTTTCGAAAGCGTCGTTGCAAAAGCGTGCTAGAATTGCTCTATCCAAATATGTTTGGAGTGTAAAGGATTGATAAAACAGAGTTCGATGTAATTCCTATCCTTGGTTTCCTAAAAAAATTCTTAAAATAAAAATTCTAACCTAATCTATCCGCTTAATTACCGATTTATCATACTTAACCCATTAAGTGGAGGAAATTAAACGAACTCGTAATTGATTCACCAATACTTAGAACGGTAACCTATTTATTCAGGAATTATCGAGTTTGTAATTAACTAAAACGTAGTATTTAATTGTTCTGGAACGAAAAAATTAATTATTTATAATTTCTACATATTTTTAATCATAAACTAGGCAGATTTAGTGTCTATTTGAGAGGTGAACTCAGTTAACAGTTCAAAGTGATTGGTTTTTAATACTTTTCAACTACTGGAATGGCACTTGTCGAATATATCACGCTCTATTGAATACACGTTCCCTTTTATTACGTGTGTTTTCTTTCCCTTTTTTACGAATTTGCCAGGAGCGACGTAAAGGGATCTACGAGTAGCCGAAACTATCGTCGTTTAGTTTTACAGCCTCTTGAACGGCCGTCCCTCGCTTTACGTTTATCGCACGCATCAGAATCGCTACGGTTAAACCACTCAGAAACCCGAGACAACCGCAGGAAATTATTTGCTATAAACACCGCCTCTCTACTGTTGACTTTAACGATAACACTGTTTCCGCAAATGAATTGCTACCTGTTGGTAATTTCCCTCCGCAGCGCGGCTTCAATGCTTCGAAATCTTCAACTTATTCGCGCGTTATCCTTCTCCTCTGCTAATTGGCTGCAACAGGACTTGTAAATTCACATATTCTGTTACAGATTTCTTTTTTTCTTTTTATTTCTATCACACAAATTTATTGAATATCACACGATAGAATACGACGAACCACTGGTTTCCCAGTAATTAGCATGAAACTAAAAATTCTTCGCCGAAGGTAAATGCGCCTGAAATATGATTACTTCACAAACGCGTTCAGTTCACTCGAGAGAAAACTGTTTCCATCTTGCATACGTTTACACAAATTTCTTCTTTGACTGTGCAACATGTTAGCGACGATGTCTTTCCAAGGGTCGTCGAAGGCAATTAGCCCGACGCTATTTTGCTTTCGTACGATTTATGGCAGGGACTTAGTCTGTGTGTGGCCAGTGTGAATGACAATATGCAGACATCCGGCGATGGCTAGTGACTCGAAGTCACGTAGCTATCGGGTGTCGTAGGTATATTTGTTTAGAAGAATGCAAGAGAAAGTTTGGGGGTGGCAAGCAGCCCGACGTTGCGTTGCCTTAAGGGTGCGATTGTCGTTCCTAAAGGAGCTGGCCACGGAGTGGGGAGGGCAAGGATGCCTTCTGGTAAGAGGACTGTGAGAAACAGCACGGCACTTACCCCAGAACCTCAGAACAGAGTAAATCTAATAGAGTGATTGACCACCACATCCTAGTTTACTATAGAACACTGCTAACAAACACTATTCATGAGATACTTTGTACGTAGAACGTTAACATTCCACTGACACTTTCATCGTCACACTAATCTATCTAACGGCGAAATAATCACGATAGATTATAATCAAACAATCATCTTGCCGTGCTTGATTACGTTCTAACAATTGCCTGCTTGCATTGCAAACAACGATTCGTGCCACAAACCGCTGTACACAACAACGAACGTATAGATAGAATTCCTCGTTTCCTCCATGCGAACGCGCCCAAAATCTCTACCTCTTTCCGCGCAAGTTAATATGGCCGCGCGACACGAAATAAGATAAACGTAACAACCACTCGAAATAACGGTTGAGGTGAAAGGGATGGGGAAAGGGAGGGTCGCTAGAGCGCATTCGAACTTGTTAATGTTGTGAAGCGGTTAGTTTGCGCTCTCGCAGCCTGGTTGTTCCGCGAAACTCAACTCCCCACGGTGGAGATCCTTCGCAAACACAGAGAGAGCTGAAGAGTCTTGTGTAAATCGGACGACAGGATTACGAATTGAAATAGCACGGGGTAGGAGGTAGGGAGGGATGGTAAAACTAGATCACGATAATCTCTGGGGGACATAGAGAAATCGCGCGATGCACGGCGAATGCGAAAAGCTTGTACGATTGATCGTGCACGACAAATGAAAGGAAGATAGCCGTGGGTTTAAATGAATTAAAACTGGTCTCGGTTGGATTAACTAAATTAGTGCTGGTTTTGGTTTGCACGCTGGGATCAGTTTTGAATGGAATTACATTCACCATGGATGAAACTGGTATTCGCTTTGTATCTGTCGATAAATTTGCAGCGACAGAAATATTTCGATTCAATGCACGTCTTGATTTCTTCACCACGCTAGTTTCTCCCGGAAAAATCGAATTACTTTAGGATTCGGGTGGAAATTAGGGAAAATTTTAATGGACGTTTCGTCGTAAGGCGACTTGTACTAAAGAATCTATTAGGTGTGCCAATGAATCCACTTTTTTTTGTCAAGTTCAGCATTTATTTGTAGCAAAATCAAGTTTCTCTTTGACGCAATTTTTCAGGTAAACTACAGATTCCTGCTTGAAAGAAAGTTTGATCTTTCGATGAAATGAATTCATCCACCCGTTTCCGTACTTCGTCCAATGTCTTGAAATTTTTATGGAATAACGCGTTTTGCGTGGACCGAAACGAATGAAAATCAGGATATAAAAGATCCCAGTCAAGTTCCAATATTAGAATGTCTTCTGTTGATCGAGCAACGTGAGGTCTGGCGTTATCGTGGAGGAATTTGACTGGACGATTTTCTTTGCCTCTAAATGGACGCTTTAGTTCCAGTTTAACACTTATAGAAATTAAACTTCGCGTAATACAAAGAAAGCGGACTACTCGTTGATAGATCTAATAATATTTTTAAGTTAGGATAATTGAAGAAACTTAATTTTTTAGCATGTGATACTTGTTTACGCCGATTCAGAGACTCTTGGTCGAAAGAGGTAGCTTAAATAATTGAATTACTGTATTTGGAATTATTACGGATGTTGTCGCTAGTGAAAAGCAGGTTACTCTTTTTAATTCTACTAACGAAAAGCATTTTCCGAAAACTAACGAATGTAACAATTTATCACGTTGCTCCGCTAGTGATAAAAACTCGTTCAAACGAACATTTCTACGGAACTTTAAAGTTTATCAACGTGGCTGTTTTACGGTTTCGCAAATTTCGCGGCACCGACGCAAAATTTCCGACTGATAGCACCTGTCGGATAAAAAACCAATTTGTAAAGAGTTTCATACGTCACGGGTCAAAGTAGGTCGTTCCTCCATTCATCTATCCTACACTTCGAACTCTCGTTTCTTTCACACCGAAATTTCCTTTATTTCTCGTTACATACGTTTCGTATAACCGGATTAAAGATAAGCCCGCAGAGACTGTAGCTCCTCTGCTTGAAATGAAGCAAACAGAAATTTTGTCGGTAAATTGAATTGCTCGAAGAACGTATAACTTAACTACACGTGTACCTTCGACGATTACGAGAATCAGAGCAGTTACCACTCGGTCGTTAAAGACGTATACCATTTCCAAAGAATATTACATTCTTTAAGCTCTCACAACTAAACGTAACGAGAATTACCCGATAGTCTCGGTTTACGATTTAACGATCAGTACGCTTAACTCCGGATGCTATAACGTTTCTACAATTTGCTACATTTCTGGTCCGCGACGTTGGTTATGAAAAGGAGGAACAGGTGGCGTTCGCGATCGTGCCTATGTTCACGGTCGATGATTTTGGCTGGATATCGCGTTACGATTCCAGCCGATTAAAGCCGGTTTTTAATCTCTTCGACTTACACCAACGAGAATAATCACACCAGTTTCACGATATAAGGAAGATACAGTGGATTCTGGTTAATTCAGGCGCCAGTTAAGCGAAATTTATAATAAACTTATATTTATAAATAATAAAAAGAGACTTTGGAATTCATTACTGTGGCCAGTCCACGAGGAGACTCCAAACGTTACCTTTCCTTTTCCGCCTATCTTCCTTCAGCCTCCAGCATCATTGCTCCATAGAGCAAAGCGTATCGAAGGAGACTGTAAATGTTTGTATTAACACAGAATCTCTATCTCATTGGACACGAAGTTTCGCAAATATCACGTCCACGCCCTTCTGACACTGACCGTACGCTAAGAAAGAAGTTATCCGTTGCAGTAATGACGCGAAATAAATACTCGTGTCCCCTAGTAACGATCGAGAAGTATAGAGGTTTGCACATTGTAGCACTTTTTCTCCCGAGCAATTATTCAACTAATGGAAGCTCCTCGGCAGGTTGCGATTAGCGTTCTCGGACAAAAAAGAAAAAGAAAAAACGGTGGGGCGTTACCAGAGGAATATATCGGTGTATCGTGCATAGAGGCTCGCTATTCTCTCTCTCTCTCTCTCTCTTCTTTTCTCTCTCAGGCTTGCTCACCTCTGGTATTTTCGCGAAAATAGCACGTTGCACTTGAGGCACGAGAGGTAATTACAATAGCACGCTGTAACGCCGAGGTTCGAGTATTGTTATCACGATGATCCGACCTTCCCTGCCTACCTTGTAATTATTCAACCCGTACGCCACACCAGTGCCCTATAGTCATTGAAATTAAAGCTTTTTGCATTTTCAACGGCGCCTCGTTAATTCGTCACGATGACGGCACTTCGTGGCCGCGTATTAGCGATAAATTGCCCGCGAGGCCGATTTTATCGAGACGCAACCCTTACCAAACGTGCCAGCTATTCGAACCTAACCTTTGGCTGACGTTCCCCTCGGTTTCATCTTCAAAGTAAATTTTAATAGGGCCACCGGAATGTAACGTAGCTTCTTAGTAAGTTTTATTGAAACTTTAGAGACGTACATAAGAAAATTGATTAATTGAATAATATCTACCGTTTAAAAACAACTTTTTGACCACTGAGAAAGTAATTGTTGTAGCTTGCTTTCATGAAACTTCCTAGATTAACTTGGACAATTGATTTGGTCGGAATAATGAACTGTTGATAATCACGAAAATCTAGATGACGTTCATGCAGAAACAGATAGAATCCGACGTGCATGAAATCAGGTTTATTCGAAAATAAACGACATTACTTGTCCCTAATACTTCGTACGTTACTTGTTCCTCGAAAATTGACTAATTCACGAACGAACAAAAGGCGAACGAACACGATAAAAAGAGCATGGGAGAATTCACGTTTTCACGCGCCGAAAAAAGAAAAAAGAGAGAGAGAGAGGGAGAAACGTGAACGCGTCGACGGAGCAGAATAGTAGCGGGATTTTCGACTTGGCAGATTAAAGTGGTTCTCGGCTGCGAAGTTTGTAAATTTTCATGGTGTTCGTTTGGGCTGTTTGAAAGGGGTCAGCCAGCGTGTGGAGAGGGGGATGGGATACGGCAACGGGAAAAGCTTTTAACGATTGAGAAGCAGTCGAGCATATCAGTTACAGTAACAGGTACAGCGGCCGGAGTGATTCCTACGGAACCATTGCTTAATCCTGTTTCGATAATCCTCTCATCGCCGGGCCGGTACGTTCGACGAAGCAACTGCCCGGCTAAACCGTGGGATTCTGGTCATTTCAAAAGTACCGCAGCGAATGAAAGGCGTGATTTAAATAAATTACCCACCGTGTTTTTTAATACCCACCCCGCTGTGTATTTTCGCTACTTTTTAACTTGGACAGTTACTGAACTTGCAACACCCTCTCGATTCTTTCTTTCCTGTTCAACGATCAGTGTTCCGTGTAATTCGTCGTGTCGCGAATTATAAAAAGTCGACACGAGAGTAATTTACCAAAGAATATTCAAACGATCGAAACGTATGGATATTTAACAATATTACGAGTGAATTGTTTATGAATAAAAAGTTCGCGTTAAGTTACACGGAAATTGCGCGATTTCTCAATTTTTACGCCACTTTCAAAATGAACGGTCCAAATTTAGAAAAAAATTCGAAAAAGTTAGAGGTTAGGTGGAAATCTCTACTTTGATGAATCTACTGTTTTACCTTCACACATACCAACCCTAGCATACCCTAAAATACCTGTCGACGCTGTGACCTAACCAAACAACGCCTTTCTTGTTTCCTCATTTCATTGTACAAACTTTATCGTAACAATTTTTGGTTTTTATTATAACATTTCACGTCGCTGCATATTCTACGTTAAAAAAAAAACACACACACACACACACAGAGAGACACAAACAACGAGAAGAAGGTACGTCGAGCGTGATCGCGCGAGAGGCGATCCGAAAATTGGTTCGAGCGCGTACAACTTAAGCCGTCGTTCGTTCGGAGGTTCGATTGATCGAATGAAGGGTGCGGAAAGGGTGGAATAGGTTTGGACGTGGTGCAGGAAGAGGGAATGGATGACGGTAGAAGAGGAGCAGCTCCGATTATTGCGACACGTCTACCAATTCCTGGGAAAGCATTGGTTAATCTGATTTCGATAATCCTCTCATCGACGCCGGTACCTTTGCCCAGGTGTAGGTTTGGCTAAGGGCAACGAAGGCCCAAGATAAAACTGATATAACCCTGAATGGACAGAGAAAGAACGATTCTACGATGTGTGCTCGTTTTAATTGGAAATAACCGGTCGAATATCTCGCGAGAAATCGAGAGTATCGAGAAATTTCGTCTCGCCACAGTTGTTCAATTATTCATCGATCTATGAGCTATGAATCGTCAGTTACGAAGTTCGTAAGTCACTTTGAGTATGATGAAAATGTGTATTTAAAAAGAATGGAAACGGATCAATTATGGAAGTAATTTGTATCGTTGTTAGGCAACTGTAATTAGTCTGTAAACAATCGTTTGATTTAATAACGTGGAAGTTTAACGATGTTAATCTAAGCGTAAAGGTGGAATTAGATGTCCCATGACTTATTTAGATATACATATACGGAAAATATTAGAATCGCGAGGGTTCGATTCGACGCTTTCAAAGGGGCAAATCAGTGCTACCACCTATGAAACGTCATTGACGGTTCTACACTTTTACGACCGTTAAGTGGAATAATTTGGTGTTACACCTCGTTAAAGTAAATGCTATCGTGGCGATAAATTTATCACAGATCGAATTTTCCTCGTTAAACCAAATACAGAACATTCGCCCTACATTTCATTTCCCTATTGTTCTTTAAGGATGCATTTACACGTGTATGTACACACAACGTTTTATTCATTTGTATCTACATTCGTGTATTATCTACTTTTCGACAATGTAGAATACGCCGACAGAATTTTCACGGAAACTTGTTGGACACCGTGTACGTAAAAGTGGAAGATAGGATTAATGAGGCAGATACAACGTGGGTGATATAGTCCCGTTAGTTCAATATGGTTGGAGGTGAATGATTTCGAACGTTGGCTCACGGCCAACCTCCTTCCACGCGGTTTAACAGAAATAAAGAATGTCGTATCGAGAATTCGCCGGAAAGTAACGCGTTGGCGGCATATGGTTATTGTAAGATGTCTCTATGGATCACTTGAAGATATTCCTTGACGGGTGATAAAATCGTTCTGTCATTGGCGATCGGAGAAAGTGCAAGGTGGTCCTGCTTTTGGATAGGAATCGAAAATCAAGGCGAATTTTCACTCTTTCCCTTCTTTTCATATACAGAAAATAAAATTGCCAATATAATTGCTAATAAAATTGATAATATAATTGCTAAAATATCGTGGACCGCAAAGGATTAACGCCTAAATTATTATTGCCTGTTTTCCTTTTGCTTTTGTTTGTGTGCATGACGGTGTAATTAGGAAACTAGCTTCGAACTACCCGGCGAGAACCACTTTCCGAGGAAGCAGCACTGCAAACTATGTCCTGTGTAATTTATAATTTGCATTGTATTATTGCCTGTGTAGTACTACAGAATGTGAAAATGAGGATGTGTTGTGTGCTATCTTAGTTATCTTTCGAACGACGAAGTTCGAAGGATGTAAAACGTTAGGCGCGTGATGTCGAGCAACCCGCCAAGCACCGGCCATCTTTGGAAGATTTCTGCAAGGTCCTCCTTAACAGGTTTATCGTATGCTGACTCGCAGCACTTATCCCCAGGTTGCGTAACGGTACTTCGCAGTACATAAGTAACATTGTCTTTTATATTCAGCTTTCCAGCAATTTCTCCTTACGATTATTGTGCAAGTTTCCGAAGAGAGAATCCTCCTCGAAACTCGAAACTACAACGAATCCCTTAATGTACCCATTGAATGACGTACCCCGACGAATTTGCGTAGGAAGTAAAGGCGAATACAAAATTCCCCAAACTACGCGAGACAAAGTCGATGTTTGTAACCATCTCCTGTCTTATTGCCAAAAGTTTACACGAATATTCGATTTATTGCCACGCTTTCCTAAGAGACATCGAATTAACATCGAAGTGTGTGGAATTTTTTGAAAAGTGGAGTCTATGCTAACAAGCTAGAAGCAATTAGACACTCAAAGACCAACCTTCGAGTTGCAATTCGTGAAACAACTACAGCAACTATTTAAAAAATCATTTAAATTCCGATAATCGAATCGATGTATAGTTCAAACACCGTGACGAATCAGATTCGATTCTCAGTCACGTTTCACAAGAAAGAATTCATAAGAAATTGCTACAATTGCGAAAAAATATCTTCCAAGATGTTCTTGCTCAGGTGACCATGCATCCTGGTCTTAAAATTTTTGGCCAGCAGGGTATTCTCGAGAAGTTTCCCTCGAGACGATGGAAAAGTTATCCGTACTATTTGGAACCGGGCATCTTTGGCATTATCATGGTCTTTTGAGCGAATGGCTCTTGTTGAACAGTTCAGCCGGAGTTCCTTTATGGCTACTGGCAGAATCGTTGGCCACGTAGAGCCACGTAGTGGCTTGCTCGTCTGGCTTCATGCTTCAGAGGACATTTTGATCGTCGTGTATCCATTGAACAAGGCCTAAGCAGGCTCTTATCTCGTCGTTAGTAAGATATTACCTCGTGAAATATTCACACCTCTTGAGAGTAGCTCTTTCAAAAGAAAGGAAGAGAAAAGAAGAAAATAGTAAAAATTAACGGCTACTTTCGCTCTCCACTTCGATATTCGACACAGTTTCACAGAGATTTTGTAATTGTCTCGAACGATCAAAGGAGTTTCTACCTCGTTGGTTACGAGCAAGATGTTGGAACTGACGTTACAGACGTTTCACGAGCCATTAGGTTCGAACTTGCTACGTTACGCGTCGTGAAGCGATTGAAAATAACAAAGAAAGGAATGTTCGAAATTTGTATTCAAATAACCGACAGACGGATGTCTAGTTTGGCTGATCATTTATGAACGACCCTTCCGCTCTGTCAGAAGATCGAAATTTCCCAAGACACGCGGTAGCAAAAAGGGAAACGTTCAATTCGCCACGCAATCTCGTTTTATCCGGAAACACGCGAGACCGTCAGTTTCGACGTGACGTCGGTACCTTGAGGCGTAGATAAATTATTCCAGCACGTGAAAACAAAGAAAGATAGAGAGATAGAGAAGGGAGAGGACGAGAGAGTGAAGGGTGGGAAGGTGGTATATCAGTAATGAAGCCAGTGACCAGCCGGTATGGTGCCCTCACGAGAAAGCAGAAGGTTCAGCGTCGCAAAGCGATTTCCATTGCGGCTGAAAATCGTGACCTGAGTTCGAAAGGACAATAATGCCCGTGTCCCCGTGCTGATTGAGGACGTTCACCCGACACCAAGCCACACGTTCGTATACACAGCTGAGAGTGGTGTATTGTGCGAGCCAGTGAACGCAGGACGAGCGCGTGCATTATTACCGACCGAGCGAAACCGGTCGTGTGCCATACCTACGATGCTTGTATAATACGTTCGGCTATTCGAATCACCCTCGACTCCTCTCTCTCTCTCTCTCTCTCTCTCTCTCTGCTCGTCCTTCTACCAACGACACGAGCTGATTTCCTCTGTTAGGATAATGATCTATCGTTCGCATAATGTGAGATCGATAGTCTCCTATTTCTCCTTGTTATGGAAGTTAGAGTCTCCCGGCGTGTCAGTCCGGAGATTGGTCCCTCGGTAATTTTATTATCTTAATTTAATTATCTGTGGACTTGATTTCCCATTGTGGCGACCGCCGTGGAGGGGCCTGTTTACATAAGTCAGGCAACTTTTAGCCTTCGAGGCGAAGAGACTAGGAGTCCGAGGACGCGTTGAAGGATGTTCAATCTTTTTAAGTACTCATATTCCTATTCCAGATCGTACTTTTAACGGAAGTGATCTTTTTTAAACGCTGAACACGCTATTCAGCCCGCTTCTCGTGGAAAAGTGTAACGCTAATGTGTGACGTCGAAGTGTAACGCTTCAGTTCACTCGTTGCCCGCTACGTGGCGCTAGTTAGTCATTGTAACTCGTGTAAAAAAGGACAGGAACTGGAGCAATAAAGGAATTAAAGTGACAACTATAACTACTTGAGAAATGATGATAAAGTTTACAAGTGTAGAATGATGTCATTTCAGACATACTCTATGTTTGTAGTTTTAAAAGTGTGATAGCTGTTCGGTGTTTTCTTTTGTTCTCTCCATCGTTAGTTTTATAAAATTACGGCAACCATAGTTCTAACAGAAGAGTCCCAGAGGAGAAGCAACCTTTACCAGCAAATACATCGGGCTTTTACTGTAATCGACTCGTGAGTAACGTCATCTAGATGAGCCATGTCTTGAATTCAGGGAGCAGTTAGGTCAGAAGTGTCATTTGTGGAAATAGGAGGCTCGTAAGAGAGGTTAATGTCTCCCCATTTAGCCATTCCTCTGGCGATAAACCGTCGAAGGTACCGGCCACGAACTACAGAGTAGCCAGAATAGCTGACGCGAAGAAACACGAGCTGCATCGCGACGATTTCACTATTCTTTAATGATCATCGGATCAGCTGACGGGTTCCTGTAGCTTCCAGTCGCGCAGAATCTCATTTCCTTCGGAGAGGAACATCCCCGAGCGGCTTTGCTTGGCCCTTCAATGGCATATTGCTCCTCTAGCGGGAACTTTTCCGCTCTCCGGAGAGACAAGGGCCCGAGTATCAGATGTAGAGGACAGTTTACGAGGTACTAGTAGCACCTCGAGGATTCTTGCTCCTTGAGGAATAATCGATTCGTTGCTGTTGCTAGCTGAGTTCCTTTTTTTCTCTCTCTCTCTCTCTCTCTCGATAGGGGATTCGACAGCACCTGTTAGGAGAGCTGGTCGATCGATTACGCGGAAAGTTTAGAGGGACAAATTGATCGAGGGAACTTAGCCTTGCTGTCGGTAAATCGAAACATCGATCACTGGCGCTTGCTTGCCGCGGTTTCGGCAAATATCGTTCTTTAACCCCTTAAGAACGTTGACGTATATGTATTTAATTCGTTTTTTTTTTTTAATTCCAATATTTGTAATGGAAGAAATGTGGAAATATAGTCAATTTATTGTTATACATCATTTTTTAACAAAAAGAACGGTAGAATTAATGTGACTATTATTAAAAATTAATATTTAAGAAATTAACCAACTTTTTTATATTTTTTGAACTGACGCTTTTGGTTAGATAAATTAGACAGCTTCGATAAATAGTGAAAATTCTTTGGAAAATACTGTAAATCAATTGAATGCTATTTTCTTTTCTTTTTTTGTACAGTTTTGATAAATAGATCGAGTCTTTTGTGCGGTGACAGATTCAATTATAAATTGGAAAACGTGTAAACTGTGCCCTGCTTTTGTGCAATTTAACAATTTATTCTATTGATCCCTTTAAGTGAAACAACAGTTTTAACAATTACGCGGAAAATAAATACATCGAATGTTTTTTTTCGAATAGCTTTAACGCGGGGTATTCTGTCGATGTATTTTTATCAGGCTACAGATTTCGTTAGTCTCTTGAAAAATAAACAATTCGATCAATATTTAGCGAACATAAAATATCTGAAAATTCTCCGGCAGAAGTGTTGGAACTAACTTTTTTAAAGACTGTAACAATATAATACAAAAATTAACAACGCAGATTTTCGATCGCAAAATAACCAAATATACTGGGGCATTCAATATAACAAGATTAAAGTTAATTAAATAATATTAGATTAGCACAGTTATTAATGTTTTTACAGTGACACAGTTCTCGAAAAAAACGCCTCTAGATTAGATCATAATTACAAGTCTTCTCCAATATACAGGTTCATTCAATTTACAAACCTACATAATTCCATGTACCAAAAATACACTCCAAAAAGTCACTTATTGTAGATGTAGACATTTTTCATAAATAAAATTTAAAATTTCCATTATTCCTGATACCACAATTTTGCATACTAACGAATCCATCCATTATGAAATAAACTTTATCTCTAAAAAAAATTTCCCTCGAAAACAATGGAACAAAGAACGTCCATTTTCAGAATAAATTTAAGTAATGTAAATGCGTTACTACAATATATTATATATCTTCCGTGGTTAAAATTATCCCACCTTCTGCTAAAACAAAATGGCGTATGTCCTTTGAAGAGACACGACTTGTAAACATTGTAGAGTGCTGCCATCTAGACATAGTATTTGGATAACTCCATACGAAGGTGACAAAGGAGATGGATTATGATTCTCTAGAAAAAGGAAAAAAAATGCTTGAGATTATACATCTGAACAATCCTGTAGATTTGTTCAAAGCCGATAATCTGGAAGGTTCGACTAATTCGGGGAATTAATATCTAACCGAACCATCGATCTTTATCCAGAATCGATCTTTACTCATGGACCTCGAGCCAAGCGACAGGAAATAAATCGAGAAGGAGGCACCCGGATACGTAACTCGACCACGACTTCGGCCGCAATTGAATCACCGTTGCTCCCTCCTATTTGTTCGCAAAAAAAAAAAAAAAGGCCAACAAGTGAGAGGATAGTAAATCGACGCTCCGGTAAGAATAGAATTCTCCTGGACGTTGATACACCGAAATCCCGACGACCTAATCAACTTGATTCCGCGGCTTTGAAAAAGTCCACGATCTCTGTTTTTTGCCCGCCCAACGAAAAACGTTATTTCCCTCGAATCCGCTGCTTTTCTTTCTCAAGTTTCATTTTTTCTCTCTTTTTATCTTAAAGTGTATTACACTTTTCTCTTCTCTATTTTTCTCCCCGTAAAATGTGTCCTTAACAAAAGTTCAAATGACCGAAGAAACGTTCGAGTGTTTTGGAATACGTAGAATCCATTTGAAAATTGAACGAAGGCACTGTGTATAGTTGCACAGACGGAGATCAATGGAATAAAAAATAACAGGAGAATGGTTAAAGAACAGAAACATTTTTTTTTTTTTTTTTTTTCATTTCATAGATGTACTCTGAATCGGCGTGAATTTTAAAGAAATTTAATTAAAAAATATATACACATATACGAAGATTCGTCTAAATGATAACCTAAGCTCCATAAACCGTGGTAGTCCATTTCAGTTTACTGAAAAAATTCCTCGAAACTTTTCCCCAATTATCCCCGCTCTACGACAGCAATTTCGCCGATCCGTAATAAAGTTGTCGTTCCCGTAAACTTCAACCAAAATGAACTCCCTCGATTCCACCCGACGAAGAACTCCACAAACTCGCTGGAATAATTATTAAAGATCTTTTCTGCTTGCGTGTCCAAAGATAAATTTCTTTAGCTCGCGGTTAAGAGTTTGATGGCCGCTGTCACGTTCGCGTGATTTCGTTCGAAAGGACAAATTCATTTTCACGTAAATAATGAGTAACAAAATGCAAATTTCAAAAACAAAGATGATCAAGGACGTATTTATTCTGTTTCCTTTTTTTATTTGTGCGACTTTTTGTCTCCAAGCATACTGTTTAGTTTATATACGGTCGTAAACGTGTGAGAGGCGCTAATGAAATTAATTTGCTAGAGTTGCTTAAATTACAATCGAGCGAGAAGTTGATCTATCGACGATCGACATATTATTCATTCAACATTTATTCGATATCATCGTACTTCTTGCATATAACGCAACAACGAACCAAGCAATCAACTACACAATGTACACACTGACTTGTGCAAACCATTTCAAACTTAATATCTCTGGAAACATTAATTTCCCAACACGTGTACATCACCTGAAGCTTTTTCATTTTCTTAAGTGAACCTCATCAACCTGTACGCTTTGTATCTACACCTTTGAAACATCTTGTACACGAAACAGATCCGTTTGTAACAGCAGCAAGTATTTGTCCAATAACGATGCGTCTGTCTTGAGGCAACGTCGCCGAAAATTGAAGTGACGGGAGGACAGGTAGTTGGAAAGTGGGCAAATTGTGACTGACCAAAGAGAATTCGAGAAACTCGAGGAATCCCTGCCCGTAAGTAAACGGTCCGCGTGGATAAACCTGTTATTCCTTGCTGCAAAATGTCACGGGAATAACAAGACCACACCAGTCAGATGATTACTAGCGCAAATGTTTACTCTGCACGGTGTGCGATCAACGGTCAACAAACTATTCGCGTCCACGGTGAAAACGGGAACTCCTCGACCGGAAGTCAAGCAATTATTCTTTCACCCGAATCTGAATTCTATTTACCGCTGTGTCTCTGTGCTCGACCACTGCGACGACACGTTTTTAAAAATGACGAAGCGTTTTGTTAGGTTAGAAAAGAGAGACAGTGGAATTGTGGCGTCGAACGTTCAACGATATACAGGGCGTTTCAAAGTTAAAACCTCGAACGACGAAAGAAAGTGATTTCTTTCGTTCGATGCATATAAATTTTTTTTACTTTGAAACCTTTTATCATTTATATGCGTTTATTATGGATTTCTAAATATTTCACTCTTCGATAAATACTGTCATCGAAGAATCGTTGTATTTAGATCTCAAGAAAGGACTCCAGAGTTGTTTTTGTTTAACAAGAAATTGAATTACATCGTTCTTCCTGAAGCACCTTCGCATTTTACATCAGTCCTCCTTCGGAACGACTAGTACAAAATTTAATCACTTTACTTTCTCGAGATAGCTTGTATATTCCAGGTATATACTTTCAGTCGTTCAGAAGAAACTTGTATCCGCCGTGTTGCCCCGTTGAAATAACTTTCTGACCTTTCACTGTTACGTGAAGAGACACGAGTGACAGTTTTATAGAAGATCCGTAAATCGTTCCTACGAACGCGTTGTACTGCAGATATTGCGGTGCATTCAGCAAGCAAAAAGGCATAGCATGGCTCCTGTAGACGGAAATGAAGGTCCCCGAGTTGGCACAGGGACCCTAAAGTTGGTCAGCAAACCGAGGAAATTCTGTACCCCGGTGCTTGTCAGATAATCGAAACTCGACATCGAACGCTCAGGAATCTTGGTTCACCGTGCTGCATCCGTAATCTTAGTTGCCCCTGTGACAACTCTGTACTCTGTGTTTAGAGGCAAACGGACAGGTTCGCCTATACAGAGTAACGTTACGTCAGATCTGAAAGGCAAATTTAAGGTTAGGTTTCGAATTTCAACGATAAGGTATCGAATACAATACTTTTACTTCGGTAATCTCAACGAAAATAAAAATTAAGGAACTTCTGTGTCGTTGGTATATCTAATATTTCTTTATTCCCGAACCTAACCTAACCTATACTATGCATACATCCCTCTATTTACGTGGACTGTTCGTTCCACGTGGATATTTTTTACGCGGATGAAAATCGCGTGAATTCGTTTGTACGAAAAAAAAAAAAAAAAAAAAAACGTAGCTATTTAGATTTATTTTGCATTCAATAAGTGTCCTAATATTTACGAACGGGAGTGTACGTTGAATAGAACTAACATCGAGAATCTGTAATACGTAATATATAATGTACAAATATTAGTGATACCGTAACAAGCTGGCTTTAGTATCTGTTTGGTCATTTCCTCGTGCACATTTTAATATTCCAATGCCAATAGTACGATCGCCTATTCGGCTAACCTAACCTGCCGAAGCTCCGTGTAAATTTGCATTTCATAGAATATTTAGTTGCAGAAAGGAGTATCGGTTTCGTTTCGTGAAATTTATTCAACGTATAAAACGGTATCGAGACAAGACATCGAAACGGTTCTCAATAAACGATACGGTTTTTCCAGGCAAGTAGACACATTGCTGAGTGGCCCTGTGCTTTTCGTTGATTGTACGCGAGGCGAATTCTTTCGCGAGGGAATTCCAAAGCATGTAGAATGAATCCAATCGGTATTCCCCCGATGAAGCGTTGTTTCTCAAGGAACCAGAGCATCGGATATATCGTATCGAGAGATCTCAGTCTGTCGTTATTGGATTTTATTCACCGGACAGGACCCTCTCTCTGTGTCTAACAATAAGATTGAATTTGAGCACTGCTGGGCAAAAACAAACGTGGCCACTCTACCCATCCTTCAATCGAGAGATTTTCCTTTTTCTTCGTTTAAGAGAAGCATCCAGGCTACCATTCTTCGTTAACGTCACTTTATCTCCCCTTCGATTGTTTGCATCTGGACTGTGGATATAAAGGATCATTCGTCGATTCTGAAAACTGACTCGTGGGGAATCTTTGTACTGTCGGAAGACTTGAAATGGATGAGAAGAATCTGAACGGAATACTTCCGATCAAATACTATTTTTATTTTCATCCTTGAATTCATCTCTTCAGTCGGCAGTGATCTTGAAATTAAGAAATGAAAATGTTTTCGGACATATATTTTTTTTAAACAATTGTAATATTCAGAAAGCTGTACGAATGTGTGTTTAATAAATTTTCACGTACAACAAGTTTTCTTTGCACCGTTATTTGCTTCATCCTCTAGATATTAGGTTCGTTAAAAAAAGAAATTGTTCATCCAGCTATAAACAACTGAAGGAATATTTAAGAACCGTCCAAAAATGTGTTTAATAAATTTTTATGTGCAACAATCTTTCTTTGTATCGTTATTTGCTTCACCCTCTAGATATTAGGCTCGTTGAAACAGAACAAAAATTGTTCATACAGCTATAAACAACTGAAGGAATATTTAAATTTTAAAACCGTCCAAAAATGTGTTTAATAACAAAAATTGTTCTTTTCACCCATTAGAATATTAGATGCTTTAATTTAACCAATAAATTACTCATTTCCGTTACGATCACGCTCTGTATCACCGAATTACACATTCTGCTGGCATCAGTGGCAAACAAGAAAAGCGAAAGGGTTCCTTCTGATTGCAGATCCGGTCACGGAGATCGCCGGAGGTCCGGATCTGTTCATCAACAGGGACAGCACGATAAACCTGACATGTGTGGTCAAATATGCACCCGAGCCGCCGTCCATGATTGTTTGGAGTCACAATCACGAAGTAAGCGGAATCCTGGAAACGCTTCTTTACTTCCTGTTTATGAACAGCGAGATCAAAGGGAACGCTTCAAAGCCTGAAGCATGGCGTTCGAATTTTGTAGGTGATTGTGAGCATGGGAAGCAAATTGATTTCAAAATTAAAATTAATATCAATGCACCGATGTGCTTTCAACCCTTTCAGTTCTATGGACGCATATATTCGTCCGATGAAAATTACCAGTCTGCAATATGCAATAACTGCAATGTTTCTCAAATTTGAATATTCAGATGCGTCAATTTATGGCGTTTTTAAAAAAGTAATTTCTTTAAATAAACAATACGTGGTGGGGAAAGCAAAAATATAGAATTTAGCATGAATAAAGGATTAAAACGGTGAGTTAATTATACAGTTAGGAAAAATATTCCATTCACACAGAGTATTTACACTTTGAATTAATCAATGGAAGTTCAATTTAAGTTTCGCCTAAATTTCTACCCTGTTTCTTCATTCTACAGATTAACGTAATTTCTTCAGCCTTTTGTAGAATATTTGAATGTCGAGGGAAACGTCATAATCGATCCTAAATGACGAATAGCAGCGAAACTCTTGAACGTTTTATTCATATTTCCGAAATCAGGTGTCAATACGAAAAATAGCGATGCTCCTGATAGACAGGCATATTTCTCACCCTTCTTTGCGCTACTAGAAAGAATCACAGGTACACGAACGTTCCACGCGGCTTTGTTATCGCGCGATATCGATTATCGCTGCAGTCGAAGGCGTTTCTACGAGCGGTGTTATTTATGAAGCCTACTAACAAGCTCACAATTGTTCTCGAACAAGGACGCGTGACGGGTAACGCGCGGATAAAGATAGCCGGAATGTAAATTATTCACAGCTGGGATGAAATATCCTGGTGATTGAGAAACGCAAATTTCCCTCGGAACGATATTGATTTATCGCTGGAAGGGATTCCACAGAGTTTCCATGTTTCTGTAGATTAAAAGGAGGGTTATAAACGATCGATGGTCACCTCGCGAACGAAAGTTAAACTCGAGCTACAACGCCTCAGAAACGGATCGAAAGTTCTTCTCTATTTTCTTTTTATTCCCTCTATATTTCCCGTGCTTCGTTTAGATTATTCCTCCGCCAGAGGAAACTAATTGTAAGTGGTTCCTTTGTACCGTGAGAAATACGCGAATCGTATTGAAACAGAGAGAAATATTAGGTACACCAGAGTAAGGAATCATTTTTTTTGTGAAATTTACCATTTGTTTAAAAAGAAAAAAATAGACAATATAATCTAGCTTGCTCTTTTTCTCTGGATAAAGTATATATTTTATTTTCGAAAAAACCTGACCTTTTATCGATATCGTAATGTAATCTGATTGGATGTGGAGAGAGTTTTATTTCATTGAGAAAGCATGGATTAGAAAGAGTGAAATATTTATTGACGATCGCGTGGCATAAAGCCTGTCCGTTTTTGTAGAACCAGGAACGAAGAAAGTGGCTTTCAGGGTGAGGTAGCTGGCCGCGATTTCGGTGTAGGCTGAAAACGTGTTTTAGAGGCATTTGTCCCGCGATGCATTTCACCACTTAAAAGAGAGACACTTCCCGTCATCACTTGTCCCCTCGTCTGCAGAGCAAAGTAGCTTTATTCCTAGGTAGTCACGTCACGGGAAAATGCGACCCGCTTGTCCGTCTTTCTTTCTTTCGCAGGCGATTAACTTCGACTCGCCGAGGGGCGGCATCAGCCTGGTCACGGAGAAGGGACCCGTGACTTCTAGCCGTTTGCTCATTCAGAAGGCGATCGAGAAGGACTCTGGGCTCTACACTTGCTCGCCGAGCAACACTCATGCGAACAGCGTACGAGTTCACATCGTTAATGGTAAATAAAAGTGGCTTGTATTTTACTGCTCCATTTTACTTAATCCATTTTTGTCGGTATTTCAATATGAAGGGTCAGTATTTAAATAATTTTGTCAGTATCCTTTGGTCTTGGATTTATACTAAATTGTCAGTATTTAAATTAAATTATGTACTTTATTTACATTTCTTTATTTACATACTGACAGTTTAGTATTTTTATACTGACTTTTTGGTAATAAAATACTGACCGAAGGTAGATTTAAATACTGATCGAAAATAGATTTAAATACTGACCGTTTAATTTGTTGCCAATAAAAATTGCACTGAATGGTAAAGCTTGACCTGCAACGAAGATCAAATGTACAATTATTCCTGATGTTGAACCTTTTGACCAAATCGTACGCCATTTTGTCAAGCTAAATTATAAGTTATCATCGGTGTCAGACATGAGTCCACATCCTAGAAGTGACTCACTTGACTAGAACAGTACCTCATATTCTCATATTTATTATATCCAAATATTGCTACAAAGATACTTTTCAATCGCTGCTACAATGAGTCACAAAAGTATTCATCCTCGTTATAAAACAGAATAACTTTTTTCAAATTGAGCCACAAACGTCTTGAGACTTTTTGAGAACTTGGGATCAGTTTACTAGAAGACGTGTACGATCAATTTTGGAAATATTGCAACTCGGAACCAGTTAGATAAAAAAATTGTGAAAATCGACTTTCATTATTTTTTTTTCACAATTCCAATTGCAATTTTCTGCATAAATTGTTGTACACGTTATCTAATAAACTGTTCTTAAGTTCTCAAAAAAGAACTGGAGTCATTTGGTCCAAGTTTAAAAAAGTTATTTAGTTTGAAAGAGGGTAAGAATACTTCTGTGACTTATAGTGTGTCAAGAAGTCATTATCGCTTAAAGTTGTCAATAGAAGAGCATCCTTGAGCAGCCAATACATTTGATCTGTGCTATAGTCAACCTAATTCTTCACTGCGACACCCTTTTCCCGACAAAGCTTTACCCCTTGTCTCCACGAGTGCAGTCGATCGTTCCACTTTCGTAACACACCTTCATCTTCCCTTCCTTTCTCCTTTCTTTTTCTCGACCTGAAGAACTTTCAACTGAATCTTACGACCGTGTCGAAACTTTCGACTGCATATGTTAATTTCTCCAACCATTGTGGAACTGTTGCAGAACATTTTACAACTCTTTTCTATGCACCTACGTATGAAAAATGCATAACTCGGTAATATCTAAATTTATGTGAATTCAATTTTTCTACATTTACGTGTGCATATATTGTTATCTGAAGTTTCGAACTTAATTACCTAGAAATTGAGTTTTCCATATTTTCTAGTAGCCTAAAAGTAACACTATCATCGCTGATCCTTCAAGAATTGTAAGATGTAACCTTCCACTGAAAATTTTGGTTCAGTTATTTAACCTGTTAACTGGGTTCATCTCACGAACGAAAATTAAATCTCTACCGTTTATAATTAAAAATTTATAAAAAGATTAATAGTTCCATTATTTCGGTTTCTATAAATGTTAATATAGTGTGTTATATATTTGATACAAGTATAACAGTACAATTAATACTGACTAATTTCTCTCTAAATGAACAACTGAGTTCCACGTGTTATTGAAAGAACGACGAGTTATCTCGTCATCCCCAGTTAAAAGGTTAAATACGCCTGCATTAAGTCTTTTTCGTACTTTCGAATTCACGTTTCCATCCTCTCACTTCGAAATTACCAAATAACACGTGAAAAGTATTATAAAACAAACGTCTCGAATTTTTGTTTATCAACATTTCGTTAATATCCAACGTTTAAGTGAATTGCACGATATTTCCATCTCGATCTTTCACCGCGGTATCTCGGCATCCCCAGTTAGGTTAGATCCGGCTGCATTAAGTCTTTTTCGTACTTTCGAATTCACGTTTCCATCCTCTCACTTCGAAATTACCAAATAACACGTGAAAAGTATTATAAAACAAACGTCTCGAATTTTTGTTTATCAACATTTCGTTAATATCCAACGTTTAAGTGAATTGCAAAATATTTCCATCTCGATCTTTCACCGCGGTATCTCATCATTCCTAGGTAAAAGGTTAAATCCGCCTACATTAAGTCTTTTTCGTACTTTCGAATTCACGTTTCCATCCTCTCACTTCGAAATTACCAAATAACACGTGAAAAGTATTATAAAACAAACGTCTCGAATTTTTGTTTATCAACATTTCGTTAATATCCAACGTTTAAGTAAATTGCACGATATTTCCATCTCGATCTTTCACCGCGGTATCTCGGCATCCCCAGTTAGGTTAAATCCGGCTGCATTAAGTCTTTTTCGTACTTTCGAATTCACGTTTCCATCCTCTCACTTCGAAATTACCAAATAACACGTGAAAAGTATTATAAAACAAACGTCTCGAATTTTTATTTATCAACATTTCGTTAATATCTAACGTTTAAGTAAATTGCAAAATATTTCCATCTCGATCTTTCACCGCGGTATCTCATCATTCCTAGGTAAAAGGTTAAATCCGCCTACATTAAGTCTTTTTCGTACTTTCGAATTCACGTTTCCATCGTCTGCTAACACCTAAAGTTCGTTCAGAAAAATTTAATTTTCGCTACGCATCGCTCTCTTCGAAGTTACCAAATAACACGTGAAAAGTATTATAAAACAAACGTCTCAAATTTTTGTTTATCAATATTTCGTTAATATCCAACGTTTAAGTGAATTACGCGATATTTCTATCTCGATCTTTCACCGCGGTATCTCGTCATTCCTAGTTAAAAGGTTAAATCCGCCTACATTAAGTCTTTTTCGTACTTTCGAATTCACGTTTCCATCCTCTCACTTCGAAGTTACCAAATGACACGTGAAAAGTATTATAAAACAAACGTCTCGAATTTTTGTTTATCAACATTATATAAACGTTAATATCCAACGTTTAAGTGAATTGCACGATATTTCCATCTCGATCTTTCACCGCGGTATCTCGTCATCCCCAGTTAGGTTAAATCCGGCTGCATTAAGTCTTTTTCGTACTTTCGAATTCACGTTTCCATCCTCTCACTTCGAAGTTACCAAATGACACGTGAAAAGTATTATAAAACAAACGTCTCGAATTTTTGTTTATCAACATTTCGTTAATATCCAACGTTTAAGTGAATTACGCGATATTTCCATCTGGATCTTTCACCGCGGTTGCAAACGAAAATCATTTTGCATAGCATTAACCCGAATAGCGACGTGGAGACATTCGAAATTAAATATCCTCGCGTTTCCGCCGTAGAGAAGCGGTGTTATTATAACGCGGGCATAATCTCGGTTCGTTTTCTTTGTTGGCCGAACGAGTTTCGTAGACCGTGTATTCAAAATGAAATCTTCGGTCGCGTACAACAAGTTTCGGTCCGTTTCGAGCGACACGTTCAAGAAGGAACACGGAGGAACTTCGCGGAACAGTTTGTTGCAAGCACGCTCGTTCCAGTCAGTTTCAACCAGTTCGCGAAATTTCATTTACGCACCACTCGAACATATTAGGAGACACTGTTCGCGCGTAATTTCGTATAATTGTATAAACCTGATGGAGGATGTCGTCGCGTTTCACTCCGACGTCAATCAGCCGAGAAATCACCTTTCTATATCTCTCTCGAGAATTAAATACACCAAAACTCTCTTAATCGTCCTAAAATATATAAGAGTATCTGACAAAAATCTTTTAGCTTTTTTTAGAAATAATCCAAGCGTGAATCGTATCGTTTATGCTTGTATAACACTAAACTAAGTAACTTTTAACACATCTTAAGCGAGAAACGTCTAAACTCGTTTCGTGCATATTATTATTTAAACGCTGGAACCGACAAAATTCGTTTTCGTGAAATATTTCGAAACAATGTATCCGAAATATTTTATACACATCACTTAGTAAATAAATTCTTCGAACTTCTTACGAGAACTCGGTTCATTTGATTCAATTTTAAAAAAGTTATTTTATTTTTCACCGTGTCTCGAAACAGTGCTATTCAATTCGAGGTTTAACGATTAGAAAGCTGTTTTAAATGTTACACGCTAGGATTCGTAGAAGGGAATCTTCGTTTTTACATCACGTCGTAAATTTTCGTTTGTTGCAGAGCATCCAGCAGCGATGCATCACGGGAGCGGCGACAGAATAGCTGCGACCTTACTTACCCCCATTCTACTTCTTTTGATAATCATTTAGCCGGTGCTCAGTTTCCATGAAACTGCTTAACCGCGGTGTAAAACGCGTACTATCGATTCGTATCGATCGAGATTACTTTTCTCTCGATTAAGACTTCGTCTGAATGATCGTCTTCGTATTCGTAACTTCATTTTATTACATGAATACTTTCGTATGATTCGTCGTGTAAGTTTCCGTTCCAATTACACAATACCGTTTTTATTTTCTTTTATTTGAAATGAACCGTACAATTAAATATTTCTCATTCGATTGTATCATCTGTTTGAATCGTTATTCTTCGTTTCATTGTACCTTGGAAAAAGAAGAGAGGAAACGAAAAGAAGAGGAAACGTAATTTAAAGACTTAAGATTTGTAATAAATGTACTTTAAGTAAGTGTAGAGAAAAAGTTGAAAGAAAAATAATTCGTATAATTCACTAGGAAGAAAGTGTGAATGGATGAATTCGTTGTGAATATATTTATCTGGCGAGGTTCCCCTTTCCCTCCGTTCATTCCATCCCTTTCATCATTTCCAAAGTATTAAGTGACGAATAGAACACGACAACGGTACAGTTCAATTTCCTCGTTCTTCTTTTCGTCACTCTTGTAACCCCCAAAACACCCGAAGCCACGAATCATCAGTTATAGTCGGGGCCAAGATATAGCGAGGTCGTAAAATCGGTCAGGAGTGAAAGTAAACATGTTTTAGCTGCCGAAACATGGAAATTGACAGAAATACGAGCAGTTAAGGGCTTGAAACCATGGTCAGGACCGTACGAAGAATTTTTGTATCCAGCGTCAATGTATCTTGTATGATATATCAAAGAAAAAATTCTTAATCAGATTACAATTTGTCTTTCTTGTTTTCTAATTTATTGACTTCCAATAGATGTTCACAGTTTGAAAGTCGAACTGATTCTAATATATTTTCTAAAAACTGCGTACAGCTAGAAGAAATTAGGGTTTTTCCGTCTGGGAGAAGCCGCTTTTAGAGGTACGAGTACAGGTAAAGGTTTTATTGAGGTCTTTAATATTTTAAACACCAAATCATATGTTACCATTCATTTATTGTTAGAACCCTCAAGCAGACTGCAACGCACGGCCCTAAGTGTCGCAGCATCAATAGGTGCCGTTTCTTAAGGGCTTAATTTACGACCTCGCTATATCTTGGCCCCGACTATAACTGTTTGAGTGGCACAGAGCTTTGCAAAAATTCGCCCGAAGAATGCCAAACGGCGCGATCGCGCTTCTTTCGTTTTTCCTTTCTTTTCTCGTTTTTGTCACATCTGCAAGTTGATAAATAAAAAGATGTTCCTCAACAATAGGTCTGAAGGTTGCAAAAGCAAGGATTTCAATTTAGCGGGATCTAGATAAATGGTAACAATAAAAACACGCATTGACAAACTCTGAACGTGCAATTAGTTCGACTATAGCTGACATTTTTAAGCACTGAACAGGAGAAACGCCATCGCGTCGCTTGGCACTCAAACGGTTAAGTATATAAAAAAAGAAAAAGAAGAAAAGAAGAAAAGAAGAAACGAGCGTGTGTTTTTTAAAGTGAAACCGTTGGTCGAATCACAAATAATTCGTACATCTCTTCCCCGCAAAGCTAACAGTCGACAATCGTTACAATTGTTTCGATCAGGCCACCAAATCCGTGTCCTCGTTGTTGGCAAATCGTCGAAAAACGTTTCACGGATCGCGCGGATTTTTTTAACGAGCTTTTCACACCAATCGGCCGCGAGCTACGTAATTTCACGATCGAATCGGTAACCGAGTTACGATAGGGACACATCCTACCCATCGACGCAGGATTTAATTGAATAAAAACATGTTCGAACCATTGTCGTGGAAATGTCGTCACAGTTGGCGGTAATAAACTCGCCGCGCTGTTACTGCCGTCGAAACTTTCGCGTTGTTCCCGTTGTTTCGATACGGTTACCGTGGATAACGGGATAAGTGTCGAAGCGACTTGCTATCCACGGCAAACTTGTTACATTCTGTTCCTCTCAACGGGAAATAGAATCAACGCCAGCCAGAGGAACGTGCACACTCTTTCCCTCGCTTGGTAAACGATTTATGAGAAAGGATTGTATCTTGGATGAGAACCGAGCGGATTAATTTATCGGTGAAATTCGGAAAACGCGTTGCATATCAGAGGGAACGGTCTGCGAAAGTTTCAATGGGGAAGTTTGATATTTTTGTGTGAATGCAGGAAACTGAAGTGTTTAAATGGAAGAGTAGGCTGAATGCAAGTATACACGTAGGATAAATGCAACGAAACTTTCGCGATGCTTCGGGTTAAGGTCTGTTTACATGTATTACTGACATGTCTACTTGATTTTGCGAAATTGGTTCTTTCGAGCATACATGAGGTCCATTTCGAATAGGTTTGTATTTGTCAGCGAGAAAAATGACACTGGAAGATTTTAAAGCAACGTGTATCGAAGGAGACTATAAATTTTTATTTTAAAACAATCTCTATCTCGTTGGATACGAAGTTTCGCAAATATCACGTCCACGCTCTTGTTATACCGACTGTATACTACATCAATCTATCGATTTATTATTAATTCACTTCCTTACGAGTCGCGTTCAAACTCTTCAAATATTAAGGGGACGACAATAAGCGTTCGATAGAAAAGTAGATTACACGTAGAAGTTGTGTGGTTTAGTACACAACTCTCAAGAAAACCACAAAGTATCGTTGATACGTGTAAACAGGCCTTTATCCGTCAAAGCCAAAGTGAGTCGAAACTCTTCTCTAACACGCGAAGTATGTGTACGAACAGTTCGTTAAATCATTTCTTTCGGCAATAATTTCTCGTCTAACGTAGCATCGAGGGCAGAAATTCGCGAAGGCGATGCAGAAGCAGTTTCTTTCGAGCGTATTGTGAAAATAAATACTAGTCATTGCGACGCGACGCAGGTCTTACCAGAAATCTAAAAACGAGTTTCATTTCGAGGAATAAAAGTGGCAAACACATTGCCACGGTTACCAGCTACGCAGCCGGTACAAAGCTACGGAAAAACAATGTTGCTAAGGGATTAAGGAAAGAAACGGAGGAACAGTTTACTCGAAAGCTGTGCTCAGGCTATTCGTACTGATTACTACTTAATTTTCTTCTTTTTACCGAACCCTTTAAGCCGTCGTGATTACAGTAAACTGCGATTATTTCGTTTCTGCAGCATTTTTCTCGAGACCTGACGGGCGAAACTTTACTACCACTTTAACGGATACTTTTGCGCTGTCAAGCGAACAAAAAAGAAAAAGAAATAGTTATAAAGCGAAGCGAAGCAAAATGATCTGTCCAATAGGAAGAAACGACGTTGAATTTTACAATTGCAGTTTGTTGTACATTTTGTATTGCCGTTTTTTTTAGGACATATGTTTACGGGAATACACATAGGTGTGGTTATACTGTTGCATAAATTGTTTTTATTTGCCGCTGCGTTTATTTCACGTTTAATAATTACACTTTCTGTTATACCTAAGGGACCACGAAGGTTAAGTGAAGACAGACGGTCCAATTATCCTCGTTAACAAATACTGTTGGGGTATGAAAGATGGTACGAAAGGTGTACGAGTAAGTAAAACATTTTCTAGATTATGTGTATCGAAGGTGACGCGTCTGCTGCCAAGAAATACGATACTGATTTTATTTTTTGAAATGAACTACAACGACTGCAATTAAACTTAATTATTCATTGAGGTTAACTAAATTTTCTACGTTTCTACGATTCTCATTTTTATGAGAATCAGGGAATTTGAAATGAAATTCAGGACGTTACATTTTCTTATCCACGTCGATTCGTTGCATCAGGTTGAAATCTCAAAAGTACTGCAGTAGTAGATTACAAGTAAAAAAAAAAGAATCAAATATCTAAGGTTGATAATGAAACAACATTTTAATCGTAATTATGTTAATTACAAATGTCTCCGTAGCAGAGGCAACGAAGTATTAAGGGTTGATACTTATGCTCGTCACGTACATGAAATACCCATGACCTGAAAACAATTTTTTCAGCTCAGCCGAGAAAGGGATGAAATCTCATCACGCTTAAGGGTAAGAACTCCCCTAAAGAAACTCTCAAGGGTCAGAACTCAACATCCACGGTGATTCCCTTAGGATAAGTAGTTACCATTCCTTCTGATACACGAAGGATAAGAACCCAACCCAGTCGGAATAATGGTCTTTGCTGTGTTGTCAAAACCTTGAAACATTATTGCGAAAAGATAAAGTTCGCGATCAACCTTAATCTAAAAGTATCTCTGAACAAACGAGAATAATCAACAGAGATGAGATTATAAAAAAAATCACATTCTTAACTGAAGTTATAAATTATTTATAAAATAGCTGCCAGGTTTTATTTGAAAAAAAAAATATATGGTAATATTTAACGCTCAGAATGAACAGAAAAATTATTTCCAACGTATCAGAATGATACATTATTACGGAAAAAAAGGAGAAAAATGTTCCAGTATCACGTACAACATGCTCGAATTTCAAAACAGCGGTTCGAAAATACCGTAGAATCAGTTGGTCGGATTTGTTGGCAGCATTCGCGTGTAACGGAATGTCAACGTTCACGTAACGCGAGTTTCTCGCCGGAATCACAGCAAACACACGTAAATAAAAAAAAAAAAAAAAAAACAGGAAAAAAAGAACTTCGTTGTATATTTCACCCTTATACACTTGTAACGCCGTATCGTTAGTTGCAAGCGTTTTTACGAAATCCAAAGGGTGACGAGGGTCGTATGTATTTATATATGTACGTATGCATATAGCAAGTAGTTGAAACGGATGAGTATGAATATATTTCGTCGGTTGATAATTATAACGAAAACCTAGCTGTTAACGTCTTCTCCGTTTAAGAGATTTTTTACAAATGTACATAGGTAAGGAACTTGAGACTTTATATAGCGACGATTCTTATTCTATCGTTGTAGTAATTTATTAAATTAAAGAGGAAGTCGAATCTGTTCGGTGTTGTTCTTTCAAACGATTCAAGTTTTATTAAATAACCCAACCTGACGTAAGCTCGGTTTTAAATTTACGTAAACGACGATTATCTTCGTGCTTGCAGACGACACCATGGAACAACATAACCTCCAAATTTCGTTAATTGGTCGAATTCTGATATTTGTGGAAACAGCCAACGAAGAATATATATTTTTTGCAGCAAAAGAAAATGGAGCAAACATACGAAAAAGTTTCATCTACGATAGATAGATTTTTCTTTTCTTTTCTTTTTTTTTTTTTTGTCAACAATTAAGTCGTGATTTTTCTCTCGAAAAGCCGAGGAGTCGAGGGAAAAGTGAAGAAACTAGGTCTTTCTTCGTACCGAAGACTTTCGAGGTTAGTTAAGGTGAAGTATGACGAAGCTTTGATAATTTCTCGCGGATTGAATCAAGCAGTTTGCGGTTTCATCGGTACAGTTCAAACAGCATGTATATTACTCACAGAATACAGGCATTTAATTAATTTTCACAGCCCTTTCAGAACCCGTTCATTAATTATTCACAAAATATGAATAAAACTTGTTCAGCGTGGAAGTTTAAATTAGGTGCGGAGTTCAATAGAAAATCGAGAAAATGCGAACTATGGAATAATTCTCGCCTGGTCTAATTTTTTTCCAATAACGTACTAATTAGCGCAAATTAACACGTTGAGCATATAGAACTAATTAACGAACTCTGAAAACATTAACCTAACCTAATCAATTGTTAAAAAATTCAAGGCGCTGCAGGTGTTTATTTTTTAAATGAAAATAGTAAAAAATTTCATTAAAGGTACATTAAATTTATTTAATCAAAAAACAAACAAAAAAATCTTGTGAACTGTGCTGTGTTTCTGAAGTCTCTAAACCTAACCCAAGGTTCATCTCCTCGAGGAATAAACAAATGTATAAAATATAGAAAAAAAAAGGAGAGAAAATCGCATAGTGTCAATATGGTTTCGGTATTTAAATCGAAAGCACCTTCAAAATTCCTTTGTCGAAATTCACAGGGATGACGAAAAGATACTAAAACTGAGCGAGGCTGAATTGAAAAGAAAAAAGGAAGAAGGTATGGGTGAAATTATAAGGGAAGAAACGAAGGCGGAGAATTATCGAGAGGCTGGGTTAGGTTTTTCGCCAGCGCACGAAAAAACCGTTCAATTCTATTCGGCGTGGAAACGGCCGCGAAACAGCCCTTTTCATTCCCGTCAAGCCCTCTTTTCTTTCCTCGTTTTTAAGTAACCGTCGACGTCGCCGTTTTCAAGGAGCCGTTTTAATTAATCCGCGCGAGGAACGGACGGACCCGGACGCTAATTACCCCCCTTTGCAAGCGAGACTTTTTCGCGCGTTCTCCGCTTTGTAACATCAACCGGTCACCCTCTTCAATCTTCCGTTAGATTTCGCCTGCCGTAGGCGTGCCGTCCGTCGTATCACTCCGCTTTTCCACCTTTCCCTCTTCTCCCATTTCTCTGTTTTCACTCTCTACCCACTCCTTGTCCTTCCTTCGCTCCATCGTAAGTATACACTTTTTCTTCGAGGTTTAATGACGCGAGAAAATACTGTTCTCCGCCGAGGGACCAACCTTCCGCTGAAATTCGACAGTTCCTTCTGATATTCCTGATTCTTCTTTAATTAGTTCTGCGCCGGATGAGAAAATCATCGGTTAGGAAGGGATCCGTTCCTTCCCCTTCGAGAATTCCAAGCGACGAACGGTGAAATTATATATGTAACGATATTAATAAATGGCTTGTATTTTACTGGACAGTATTTCAATCCTTTTCTCTCGGTATTTAAATATGAAGGGTCAGTATCCTTTGGTCAGTATTTATACTAAATTAATACTGAAAAAACTACTAAAAGCATACTAACCAAAAGTTGATTTAAATACCGATTGAAAATAGATGTAAATACTGACCATTTAAGTTGTTGCCTTAATAAATTTGCATTGTGTAAACGATGAAGTGGTCTGTTACGAACCTAACCTATAAATGTGTCAACTTTAAACACTTGGTGTAGGGTAAACCCTCTCATATGTAGATCGTTCGTGTTTACAGCAGGATTACGAGCAGGAAATTGTTTAAAAATTTGTGTCAAGACAAGCACAGATATTCTTGTAAATATGACGGGAAATTCCTTCACTCTGTGTAACTTTTTTTTTTTTTAGTAATTAAGAGCTTAATTTAATTTTAAGTAAGAACTTCGTTAACCAAGTTTATACTGAAAATTTATGCATGACGGGTTGCTCGACGTCGAGCGTCTAGGGTCTACGTATTCTGCTTTTTATTACTAGAAAAACCAGGTACGATCAAGGCTGACAGATAGAAATTTCGTATACTTTCACGAAAAACTCTACTTCAATCGGCCCGATTCAAACGAATAGAATTAAGAACTGCTTCTGTTGAAATGTCTTAACGTACGATTTTCTTGTCTTCTTTTTACGAAAATAAAACCAGCCAGAACAAATAATATTCTAGTCGGAATGCGCGAAATGTAACTCGGGGATTTTCACCGAAATTTTCCAGAGGATTACGATTCTGCCAGCCAGTATAAGTCGAGGGTGGATAAACGAAAGAATGGCAGCGCAGACAAAGCTCTTAATCCCGCAATATTTACTAGCTTCTATTTAACTATCCTGTGTATGGAATCTTTCTTTTTTTCTTTTTTACATAAATCAGTATTCGCGTACAAAGGTTGTCAAGTCTTGTACAGGAGGTTTCAGTGTGTCTCGCTTCGAGACACCCTGTGTACAAAATTCTTTTTTAAATACTAATTTATACGCAACGCTTATCAAATCGTGCATGTAATAGTTCGAAGGAGTTCCGCTAGAATTTTCTACCTCTGCTTTTGAAACGGCCTGTATATAGTACGAATTCAAGCCAAACGAGGTATCAAATTAATTAAATTTAGAGATTCCCCGTACCTCTGAAAATACCGCTAATAGAATACCAAAGTGAAATTTTAGTCGCGCCGGTTTCACAGAGGAAATTCTATTATCTTTCTTAATTATCCTTTTTACCCAGGGCCGTATCAATTTCATTGGTCCTAGTGCAAAACAGCATGCTGGTATAATTTTTAATTACACTCACACCGGAACCGCATTCCCAACAAATAGCGAAGAGATTTTCGAAAAGTTAATCATCGCAACTCTAGCACAGCTTTCCCGTACGGTAATGGCGGTTTCTATTTTAATAAACGCCGGTTCGCATATTTCCTCTGCGGATCTTACGTTTTTATTATACAGCTCAAGGTTTTCCATTCGCCCAAGTAAGGGTAATACACTCACGTTAATGAATAAAATTTAATTAAAAAGTTAGGCTACGATGAGTGGGGGGCAGAAGTTCCCAACAACAAATAGAGAAAGTGAAAAAGTGGTAGAGAGACAGAGAGAGAGAGAGAGAGAGAGAGAATGATAGGCAAAGGAAGTCCTAATTGGAAGGCGAACAGATTGCGTTCCGCGCAATTATTTTCCCGGGAGTGGATTCTTTTATTTCCTCTGGCGAAGGAAAATTATCTCGTGGACTCTGGAAACGCGGATTAACACCGATCGGTTAGTTTTGTTTGTGGCGAGTCTCTCCCTTCGCATTCCCGTGGGTAAACCGCTCGAACGTTGCTTCCCTGGAACGGTTTTATACGGTTAAACGAAATTATACCGACGCTGGAAGAAAAAGAAAAACGCAATACGGTTATTATTTAAATCGTATACCTTCTTTCCTTATATTTTTTCCACTCATTTGCCGGCTAACAGCGTTAATCCTCGATTATTATCGTTGTACAGCGTGGAATTCATCCGTGGGCATTTCCTTTTTCCTTCCCTTCGTATTTTTATCGAATTTTTCATGCTAAACTTTTCGTTGAATTTAGCTTTATCTCGTATTATTTTCAGGATTAAATTTGGTTACGTTGTGTTCCTTCTAATCTAATAAAAGTATCGTTAGTGGAACGATAACAATGTTATATATAAAAGACAAATAGTGTATAAAACTCTATGAAACCCTAAAATATCTATCTATCTATAAAACTCTAAAACAATCCATCGAAGATTCACATTCCGTGCAGGAATCCACTTCTAACAAAAGACGCGAGTTCCTATAACGCGCCAAAGACATCGCGACTGCTGTTTTCATGTGACGCGATTCTTCGTGCAACGCGCCAACTTGATCAAGATTGTACAAGTATTTTTCAATTTGAAGATCTTAAAAATACACATAATACATAAATTTGTGTAATTACATTTTTCTGAAATTTCAATGAAATAAAAAATTGTTCACATTAATAGTATTAATAGTATTTTCTTTAATCAACTGCGTATATATATGCATTTAAATTTATTTAAAAAATACTGTCCTCTTTGATAAAACATAGGAAATAAAAGTTGGCATAGCAGTAATCATTTCAAAAACGTTAATTTAGGTTATACGCGTTTTCCAATGACGCGAATTCGTACAACGCGTACAATATTAATCACGTTGTACGAAACTCTTCTGTACTTCTAATCTGAACGCATGGTTTTCGATAAAAAGTCTAATCGCGGTGTCACTTCAGTTTCGCTCGTTCCGATTGATACCAAAAGCAGCGCATACCATCGCGTCCATCGAGTGTATCCACAATAGACGACAGATCGAACATTGTCGCCGATTCAACCAGTTAGTCCGGGGGTTAATACAATGGGTCAATCAGTAGACGTATGCAGACGTCTACGGCTATTTGTATGTCCCCGCACGCGGCACTGACGTTCCCTCGTTCAATGGACACGTCGCGTCCCGCGTTCCACTCGAGCATTGTATCAGAAGTATCCCTCACGAGTAGACACGTACGATGATTACTTACCAATCGCGGCCTCAGTTGAAATTCTATCGCTCCAATTAGCGAGTGACGCGCGACGAGTCTCTCCACTCGAGCGATCGCAACACGGTGGACGATATCAACGAGTGGACAATATCGATTTCCGTTTGATCTCCGAATTTGTTTCCATTTTCTACTCAAGCTTGAAATCTTCGAATTTTTTGGTGCGTTGTCTCTATAGTGTAAGATTTATCTAAACACGATACCGACGAGTGGACGATACTGATTTCCGTTTGATCTCCGAATTTGTTTCCATTTTCTACTCGAGCCCGAAATCTTCGAATTTTTTGGTGCATTTTTTGTATAATTTAAGATTTATCTAAACACGATACCGACGAGTGGACGATACTGATTTCCGTTTGATCTCCGAATTTGTTTCCATTTTCTACTTCAAGCTTGAAATCTTCGAATTTTTTGGTGCGTTTTTTGTATAATTTAAGATTTATCTAAACACGATACCGACGAGTGGACGATTTTGATTTCCGTTTTATAGACGAATTTGTTTCCATTTTCTACTCAAACATCAAATCTTCGAATTTTTTGGTGCATTTTTTGTATAATTTAAGATTTATCTAAACACGATACCGACGAGTGAACGATTTTGATTTCCGTTTGATCTCCGAATTTGTTTCCATTTTCTACTCGAGCCCGAAATCTTCGAATTTTTTGGTGCGTTTTTTCTATAATTTAAGATTTATCTAAACACGATACCGACGAGTGAACGATTTTGATTTCCGTTTTATCGCCGAATTTGTTTCCATTTTCTACTCAAACATGAAATCTTCGAACTTTTTGGTGCGTTTTTTCTATAGTTTCAGGTTTATCTAAACACGATACCGACGAGTGGACGATACTGATTTCCGTTTGATCTCCGAATTTGTTTCCATTTTCTACTTCAAGCTTGAAATCTTCGAACTTTTTGGTGCGTTTTTTCTATAGTTTCAGGATTATCTAAACACGATACCGACGAGTGGACGATACTGATTTCCGTTTTATCGCCGAATTTGTTTCCATTTTCTACTCGAGCCTGAAATCTGCGAATTTTTTGGTGCATTTTTTGTATAATTTAAGATTTATCTAAACACGATACCGACGAGTGAACGATTTTGATTTCCGTTTGATCTCCGAATTTGTTTCCATTTTCTACTTCAAGCTTGAAATCTTCGAATTTTTTGGTGCATTTTTTCTATAGTTTAAGATTTGTCTAAACACGAACGACAATACAAACAATAATATAGGATACTTTAGAGTTCCATCGTAATACCAAAGGAATTGTCATAATGTAAAACAGAGTAGAATAAATGAAATGCAATACTGAATAAGCTTTTAGCCCTCGAGGTAATTGGAGAATAGCAGAGAGAAACTCCCTCGCGAAATGAAAGTACAAAATCAGCATTAATCTTCTTCTCCATTCGTCCACAGTTCAGAATCATTCTCTCCCCGTCCCTTTCCCTTACGACAACAAAGCGATCAAATGAAATTTCGCTTAACCGCTAAATTTGTCTCGGCCGATTGAATTACGTTTCGACTAGCAAACACGACTTGTCGTCGTCCGCACCCTAATCCGTGACTACGTAATCTATGCCGCTGAAACGACGAATTAAGTGAGAGATTGGGCTACAACGTTGCGCAGTCTGTTCTTTCTCGAGTTAGACACGCGATCGCCACGTTTCCCGCGACTCCGATTGTCAAGATGGCGCTCAACTCTGCACGGTCACCGACATTGGTTAATGAAAGATTGCGTGAGGAAAGGTTATCCATTACTGATTTGACGTTATAAAAAGTAGCGATATATCTAATTAGTTTTTAATACTTCTCCCAGCGCGTGTAATTTCGTCCTGAAAAAACTAACACTCGTAAGGCTAAAAGGAACACTCTTATACCATTATGACTGTTGCGTCTCCTAGTGATCGATTTCACGATCTTTCGAGTTTGGATGAATTTACACATCTGTGCTGACTAATTAATGCCTCCAACGACCACTTCCGTGTATCGGTAGACTAACAAACTAACTATGATTCCGAACGTCCAGACTTTACAATGTCTGAGTTGTTAGAAAAGTCCAAAGAAACGAATCTGCAATCTTTTGCTGCGTTTCTCCCTCCTGGGGCTGGTTCTGCCTCAATGCTAAGAAAAGCCATATTGTCTCTTGATTAGGATTTTTCAGAGAAGACAGAATTGTATTACCAGTCGCTAAGAATAGTCAAGAATATAGTTTTCACTCTTTTTAACCGCCCACATTTATTTTTGAATCGACCGCTCGTTACCGTTATCCTGATTTTCCTTGCAGAACACGTTTTCTTTGTAGTAGAATAAAATATGCATTGTGTGTGTGTATGTGTGTTTATAAATTTAATCGGTTCGCTAAGGTAGGATCGTTTCCTACAATTTAAAAATACGAGCAGCCGATAAATTTTTGAAAGGAGTTAAAATTTCATGGTTAGGAAAGAACCGCGCGCTGTCCATTTTGTTAAAAATTGTTATTTCTTTTTCTACGGTATGTTATTTAATAGGTATACTTTTCTTCATGTTGTATCTACACGTTACATTTACTCTAGTAATTCGAGCACTTTATTTTAGATCGAATTGAATTAAATAAATTAAACCTGACCTGCGAATTGTTCTCCCTCTAGCAATGCAGGAAATGCAAAATAACAAGAACCGCGGTGAATGCAGTTGTACATGTTAACGAATAATTTAGAGGAAAAGCCAATAAAGTGAAATTAGTTGAAATATCAAATGTAAATTGAAGAAAAGATTATTCTGAATAGCTCGTGGTTTCACTGCTGTATTTTATAGGTTAACACATGCGTGCACTCGTAAAGTTACAGTTTACCATAAATTAACTCTCTACGAAGTGAACATCCCAATTTATTCGACGTATAAAATCTATGAAAATTCTAATCTCTACGAAAGTAGTCTAATTTTGAAGAAAATCCACAATATGAATAAAATAGATTTCTTCATCGTGGAAGAACTTACGCCCTCCGTTGTATTTTATTAAATTTCTATGTAAAACCACCGTTAATCAGGCTTGTACGACGCGTATTCTTCTAAAATATGATTCTCATAACGTAAACAAATTCCAGCAATCAGCGCCAAGCACTCTCCGCCAATTAACGCCACCTAGCTAGAGGTCAGTTCCCTCTTAACTGATAAAGACGGTTAGAGTCGAGGTTCTTTCTACTCTGAGCTCGGTGGTTCCATAATCTAAATAATTAAAAGCGTCCCCGGACAAGAGGGAAACAGAATCGAATCGAACACAGCAGATAAATTCCATCGTTGTGGGCGTCCCAGTTAGCGAAGCTCTCAACGAACTCGAAAAGAGACCAGCTAGTCAAGTCGTCCCGCGGTTAACTTTCCCAGCTAACTTTTACCAACCAGCTACAATGGATTTGTAAAGTTCAATTTAATTCGGCGGGCAGATTTATGTGGAACGATGCGCTCCCGTTACGCTCGAACTGCTGCTCGCTTCTTAATTACGTCTCCGGATCCGCTCGTGCCGCTTTACGATTCGCATTTATCACGTACCGGGCCTTGTAAGATTCCCGCGGAAAATATACTGCCGAGAAACAAGAGAGTCCGCCGCGTACCGTTCGTTAAGACGTTTCATTTTATACGCCTCTCGACTTCGCTACATCGTTATTTATTTTCTTCTGCTAAATAAAAGGCGAAATACAGTGGTACACGCTTAACTGTCGTGCAATGGGTTCGGTTAAGCGCCGTGGAATTATTTTATATCAGTTTCTATCGATGTTCCTTGGTACACGCACCTTATTACTATTGTATTATATAATACTTTGCAGTTCGCGTTTCCTAGCTTTCGACTTATTATTTTTAACAATTCAAATAGGTCCTTTTTTAAAAAGGGAAGCATTTGCTGGAAAGGAAGGACATTTTGGTTGGAGTCGTTTAATTGTTTAGTTGTGTAATTATATTTTAGTTTAGGCAATTAAGTTTAGTTTTAATGTAGGCAATTTTAGTCATAAATTGTTTTTCTACATATATATATTTATTCAATAAATAATACGGTTATTTGATGCTACGTATACGTATAGTATTATTTAAGGTTACATCTAGTTCTTAAAAATTGCATAAACATGCACGGGGTACTGTAAGAGAAGGATACGTCAGTGCAACCTGATCTCTGACCACTAACGGTCAACTGAATCCTACTGTATTCGCGCGACTAATAGGCGGTTGTCTCGTGTTGTTTCAACCTTCGTTTTTCCCCAACGTTTCTTCGTCACTTTACTGGTCGTTCGATCGCATTCGTGCAAAAAACCACGCGGTTCCCCGCACACGATTCTTCAGCGGTTAAACGAACGTGCCTCCCTGTGGTTTTACCCGTTTCTATTTTCCTCTTTTTCTGCGAAATTTATCTTCTTTGAGGAAAGACGAGCTTCGCGCGAAACTGGCTCGCCTACGGTAGCAAACACACAACAAATGGAGTGAAAGTATTTTTAACGCGTTTCTCGATGTTTTTCCTTCTTTCCGAACGTTGTATCGATGTTCGGATAATTGTACAATTAATACCAATTTATTTCTGCGAAACATGACGTCAACGCAACGAGCAAACAAGCATTACAGCATTACATCGTGCTATTATCGTTACGCGTTTATCTGAAATATTAGGAAGCGTGTTAATTATAATTCAGACTGTCTGAATTTATTGTGCAATCTAGCGACTCTGTCTTATCTGAAAATTTATTCAGTATCGCATTTCATTTATTCTACTTTATTTTACATTATTACAATTCGTTTGGTATTACGATGAAACTCTAAAGTATTTTCTATTATTTTATTAGTATTCTCGATCACGTTTAGATAAATCTTAAGGTATGCAAAAAACACACCAAAAAATTCGAAGTAAAAAAATGGTAACAACTATCTTAGATCTATTTCGCCACGACGCTCTTCACTTTGTGATTTGCCTTTTCTCGTTTCTGAATACTTGTATACTATTACCAATACTCATGCGTTCAGTTTTCATTCTTTATGCTCTCGGCCCCATTCAATTGAGTCGTTGAGTGGAAGACCGAAACTTCCAATAAAAATTAGGGTCTTGGCCAACGCTCGTTACTCATTTTTCGCGTTTAAAGAGTGAGTGGACTTGTTTGCGGATTAGTCCCTAATTTTAAACCTAGCATAACAGGACCAATCGTTCACCTGACTCGAATCAGCGCAGATTTACACGTCAATTGCTATTGAGATACATGAAGACACTCCAAATCCTCTGTCTCTTCTGAGTTAGTTGTTTCGAAGTGTTCCTGACAACAAGGAAAACTGAACGGAGGAAACATTAAAAGATCCGTGTTGATAATCTTCATCTCAAGTATAGCGAAGAATCACGTCCGTATCGTAAACCTGGTCGAACTTAATTATCCTAAAGAAAGCGGGAACGGTGATCGTGAGTACGTGTCAACGGCACGCGAATAAGGTAGAAGGGAAATAATTGGAAACCACGGATGACGTCTAATTAATTCACGGTTGTAACGTCAACACGGGGACTATCCGTTTCATCCTAACGAACGTCGCAAGCTCGTTTCGCGTTCGTTATAATCACAGGCAGTGCTCGCCGCGCTTTTTCCGCCTTCTTGATTCCTCTCCAAGATTTCCCAAGAAGCGCGGGCGAGACTCGCGAAAAATAGAGGACAATAACGAGGACGGCGCTTAATTACCACGCTGTTGGCGGAGGTACGTGGTACATGGAGTGAAGGATAACCGTAATCGTCGATTTTCGGGAATAAAAGTAACAACAGGAGTCCCTTCGGGAGTAGAATTACACCCGGGAGGATAATTCGGCCTTGTTCCTCGCTCTTTTAGAAACAAGTCGTTACGTTCTTGCGCCAGCTAATCTAGAAGACGAACGGAGGCTGACCCGTTTCGGAATAATCGTTCCGGTTAGAAAAGGAAAACAACCGAGGGATTTCCGCTCGACGAGAAGAAAACTGCCGCGACCCCGCTAATTATTAGCCTATCTATGATAATAAGAGGAATTGCTGACACGCTCCTCTGTCTTCTCTGACCAAATTTAACACGTTGCAGTTCTCCTTCAAACCGTTTAGATTCAACCTACGTTAAATTTTTAGGCAAACGGTGTATATACCTCATCGTTTATACTTCCTGCTTTATTAAAACGCGCGGGATTTGAACGAATAGTTCGAGTAATGTGATACTAAAATTGATTGAGAAAATCAATTGTTATTCGTTCGCACGTGACGAGCGTGGCAAATTGTCTCGCGAAATATTTCGAAATTATTTCAAACGAATGACGAAACTTGATCGACACGTCGCTGTGAATATTGTTCCAATTAAAAGTTCGAACGAAAACAAAAAGATTAACTGTTCGAAACGGCGACCAATATTTCGTTTTATGGGACCTTTAAAATTGTAAAAACAAAAGAGAAGGAAAAATCACGAAGTTTAAAGTGTATTTAGTGTACATACACTCAATGAAGTACGTGTGAAGCCCATTTTACCTCAACCATTAGACCAGCCAAAACCTAAACGACGTGACACTTCCTGCGGAAACTACTCTATACTAAATAAAGTGAACAAAATTCTATGTAACCTCATACCATGACGAAATACAGTCAGTCTTGATTTTACCACGGAACTATAATATATTGTACCGTTATTCCACGTTCACTTTCGTTAAACTCTAAACACGCTTATTGTTAATATCGTTGGCACGTGTTCTTTTCCTTTAACTCTTTGAGGCACGGCGAGATTAACCCCTTGCCTTACAATGACGAGTCACACTCGTAGTATAGATTATGATCAAGATGTGGGAAAAGAAAAATTATATGCCTATTAAATTTGTACTTTTGCACAAATCTCAGCTGAAATTTAAGACCGAGGATCGCCAAATATAAATCATTTATAATATCCTGACTTTTTTTCATATAAAGGTGCTTTGGAACAGTGAATAGCTGAGGTTAACATACGTAATGCCTAAGAAATCGTAAGGCAAGGGGTTAAAGTGTCCCACCTTTTTGATGTATTTCACGGCACGGTGGGACAAAAATGTCCCACCTCGAAATCTTGCCGTAGCTGCATGTGCATACGTTTATATTTCGCCCTATTTATGTAAAGCAGTTGTTAATGTCTTCAAACAATCACTAATCACTATTTTCTTATGTTTTTACATGATGTTATACATTTATTAATAAAAATATACCAATTTTGTTTCATTTAAAACCCGAAAAAATTCCTCTGCAACATGGGTCTATTTTTGATCTGAAATCCCGTGCCTCAAAGAGTTAAAACATCCTACTGTCATTTGTCTCATATTGTCTCGCGACACACGACACGCTTTATTCCGTAAACTGAATTTGTATCACGCGTGAAATCAGTAAAAATTCAATGAAAATGATGACCTTTTTCCTCCTATCGTATCCACGTTATATTTACAGATAGTGTTCGTGAAAAAAACAAAAAGGAAAGAGGAAACACAGAATCGTAAGGTAACCTTCCGTCTGCGATCGATGCGCAGTCTCGTTTCGTTCATCCCGTCAAACGTTTCGCTAATTTGTTTGTTTTATCCGTGGGCTGGAACTGGGTCGGTTTTTTCCTCCGTCCAAAAAAGAAAGAAAAAAGGAAAAGTGGAGAGAAAGAAGCGTCGGCAAAAAGTTTTAATCGAGTGACGCAAGCGGTTAGCCGGTCGAATAAAAAATGCGGTGGTTAATTAAAAATGTAAAAAGGCGAGAGACACGCTTTTAATATTATCTATATAACGAAATTCGAGAAACGAAGCACAAGTGACGTGGATTAATAATGAAACCGCGCTCTCGCACTGTCCTCGGCCTTCCCCACTGGCCGACTCGCAAAAAAAACAAAACAAAACGAGCGAATTAAAGGAAAAAATTAAATTCAAATATTCATCAGCGTCGAGCTGTGCAACGTGCGTTATTTCAAAATGGATTTACCAAAGACACGCGACGCACTGCATAAAAATACGAAACGCCAATGGTGAATTCCGCGATTGTCGTTTGTCGAATTTCGTTACGAAAACGGGCCACTTCGAATCTCCCTTGATACGATTTCGCTTCTAATATTGGCCTTTTACACTTCTCCTTAGAATATCCTACCTATTTTCTTTTATTCACCGCGTTTTGTGTTGAATCGGTCAAAAGTAAGGAAAGTGAAGAACATATCGCGTAAAATTCATATAAAAATAAAAAATAAAAAATCAGAAACAATTTATTCTGATATTTGAATCGTCCTTTTCGAAGTAATAAATAATTGTAACTTTACTGTTATTAAGACCACAATCACACTAAGCAAATACAAATGGCAGAGGTTCATTTCTTGTTTGATATTCTAATTTCAAATTAGCTGAATTTTTCAATACAAATAACGAGAGGGTATGTAATAACAGCAAAGAAATCTCAACGATTAAGTTTATTAGAGTATGAGCAAATACTTATGAAACCATCAGAAATGTAAAATGGTTTACATGTTACAGTTGTAACTGTAATTTTTGAGGGTTGATCTATTCGATATAAAACCTTGTACCCTTACAAGGATTAACCCTTTGACCTATGATTTCTTTTGCTGATTATCCATTTATGCATCAGCTATTTACTATTTTCCTACCATTTTACGCAAGAAACGTTAATGTATTACAAATTAATCACAATTGGCTATCCTCGGTGTTATGAATTATAAGAGAAATTAGAATTAAAATTAATATTCATTACTAATATAATTATTTTTCTTAAATCTCTAACCAGAATCTGTGCCACGAGTCTAACTCGTTGTTATAGGGCAAGGGATTAAATAACTGCAGGGATAGTCGATTTATCACGACAAAATGTAACTTTCAGCTGCAGAAAGATCTCGTCTGCTTTAGCCGTGGTATCACGTTCCACCCCATTCATCCTTCGCGATCGACACACGTTTCAAACAGCCGTACAATTTTTCTTGCATAATTTGCTTTACCAAATTCTCTGAATTTATAAAACTCGTGAAACAAGATCACATCTACATTTGTACATCATAGGTTCGCGGAAAATATTAATCCAACCTCCTTACCATCGTAAACACTCTGTATATTCCATAAATTCTTCAACAGAGTCTAATTTTGTTTTCTAAAACATTGATACTCTCTTACACGACAGCCTGTAACTTTCGTTGAAGTTCCTTCTCAGCACGATTAATCGTATTTGCGGTTGAAACTGAGTTCTTTCGTTGCTGGAATGCTGGAGAACCTATGAAATTTCACCTCTGTGTGAATTCTTTCGAGCTGTACTCTAGGATCGAGCGTATTTAAATCGACGAGACCGAATTTTTCCTCCAGAAACTTTCGTCGACCGCTCGTAATCGCCACTTTCGTGGTCTCTTCTCTTCTCTTTCCTTTTTTTATCTCTTTCATTTGTGCAGAGGTCGTTCCGCAGCGTTTGGTTTGGCCCTCCGCTGCTTGAAAATTTATCACGAATGTAGCACGTGTGGTAGAGGCCAAGAGGCGTATACCTGCTTTCTGAATGTCGCGGCTGTGAAAATGGCGCCGCGAGTAAATGTTCTAAATGCGCGAGGTGCGCGTGATATGAAATTTGTGTCGTGGCCCCGTGGATTACACAAACTCGGTTTTCGTTAATACGTCACCGACGACGTACTCGAATGCACGGTTAATGTCTATTGGAAACTTGTTTCCAGCCGGAAACAACCGTTTTCCCTCTTGTATTGTATAATAGAAAGTTGACGTTTCTCATCCCCGCGTAGGTAAGATTATTAATTCTTGGTTATCAATTTTTCGAAAACCGTCACGTCCCGTTGCGTTTCTATATGTCAAACATCAGAGCGGACAGTTGGGATTAATTTATACATAAAATAAAGCCCGTATGACATGCAACAACCGGGAATATGTAACCCGAATAATCAAATTTTTCAATTTATCCATTTTATCCTCCATCGTACTTTTTTAATATTTCATGACTACGTCCTCTCAATTTGGTATGATCGATGCTCCGTATTTCCCATTCCCTGCAATGCGTTACAATATTCGAACATCAAAGGGAAAAATCAAAAGTGAGTAGTGGGGAGATTCTATATGGAAATCTGGACGTATTCTATTAATTTATACTTTTTCGATAATTTATAATACACGTTGCAACAATATTTCTTATGGAAAAACCAATCTGTGCTTACTCTTTTTCAACGATATATTATTATCGAAATGTAGACACGAGCCTATTCCTTATCCTCTAGTTGGCCATCGTGTCGCATATATGGCCTCCTTAATCCATGTTTCCATTAACGGCCGGTATACAACCGCGACAAAGTGTGGGGCATTAGTGCGAAGTCAACCATAAAACTTCACGGGAGTACTTAATAGCCTTCGTTCTAGACGGTGCACGAGCATCCATTATATCTAGCTTGCAGTTCTACTTGTTCCTGTACTGATTAAAATCGTCATTAGAACCCGTTAGAAGCTCCCACGGAATTTCCTTTCCACATTACGCCAGAACCAATGATAAAATTTCATTAACAAGCATTCTACTTTCAACGCCGTTCTTCTCAGCTCGAATATTTTCAGCTACCTACCGACGAATTTCGTTTCTGCGTTGTGTACAGGTCACGTGCAGTTCTGTATTTACTATCGATATAATCGTACTATGCACAATCGAAAACTTCATGCAGTGTTTACTATCCGAACAGCGCGAAAAAGGTCCAGCATCGATTGTGCCGCGATTGTCGATGAGAATCGATAAGCGCCCAACGCTGTGGATTCTCCATGTGAAAATGATATTTAGAAAGAGTATTAAAATTGATCAAAATACGTGATGATAATTTTGTATAGTGAACGAGTTCGCTTCGAAGTAGGGATTTGCAGAAACTCGTTTGACAAATCACGTCGCGAAGTTTAAGATTAGAACGGTCGTATCGAATGCATCAGTTGAAACAATTGTTTCACGTTACGATGAATACAAGCATATTCTTCCGACCAAGGTAAAGAATTTTCATAATGTCCGAATTTTGTGTATCTCCTCGGAAACGTTCCATATTTTACTATCCCGCTCGTATTCTTTGCGATTTTTCGTTCGCTCGCTGCTTAACTGTTCGACGTGAACTAATTGCGCGACTGTCACGAACGAACAACACCCTAACATTTTACATTTTACTCGTTTACGCGTCTGATATTTCGCGGTAAGCTCGAAGAACAACGGATACCGTTGACAAAAGGTAGGATTGAATATAAAAATCTCTTCGATATCGGATGATCTGTAACAAAAATGCACGGGGTCCAATTATTTCGATCCAGGATACTTTTGAATCAATAACAATTTCATGGATAAATATAACAGCGTAGAGATTGTAGCTTGATGATAAAACGGTAGAAGTTCAACCGAGTGATGATAAATTTACGGCCTGCAGTCGCCGAGCTGTTATTTTTACTTGAAAGCATGTGATAAAGGTAACAAGTTCACGTGAACGTTGATCTTGGTATATCACACGTGACATGTAACATAAAATACTTGCACAAGACTTGCAGTTTTCAATTGGAACAATTTTCCATGTTTATATTCGAACAATTTCCACCTGAACCAGACGTTTCGTCTGGTAAGGTGACTACACGCGTCGCTGGTGGCTCGTGACGTTAGAAGTAAGAACAGCCACAGTGGAAGGGAGACACAAGGAGAGGTAAAGAAGGCGAAGAATTCGCAATGAAGGTTCTCTCGCGCGTTTCGTCAGCCGCACGTATTTGCACGTTTCGCGCGTTCGCCGTTGGTGCAATTATTTCAGCCGTGCGCGGTTCTTCGAGCTCACCCTTTACGAGCGCAAGTTTCGAAACTGCTCGACTGCCGACGTGCAAACATTTTCGCGCGCGCGAGAGGCTTGCGTTCGAAGCAACGACCGACTCGGCTGGTTTTCAAGCCTCCTCGTCCTCCTCTTCCTCCTCCTTCGCCCTCTTTCCCTCGCTCAGCAATATCCTCCAGTTATTTAACATTTATTACCAGCCGCTGGTCGAAAGTTACGCTGGAAATTAGACGACTTCGAATTTTCTATGCTACAGGCTTAGTTATTTCGTAATTACAAAGCGGAGGGCAACTCGACGTATAGACACGGACATATACAGGGTGTTTCGGTACTCTAAAATAAGAAAAAGGCTTATTTTTGTAGGCTTTTCTAGACAGACATCTTTATTTGTCAGGCACTTTCAACGCTATAACTGTTTATTGTATAATGCTATAATTGTCGACGCTATAATTGACCTTTCAAAAAATTCTCGTACTTTCACTTCAGGGTTTTTCCCAGGGTTCGTGATGACCTGGCTCAGACGCCTTTTCTTTTTACCCGTCCAGAATCAAAAATATTGTGGGATTGGAAGGTTGGGCGGAACAAGTAAATATGTAATCGGCGGGTAGGTGATAGTAAATAGATTTAATAACTTAAATTATGCAAAAATACGCTATTTCTTACTACGCTAGGTTTCTCTCTACGCGACCGCTCCAACCACACTGTGCTTTCTTTTTCCTTTTCAACGTCCTCACCCCCAATCTCTCACACTCTCTCTCCCTCGCACACACACTCTCTCTCTCTCACGCTCTCCCTCACTCACACCGTAAACAATCACCCTTAAAACTAAGCAGGCCCGGTCCTGCAGGCCGTTCGTGGCCCAAGAGGCTCGGTCATAAACCGCCGGTGCTCCTCTTGCCGTCGCACCCCCCCACAATATCAACGCAGGACCTGGACAAACCGTCCCAGCCACAGTTGACTCGAGGTCCCTTCTCGATCTCGCACCCTCGAGGACCAGGACACCGTGTGCACCCGCCAATTTATCGCTAAAGATCTCTATTTTCTTATTTTAACTTACTGAATCTATCTCCGAAGTTATGCCCACATTTTCAGAAACACCCTGTATATGTACAGAGCGCGTATATGTGATACGCGTGTAATTAGAAAAGTCCTTGAATTCCTACAAGCAGAGGCTGGTGATTGATCGTGCGGCCAGCTTAAATGAAGCGACTGACCGGCTGGTGGCTCGTAATTATCGAGAGACTCGGTTAATTGGCTTGACCGCGCGGCGCGCGGCGCGCTTGTGCCATTCTCAACGCGTACACCCCCCTCCCCGCACGTGCTACTGTAATTTAAAGTAATGCAATCCGGTTTCTAATTAGCGTTCTCTATTAAAACGTCCAGAAAACTGTCGAGGTCGCAGTTCTGCGCATTATGCGCCCACTCCTCTCGCGATTTTTCACCTGGACCCCGTAATTAGCTTCATTAGAGGATCGATCTAGCAGGAGCGTGGTTTCATTTTGCACGGTTCGTGGGTTTTACGGTTTTTGCATCACCTCTGTCGATCTGATTGAGAGTTGCACGATCGATCAACGATTAGTTTCGATGGAAATTACCTCGTTCGGTCGTTTGCAAGTCTGTTGGTTTCCTTTTTCCAACAGAAATTCGTGTAAGCTTGCAGAATTTCAGATTAGACTGTTTCTCACAACGAAAAGATTATTACATAGTATAGGTAACTAGAGGATATGATTCAATTTTTATATTCTATCAGCAGATGATGCTATTTGGCATCGAACTGTGGCGTTGGAATCACAATTTGTGGGGAAATTCTCTGTGTCGAGGTACTAGGAAAGAATTTACACGGTCCTCAGTTGCTTCAATAGATATATTTTTTACACAAAGAATACTTAACGTTTACGCTTGCTAATATTACTAGATTCAAACTGGGACTATTCTATATACGTACATATAAAAGAAAGGAATAAAATTCACTAAGTATACGGCACGGTGGCACAAAACGGAAGAACGCTTTTTCTAGATACTCTAAGCACGTCGCCAGTGCTGGAAGCAGAGGCCGCCAGTTTTTTATTTTCCAAGCGTGAAATTTACTATTGGAAACGAACCTTTCGGGACGGCTGAGTGGACATAGAGGACGCCACAGAACCGAATATCATCTTCTGTTGTAGATGACGCTAGGTGTCCAATAAATGTCACCTAACCTAATCAATAAAACTACACGCTAAACAAGAATTACAGTTAAGATTTAAGAGACGATAGAGTGGAGTTGTAATTAAAATTTACTCGAGGAAAGAGGAAAATATTACTTTTCACGGTAGTTATATGATTCGATAGAGTTTGTATATAGGATGATGTGCTGCAAGTAGAATGAGACTACTTTGTGTCAGACAGGCCGTTAGAGTGAACACCGTTCGTTACAAGTAGCACACACAGTATCACAACAGCGTGGAAGTGATATTTACGGAACTTCGTATGCGATAAGATAGAGATTGTGATAATTTAAAAATTAGTTTATGTTATAAAAATTAATACTATGCTGTCCGGTTGTACCACGTTTGTGTCGCATGCAAAACTACCAAATAAATGCCAGTAGCACTATTTTTGTTTCACGAAAAAGTATATCTATTGTAATGAAAAAGCTTACATTTATTACCACATATTCTAAAAATTTCACGTAAATCAAGTAACAGTATCAAGCAAGAGTTATTAAAATTGTCAAGTTTTACTACGATATTATAATTAAAATACGAACGATCGCGCGAAAAAGGATAACGACAGATGGTAGATTCTACGTGAGATATACCAGCGCCAGACGAAAGATTTTCTATTTCACGTACTATCACGTCGAAGTATTAACATAATTCACAGTCTCCTTCGATACGCGTTGCTCTAAAATTTTTTAGTATCGTTTTCGTCACTGAGAAATACAAACCTATCCAAAATTGGTATCGTGTACGCCAAACGTTTTAAAGTGGTATTTCTATATGATAGCTCGAAAAAACCAAAAATTAGATTACTGTGACACAACCTGAATAATAAATAGTATTACGAATTGTGACGAGGAAAGACTGGTATACGATTTAATTGAAGAAAGAAGAGTATATCTTCGATTAGTGTGCGATATCAGTGTTGGTATAGTCTTACAAAGCAAAGTAATTGAAGATACTATTTTCAACGTGTTCCGAGAGGAATAATTATTTGAATATTCTCGCACGTAATATTTCCAGGTTCGCTTTTGAGCACGTTATCAAGAAAGGATGGAAGAGACGCCTTACAGAGAACGAAAATATATTTCGTATGCCTCGCAGATATTTCACTCTACTGAAAAGGCGGACATGCGCTACCTTTTGCTTACCTTTGATCCACCTGGGTTCAAAGACCACAGTGTCCGTATAATTTGCATTAATATTTGTCGTGATAGAATATTCCATTAAATAAAATAGAACATACATTAAACTTCTCCGGTGTTCCCATTATTTTTCATCGAAATTTCTAAATTTCTCATAATTTTTTAAATATTAACTCAGGTTAGGTTTGACAGTCGCCAAGAGAATGTCACATCGGTTGTTTACAATTTTTAATAATTTCAAATATTACGTTGTCCGGAAAGTTCATACCGATTTTCGATAAATAATATTTAAATATATTACGATAAATAAAATTAAATGAAAACGTGTAGTTTGCATATATTCTGAAAGATTATTTTTTCACGTGTCTTTTGAAAGTCTATTTGTTATAATTACTAATTTCATCTCGGTGTTATACTGCTTTGAAGATGAAAAGAAATAGAAAAGTACTGATAAATCGTTAAATGAGATATGCAATGTTTAAAAAGACGGTAGCTTATCAGAAAAAAATTGTTCGCAGACTGTGAACAAAATCTAAAGCTAGGGACTTCTATCTTAAAGAAAAAAAAAAATAAACAGCTTTCAGAAAAAAGGAATTTTTTAATCCTTTGACTATTGTTGGCGCCTATAGGCTATAAATTTGTTTCTCACCCTACTGTTATCGCCTTTCCCCCCGAATTCTACTTATTAGACGCTTCCACTGTCATTTGACGAAACAAATTTGAAAATTATTAATCTTCAAACTTTCGAAGTCAGTTTGACAAATTGCACATTTACCTTTCTACCGAAATCTGTCGTGGCGAAAGAATTAATTACTAAAAAAATGAAAAACTGAAGAGCTAAAAAGTACATATACCTTACAAAAGAAAAGAAATTAGTGCTTTGAAGTACGTAAATTGGCTTACTTACTTAACACTAGGTTTACGGGACACGTCAATTTGACGGATTTGAGATTTCACGGGAGAAATGATAAAAACAATTGCTATTATTTCCCAGCAACTTTTTCTCACTTTTATTTATGGAATGATACGAAAATATATTCGAATTTGTAAATACGTTGGTAATATACAATTATGTTGTCTCTAACAAATCGATTTCTGGAAGGAAAAATTCGGTTTCTGGTTCACGCAAGAAAAGCCCGTAAACCTAGTGTTAAATGCTAAAGTGTTCTTTATCGTTGATAATTCAGTTTTCAACAAAGAAACATTTCCTTCGGGGAATCCCATACAGAAAATATTTCAGGAGATATTTTCCGCAGATAAAGAACCGCGAGTTTGTTTAAAGAGTTCGATACGGGATCACGAAGTCACAGACGGTGAAATTTTTCAACAAGACGTAGAGAAAGCCGTGGGTGAATGGTAATTTTTCCTAGTCGCGGTTACATCTTATCCGTTCATTTCGAAATATAATTGCCTTCTTGCGACGATTTTTCTTCCCGGCCTATCCTGTCAGACATGGGCACACGCGGTCGTGCATACGCCTTAGATAAGGACGATTATAGGCCCGCTCATTACCATTTTCCCTCACGCCGGCCTGACCATTTACGACGCTGGAATAATGATGCAATCAAAGTCAACGACAGGCGCCCCCTTATCGGCTACCGGGACAAGTATTTAAACGTACACCGTTGCTTCCGCACAATATGGTCGCCCGTCCTTTCGGAACCGACCGTCTAGATCTCTCGAAGTAATCGGATGGCCAGCAGATGCGAAGATACTACGTACACCTTCGTCCGTTTTATTGCAACGGTGCTGTTATTTGAAATTTTATTTCTTCAATTCTACTCGTTCTTCTATTTTATACTGTTATTGGAAAGTGAAGTTAGGAATTCGAGTCCTTCGCACCATTTTTTTGGAGATATTTCCACATTTTTACTTTGACTGCTGCTGGTATGTTCGCGTAATTTCGTTCAACCAGCGCTTTTCGGCGTTATATATTTGTGATTTTATCGACACAACCAGATGAACAAAGGATACATCGATTCTCGTGTAAATAACCAGTGATAAAATACAAATTTAAAGATCAAAGATAGTCGAGGACACGTTTACGCTGTTTCTTCTTTTTTTTTTAATTCCGTTCGTTTTTTTGTCTTCCAAAATTTCCCTTCAAATTTGTGAAAAATACTGGCGACAAGATTCACTGATTTTCCCGCGAGTAATGAACGATGAAATGCAAATTTAAAAATCAGAAATGACCGACGACACGTTTACTCCGTCGCTTTTATTTATTTATATGTTTGTTTTTAATTCGTTCAGTCTCTTTGCCTCCAAATTTAAAATACCACTGGCAAGATTCTCTGATTTTTACGTAAATAACGAGCGATGAAATACAAATTTCAAGATCAAAGATAATCCAGGACGCGTTTATTCTAGTCATTTTTTTTTTTATTTACTCGATTTTTTACTCTCAAACATATTTTTCCATTTGTACAAGCTTGCAAACTTGTGAATAATACCGGCGGCGTGTGTGAGCTTTTTCACGATAGGGGCAGCCGTCAAATTGTTAAACACGTGTAAATGTTCTCTTAAAAATAGATAAAATAACAACAAAATTGTACATACGTTATGTATATTAACAAATTTCGTTTGATCACAATTTGACATGTGTTAAAGAGCATACCCGTTAAAAATTTGACGAAGTATGCTGTAAATATCGTGTAAAGGTCCGGGGATTTCGCCATGAATATTTGCTCACAAGAGGGTACACAAAGTAAGGCAATTTTTTCCCTCTATCGGCGAGGGAATACTCTAACCCCTCGAGGGGAGAGAACATTTGACGACTTGGCAACGGAAACCTTTGAGTAACGAATAGAACGTGTCGCGAAATTACTGTGACATATGACGAGGAAAAATGTATACAAATAGAATCAAACAGACAATAGCTAATCTCGTAAATATGTTACTCATCCTTGTCCTGTCTTTTGTATTACTTCCTATCGCATTATTAAATTCCTTCAGTACGTTTTCCATAATTACTATCTTTACACAAGAGCTCTGAACGCTCGATATTACGTTCAACATTCTTACACACGTCCAAACAATTTTACAAATGTTCTCAGGGCGAAAGAGGATCACGCGGTTTTTCTCTTATATCTCGAAAAAATATTACGAAAACAGATCGTTACAGTGTAAACAGAAATATGAGAAATAACCAAAACGGAGTGTAATCGTTACAAGAAAAAAAAAAAATGATCCAGTGCAATCGTTAATATCTGTTTCCATATTCGTACGCGCCTGGCGTATTGCTTTTCGCATGTCAAAGGTCGGATATTTCCGGGCTGTTTTATAGGCGAAGTCTGGTAGAAACAGTACGGACAGAGAAAATTCAGACAAAAATTGAAAATGTTTTACACGGGTTATACCGTGGTAGAAACGGAAGAGGAGGGAAACAAAAACACGTTAGAGGAAACGGTCAGTTTGCTCGGGTCGTGATTTGTTTCGCGCTAGCGCAACTTACTCCACCTGCCCGCGAAACTACACGAATTCGTTTTTGTCCTACGCTTTTGATTTATAGGTGGCGTCCGATGTTTTCGTTGCGTCATCTCCCCCAAAGCAAGAAAAGCTTCGAATTCATCTGACGAAAATCACCGCTGTATTACCAATGGAAACGGTTTCGTACGAAACGCTTTTAAAAGCTTCAATTTTATTCACTTTCAGCGAAAAGAGGGTACCTCAGTTTGGAAAAACTATTTTGCTACTTTACTTTGTCAAGCTCTCTCCGTTTACTTAAGAAACACCATAAAACCAATAATCTATTCTCTATATTCTCCCATTTTTTCACATTCCAAATTTAACTCCTTCTTCAGTAACTTAATCAAAAACAAATAACCAAGTGTTCAATCAGTCCAAGCACTGAACGATCAACCAAGATGTTTTTTCACACTGTAACGATCGAGATAATGTACTCAAGCCTCGTTAAAAGGTATCCAATTTTTTCTCTCGTGATCTAAGTTTGCAACAGACCGCAAACTCGACGCGAGTACACGACAGTCAAGGCGGACGAAGATCTGAATGCGCGACGTGGAAACAGAGTAAGCATCTCTGTAAAAATTGTTTAATTCCACGGAGGGATAAATTCGACGGTGGCGATAAACATTCAGGCTGAGGGAAAGTAACCGTGGAAGAAGGGAAAAAATACTGGTGTCTGTGGGAAAACGGCAAGGCGGCCGAGTAAATAGACGAGCGAAGAAGATAGGTTAGGTGAGAATTAATTAGAGAAAACAGAACCACTGGAAACTGAGAGTAGAAGAGAAAGAGCTACCTGGTGAAACAAGGAGGCAAATGGATAGAAAGACGCAGAGCTGCAAGGAAAATAGAATGAATCGAACGTGGGATAAAGTAAACAGAAATAGTAGCTGCGAGAGATCGAGAAGAGAGGGAGGGAGAGAGAGAGAGAGAGAGAGTCTCCCGAGAAAAACGGAAATCGAAAGGGAATCGAGGAGTTAGGGGAAGGAAAAGGAAATGGATGAAACCTTACGATTCAATCTTGTTTTTCCTTTCTTCCGTCGACAAGCAGAGAAAAGGAGTAACGGGATCCATGCGAGAGCTCTGCGGGCATGGTGCGCGCTGGTTAAAAACTAAAAGATACGTCCCGGGCGAAAAATTAGACACGGCAGTGAGCGGACAAAGGACGAGAAAAGTGAGAAAAGTGAGAAAAGTGACGTGGAAACGGGAAATGAAATTGGACAGGCGAAGACGGAGAGTGAACAGGAAACAGATGCGTGCAAAGTGACGGACGGTTGGTCAAAGGAAGTGCGCGTTTCGAATCGGGCAAATCACGGGACAGGTGCATCGCGATAAGTGCTATTCGTTAAACGAAACCTACATCGCTCGGTGTTAATTACTTAAGTGTCGGGATCGGTTTTCGTACGAACGACCACCTACAGACACGATATTTGAACCAACGAGGCGCACGGCAGATGATCAGATAAATTACCCGGAATAATCGAAAACGATCCGTCAACATCATCTGATTATTTTGGACAGCGTATTTTAGACGATACTGCGTCAGTCGAAGATGGAAGTTCGTCTCGATGTAAGTGCTTTCGACTTCTAATTCCTACGCAAAGAAAGGAAAGAACGTCTAATTGGCCTGATCTATTTGCTACACGAGAAACCTCGTTTATTCAAGTAACGATAGTTGTTATCTTCAGATAGATAGGGAATAAAACGTTGAATCGTCCTTTAGAGTTTTCGTTTAATAAAGACGCGCGATTGGTAAGAAAGAACGGTCTCATAATCCATAAATGATTGCCACCTCGCTACAGATCGTCGCCGGAGTTAGGTTATGTAATCATTCCCGAGGTTTCATTTTCGACGATCGGTTCATTACCACGAATATTTGCCTCTTCTTTTGATATCGAGTCTCTCCCCTCTTCTTACTTCATATCCGCGATACATCTCTGGGATTATACCCAACAGATATTAACGGAATCCACAATATTACGTCTTTGGTAGCTGTTTATCGCTCGATGGCGATCAATTTCAATATGCAGACATTCATCCCTAAAACGTGTGTAATTCCTACTTCTCTTTAAAAACACCTCGGAACGATCTAAGGTTCGAATGATAATCTTGCGACGGATGTTATATTTTTCTTTAGAGGCTGTGCAAGTAGAAGGAGGAGGGGATAAGGCCGGTAGGACAATTATATTCCATCAACGTCATAGCTGATAGGGTTTCAGGCAAGTCGGCGTAAAATTGAAATAGGGGTTGCTAACATTTGGCCGGGGCCGACTAGACGTGTCCGTGTGCGCGCGCGCGTACGTAATAGGTTTAGAGATGGAGCAGCCTTTATCTACTAGACGAGTATACACATAGGCGAGATAACGGTCTTTCGACTCAGACTGATATGCAGCCACGCTAAAACCGGCCTCCGCTTAAATATACCGGCTGATTCGGGGGTTTTAACGCGCTGGCTGATGTTAACGGCCTCCTGAGAGTAAAATAAGACACCTGCGGAGAGGTTATCGACGTTTGTTCAGTTATATACAGTCAGTTCAATGGGACTGGCGTGGAAAAGTATTTATTCGTTTGCAAATTCCTGTGGAATTTCTTAAAGCAAATGAAAGACAATATACACTTTTAGAAATCCTCGAAGAGTTAGTAATCTCGAGCATCCAATTAATCAAAGGAGCACACGGCTCACATATCTCAGAAAGGTCCATCGTAACGCTGTCAGTAGACAGCTTTTGCTCTCTGATACATCAGAGTGGTCCTTCGAGAAGTTTGTTAAACAAAGCCGGCACACCACGTGCAAACGCAACAAACCTCGAAGCCTGTTAACAACCACGAGTACTAAGGTAACAAGTGTATAGAAACGCGTCAGTGCTGCATGAGATAAGGATAAAAGTACATTACGTTGTGCTAGCCATCGTACATGTAGTTGCATAAAAAAAGAAAGCGTCGATAATACTGTTACGTTAGTAATGACAGGCTTTAGTTACGAGATTATCATTCACGTGAAACGAATGCACGTGGAGTAGATACTCCGCGTGAATTGAGGGACGGGTTTATGCCGAATGTAATTTAAAAATTTCACTAGGACGCCAATTCAAACGGGACTATCGTATTTTCCCGCTTTCTCTCTATTTTCCCGCGGACCGTACAATGGCCGTCATAAAACTCGTAAATAACGGGGTTATATAGACACCGGTACTTTTTCCACTGTACGATGCCCCGTTTTCGGCACACCGCGTTACGATTTCTTTGACTTTTTACCGCGATCTGTTTTTACGTCCTGCTTGTTCCCGTCGATCGTCGTAAAACTCTCCTGCTGCATACCATCTGCCTTGGAATATCTCCTCTTATACGGACATGCAAGCTTTTTGCGTAGTAAAGGAAGAATGTCGGAGAAATCGTAGCAATAACGAGACAAAGTTTGCCTTTCCTTTAGAAAACAGACCGTTTTAGTAACGTTGCTGAAGTATTCTTCGTCGTATTCCGTTTCGTAGAATACTGTTGCGTTCAGTTGTGGAACACCATAGAACCGTAATGTAAACGGTTGAAAATTCAGAGGAATAAATTGTTACAAGATTAACAGAGATTCGTTCCTTAGTTGCCAATCAGTGCATATGTTAGTTGTCACTGTACGCGTGGCAATTAACCCATTTGCATCAAAGCGTGTAATATTCCGCGAGCCTTGACTGTCCTATATCACCGAGCGCGGAATATTCCGCAAGCTACGATTGTCGTTTATCGCCAAACGTTAAAAACTCTGCGAACTTCTCGTGAATAATATATAATAAAATTCGGCGCTTTTAGCGCATTATCAGCAACCAGATTTTTCTCTTTAATTTATTACTATACGTAATTTCTAAGCAAAGCTGAAGGTAAAACACTGGTTGATGCGCGGTGTTACGGACCGATTGGCCGTTGAACGTGTCTGATGCAAATTAGTTAACTGTACTTGTAGTCAACTATGCACGTATTGTTTAGACTGGTCTGTAAGAGTTTGATAAATAAAATGAAAGCACTATCCGTCGTAGTTCTACTTGTATGTACGAAAAGTAATATGAATAAAACGTATAATACAAATATAAGACACTTTAAATGTTAACGTTTCAAAATATTCTACGGTATACATCGTCCGATACCTATAGAAGTGTTCAATCAATATTGATTTACAGTGCTGTAAATTCCAATGCATGCAAACGAATGTGCAATGCATTCCTCGGCGATTCCTACTGCGAAGGGTTGCCCATCGTAAAAAAGGAAAAAATCATATAAAGCCGTGTAAATAAAAAAAAAGAAAACAAGAAAAAACGGATCGATCGTGATTGAAGGTACTTTATAACAAAATTATTGCGATTCACGGTTTCTATCGAACGTCGTCGAACAAGAAACGTTCCACGGCGTTCGTCAAATGCTCGCTGCTTTCTCTTCGAAATACCATGCGTTACTGAATTCGTACAAAAACTTTTCCAATATCGTACCTTCAATTTCCCTTTGAACATTGTTCATCTAAATAACAAGGTTTGACAGGGAAGATAAATTTCACACGATAAGGATTAAAAAAAAGAACACGTTTCATCAAGTTGATGTATCCGTTGAATTCAGCGACACGAAAAATGTCTCGAATCACGAAACACTCGCGACAAACACAATCAGCAGAACAATTCGAAGCCGTCGAAAGAGAAGGGAGACATTGTACGGAAGAAATAGGTTAGGGAACAAGTCGAAAGGTTAAGAGGCAGGGCGTCGAGGAAACAAAGCGTTCGATCAAGAGGGTTTGACTCGCAGACTCTCGACTTCTGGTATTGCCTCGGACCGGCAATTTCCTCGGGAATCTAAAATGCAAGTAACAGTCTGTTTACCTAAATTACCATCTATCTACAGAGAGGAGAGCTACGAGGAAGAAACACTTGGAGGTAAACAAATAGAGGCAATAGCGAGTGGGGGGGACGAGAAAGGGAATCGTAGGTGGCGCAACGAGTCAGCCGATTCGAGTTTCGTGTTCCATTACACCAACGGACCAAAACGTCTCTACAGTGCCGGACAAAATGGCAGAACGTTTGATGTATTTGTATATTTATACATATATATACAATTAAGTATGGGAAACGATACAAAAATGTAATGGAATTAAAAGAATTAATTCATAAAGTATTGTTACAATTCCTAATCGCTTAGTAGATGTTTCGCTAATATATTAATTTCGAATTCAAAAGAATATTTCTGTTCAAACAATTGTATTTTTTAATAATCTTCTATCATTTTGTCCGACTAAAATCCATACATGTTCCTATTATTTTCTCTAACTTCTTTCGTGTATAAGATACAAACTTGCAATTCTATATAGATACTTCGAAGGACATATCTAATATATAGGGTGAATAATATGTACATACATCCTATTGTGTTATATGAAATATGCAAATATATCAAACGTCCTATCATTTTGTCTGGTACTGTATCTGACCAAAGCTTCGAGGATTTAGATGTGCCTTTGTATATCGGTCAGGAATACGTCGTTATGTCGAGGCGAGTTTACAGTAGAACCCCAACTACGTGAGCTGGGTGAAATCAGCGAGAGCGTGTATCTTCGACAACGTGTAGCGGCATTTCAGATTCAACCTGGTTCGCCCTCGAACCAAGTCAAATCGCGTTCCTTGCGATACCTCAGCTAGATAACAACCTCCTACGAACGAACAGGAGGGATACCCTTAAACGCATTATAAATACTTGTCGCCTCGCATCTGCTTGATTCATCGCTTTCTCCCTTCCTTCCCTTCGCAGTGCTGTGTCACAGAGACGGTGGAATATTACAGGAGTCGAAAATTCCGATCGCACCTTTGGCTGATGGAGTTATGCTCGCCATGCGGTCGAGAACTTACCATCGAAAGAAAATGACAAACCAATACTGAACATAAGATCTGTCTTAACAGTAAGGCAGGCTTCAGTTGTTGATATTTCTTCGTGTTGAGATCGTAGTATACTAGGTCGTTGAACTCGTTTTGATATTATTATGTACTAAAAAAAAATGTGTAGTCCCATTGAACCCCTTGCTTTGAAAAGAAAAATGATATGCCTATTGAATTTGTACTTTTGCACAAATCTCAGCTCAAAGACCGAGGATCGCCAAATACAAATCGTGACTTTTTTTCATATAAAGGTGCTTTGGAACAGTGAATAGCTGAGGTTAAAAGAATGAAGCTGTTCTTCATATTTCATGAACCAATTTCTTTTTCCTATTTTTTGTTTATATTGCATTTTGTAGCCGACTGAAGGCCAATTAATTTTCTTTCAAACATTTTTTTAAATCTAGCTACCGGAGGTGCCTGAAAAATCGTGGCAACGGTTACGTGGGACAGTCTGTATAAAGAAACTTGACCCTCCTGTTATTAAAACCTTTAATTCTGAAAATATAACGAAAGTATACCTCTTTAATGTGTTGCTGTAACAGTTTCCCTTTACACAACCTCGTGGCAATATGCACGGTAAGTTTAATAAACTGGAAACATTGCGGTATTCGTGTTTCTCGATATTGCACGATCACGTAGTATATAACCAACCAGTTTTATTACCAACATTGCGTATTTATGCAAAAGTTCTCTGGTGCAAGTATGTTGATGCTTCTGCATAGATAGTGCAACCGGGTGTCTATCATACACGTGTCGCTAGCTGGATAGATATATCCTAGATTCGTTGCGGTTTAAGAGTCTTGACACTTCGGGGACTTGCTGTCCTGAAATTTACGGAGTGAAGCGTGCGACCGACGTGTAACCCGCAGATGGTAAGATATCGTGACTGAAAATCGATGGTCGCGTATCGGTGAAAACGTCAGGCAGCGTAACGCAACGTTAAACGCCGATAGGCTATCTCTTCGTTTCGGGAAAAATTGCGAATTCGGCAAAGGAACCAGCCACGCTCCGGTTTTCCACAGATCTACCGGCTCTTCTGCTTCGCTCCTCTCGGCTGCCTCTGTGTTTTACACGAATCCGACGAAAGTTCCGTCTTTTTCTTCCAAGAGACGACGATGACTCGGATGAAAGAAGACGGACAGAGGAAATTGAATAGAGCCGGAAGACGGGCTCACCCGGTCTCCCTCTCTACGCGGGTGTCTTCTATAATAGATAATACAGTTGGGAAGAAGACTGTTACGAGCAAATATTTTCATGCCTAGGAAAGGAAATTTGACAAAAATATTTGAATATGTGAAAATATTTGAAAAATACTTGGAGCCACGTCGAGTGCTCCATGCGTGTTAAAGAGTTTTTACATGTTTAATCGAGTTTCACTTCATCGTCTGAAGAATTCGAAATAGCTTCGTTCGATAGTCTCGTTCCAAGAAAAAAGAGGAAGCTAGCTTAGGTTAGAAAATTAATGCTTACCTGATTAGGCTTTAACTTTGTATCTTAGTTTAACTTTATAGCTTAAGTCAGATTTCTACTGTTTTCACGTTTCTGTGATTAGAATAATGTTTCTCCGGGAAGACTAGCGACACTCACCAGGAAGAACCGCCTTAAAGTAGTTAAAATTTTCAATTTCTTGGCTCATCGAGCAACCGTCGAATCACGTGATTCTTCTGTATGATAAATGAGGAGGCAGTCAAAGTTTCCGTCAGTCTTGACATCCTCCGATTCGGTGAAAGGAAAGGGAAAAAGTAGGCGGAGCTAGAGACGGGAGAGGGTCGAAGGAAAGAAAAGTAAAATTCAGTTATCGGGCATTGGAGTAAGAAGTGAACTTTGCCGTTTGCTCTAACGTCAATTAAAGGACCGTTTCTCTTCCCCTTTCTTTCCAACAGGACGAGGTCTTATCAATCCTTTTGTTTCACGGGTGACAGCGGACAGAAAATAGAGAGCGTAACCGTTTGCTATGTCGTAACTTACGCTTAATTCGTGTACTTGGTGCAACGTTATTTATAAAAGGCTCGAGAAGAGCTAGTAGTAACTAGGAAAGGTAAAGAACAGCTTGAAAACTTTACGTGTACTTTAACTGACGTGACGTAAACAGTTATGGACTAAGTGTAAACGAAACTTCTTCTCTAATCCTCAATTACTAGCATTCGTCGCGCGAAAGTAATATCGAGTGTGATAACGGTGAATTGTATTTGAATACAAAGGGTAAGAATCGTATAATAAAACACGTTTTGTGCTTTTTTTTAATTTATAATTGAAGTGCATAACGTGAAACGATGTATCATAGTATACGAGGTTCTACGGTTATGTGATTAATCGAAAAAAGACAGTATTACGTTCCTTGAATCTTTTTCAACAGCACTCTCTGTAATTAGCGACGAGTACAGTTGATGTCACTCGAAGTCTATAGGTGTACGTAACAAATACTCTTGTAGAAAATACAAAAGTCTCCGGTAACATGAGCTACGGGAAATTTCGTTGCAAGGGAATTCTGCTTGCTTCGTTAAAAAGAAAAAAAAAGAAACAAGAAAGAAAAAGTGTTGCAAATGTAGTCATATTTTTAAGACAGATTATTATAAAGTAGAAGAAAAATTACTAAACGAAATTTATAAGCTCATCGATATTTTTTTATACACTGAGTTGGATTAGCTGAAAAAAATGACGGTGATCTTAAAATAACCTTCACTCAAAATGACTGTCATCGATATTTTTTTACATACCGAGTTGGATTATTTAAAAAAAAGAAATGTCGGTGATCTTGGAATAACTTTCGTTCAAAATGATTTAACGCGAATTCTTTATCATCTACCCTACTCTTTCTCGTAAAACTAAATAATCATATAAACCCATTAATGTCTTCCTACTTTCAACAATAATGGAAATCAATTTAGATGTTCATTAATATGAGACACTCTTTATTTAGCACACTTTGAAAGTGAATGGTAGTATGTAATAATTTCGCGGATGTTTTCATCGCTGAACTTTTCCAAGACAGTAGATTCGTTTCTCTTTATCGAAAATTCGTCGGCGAAATATGAACGCGGTCATTTGAAGTCGATACACTTGACGTGAGAGCATCGATTGACACGCGCGAATATGTTAGAGAAGTTCGCGCGTCGCCCTAGGCGTTGGTTGGCAGCCGTGTCATGAAATATTCAGGATACAAATGACACGTCGAATTGGATCGCGAACACTCCGGTTAATAAGAAACTTTCTAAACCCTAATGCATTTAAATTGCCTCTCCTTTACCTTCTCCTCGAGAAATTTAAACCGTTCGGTTACGCTCATTTTACTCGTCGACGATCACGTTCGTTGTTGTTTAATACCTGTATAACTTGCCAATATTTTTCCATCGATTGCAATCGGAACTTTCATTTTGCATATTCGACTAATTGAACATTTCTTTGCCGCGGTAAACTCGGAATGCTTGAACATTTCAATCGATTTATTCCTCGTCGAGCGAATTAAGTGTCAGCGTACAACAGTCGGTGAAAGAAATATTGCGAAGTAGTAAATTAAACTATTAAGTAAAATTCCATTCTACACGCCTGTCTCTCAATTTACGCGTGGTATCCGTTCCACGTGGATTTGTTTCGTGAAAATCGAGCAAATAAAGTCTATCGGTATAAGAGAACAAATATTGGAAGTAAAAGCTAGGACATATAAGTTTGAGAAATGCATATTTATTTCAAATAATTTAAAAAAAGTAATGATCTTTCAGAAAACAGCCTTATCGATGCTTTTCTATGCAAGTACACATACTCTGACTAGCACAACGTAATATACTTTTATCTTTATCTCATATAACACTGTCGAATTTCAACATCACCGAATAAGTTACTGTATACACTTGTTACCTTTAAAACTTCTAGAAAAATATATTTTCTGACCGTGTAAATTAAGATGGCGCGTAAAAACTGCCGCGCAAATTGTGTTATAATTTACCGCGTAAATAAAAGATGGCGCGTAATTAACGAACGAGCGAGTGTTACTTGTACAGTTGATGGAGTTGATTACGAAATGAATTTTTCAATGTAGCATGTAAAAATACTTCTGTTAACAACGAGAGAATACAGAGAATGAGAAAGCTCGTTTGCCAGGTTATTAATGGGTCGAGATTTTATTGCCACGATGCCGAACCGACGCGTTTCTCATGAGCGCGTTCGCTACGTGGCCGCAAATTAAATCAAATCTGCCGGCTTTCTTGTATTTACGCAGCCAGGTGTGAAATGCCTCCGCGCACGCATCCTTGCGTGCCTCGCAGCTCTCACCTGGCAGCCATTAATTCTTAAATCTCGAACCGTTCCTTGCTGTTGGAACGCCCACCCTCCGAGGAAAGCCTTGAGTCGTTAAGTGTACCTCACCGCTGTTAGATAACCGAACAAGTTTCGTTTAATGTTATCGACTCGTGGCTGGTTTCGTTGCACGTCAGAGAATTAGAATAACAACGTTCGGGGACTCGATCGTAGCATACTCGCAGTTTGAGTTAGATATAAACCGGATTTTTTTAACAATACTGAAAATAATTTCTTAAAAAGAACAAAAGATTCATTTCTCTACAAATGCCCCGCCTTTATTTCTACACTTTTGCCATCGAATTGGCAGATTTTTATACCCTTCACAATGTAAAGAGGCCTCGACCTGATGGTATTATAACCATAAAGCACGAAGTATTCGTTAGTCGCATTTAACCACCATAAAATCCACAATTTTGACAGCTGAAACCCTTATACCTACGAATTATTTAAACTACCACCACCACGGCTAGTAATAATCCTCTTCGAAATATTCAGTTAGACCAATCACAACACGATATAGTTTATAAAAGAGCAAACGCAATCAGACACGAGACAGATCATAGTAACAGTAACGAAACGAAACCTAACCTAACGAGCGTCTCCCGTTTCAACACCTAGTCAATCACGTCGACACAAGCGACGCTGTATACAGATACGGCACACATAATCCGGTTTATGTTTCACTGATTCTCGTATATTAGTGAAATATAGAACGTTCGGTAAAGAAGTTAGAAAATCTAGGTACGTGTGAATGAATATTCTCGATCGATTCATTTCACAGACATATCGATTACGCGTTCTTCCATAAGAGGAAGAAATCCCTTTAAAGTCGCGGGCACTAAGTTGCCGCGTGAGAAACTCGGAACTAAACTCATTTCCCTGGGATAACACGCTTCGAATCCTGTTCCCCGAGCTTACTCGCTAAACCGACCGGCAATAAATTTCAAGGCATCTTAATGCTTTTTCTCGAAGCTCCTCGAGATCAGGGAACTTCTATGCGAATGGAGAAATATTCGGTAACGAAACCGATGGAAATTCAACCGACTAACGTTCAATTAACCGTATTGAACTTTAATCAATGAAATATGTAAATTTATGATTTTTTTATGGATCTAAATGTTGCTGAACAAATACGATGAAAGTACATTTCTCATTTCGAGACTCGGAACATTACAGATCGATGGAACTAATTGTTGGTTGCGCTATGGCAATCTGGCAGCCAAAGACCGGATGGGAAATGATCAAACTGACGATCTGTGTAACGTAGTTAATCCTTCTACGATGTCGACCCGGTCGTCATGCGACTCGAAATGCCTTCGTTATTCCATATTAGCAAAGTACCGGCTGGATTAATCGGTGCAAATGGATGTATCGATTCATTCAATTAACGCGTTCACCCGACCGTTGAAATACGTGATTAATAGGGCCGGGATGTGTTTATAAGCGATCACATCTGGAAATGGCTTGTTAGAAGCGTATTTCCAACCCCTCTACTCCACGGTTATCCCTACCACCGCGCCACCTATCGTTTCGCCTAGCCATTATGCTGATTTGTTTATTTGCAGGATCGATTCATCGCGTATCCCGACGATTATTAACATTTCTACATCGATCGGGCTCGATGTGACACGCTGCAGGACAAATTGGAAGTTGGACTAACTTCGGCTAACGTACGCCAGCTTGAAAGCTGAATACATCGTTACAACGATGACATATATATGTAGCTGTGGAGGGTTTGAAATTTTGGTCAGACGAGACACTGTTGATGGAGTTGCAGTAAATGTGTGATTATCGGAGTGGTGTAAGAACATGTTGACCGTTCGTATTGTATTAACGTTTGATTAGATTTGAACGACAGTATGATCATCGTAATTTGAAAACAATCAAATCGTACGTGTCGTAATTTGAAAAGAAAGAGTGCGAGTGTAGATTTCAGATTTTAAAGAAATTTCTTTAACGTATCTGCAAAGCTACAGTTTTCAACGTTATTTACGTGTACGTTGTCTATTCGAATCCATAAGTCGATGTGAGAGTAAACAAATATGGCGGCAACAGTATTTTATCCGTCTCATTAAGAGGAACGAGAATGTTTAGGTGAAAAATCCTGGATGGAAAGTCTATTGGGAGATTTTCTACGAGCGGATAAATAAACTTCAAACAAATGACTAGATCTGTCGTTTCAAGAAGCGAGTGTAGAATTTTTGCCAGAAGATCGGTACAGGAAACAGATTTTCCGGCTTTTCTTTTTTTTTTTCTCCTTCTTTCTCCCTGGCACGTGAAACTGTACAAAGAGAATCTGTACAAAGCAAACTGAATAGAATTTCGTTTCATCTCTGTTCATCGGCTGAATTACCGTGGAACTAGGTTTCCTAACCCACTACGCCATTGTTTCGCCGAATAATTAAAGGCCGCGAGTTCCAAGTGTAATGAAAATATTGCGAAAAGAAAAAGCCGACGGAACTGATTGTAAATTTTTTAAACAAGCTTCCAAGTAGCAGCTACTCATACTCGAATAATGACAATTGTTCCTGGCATATATATATATATATATATATTTCAGAGTGGACGAGTCACGAAACGCAAAATTGATCAACAATAAGGCCAGCTTAATTTAGCTACTGACTCGTCAACCTGTCGTACATTCGACAAAATGTAATTAAAATTCGAAAAATCTCCGGAAGGCACAAAAATATATCATTGAAGGAAATTCTAGCCTCACTGTAAAAATAGAAAACATTAACACACGTATTTTTCCTTTTTTTATTCCCTTTGCAAACGTTCCTATTTCATACATACATTACGTTTCTTGTATCAACACAAAGGAAGAGGAAATAACATTAATAGAAATAAAAATTAAGACAAAAATCAACTTGGAGATTTCGATGCATTTATCGACAGTCCTGGAGTAATTAAATAGCTGCAGAGTTAGTTGTGTTCGATATGCTTGTAATCAACCTCGTGATTGGTTCTGTGGATTTGGTCTTATGGTATGAATAATGGCGTGGATGTCGATACGAATGTGACAACAGTGCGAATGGAGAATGGGGAAAAACAAGCGAGTGTGAAGGAAAAGAGAAGCGAAAAGGAAGCGAGAAAGAAGTGAGAGTGAAGCGTGTGTGAGGAAAAATTGAACAGTACATTATAGTTATTTGTAATAAATAAACAAAATCATAAAAAACCCACAGGTTCGAGTCTTGTCGTTTTTTGCACGTGATGTGCCAACTAATTCTACGCTCCAAGGACCACTCCAAATAACTGAGAACTATATTCTAATATAATAGTACAACCTTCAAAATACAATGATGTTTTACTATATGTTTGATCTGTACAAGATTGTACCTAAGTACTATTCGTTCTATCTAGAATGTTCTAGTTAAATGGGAGAGTTTGGGTCTCACCTAACCTCAAAGAATTCATTTAGATCGTCTTACTACGAGCCAGTAGATACTTTTCCCAGCCACTTTTTATTAACACAGCACGTGTAAGAGCAAAAGTAGCGTTACTTTGCATTACTGTCACTACTACTAACAAAAATAGACGCGTAATTGATACGTGTAAACAGACTTTTAGTTCTTGTCGATTGTGTGAATGCCGTGTGCAGGGGACGTTGGCACATAATCATCGAGAGAACCACTCGAGCGTACGTGATGTCGGGAAATTAGTGAAGCGTCTCGAGTCCCGCAAAAGGACTCGTCGGAGGGTCGACGACGCCCGGCCAAGGTCTACGTGACCAGATACGCAGAGATGTGGTTGGAGCCTCAGCTGAAGAGAGCAAAGTTTCTCCTCGTAGTAGACGAGGCAAGCAGACGGATGAACGTATAGTAAGAAGATAGATAGAGAGAGAGATATATATATATACACATATAACACGGTCATAACATGGCAAACACATAGATAAAGTAAATAAAGCAAAGTGTACTATATTTTTCTTGCTATATCGTGAAGCTGAAGAAAGGAGAAATAATTAATCGAGTCCTGGAATATGAAAATGTCTTTCTCCCAATTTAATTTAATTTATTACGTGTGACAAAATGATCAAAGGTTACTAAGATTTGCTATTCTTATACAAATTTGCAACGTTGCAATCATAGTGATATTTAAAAAGTAATCGTACAGATTCACTTTTGATAGTTATAAACTGTCACTTTAGAAAATCAATTGGAAAAACGTTTGAAGAGGTCTCAACCGAACGATAGATTTGATTTCCAGAGTAGAATGACGATTCATCCGCAAACAGACAATCGTGCAGACGAGCTGTAGTCGAAGAGAAAGCCTATATACAAGAGGGGAGAAATAGCGAGGTATGGTAACGTGGGTGGTGTTTACACAACGTTTACCGGGCAGGGTAATTACCAGCAATACCTGGTTCTCCGCTCGTGATACGAAACGCCTTGAACATCAATCACCTGGAGCTCGCGATACGAAACTCTGAAGTATATACGTCCGTGAGCCACGCGAATTCATCAGCTCGTACGCCAGTGAACAAAGAAACCACCGTGCGGGTTTCATACCGGCACGCATCAACGTGAAGAGTCGCGTTCACATGTTTCGAAGAGACGAACTTTCTTTTCTCTCTTGAGAGTCGAGTCAATGGAACACTTGTGGAGCACACGACGCGCCTCATCGACGTCCTAACAAAGGGGTCCGCGTAAGCGAATGAACGCATATGCAAGGCGGGGAATCTACTTTGAGGGTGAAACGACGTTTCGACGATCGTCGTGTTGACACGAGACCAAGTGTATTTAAGGGATTGGATATATATACAATGACTCCCATTAAAATTTCAACACATTTTGAAACAATGTAACTTTTTTATCATTGAACCAAATAAACCGAAGTCTCGCGAATTCTCGAACAGTCACAGGAAAAGAACGAATATGTACAAAGATTGATTCCTGATTACCAATTTTGCTTTTTTGTTCTTTTTTTTCGCCTGATTGGTTGCCCAATTAATTGGTAATCAGCGCGTGTTTAATCATGCCTTCAGACACTCGAGGATTTTTTTATTCTCTCGTTTGTTATTTATCAATTAAACAGAGATATTTTATGGTCGCGGGAGAGGAAATGAATTTTTTTTTCATCGGAGTGGCGTTGTGCGGGGCACTGAACGAATCGACTTCCATTTGTAAACTCAATTAGCACAGAAAACTATTAATTTCCCCGGAAAGTGGAATTAATCGAGCGCCATCGTGACGATAAAGAGGGGCATTAAATGCAGCCGAGCGTGGCCGCATGAGCTTGATGAAACTGAAATTGCAGCTTTTTACCGCAGCCCCACGTTTATCGTTTCGTTATTATAAATCCATGCTTTCACGAGGATTCTCTCTTTCTTTCGGGAAATACATTTCTTTTTTTTTTGACTCTTCTAACGTTACGAACAACGGGAAAACCAAAAAATTCGTAATTCGTTTATTTAAACAACGAATTAAACAGTTTTATTTAATAATATTCTTACAATTATTACAAGAAGTAGAGCAGAGTTACAGCAAAAAGAAAATAGGAAAAAGGTAGGTTATGTAAGTCTACGATCAAAGGGATAAGGTTAAATTAGGTTAGGTCAGATTACAACGAAATCACAATGTTCGAAAATTGAGCAATTGTACCGTACAATTTTCAAAAGCACAACGAGAAACGAAGACACAAATTTTAAAGAACCAAATTGAATGAACACTTCATCGATGGCGAATTATATTATAACTAGGATTACCGAACACGCTGCTCCCGAATCCCCGTTGTTCGGCCATAAAGGGGAATTATTCCCGCCGAGTGTTTCGCAATCGTTTTGCGGTTAATGAATTTCGCTTCTACCCAATCGAGCGATACTTTTTAGTACTAGAGAGGTGAATGGTTTTTTATGGTACTCTGAAAAACGATAATCTGCTGATTTCAGCGAGAAAGAGAGAGAAAAAGAGAGAAAGAAACAGGTAAACTGCAAAGGAAATTCGTTTTGAAAGAAATAAATTGGACAGATACACTAATATGTCTGTATGGATAGGTGATATTTAATCCAGACATGATCGGATTTACTTGCCCAATTGAGCTTGTTGCAGAACACCAAAGGAGCTGCAAGCCTAGATCGTATCTAGGAGGATCTTCTGTTTTATTCTCTAAATTTACACGATATAAACATAAATATTACTAAATGTTGCTCAATTAACAAGTAGATTGCAATTTCTATTTTCGTTGTGACGTGGCAGAGATTTTATAGACTCGACACACTTTCGCTACTTTTTCTTCTTTTCCTATTTTCCAAGAGAAACTGATGTATTATACAACATAAAATGAACATACATCTTTCTGACTAGAATTTGTAATATTACTAGACCCTTTAAGAGATTAAAGACAGTCTCGAAATGCTAGAAATAAATAGAATTCGAAGTTGAATGAAGTGTGAATATTTGATTAATATGTTGCAGAGGAATTTTTACAAGTCAAAGTTAGGTTTGGAAGGTATTGTGTTTAAAAGAGCACGTAACTGTCGATGAAAGTAATTTTGACAAGAATATGTGTTAATTGAACCGATTACCATGTGAGATATATTAATTAAACGATAAATTGCATGATCAACAGATGATCGATATTACGATTAAAGGACAGCTACGATATTTCTCTTATAAACAGTCCATGAACTGTAATTAAATCAGAACTACGAATTGTTTGGTAGAAAAACGGTATTTTCGAATTAACCAAGAGCACGAAATCGATTCAGACGTGTGAAAGTGGGAAGAGAAACAGAGGCTGACTTTCACATGCGGGACCCATAAATTCGAACAAAAGGGAGATAACTTCGAGTTCGCTGTTTGTTTTACGAATCGAAAAACGCTTCCATTTATCAAACTTTTATGTATTCCCCTTGACAAGGTACGAATAGAAAATTGATTTTCTAAATGAAATATCGTCCCGCCCTGCTAAACTTTTCGAGTGACACATAGTCGTTAAATGCATGAACTGTGATATTTATAGATGCATGCACGTTCGCTTGCACATTGTCAAGATGGCGTTACAGAGCAGATCTATGAAAGAATTTCCACGATTTACAGCGTCTTCTCTATAACAGAAATAATTGACGATTAAATCAATTTCAATCCTTTCGCTACGCCAGATTTCAATGGAAAGTTAGACGTTCCATTTTTCGTAAAATTTGTCGAATTGTCTTCGAAAGTTTAAACATTAATCATTTTAAATTGTGTAAAAATGTGAAATTTGTTTTGTTAAATTAGCAATCAATCAAACAGCAATCAAAGAGTTAAAAGCCCCGTATGATAAATTAACTCATGGGGGCCTAGAAAAATTAATTATAGGCCTGTTTCTAATGAACTTGGAAAAAGGAATTTGTCGAATTGTCCTTGAAAGTTTAATAACGAATAATTTTCAAATTAGTAAAAATGTAAAATTCGTTTCGTTAAATAAACATAGAGATGCACGATGAATAAAATTCGAGCCAAATTTCCAAAACGCCTATAGGCGCAAACAGCAGTGAAAGAGTACGAAATTTATTCGAAGACTGTCAGTTACGATAACCTATCCTACCATTTCAAATTTTGAATTATGAATAATATACTTGCCCCGATAACATTTCAAATACTTAACCTTATTACTAATTATTAACACAGTCATCGGAGTTAATGTGCTCCGCGTTCAGGTTAACTAATTTTCCCCGTAGAACCATTACATAATTCCCCCGGATGAAGGAGAAGAGAAGCAAAGGAGCTTGTCCAGGAAGTTTTAAATAAAGGCCAGCCGAGTAATTAATATTAAAGCACCTCGTAGAACGTTTCCGAATAATAAATCGACCATTACTTAAGAATTCCATTTGAACTCAAATATTCGCCGATTTCCTCGTTTCAACGAGGCTATTTTTTCCCGTGCTATTAACTAATCGACGTTGATCGAGAATTCGGTATAGAACGTGCATACAGAGCGAATTGTAAATGCCGGTAACGTGGCCTTTTTTAAGTAGCGGTTTCAATTACGAAGACACCTGTCACAGGAATTCGAACGATCGGGAAACCCCATTACGAAGACACGACCAATCATGGCGGGGGAATGGTATCCTAGTTCCTCTGGTTAATCGCTAGATGACAGTGGAAAAATTTATTGTAGAGATAAACATCGGATACGCGGAACAAATGCAAATTCTGGCGTCAGCTGCGAGTGTGATCGATGCATTTGTGACACGTGGTTCTTCTCCTAGCCTTTTCCCTCTCTGAAGTTTAATGGAACACGTGGAAATGAAAAAGGAAAGAATTAGTATTAATTTCTAGTTGTAACATAAAATGTTTGCTTGTAATCTTCGATGACAAACCAACGTTGTAAAATGAACAATTCTAACAACAATTAACTCTTTACGTTCCACTGACGCCGCTACAGCATTATTTAAAAATGTAGAACACAGCTCAATGCTAATTTTGTTTAAAATAAAGAAATCTATAAACATGTGTAATATTTTCTTTTCAACACGGAACTTTCGATCTTCAAAAGTTTCGTTGCAAAAGTGATGGTTGAAGTTGACGATCATGTAAATAAAAATTAAAATTAAGACAATTATGGTTTTTATGCATAAATCATTAAGTTCAATTAGAATAGAACATGACTAAATAGGTTAGATTACGATCATCTAGATCAGGTTTATGAATATTGAATTAATTTAGCTCAGATCAGGGCAAAATTGGAGAAATAAAGTTAGGTTATAGTAAAATTGGTTAAGGTTTGGTTAGGTTAAATTAGGTTAGACCTAAAATTCACCGTAGACTCTGAAAGTCACGTACATTTTAATTTTCACATTCTGTATAATGACGAGTAGAATAACATTTTTCACTTCGTCAGGGTATTCCCAAATGATTAGGATTGAATAATGCACGGAATTGGCTCACGGTCGATTGCACTTTGCACATTTATCCAGGTGAAATCTTCGCTGCTATCTCGGGATAGCTATCGAAAATTAATTTCACGCTTTGAAATGAAGAGAGAGAGAGAGAGATGGGAACGATAGGAGCGCAAGTTGATCGACAGAATGATCGTCGCGGAAGATTAATAGTCCGTGCAATTCTACCGATGGTAAATACGTATTTAAGGAAATCAACAATCCATTAATTCGCGAAAAATGGCTCGATCGATTGTCACTCTATTTCCAAACGCTTTTTAATGTAAGTGAGCGTTCTGTTCACATGCATATACAGAGTGTTTCATTTACATACGCGTACGTATGAGGAGAAAAGGCACGAATGCGTGATATAATCAGAATAATCAATGGAGAAATCTCGGGACACCGTCACTCTAGTAACTTTCCCGGAGATTAAGAGATTCCAAGTTTTCAACCGGAGTTTTCGCAGGCATCGAAAACAAGGGAAATGTGTAGAACAGTTGAGAATGGCGGTCTGTTATATTCCGCGGACAGACACCCGGGAAACTGGTCTGAATTGAAAAACTTCCGAGTAACTTTCCTCGGTTTAATTGCAAATTAAGGACGAAATTACCAGGCCTTTTTCTCCGGCCATAACTGCCGATTCATTTCGCTGATTTGCGAGAGGATAATTAGATTAGAGTATGCACCAAACAGATGAACTGTTATAAAAACGATTCATTTTTGAATAGGTGCATTTCGATTTTTTTTTTTTTGTTCAATTACACGGCTCTTGCTAATTTGTACAATTTTTACCCACACTTTTGAAACGCCCTGTACAAGTAGTCTCGCTAGCTGTTTTCGAAAGCTATGGTTCTCGTGCAGAGCAAGTAATCGTTGCGGTTTATTTCTCTTTCCGCGGATGAAAATTAATTTTAGAAAGAGTTGTATTAAAATCTCAGCTAAAGCCGTTAATTTCTTGCATTTAAAGCAACGCCAATTCAACCTAGATGTTCTCTTTTTTTTTTTTCGCAAATTATTATCTCGATAAGAACCCTGTTAAATTTTTAGGTTAGATGCGTACATTACGTACAGTTGAAAGAAAAAAAAACCGTTCATTTGGAGTGGTTCATCTTCAACTTTGCCCATTTTGCACAGTAATTTGCTTGGAAATGCTTTTGGCTCGTTAAATTTTTAAACTGTGAACACTTTTTGCAACTTCTAACGAGCGCAGGATGCCAAGTCTTCGTGTAATAGCTTGAATTATTTTTGCATTCGTCCCGCAGATACTTTTTGCTCGGCCGTTACTTTTAAGAACGCGCCGGGTTAATTCTGCGCAAAAATGCCTTCCCTTAAAACGAAAAGATATAATATCACAAACAATGTCTAAGGTTACGTAAACGATAGTTAAAATATCGTAGATTTCAATCAAGTCTAAACTTCGTCGAAAGTTTCCGCGCAACATTGAAAAGTCGAAGGAAGTCGTAAAATGTATCACATTTCCGCTGATATAATTGTCTCACTTGAAACCAAAGTTATCGAAATTATCGAAAGTGTACGTTTCAGGTAGAGCGTTAAATTTCGAAGAATTCTAATGAAAATACACTCGACAGAACTGGAGACCCGCAGGTTAACTCGAGCACAACAGAATACGAACGCGGTCGCGCATCTGTCGTCCATTTTGCGCGAGCCACTAACAAGAGTCGAATTTTTAACGAAGCCTCGTATCTTCGGTAATTGGTATTGTTCCCGAGCAGGCGCGTCCTCGCCGTTCGGCTAAAATATGCGAGAGAATCACGTCCGGCTAGTAATTCGGATTTTCCCTAACGCATCCGTCCACCGCGATTCAATAAATTACGCCTCGATGCGAAACGCGACGCTCGATGAAATTGCTTCCCCGCGTCGAGTCAGCTTCGATCGTTCGACACCTGCGCTTCATTCGATTGAACTGTCGCGAAAATGCTACATTCCCGTGAACACGGCCGTGTTCAAACGTTACGCGAATATCAAACGTTCACGAATCTATGCGAAAAGTTGCGACGATGATCTGTTAACCCTTTGGACTCTGAGTATTTTCTTTCTATACTCGATTTACCAACTTCAACGCACCTTTGCAGCGAAACTTCCGCAAATTGGAAGTTTCGTTTCGAAAAGAAAAACATTACACGCGTTCGTGAATTTCTTCGTTTGTTTCATTAAATAACTGCATCTGTGCGTGAATAAAATTTAAATAAAGTTATTTTCTGTATTATGAACGTCTCTGTAACAACGCCAGCGGAGCGCAAAGAGCTTGCATGCGACATTTTGTACATAGGGTTTCAAATGAAATTTCTGATCTTACTTCTTTCTGTAAAATTTGCAGTTTTTTTTTGCGACGCTGAATTACAAGGATTTACGACACCATACGATTTTATAATTATTGACAAGATTGTCAGAGGAATTTTACGGATTTCAACGTTTCCAGTTGTTACAATAGATAACAGCCAAACTGAACAACTGTGTATAAGTGAAATTGTGTAGGTCTCAGATTAGGTCAGCTAACGACAGTTGTCGAATCACATTTCGTCGAATCAATTTGCAAATGCGTCGTAAACGAAATTGAAAAACTAGTTAGGAGACTTAGGTTGAATATCGATCGATCGAAGGATGTAGCTCGCGAAAGTGCTTCCGTCGCTAAATCCTGCCAACTTATCGAACGGTTTCGTTTAACCTAACGCTGCGAAACGACCCAGATAATAGGCAAAATAAGGTGCAGGGAATCGTTGAATCACAGTGGAGACTAACGTCGATTTACGAGGTCGCAATTTTCAACGCGAGAATCGGAACGAAACGATGTTGCACTCTCTTTTTTACCATTGTTGCCATTACAGCTAATTCAATTATCCTTATGGTGTCCCCAGTAAGAAATGAAAGAGAAATTCTCATATCTTTAGATGTACGACGAATAGAAAAATTGGTTTAAAATTTCTAAACAATGTATTAGGTTGTCCGGAAAGTTCGTGCCGATTTTCGATAGGTTGTGTTTGAATATATTACAGTATATAAAATTATATAAAAACACGAAGTTCGTACATATTCTGAAAGATTATTGTTTCACGTGTCTTTTGAAAGTCCATTCATTGCAATTATTAATTGCTTTGCTAAGCAAATATATAGTTATATAGTTTTGAAGATCTAAGGAAATAGAGTAACACTTCTGACATTGAATATGTTTCTTTCAACGAAAAGATATTGGTAAAACATTAAATTATGTATGTCATGTTTAAAGAGGCGGTAGCCTGTCAGAAAAAATTCTTCGCAAACGGTTGACAACATCTAAAAGTGGAAATTCCGATATTAAAGAAGAAAAAAATAAAGAAACAAAGTTTTTGGTAAAACGGAATTTGTCAATTTCCTGAAAAACGACGAAAAATTGTACAATTAAAAAATACATACCTTACAGAACAAAAAGAAAGACTTTGAAGTATGAAATTGGCTTATTTACTTAAAAATCGGCACGAATTTTCCGGACAACCCAATAAAGATTGAAGAAACGTAAACCTAACCTCAAATTTGAATCGTATTACGACACTGTTAGTTCGTAGAAAATAAAGTACGAATATATACTGTACTGGAGAGATGAAAAAGAAAGAAAAAGAAATGAAAAATGTTTGGAAAATTGGGAACAAACAAGGATATCGTTCCCATCGCTGCAAACTTTTTCTCATTCTACGCTTTCTCACTCTTCTCCCTTTATTGCCGCGTTCTCTTTCTTTCGCCGGCATTTCGCTCGTCGAAGGAGCTACAGTTTAATTCAATCTTCATAAACTCGCCAGCTCGAATCCGCGGTTTATGATAATGGCCGGCACATCGACGATCCGCCACCGAAGACCAACTGACACTGCACTTTCTTCCCGTTTCCTTTTTTCATTCCGTGGGAAACGTGCTCGCCCGTCGACTGATAAAGAGTTCCGATCCGAATATGTAGAAATTTATTATACACCTACGATCCTGCGACGTCGTAACAGAGCTCTGAACTTAATAATTCGACGTTATTCGAACAACTAATATTATCGACACGTATTTGGAGGAAATTGTTATATTTTCTCAGAGATGTAACCAGTGTAATCAGAAATTAAATGAATACGACACAAACGAACTTAAGGTTACGAGCAACTTGGTAAAAGTCGAAATTACAATGACAATAGATCTCACCCTTAATTTATACTTTTCTTAATAATGAAAACGACGAACTTCCAAATAATTTCAAATCGACGAAGACGATTTGTGCCAATTAAAAAGAAAAGATTGACCGCTTAAAATTTACTTTTATTCTCCGAAACGTCATTATCCTTTCTGTTATTTTAAATAAATATGCATTTCTAAAACTTGTACGTACTAGCTTCTATTTCCAGTCCACGTGGAATGGATTCTCTGTATAAATTGAGAGACATGTGTACTTTTACCCTTATCTTTACTTCGACATCCTTCGTCTACTCCCCGTCGTAGAATCACGATGCACGAATCATGAATGGAAGATTCATACCTAATTTGTTAGCCAGCCATTCCACCTCTCTAACCTCTGGCTCTCGTATCAATCATTCTAAAGGAATAAGTCACGCAAGCAAGGAAGAGCAGGTAAGGTAGAAATTTGCGGATTCGCATTTTCGTCAAAGTGCTTCTCCTTCCCTTCGCGGTTCCTTCCGGGGTTTAAGCTTATGACAAGCCTCTTAAAACGGAAAGCATTCGTAAAATGAATCCAGCCGACGCGACGGGCTGGTTCATTTTTTCAAATGGAATCTACCAGGCGGGAAAAGTGTCAGGAGAGGCTAGCTAGCTCGGTTCGTATGCAAATCCGAAAAAACCGGAACGGAATGGAACGGAATGGGGGAACGTCGACAGCCAGTCCAGAATCAGCAGGCGTATCAACCAGCGACTTATTATATTCGGAATAATAATAAGGCGGTGGTTGCATTCTCGGGAAGAGAAGCTTTTAGCAATTCAAACTATCGTTTGAGCTGGTTGTTTTCTTCGCTGTGGTGAGCCGGTAGACACGGTGGAGAGTTTTCGTGCCGCGGAAGAAAACCGAGGATCCGGATCGCGGATTTAAGCAGGATGTTTGATAAACGCCGTGTCTCCTCTGCAACGAGGGAAAACTCTTGCATCCAGTATGAAACCGGCGTTGCTCCCGGCAATCTTCTTTTGTACTCTGCCCTTGCCTTTTTCCCAATCTCTCAGTTACGCTTTCCGCCAGTAATTCGCCGGATTCGAAGGATATAAGTTAGAATTGTTGACAAATAGAAAAATCATGTTACGTATATATCGTAGAAACATATTACCGATGAAAAATGTAAATACGTATAATTCAAACATTGATTTACAATGTGGACTTTTCATTTAGACGGCGTTAATTCTCGAAAAATCCACAGTTTCAAATTTATAAAGTAATTCCTTATTTATTCATTAATGGATTCCGTTGAAACAGTTTAAACAAAGATACAGCTTTCCTCTGCAGGCGTTGTAAACTTACAACTTTCTTCGTTAAATTCATTGTAACATTCCTTGCGAAACTTTCGAGAACTGAACGACTATAGGAGAAGTTGAATGAAATCAATGTGGCGTTTAACGCGTTAAATGAAAATTTTCTTTCCGTTTCGGATGGTACCGTTGTACCTGGATTTTTGTAAAAAGTCAAATAGACTCTTTTAAAACTTTGCAAGAAAATTCGACGTTACGAGAATATAACTACTGTAATGGTATAAAGGTACTGTCCAACGTATTAATCTCTTAACTACGGAAACGCTTAAATCGAATAACTTTTTCACGAACTCTTCATATCCACGGGAACGTAGTATTCCTCTTCATCGAGAATAAAGGAACTGCATGAAATTAGGTCGAGCCTTGACGAATTCAGCATCCACCTCTGCGTTCCAACAACGCTTTATATTTAAAAGATATTCCATTCGCAACGAGAGCAGGATGTCGCGGGAAGAAGCAGCTAAATAGCGAAAGAGAGAGAGAGAGAGAGAGAGAGACCGTTGGAAAACAGAGAGGCGTTTCAAGGAGGTCCACGACCACTCCATTTCCTTCCTTTATTCTTCGTTCCGACTGTCGTTTCCCTGATGAGTCTCCAACCGACCGGAACTTTTAGAAAACCTTCGGCTTGGAATTCGAATACACTTCTGCGCCGAGTGGTAAACCACGGCCGTGTTCCTATATCGCGTTTCGCAAATATTATTCGCGCGCTTTTCGCAGGCAAATAGTCACGATACTTGCTCTACGGTTTGCTCCCGTTTCGTGCATTTGGCCGTTGAGTGCTTTCGTCCTGGTTACTTTTGTAACTCTGACGAAATATGTACCAACGTGTATCTCGTGGATCTGAACGATTCAACCCTTTATGTCATCATGTGACTTGGAAGTTACTTAAGTGCCATGTGCCTGTTAGACGTGCAAATTAATTTGGTACCAGTTTTCAGAGTAATCTTCGATAGTAGATAATTTCCATTTATCGGGTAACCGAAGAGTTACATCTCCGAAGAAATATCGCGGCTTTCACTCGATAAATTGGTCCAGACTTTGTGTAAAAAGGCACCGAATTAATTCATACACATCCTATACATTTTAAAGCTCTCGTTTCATTTGGTTAGTGTTACACTATTGCATTATATTGTTGTACTATTACAGTAATAATAATTAAGCTCCTTGTAACAATTGTCAACTTTTCCGTCTCTTATTGAAACGTGTAATTGTGATAAATGGTAACCGTTCTTCTGATGAACAATGAAAAACTCGGTTGTAGAGAATGAAGTTATGTATTAAATACTAAATTGAATAATACATCGGCTGAAAATAATACGAAAATACTGCGCGTGTATACGCGATGCTGTCGGTAAAATTGTTCGATGTAATTAAAATTGGTAACGCTGCGTTTCAGGCGAGGAACAAAGGCGAGTCAGTCAAACTACAAGCACGTGGATAGGTTACATAACAGTTGAAGTATAATTAAGATTGACAAGTGTACTTATACCAGCGAAAACAATGATTCACTCTATATATTCTTCATTAACGAACTAATAGTCTTGTTCTGTTTTCTCAGTGTATAAACAGGTACTATAAAATTGTTAATTCATCAATTTCAAGATTTTTCCTGAATGTTAACACCGCGAGAAACGCAGAAAAATGTCTGTGTCAGAATGAAAGAAACTCGTGTAAAGTGCAATTTCATAATAAATCTGTCAGGCTTGATTAAGTTACAATTAAACAAACGCGAAGCGAATGAAAAGCCAATTTTCTTCTATAAAATGATTTACGAAACAGTAACGGCATAACGGATAAATATTTCTCCGAAATGAATTGTTATCGAAAACAGAAGGAATGGTTAAACAAATTAATATCTTGATCAAATGTCACTTGAGTAAATTGCAGCATTGTTGTTTAATTAGGTGGTGGAACGTTTGTCTGTAGTTTTACCGATATTTAATCCTCCAGTATATTTACGCGCTTGCAAGTTCACACATCCCAGGATAAATATGATAATTGAATAATTATACACCCTCTTTATCACATTGATCAATCGAAAATCTTCTCATTCCATTTTCCATCGGAAAACACGAAAGATGTTGCGGTTCAAGAAAAATAATCACAATTGACTTATTAACAACTGCGTCGTCTATAAGATCGATGTAAGAGATGTATCTTTAAATTAATATTAACGTAACGATGCAAGATCGAAGGAACAAATCTTGCACGAAGCATCGTGCAATTTCTCTAAGAAAGATCTCGCGACTTTTACGCGTTGGAACATTTTTTTTATTATCCCTCGTACTTTGATAACATCTTTCAAATGCTCGCGTTGTTATCAGACAGCGGGGTAAACTAACATTTATGTTACAGTCTCGTCTATTCCTCTCCAGTTCCATGTCCGCCATGTTTTCCCTCGTACGGTTGTAAAAACGAAAGAGTACGTAACAAGGTATCCCCACTCCCTTCGAGATATTTCTACTAAGAAGCTCTCGTTCGTTTTGCACTCACGTTGTATACGTACTGCTCGCATTATTATCTGCTCCTCGTCCTTTCAGCCATCGCTCTCTTCTCCTAGCGCCAATTTCAAACTCGCGCGCGTTTATCGCGCACTTTACATCGCTGTACAGACGTTCCTGAAGTTACAAGTGCACGCTGGATAATTAATTTACGACATTACGACGTACCATGCGAACAATATCGAGCGTTGAAAAGGAGCCACTGTGAAAAGGTTCTCAGGAGGATTATGTATTCGATATTTATGAACATTTAGGGAGGATTAAGATTATGCAATGCCATAAAAGTGATCTTGGCTGTGCTGAGATGATTTTCTCGAGGATAAAACAGTTTTATTCCTCTTTTTGCCAATATGCAATTCCAACTTCGGGTAGCATTTTCTAATATAAACGTATATGTTCGTCAAAACAAGTTCAAATATCGAATTAATAAATTATTTAGTGTGTTTGAATTAATTTCGATTAAACAGGCGTAAGTAAATAGCAAACAACAAACTTTATACTTAAATTTAAAGAGGACATTTTTTTACACGTAATAATCTATAACTGTATATTTTTGTTCTTACGTTGGTGTACAATTCAAACTGCTTTGTATAAAACTTAAAAGTAAATATCTACATAGATAGAGGTACTTTATTGTGTTTCTTATCTAATAAAAACATATACGTATTATTGTAATTTATGTATTTGCAAGCTTTTACTTGTGGTGTGCCGCGGAATTATCGAAAAAACGTTGTGCCGTGGAAGATAAAAGGTTGAGGAGCACTGGAATACTGGCTGACTTCTAAAAACACCATTCTAGGATTATTTTCATTCTCTTACAATTTCTTTTTTATACTTTTTCAAACAATCTTTAGGAGACGCTTAAAATTCCACTTCCCAGTGTGTTCAACGCTAAATACGTCGATGTACAACATATACAGGGTGCTTGAAAGTTAAGGGACAGTGGTGTGACTAAAATTAGATAGGAAAGACAAGTGTAAGAAACATTTTCCAATCTTGCTTTACTATTGAGTAAGAAAGATAGGAAAATGTGTGTATTACTGCAGAAATCGCGAATTTTCAGCTCGTTTAGTATCTGAAACATAATCTAGGACCTCCTGAAAGCTTCAAATTACTTGGATTCGTAATGACAAACGAAAAATAGCAACAGGATAACTTTCACTCCCATTTTTCAGGGTCCAAAACAAACCGTTCAACCCTACTTTGATTCAACGAGTGCTACATCTTTCTTTCACGTCTATTAAATAAAGCGTTGCACATTGTTAAATGAAGAACCCTTTAAATAATCACGTAGTGTCTAATGAAGTGTCAAATTTCAAACGTATGCTGGAATATCGTGTACTTAATGACAAGTCCTCGATAAAATTTCGACGATTAACAATCGTCGATCTTCAATTACACTTCTCTCGTTTGTTCGACACAACGATGCAACGAACAACAAAGTTCCACGTGATATAGTTCAAAGTGCAACTTCACTAGCCTCGCTGCTACTTATCTCAGATTACTGCGCCTGCATACTTTGTAGAGAGAGAGAGAGAGAGAGAGAGAGAGAAACTGAAACAACCCTGCCATGTAAGAGAGCTTCAACAAGCCACCACACGTGTGTGTTTCTGCAACGAAACCGACTTGCATAGAGGCCACGATAAGTTTTTAGGTTAATAAGGCAAAATAACGGGCGAAAGGGGAAGGGACGAAGAGAACATTCGAAACGCGTAATTCGCGAGGCGGGAGAAGCCTTATCGCGTGGCCAGTTCTCCCAGTGCTCGCGTGAAATTTCATTAATTAGCAAGGTGGAGAGGGGCTTGGTTTAGGAACAGCGTGGAAATAAAAGCGGCAGCCATAGCGCACGGCGAGTATCGTCGGCGTAAATCTAAAAAAAAAAGTGAATTCTGCCGCCTGCGACTCGGCAACCACGCTGGCCATTTCTATTCTTAGCTATTAATCGTCCGTATCGTTTGTAATTACAGTTTCTACTGACGTAGAGGGATAGAAAAAGAGAGAGAGAGAGGGAAGAGAGGAGAGATCTCGTAAGATTTGATGGAGAATATAGTGGAAGCAGTTTGGAAACAAAGAAGAAAACCTTCCGAAAAAGGAGAAGAAAAAAGGAACGGAGAAAGAAGTGGGAGTTGGTGTTGCACTACGGAGAAGAATCGCTGCGAGCAACTGAAGTTTCTGCCATTGGAATGGGGAAAGGGTGGAAAAGTTTTTACCGCTTTAATCTGAACTTTACGATAAGGAGATTGCATCAAACGGGGCATTGTAAGTCACCTAGCAGGCCGGCGAAGTGCCTTTCACTGTAGCCTTTTGCTCGATGCACCAACTTTTTCCTTCTCTATATACCTACAGTATACAGTACCTTGAAAATGTTATTAAATATCAGCTAAGGAAAAATAAAAGAAAAAACAGAAGAGAACCCTTGTTTTTCTTTAATGTTTACTTATCCCCATTCGACTCATCTTCTTTGTCATCCATGAATTATTCTATCCTTTAAAAAAGTACTTTACTACCCTGATTTCGTAGTAAACGCGATATCGATGTAAATTAATGGGTTGTTTCAGACTTTTGCGGGATTATTTTAACTCCGACCATTGTCCATCTACAAATACATCATTTGAATAAAAACGTAATTTAAAATCGTGTCTCGCCGATTTTGTAATAGGATCAGATCGAAATAAAACGAAAATCTACGTTTGAAAAATGTAAGATTTATTTTCAAAGACACAAAAATAATTCAACTTTTAACCAACTGAATATTGAAACTATTTTTGGATACAATTTGTTAAAAAACTCTTCTTCTGTAATGTATTTGTTCACTTATTACTATAAACCAGATATATTAACACATATTAACATTTTTAACCAAAACTCGTGAAAAGGCTTAGTATACATCGTTCACTTTCTCTTATTATAAGGTAATTCGTTAATTTGTAGCAGCAAGAAATCGATTAATAGTCTTCCTAGATCCATAATCATTGACAGAAAAATCCTATTAATAGGCTAGTAAAGTGTTAATCGAGAGAAAATTCTAGCTGCTCAAAAAACCAGACCAATTACAGATATTTTGAAAAAAAAAAAAAAAAAATACAGTAGTTTTAAAATTGATGGGGTTAATTCATCCTCACATGGTTTCCTCTATGGTTTCACTCTAACTGTCTACCACAACTGCTGAAGATATTCATACGCTAGATATCAAAGTGCAAAGTCGTGGCACAAACGAAGCGGACCGATTTTCGCGTGAAAGTAAAGTTGTTTCTGAACGAACGATGAAAATTTTAATACGTATAAGCAAAATAGAAACAGCTACAGCAGCATGACGCTGTCGATAGAAAAGTTTCGCAGGCTTTATTCGACGAAAAGTGTTGCGGAAACGTGAAACCATCCTCGAGAAAAATGCGGAACGGCGCGAGAAGGAAAAACAATTTGAACGGTGAAAGGACAACAGTTGATTGTTTTGAGAAATTCGTAGTATTGTACTTTTGTCGATATGTCCGATCATCCTACCGGAAATTCCTGTTCCGCTTGAGGGCACATCGTACAGCCTTGTCTTCGTCGTGTGTTTTAATTAAAAACAGAGCACCACGTTTCTAAAAATATTTCCTCACGAGCCATTGGTGGAGGTTAGGTTAGATAGAGCAGAGAGACACCGTCGGCTAGATAAAATTGTCAAACGACGCATGGGGGGAAGTTAATGCATGCCTCCGGACCTGCCGTTGTATTTAGCGCACGTACCGACTCTTTGTTTCCTCGAGTTGGCTCGTTCGTTTGCTCGTAACGTGGCGTGTAGCGCTACAAAGGAATGTTGTATTGTTATGTTTGCACGGTGAAGAACGCGATCGAAAATCATAGTATTTGTTAACCGGAACTACCCCAAAATGGAAACAGCTTCTCGTTAATCTGGTCAGAATTTCTAACCGTATGTTTTCAATATTTCGAATTTATTTTATGAAGCCATTGACCTTCTATTAAAAAAAAAAGAAAAAAAAAATAGAAAATTAGAAAATTTCTCAAACAACAAAATGAATTTGTCTGAAGTTACATGTAAAATGAAACACGATTGACTTCGGTGAAGTCGATTATTTCACATTTCAAGAGAATTCCATCTTACTTGAAACTGCATCGCCCGTCAAAATCGATACATCGAATTGCCTCGTTCGCAGATCGATACTCGGCGCGTTTCTCATAAAAAGAAAAAAGAAAAGAAAAGAAAAGATCGTCTTCCTTTCTGTCCAATTTCATCTGTCAAATTATCCACTATAGCGGAAAGCTGAAACTTCTGCCGCTGGAAGAGGCAGCCGAAATGGCGTCAAAACGTTCTTCGATTTTGTCGTCGGTTTATTTCCTTCTGCTCGTTCAGTTTCATTGCGGAGGACTCACGGTCGCGTACACAGGTAACGTTCCTCTTTTTTTCTATTTCATCGAAACTTCCTCGAAAGAACGTGATCGCGTGCAGTTTCATTTTTATCCTCTATACACCTCGGATTCTTTTCTTTTCTTTTCTTTTTTTTTTCACGTAATTACGAGCGATGATTTAACAAGCTAGGTGAAAGAGAAGGAAATTCAGTTTACCTTCTGTAAAGCTTATTAATGGTTAAGTAAAAGTAAAACGTAGGTACCGTGAGCCTCTGTAGGTAATTATCGAAGATTGAAAGGTAATTAGTTTGACGAAGGTGAAACTGTAAGTAAGCTTTAAGAAGCTTGCGATGTAAGTAGATATAATAAGCTCCAAACCTAATTGTCACTTTCTTCGTTGAGACGTTCGTTAAATATAACCTTCGAGTCAAACTTGAACATACATGCACGATTCATTCAGCGTATTTCGATCGAGCAAAGTTTGACAGCGCGTGCGTTAATTTCAGAAGGCAATTAACTGAACGTTCTCACATTCGCGACAATTTCAGGACAGATGCATCGTTACTCAATTTTATATATACTTCTCCCCCTCTTTGCGCCTGTTTAGACTTCCTTTTTCTCGAAATGTATATTTTTAGTCGTTTTACAACCATTCCGTGCAGCACATTTTCCCTTGTGTAACCAAACGCACCTAACCAACGCGATTTCAAATTAATTAAAATTAATTAATGCTGCTGCTACTCCCGGATTAAATATTTCTACCGGAAAAGGGAGAGTTTAACACGCTTTGCTTCTACATGTGTAACGCGTGACGTTTCCTCTTCCGAAATTATTCTCCCGTATCGTGTTCTTTGTGATATAAACGCTTTGCATGCCGCGTAAAATTTCCGAATTCAATTTTAACAAAAGTTAGAAGAGCTTTCAGTTCCTTTTGTTGCTGTAGAATTAGGAGGTTTACTGTTTCTTTCATTCCTTTGAAACACTTTGTACGAGAGACGATGAATTTAACTTTCAAGTTCTAAGAGAGTACTGTGGTAATCAGTCCTGAACGACTGAAGAAATTTAGTTAAATCGAAACCAAAAAAAAAAGCTCAGAATTATGCAATTAGTACGTTCAAATAAGAATTTGAGTCTCTTTGATATGCAATACGCAAATTCAATGAATGTTTATAGAAAATTGAACCTATCTGACCGTGTGAAAATGTGAACATGTAAATAGAAATATAATTTGCCACGTAAAACAAAAATCTGGCGTATAAAAAGTACATAAAAGGATAAATGAACTTCATATTTCACTGCAGGATGTCTATTGGCTCCTTGGAGCTGTAGGAATTTAGCAAGACAGAGAATAGAAAGAAGTTGACCGATTTCTTTTTTCCAAGTTCATTGGAAATAGGCCTATAATTAATTTTTGTTTTTGGAGCTTTAAAAATTTGGCTCGTACTCTTCTCTTACCTTATTTCCATGGGAATTTCATTTATCTGACCTCGTCAAATGAGATCGCGTGTAAAAAGTGCCGAGTAAATGGAGGGACAGGTGTATTTGGAAAATAATTTGCAGAAACTTCATAATAAACTTTCTAACACTTGCGTGAATTTATTACGAAGCCAATGTCCCGCGTTATTCGCGATAAAACCAACTTCCGCTATTCACGATCGCGTTTCTATTGTTCCATTAGAAAGACAGAAATCTGTTTCGCCAAATGGAATCTTTTTCGCCCAATGTTATTCTTCGGTGTTATTGTTAGCAGTATAGCCAGTCTATGCAGAAGGTAGAAATCCTTTCGAGCAGCGATATTTCTCTCTGGCGGACGAGCAGTCGTTATTACGGCCGCCATTGCAGCCTCACGTCAAAATCGTATCTTCTCGGTGCTCTCTGGGAAAAAGCAATGCCGCGTGGTTTAGGCGATTCACAACTGTGAACCACGTTGTAGCTTCTTCCCCGTCTACTCGGGGCTCTGTTAGACAAAGTCTCTGGTATTTATCAAAGGAGAGCTTTTTCGAGTCTTGTACAAGCGTGATGGCTATTTTTCGTGGTTTCGTAGCCACGGTAAAAACACGAGCCGCGGTTCTTATGACCTACGGAGCCTATTTTCACCATGCTTCCCTTCGTTTTGTTCCCACTGCCTACCAGAAAATTGCTAGAAAATACTCGTCGTTCTTGTTTCCACAGCAATAGCCTTTCTAAACTATTTTCTTCTTTTCAGCGTTGTTTTTAATATTGGTATAATCATTATCATCGTTAGTATTACTGCTGTAGCGTAGCCTAACCTCGCTTGACTTAACCCCTTGACCTATGGAATTCTTTTACCGATTATACATTTAAGCATCAGCTATTTACTGTTTTCGTACCGTTTTACGCAAAAAAACGCTAATGTATTACAGTTTAATCACAATTGGCTATCCTCGGTGCTATAAATGATAAAAAAAGTTAGAATTAAAATTGATGTTTATTACTAATATAACTGTTTTTCTTGAATCTTAATCAGAATCTGTGCCACGAGTCTGACTCGTTGTTATAGGGCAAGAGGTTAACCTAGTAATCTCTATATCTAATCTAACTGCTTCTTCAACTATTTGAAAGCACGTGCGTGGTCCCACTGTATCCGATTTCAACGGATATCTGTTGGATTGTTACTAATAAGCAAAAATGAATTGTGTTATGAATGACAAACACTGCTTGCTAGAATAATAGAACGGACCAGATGTCATCGGGTCCATAGGCCTGTAGCAGTTTATACCTAAGGCCCTGGAAAATAAACAGACGTTTTCCAGGTCTCTTTTTCTTAAGTTGCCAGCGGACTTTCTGCGCGCCCTTACGGGTTTTAACTCTCTCGTTCTATAATATTCAAACAGTTAAGACGTCCTTCCACGCCGCTTAATAAAGTTCTATCAAAAGAATCACAGTCTTTACTTTTGTTTAGTAACCCATTTCTAATAATATCGAGAGGAGATCGAGCAAAATCAAGTAAGTTCGATTTTTTCTGCCGATACGTACGATGAACTGTGAAAAAATTGATTACATTGGTGAAAAAGGGGAGATGCTTGTGAGATTCACGGCACAAGCAATATCATAATAGAGATTCCGTATGAACAGGTTCGCAATGGTGTGAAATTACGGGAATAAGAAGCACTCCGAAAGTTCCGTGGCCACACAAAAGGTGCACGTTGATCTTTCGTCGATAATATGATCGTTGGTGAAGTTCATTCGATGCTCGAGTTCCATCGGTTCTTCTGTTTCTCTTTCCGGATGTTTGAAAGTCGTTGAAAGAGGCGCCTAGGTGTTATTCGAAGCGTCGAAGTTAGTTCACCGGGGGAAGTATTCTTGGCTGAGATCCTAATAGCGTATTTTTCGACGCTTACTGCACACATTCGAAAGATCATTTGCGTCCAAGTGTTGGATTTACGAATGCTCCACGTTTCCACGCCATGTGGCGATATCTTTGACATCGACCAGTGTACGGAACAATCGTTTAGAAAAATAAACAGCTGTAAGGAATAATCAGGATAACGGTGGTGAGCGGTTAAATAACGAAATAAACGTGGGCGGTTAAAACAGAGTGAAAGCTTATATTTTTGAACTGTATTTCGCGAGTGCTGATACAATTCTCCCTTTCCTGTGAAAACCTAGTCAAGAGGACCCACTTGACAATATGGCCTTTCTTAGCCTTGAGGCAGAACTATCCCTAGGAAGGGGAAACGCAGCAGAAGACTGCACATGGCCCACTCAAGCCTTCGCTTTTCGGACTTTTCTAACACTTCCGCATATGAATTCGTCAATTTTGACAATCGAAATTATTGCAAAGTCCTGCATCGAGTATAGGAAAATATGACTCGCAATTAACACATTTGCCTAGGGCAAAGTACGAAACACGGTATCGAAGCATAGAAGAGGCAACTAGTACGTGAAATAATATCACGCTAATTGATTTTCCTGTCGCAACAACAAACGTGCGGCGCGATTGAAGGAGACGGTGTTGTTTAAAATATCCAGCTAGCAGCTTGGCCTTTTTTAAAAAAGAGAGAGAGAGAGAGATGAAAGATATCGATGGAATTTTCTCCGTCATCGGCGGTCAGGAAATTAAGCCGCGGAGAGCACTTTCCGCGATAAAGCGGATTCATTAACGAACGCGCGAGATTTTTCGTTGCCACGTTGCTTGCCGGAAGTGGGTCGCCGGCGAAACACGCCGGAGTATATCGAACGAAAACGAAACGAACGACGTGTGAATTGTAGCCGAGGAAACGCGGTACGAGCGAATAGTGTTACATTCAAAAGAGAAATATTTCCGAAGAGTAAGGAACAACTTTCTACGGGAACAGTTTCTTACACGTTGCTATTGAATCAACGAGAAAAAGAATCTTACGCGTTTGACAAAATTTTTCTATCCTTTTCAACAATGCTATTTCAATATTTAAAATGTTATCTAAAAATCGTGAAAATGATTTAAATAAACGAGTGTAGATTTTATTAAACGCAACATGTTTCTCGTGGGACATGTTTCTCCTCCAACACAAACACTAACGTTCACTTAACCTGCATGCAGCAGGATCTCATTAATTAAACACAGCTTAGTACCGACAAATGAACGTTGCACGTAACTGTTTAATCTAATTCCCCGGGTAAATGAAATAACCATCTGTGGAGGCATTAACATTTAAGAGCACGGCTGCTATGTAAATGTTTCATTCTTGTTGCTGCATTATCTTCGATACCTTAGACACAAACGATTAAATACGCGCGTTTAAAGTTTAATACTATAATCAGATATCAATTATAAGGTAAATTAACGTTGAAACAGCATCGTAGTTCTCTAATCCACGCGTAGAAGAAACACAATCGAATATACGCACGAATTAATCAGAACTTATGGACCAATTCTGGTCGAAAGCCACATAGGTACCCTCGAATGACGCACGAAGAATTTCCATATGCCTCGAGTAATGACCGTAGCAGGTAATAAACTTAAGAAGCGCTTTCTAACAAACATAGTACAAATAAGAAATAGAAAAAATAAGGGACAAGCGCGTCTCTAAACGGACAATAGTTGCGACCGTATTTCGACAAGACAAAGAAACGTAATGGTGTTCGAGGGTTTCTCGTGAGCTTATTGTTGCTATGCTTAGAATCTACAAATTAGCTTAGAATCTACAAGTTTAGTTCAGTCTGTGTGCCACGTGATGGTCCGCGATGGAGTCCCTTTTGAAGGGAGAGGCGATGAAATTCCGAAAAACCTTAAAATCAAGGTAGAACCGCGAATTGTCGACCAATTACGATCCGCTAGTCGTCGAAGTTCTTCGTAATCAACCGATTTCAATCAGAAAATTCCCAAAGTCAGACACGTTCACCGAAAGGAAACGTCGAGTTTCCCCTTATTCCGCCTCCGGCGGGAAGTTCCACGTGAAAATTGGTATTCTCTGTGGAATAATTGATTGAATTCGAGTCAGAGGGAAGGTGTTCCCGGGTGCGGGATGAAACGCAAGCCTTAGACAAGGAGTGAGAGTAAGGGGGAGGAGGAGATAGGTGGCAGACTGATAACGACGATTCATTTTTCAAGGACGTGACGCGTGCGACGGTTACGAGATCGTGGTGCCGAGGAAAGTCAGCCCGGATGGAAAGTTCGTGTCGCATCAAATACCTCATCACTTCAAGCGTTCCTTCTACACCGATCGAACCGGCACGGATACGATTCCAGAGGACGACGCTGTTCACTACCGTTTGCAAATCGACGACGAGGAACATCATCTGGAGCTCCGGCCGAATTCACGTCTCGTTGCCCCAGGCAAGTTGAGAATCTAACCTCTCTACACTCGATGTCTATGCTAATTCCAGGTCGAAGAGGACTTTTAATAAAAGCAGTCTGCGAAGAAAATTCCTGCTCTATGCTCGAATTTGTTAGCGGCCGAAGGAACGACTTGTACAGGCTGTCTCAAAAATCGCGATCCGATATAACCAGAATATTCTGTACGAATTTTCCGAGAATTTTCAGAAAATTACAAACTGCCTCGAAGTTGGGAGTATGTTTATTGCGAAGAAAGCATTATTTATAAAAGTTGTTGCTTGAAATTTTGCGACAGTGTGCGTAAGACACTCTGAATTGATAGTTTAATCTTCTGTTTGAAACGTTTTGGCGTTCGATTTACGTGTACTTTAGCGTCTAACTAATTTTACGAGCTTACTGTATCGATTCCACTAACTATACCTTGCATTTTAATCCTTTCCTTTTCCATACACTTTCGAAACTTGATTATTTAAGTTAGGTTAGATGGAACGGAGGCACGTTACTGTTGTGCTTAAGGCAGTTTCCATGAAAGATGGTTTTTTTACAATTCAGGTGCCGTTATAGAGGAGCACAACGTACTCAGATCTTCCAGAGATGGAAAGAACGACGACTTCTTGAAAAACATAAAATTACAACGAATGCGCGATTCCCAATGCCATTACCAAGGCCACGTTCACGGACAGTTGGGGAACAGCGCCCTCTCCACTTGTTACGGCCTCGTTAGTACCACAATATCATTCCCTGTCGATGATAGTCGTTTGAAACTTAGAGAAACGGGGCGTGACTTTGCCAATCACAATTAGGATTGACTTACTTAGAACAGCTACTAATTAAAAATCTTTATAGACGATAAAAAAAAAAGAGAATTACAGTCTCGACAGGGTCAACCATGTTAAATACATTTAAGAAACGAATACAGTGACATAAGTAACTCAATCTAGCCTAACTTAATCCCCGTTGGAGCAAGAAGTATAATCGACGAATGCGAAAGTAACGAAACCGTGCCGAGAAAAGGATGATTTTAAGTTGAAGTTTGTAAAACTTGCAGAAACACTTCACGGTAGTTGTGTTTTGAGATACAAGTGTTAAGAAAAGAAATAAGTAAATCGGTTTTCAAACGACTTGAACAAATAGCGCGGCTCGCGCCGTAACGCAGTATAAATCTGACTAGAAGGAATCTCGGTGTTCTCATCTCGCAGGCCGGATATATTAGAACGAAACGATCGTTGTACACGATCGAGCCGGTGACGGGTCACGACTTTACCAAAGAAACGGAGCACCCGCATGTCGTCTACAGAAAGCAACCGGACGAATTCGGAAGGAACGCCGAGATTCTCTGTAATGTCACCGGCGATATGGCCAAAAGCATTGCCAAGCGTGCTTTCAGTTCGCAGAAAAGCCAACAGCCGGCTAAGAAGCAGGCAACCAGATCACAGTACACGCTGGAACTGCTGCTGGTACTCGACAAGACCGTTCTCGATTATCGCCAGGACCTCGACGTCGAGAATTACGCGCTGACGCTGCTCAACATGGTACCAACTTTGCCCCACTTTCCATCTAATTGCTTTCCATTAGAGTTTAAAAATAGCCAAACCAGGTTTCTCGTGACTGTTTTCGAAAATACGTCGCAGGTTAGATTTAGATATTACTCCCTCCGGTTTCTCCTTTCTCCGTTATTAATATTATAAATGCATGTTTGTTTTTTTTTTTATCTTTTCTAGATTTTACGAGCAACGATATTAACGAGGGAAGTTGGTAATTTTGAGGCTGTTTCAGGTTGCTGGCTTGCTGTACGACGACAGTTTGGGAATGCTGATGGACTTGAGCGTCGTTAGAATTATAAGAATGCACGCGCAAGAAGATGAGGTACTATTTTCCTAGGCAATAACGCGAACTACGAGTTATCTCGTAGTTGACAGTCAACCTTTTAAGAATAATAGTCAATGTAGCATGTAGCTTTGAGAACGGGAAGAAAGCCGTAAAAGGGAAAGGTGACGACGGACAGAATAGACAGAAACCAGGCCCATTGGGCGATTGGCCGATGCGTCGCCGATGGTTTTATAAAATTGTGGCGGAGGGGAAATTAAAATCCAAGGAAAGAACAGTATTGAGTTGAAAGTCGAATCGTAAAGAGTCCTAATGATATACGTAGTCCTGTACCCTTAGCTTTAATTCTAATATATTATAACAAAAGAACATTTTTATATCTAATTCCACATTAACGCTAATAGCACGTATCTCTTCACACTGAATGAAACAGATGAATTTGGCGATTAGCAAAGATCCCGACGCGACGCTAAAATTCTTCCAAGAATGGCAACGAATGCTCAACCCGGGTGACGATTCACATCCGAACCATCACGACTGCGCGGTCTTGATAACAAAGTACCCAGCGTTCGAATTAATGTTACGCGAGCCCAACTTAACCTCGAACGAGCTTCAACGGTCATTCGTTTGGTCAGGAGCAACATCTGTGATTCGGCGAGGGTGTGCGGTTTCATCGGTGCCTCGACGATCGCCGGCACTTGTGATCCTTTAAAAGGAGCTGTTGTTGTAAACGACGTTGGTCTACGCACGGGATACCACATAACACACCACATCGGACACACGTACGAGTTCCAATCTTCTTCTTGTCGTTCTACTAAATGAACACAGCGTCGACACTCTACGCGTACAATACGACAGGTCAAACAGTTGGCGGGAAATTTGAATTTGCTCGAAAGATTTTTTCGTTCGAGTGTTTTTGTCAAAGTAAAATTCCTGGTTGTATTAACAATTTTTTTATTACTTAGATTCTTCGAATTATTTTACATTTTATACTGCAGAGTTTTTTTTTCTGTTTTTTCTTCTTTTTTTGTTTTTGTTTTTAGATTACTGTACATGACAAATTGGAAAGTTTAAAATATTGCGAACTATGTTCTCTTTCACATTATGCGACCTAGTTAAGGCTTCCCTTTTTACTTGTATCGTCGTATTAGTTATTCATCTGCTATTTTGAATTTCCTTTCACAGACTGGGCATGTCGCACGACGTCGAAGAGGAAAATGGCTGCCCGGGCATAATTCATCGCGGGAAAGGTTACATTGAGACCACGGTCATGCACCTCGGCAGCTTGTACGTCACGAAAAGGTGGTCCAAGTGTTCGAGGAACTCGTTGAAATCGTATATCGAGTAAGAAGCTGCATTCTACGGCGACTGAACTTTATCAGATCGGCTTGAGATTGCTTTTGCTTTCATTCATTTTAAAGCAGCAAAGAAACCTTCTTGACCGAAAAACGCTTTAAAATTCCACGATAAAGCTGGATTTCTTCCAGAACTCTCCACCGAACAGTATATACATTTTTATTCTCTTTTTCTGACCGCTGAAATTCTTCTGGTTTCGCCGAACTTTCCTTTCCGTTTAATGAAATTATTTACTTTCACCTAAAACTACCTAAAATAGTACATTTAAGACTTCTGCAGAAGTAAATTTTTACCCTGAACTGTATTTACTATTAGTAACACAAAAGTAAAAAAAAGAAAAGAAAAGAATTACAAATATAATTCACTTCTTGTTAGGTTAGTTTCTTTTTACGTATTATTGTAATTTTTCAGTTACGTTTCTCGACGCCATACATTTCTCAACAAAATATCTCTCCTCTCGAGAGAACTTTTTTAATATCCTAACTATTTTAATTATCTTCGCAGAACAGGTCTGGGATTCTGTTTGGAAGACGAGCCACAGAATTACGAGTTTCCAGGTACGGAATTCCTTCCAGGTGTAATGTACGACTCAGATGACCAGTGCAGGCTACAGTACAACTCGGACGCGCGACAATGCGACTTGGGAATTGTAAGAGAAAAAAAAAAGAAAGAAAAAAGAGAGAGTGAGAGAGAGAGAGAGAGAGAGAGAAAGCGAGAGAACATCTAATTACCCTCGTATTATTTTTGCGAGCATGCTTGTCTTCCGCCATGAGCTGCTCCAATTTTCAACGCGATATTACGTTACGCGGGTCTCTTCCTCAACCTTATTCTCCGCGTAATATTATGCGCCGCCGTTGAGCTCCATATCCTTTATATTTCCGTAATATTTCGCCGTGACCAAGAAAATATGCAGCCTCGCGGAAACTGCATCGAATATGGCTGAAAATTAAAACATTTCTCGTCGTTCAGATTAAGGGGACAACATCGATATCTGTAGATAAAAAAAGAAACAAAAGAAAAACAAAAAACGGCGTAATATTTTTCACTTGAGAGCACGTGGAATTGAGGTTATGAAATATTTTTTACAGAAGAAATCAAACATTTGCTAGAAACGCTCGATTTTCCGGGATCCAGTTACAAAAGTGTCCTCCGAACATCAAATATCGAGTACTAATGAACCATCGCGAACCTTTTCATTATGCTCCCTAACTTTGAAGGACAGAATCAATATTTCCATAACTTTTACACTCTGTATTTACGACACGGCGTTCGTTGATTCAACGAGTAGAGCACACGATTTTGTAAATAACCAATAGTCACCTCTAACACCCTCATTATTTCGTCATTCGAAATCATTAATGATGGTCCAACATCGTAATTTTATAATTGAACAGGGAAACACGTACACAAAGAGAGAGAGAGAGAGAAACACCGGTGAGCGTTAACGAACTTAACGGAAAATTCAACGCCGTGTGTATTTATCAAATGACGTTTGCTTTCTGTGGAAGACGCGTAATAAACACGTTAAACGGCGCCACTGGAGTAATACGTTCTGCCAACGTTACACAAAAACAAAGATTTCATTCTTTCTCTCTTTCGTTTTTTTTTTTTCTTTTCAGTTCTTTACGCCGCGACACAAAGGAAAGTTTACCGCTAATTACGCGAACTGGCGCAGTTTCATTACTGCGTTCCATTTGTTCATTATGTTATTCATATTTGTAACGACGACGGGATTAGGTGGGGGAACACTTTCGGCTTTGTTCAACGACTTCAGCCACGTTAATTAAACCCGTCCACGCATACGAAATTAGTTAAATTTGTCCAGCTGTTTGCCCTGACGAACAAAAAGATTACTACCAACGGACGTGTGTTGACACTTTTGCCGCGCGTTAACCGTGAAATTGTCCGCGAAACTCTAGTTATTTTTCAAACAAGCCAGCTAACTCTCTAGACACGGAAAATCTGTAACAGACGTTGGCCAAGACCCTGGTTAATTCTCATTGGAAAATTCTGTCTCTCATCCAACGACTCAATCCCCGCACAGGGCCAACTATCTAACCCTTTAGGGGGAAAATTGTGGGTCCGAGGGCATAAAGTATGAAAATTGAGCAGTATTATTATCAGAAAAGTATTAGTAACAGTATTTAAAAACGAGTAAGGGAAAATTATAAAGTCAAGAGCGTCGTGGCGAAAATAGGTCTAAAGTACGTGAATTAAACTGTATTAAGGAAAAAGTTCAGGCGATCAAACAGTCGCTAGATCACGTAATAGATTCAGATAATCGTGTCGGAATTACTATTTAACCCTTTGACTGCAGGGTACTTGAAACTTAAACGCTCTGTGATGACGGAATACTTTTTTTCGCGTAGCGTGAGCTTTGTCATACCACGATCGATTATACAGTGTACAACTAAATTACTATTTTAATCCTTCACCTACGCCAAATTGAAACGAACCATTTTCATTTCCTTTCGGAAATACACTGTTTCTGTAGAAATATTAATCTTCCAACATTATCGTCACAATCCCTTCTCAAATCTGACTCTTTTCACCTACTTCACTATCGTCTCTCGGAACAAGTTCTTCGAAACTACTACACATTTTTAAGGTTAGGTTAGGTTTTTAACACTAATGTAACACGCAAGTGGAATATTACCATATTCTACTGCAATAATTACAACCGTCTGTCATTCGAAGAAATAAATGATTCTAAGAAATGAAGAATAACTGTTCAATATAAACAGATTTCTTTTATTTCTATCGATATACATATGCAGTATAAAGATATCTATCTTAAAAATTGCTGTTTCTTTGCTTTCACGAGAGATGTAAAACAAAAACAATCGCTGAACGTATATATACGCCTATAGTCCAGATCGATGGCTTTAGACAGACGTATATATACGTTCATAGCAGTCAAAGGGTTAACAAAGGTTCTTCCACATTTTCTTGACTATTCTAGACGTCCACTGGCCGTCGACAGTAGCCGTATCGATGCGATAAACTGTCAGAGATACAGGCTTGCCCGTAAAGAGGCACCATCTGCCGCTCGGCAGGCTAAGCTTCACCTTGCGAGCGACGGTCTGCCTTATCCTTTAGGAAAATACGTTCCATCGTGCGTCGTTTAGATAAGCGACACCTGGAGCCGGGCTATCGTTTCGCGATATCGCAATCGGCACGAAACCACTCTTCCCCATCCCTCGAAACCCTTGGAATCTAACCAACCAATACGATCGCGTTTCGTTTTCAGAGCTGCGAAGCCCTGAGGTGTACCATTCCGGGAAAGGGTTGCGTGTCTGCGAGGAAACCACCAGCTGAGGGCACACATTGTGGGGAGAACAGGGTAAATTATCGCCTGGAAATATACAAAGGCTAATTAGCCAGCGCTGAGATCTCTCGACGTTACTTAACTTTCACCGGTTAATGAAAAGGTTGGACGAACTTATTCGTAACAGACGTTTATCGATCTATACGGTGGATTCTTATTAATATTCGAGTATCTTTAGAAATAAAATAACTCTTTCTTAGAGTGAATCGAGTTCTGGTGAAAAGTTAGAAGGATTAATTTACTAGACGAGGTAGAGAAAATATTTTGAGAAGATTGTAGTTAGTTAGAGTTGCAAAGAACGTAGTAGAGTTCTCCTTTTACAACTCGGAAAGTATATTTTGTAGATTTATGTTCGTTGTATATTTCATCAAAATCGGAACAGGGGACAGGTATTGAAAGATGCAAGAATCTATCGATTTATCGGAATTGTAGGCGAAATGTCGTGAAAGACTTTGATTTTTGCCGTGTTTAATCGTTTCTAGCTGCAAACTGTACTTTTAAAAGTTTCATTACGGGTTCAGATAAAAAAGTTGTAAAAGGCGTTCGTTATTATTTTCTTCTAACTTCTAACGAGAACACAATTCGTTTGATCCAATTTGAAAAATCCGAATATTAATGGGAGTCACTGTATCTATCGACTGCAAATCATCGATTCCTTGTTTTATTTCTAACAGTAGTTACAACGTACAAAATTTGTATCGTGTTTATTGTGCCTCTTTTCACTATTTTTCACTTTTTATTCGCTCGTCAGGGGAAAATAGCAGGTGATATTTTTTCGTTTCAGCCGAGTTAATAGTGACAATGTTATGATGTAACAGCAGAATACAGTACAGTACTAAAAACATGAAAGAAAGCCTATAAAATGTAGATATATAGGTATATAACTTTTAATTCACGCAGCGTTAGAGAATTCAAATGATGCTTCTAAAACCTCCACTGTTAGCAGAGCAATTTTTCCAATATACCGCGCGCATTAAACACATAAATATCTCGACAGGAAAAATAAATATCCCAACGGACGCGTGTAATAAACATTCTTACAAACAGCCCGCTAATTACACACGAGAACGTATCACGCGTCATCTTCAAGCGGCATATTCTATCGTGCGATCTATATTGCGCGCAGTTAGCACCCCTACATTTACATATCTGAATTACTCGAAGCTTTTTTTGAGTAACGACCAGCCGGTAAGAGGGTTAACGATCCGAGACGTCGGGGGGTCGAAGGTAAGCTTTATACACCGCGTGGCCGATTGCGAAAGAATTATACGTTTCTGCGTTGGAATGATACGTATTGTTTAGATATGCGGTAATCCTCTATAAATACGTCAGCAGGCGTTTTACGCCGGCACTGTTGCAAGAAACTGGTCTAGTAGGATTCAAACTTCCCCGATGAAAATTTCTCTCCCTCCCACCCTCTTTCTCTCTCTCTCTCTCCCCCTCTGGGTCTCTCTCTCTAAGTTTCTCTCGCTCTGGATCTCACTCTCTGAGTGTCTCTCGCTCCGAGTCTCTCTTCGAGTTTCCCTCGCTTTGAGTTTATCTCGCTCTGAGTCTCTCTCTCTTTGAGTTTCCCTCGCTCTGAGTCTCTCTCGCTCCGAGTCTCTCTCGCTCCGAGTCTCTCTCTCTTTGAGTTTCCCTCGCTCTGAGTCTCTCTCGCTCCGAGTGTCTCTCGCCCCGAGTCTCTTTCGCTTTGAGTCTTTTTCGCTTTGAATCTCTCGCTCTCTCTCTCCCTCCCTATCCCATCTCTCTCTCTCTCTCTCTCTCTCTCTCTCTCTCTCTCTTTCTGTCCCCTCTCTTTCTCTTTTCGTCATTCTCTGCGACTCGCGCACTCTGTTGACCGTTTGCATCTCGATGCAAGCACGATTAAGACATTGTGTCCAGGCGCGTGCACATGCTTCGCGACCGAGCGTACCACTCGTGCTTCGTCGAACATGCTAGGCTTATTCAGCTTGCATCCATCAAAATAATTAAACCTCTCGCGTATAAGAATGAGTCTCGCGTCTTGGTGGAATGAGTTAGGTATACAATTAAGAAGGAAAATGTGGATCGCGTTAATGTTTTCCTCGGTGCTTGATATCTTGATCAAGTGGATGCTGTAACGAGCTTGGGTTATTTTTACAAACCGTTCCTTGCTGTTTGTTTTATGCGACGTACGGCTAAAGTGGAAAGTAACAATGTCGTTAGATTGTGCAGCGTACCGATAAGGGAATTTATTTTGATTATGAAGTAAAGGTTTCTCAGAGAGGCGACACGCACACTTCGTATGTATTAGAACATAAAATATGTACTTGTATTATCTAAGACATTTTACACGATGAAATATAGATACCTTTGACGTTCTAATGGAAATCTTATCACGTACACACTTGACCAAAGTGTTCCATCAACTCGATTTATCTTAAAACTGAAGTAACTTAAAATTGTGAGGTTTTGAAAGGAACGTAACATACATATAACCAGTAATCATAGCTAATTTCTCTATTTCCCTTATGTCACAACTTGCAGAGAACACATGTACATATATTTACTCGTTGTACGTAACCCTTTCTCTTCACCCTATTATAACGAATCGGTTGTACCGCTAATGTATAGTCGGTGGAAGAAATATGTTGAAAAGAAAAACTTGAGAAACAAAATGGTCGAAAGTTAACCTAATTCAGTCTCATTCGAATATTTAAACACTGAAAGATTCAATTTGAACATACTTCCTTAGGAAAATGAAGAAATAATGTTCCAAAAAGACGCACGATCCCGTAAATATTTTCATTGACGTATGATATTGGCAAAATGTAGAAGGATACGTCAGGTTGCCTTTCAAAAGCAACTGCAAAGGCTAGGTTCAATAAGTATGCAAATTTCCCGCCATATTTGACTGCGGATGATACATGATGACAGAGTCGCGGGAAACTTCGCGGCACAGAGGGAGGCCGTGTTTGGTTAGCAATGTGTTAACGATCATCTCAGCCACCGACCGTGACAAGTAAGCACAGCCTCGGCGAACTATAATCTACAAGGTGTCTCTGAAATCGTAGTTCAAGAGAAAAGGAACTTGCAATAGGAAAATAGATACAAATTATTACATATTTACAATGACCAAAGTATATTAAAAAATATTAGCTCTAATAAAATTGTTGTTTTTGCATCTCCTTTAAGATTCCAAAGCCTACTGTCCCTTCTTTTTCAATTATTCTGTTGTAAGTACGTATCGGTATCAATTTCGTAAGTGTGAATAATCGAAACCAAGTTTGTGTATTTTGAAATAATTTAGCAAATCGATTTCCCGGAAAGAACGAAGTATTGTACAGTTTCACCTGGTTATAACGAACCGGTTTAAACAGATGTATAGTCGGTGGAAGAAATATATCGAAAAGCAAAACTTGAAAAAGAAAATGGCCGAAAGCTAACCTAATTCAGTCTCAATTGAGACACGTTGATCGTAGATGTCACTAGTGTCCAGTAAGATAACAGCAAAGCCCGTGAAAAGTCAAAAAACAACTCGAATACGATGTTTCGATAGATTTTCATCGATTATCGTGTTAGAGGAACTTGAAAATCTCGGTGACGTTGTTTGAAAACTGTCTGGTTTTATGTTCTCAAAGTTATCGGATAAAAGAAGAAAGACTTTTTCTCTTCTCGTTGGATTTCTTTTTTCGTATCAGCCTGTGAACACATAACGAGGATAATTATTTGTCAACGACGGCGACGCCTAGAGTGGTATTGTCTTTCGGTTGTTCATTCGCGGACGTTTCATCACGTTCCTGCGGCTTCTGTTGCAGCCTCCGGGACTTGTCGATTATCGAAAAATATTTTTGGTCTCGACTCGTCGTGTCACGTAGCAGAGCGTGATCAAACGACCGCAACCGGCACTCCCTTAGCTGATAAATTGATTTTTCGGTTTAAAAAGAAATCGCACGGTGACGTGACTCTCTTTGCGAGATCGTTAGATCTCAATTTGTCTTGAAATCGGAAAGGAACTTGGAAGGAAGAGAAATATGGTTATTTTGCTGGTCGCAGAGTGAAACGTGACTGTCGCAGGAATATTGGAATTAGATATTTCATAAAATTGAATATAACATTTTATACGATACTTTTAATGCTTAAAAATCTTCTCACCGCACACAATATCTGGAAAGTGTATCGTCAAGGTATAGATAGAAGTATTTGTAAATACTTTTTTGTATCCACGGTGGTTCTTTAGCCAAAGTATTATAAGCCACTTGAAATTCACCCGTCGTTCAACGTTACAGGGCATAAAAGAGAAGGAGAAGTACTTTTTTAATTAAGATGTCCGTAATGTAGCGATAAGATAGAACGAGGAGGTGTAATAACGAAGGTTCGACGGCACGTGACGCGATTAATTCGAAGATGGTAAGAGGACTCTGGTCCGGATTGATCGATAATTAACTTTGCAGTGGTGTTACGGAATGAAATGCCTGTTGGTCGGCGAGCGACCAGGCGTCGTGGATGGCGGTTGGGGTGGCTGGTCACCTTGGAGTCGATGTTCTCGTAGCTGTGGTTCCGGTGTGGCTTTCTCAGTCAGACGTTGCACCAATCCTTCCCCGTCCAACGGTGGGGCTTTCTGTCGCGGCAATAGAAAACGTCACAAAATATGCGCCACAAAGGTTAGTGATTGAAACGCGGAAAAAATATGAAAAATTTCCTTTACAACGATTGGTCAAATTGAAGAGACACAGAAGCTACAGTGTAGGAAATTTTAAGTCGAAAAAAATATTGAAACGAGGTGATTAATATGTGAAAAAGAAATTTGTTTGAGATCAAATTGTTTAATTTCATTCGGGGTGAAAATTCTAATTTTTTAAGTAACAATTTTCTTCTAGAATTTTTGCAAACAAAGATATGAATTTATACAAGAGAAGTCTTCTTCAAGTATTCTACAATTACCAACATTTATTTATTTACTTAACTTGAAAATGTATAGTTTGCGTATGAAAAAAAAAGAATTCGTGAAAAATCAATTACTTAGAACAGTGATTAGTTAGTTTAATCTTGGTGGAACGATATTGAGTAAAACAAGGTATAATACAAATCGAACACTGATATCTTGATTCTTTCCCAATATTATTTTTGAAACAATATAACATCATGTTTGTGTGTCTCATTTAGTAAACTAATTCTTCTAAATTCTCACTAGAACACACACGGTTCGGTTCAATTTTGAAAAAGTTATTCTATTTTAAATGGTGTCCCAGTATTAATGGGAGTCGCTGTAGCTAAGTTTAGGTTAGGTTAGACAAAATTGAGAATTCGTATAAAGCGTTAAGCTAAATTCCGAGACCGAATATTTATTTTTGCAAAGTTGTCGCTTTTTCAAGTTGAAATAAGACGTTCTTGAAAAATAACACGTTCTCGGAAGATGAAAATAGCTCGGCGTTTTATAGTTTTCACGGGCGACGGATTTCATAAAATCCGGATGGGCAGTATTTCGACGGTCTGCTAGGAGAAGCTTGGTCCATCAAACGGACGCCTTGTGTGGTAAAGTTTCGCTGCAGATGCGTTTGATTTATTCAATCTTGGCGAAATGCAGCTCGAGCCGTGAATTAGTCGGGATAAATCTTTATTGCGGTGTCGCTTCACCCATGTCTAATTAACGTCTAGAGTGCTAGTTTAGAATGATGGTGTGGATAAGAAAACAGTTACAATTGGTCCAGTGAGATACATTTACATACAAACTGAATGTGTTCGTTTCGCATTCGAATTTACAGTTTCTAAAAAACTTTCCATTAATTTCTGAAAATAATTCTACACACGCGTGCTTAACAATATTAAATTTCATAAATTAATCGTTATACTGTCAACAAAATTTCCAACAAACAACTAGTTTCATCTTCAATTTTTAGGCTCATTTCATCTCAGAATAATGAACACTTTGTGATCATAAAAAGTATTCATTTTATACCACATTTCATTCTAACTACATGTTGAGCATATTTTTAAGTTAAGTTTCATGAAGATCGTCCTCATTCTCTGTGAAAATTAACCACGCTTTATCCTAACTGATTCGATCGTTCTGATGTGTAGATATACAGGAAGTTTCGTAAAACGTGGGCATAACTTCAAAGATAAATTCGGTACGCTGAAATAAGAAAAGAAGTTCATATGAATGAGCATACTGAATCTATCCCCGAAGTTATGCCCAGATTTTTGGAAACAGCCTGTGTAAACCAACCGTTGCAACATTGAACGGTGTTTCTTAAACTAACTACATAATCAACCACGAGCCTTAATCCTGGAAAATCTGGAACTAGGCTACCTTACACAACCTTGCCGTGTGTCATTAAAACTTTGCCCGGATTCTAGCCGTGCGACGTAGACGCGTTGTCGTTCCGCGACGTCCAGTGCAGCGAGTTCAACAACTGGGTCTTCCCGGAAGACGGAAAAGTTCACCAATGGACCGCTTACAGGCTGCCTGAAGGTAACTACCTTATGGACAATCCATCGATTTATCGAATGTTCCTATGTCGCATCCACTTCTACGTACATGTATACAGTAACTCGCACTTAAATATTGCATAATAACAGAACACAAAAAAAAAAATGCAACAAGTTAAATGGTCAGTATTTAAATCTATTTTCGATCTATTTAAATCAACTTTCGGTTAATATTTGATTACCAACAAGGTCAGTATAAAAATACTAAACAGTTAGGTTATATATAAATAGCTAAGCCTATGTTTATTTAAATACTGACAATTCAGTATAGATACTGACCAAATTATTTAAATACTGACCCTTCGTATTTAAACACTGACACTTGATATTTAAATCCTGACAAAAAGGGATTAAAATACTGATGAGTAAAATACAAGCCAAAAAGAATCATTTTTACACCTTCCAAGTGATCACAGTAAAAATGTGGCGTGAATCGTGTTTGATTCACACGGCAGTCGTGTTTATTCTATGATCCTGGATCATCAGATTCTTTTTTTATTCGAAAAAAGCCGAGGTCGGTTCACAATTTAAAAAACAATATAAACATAACAATCAAACGACTATAAAAATCTTCCATTTTCCATAAAATGGAAGAATAAAATGCATAATACAATGCATTTCTTTTATTTTAACATAATTTAACATAATTTAATAGCATTTCTTTCAATTCTTTTATTTCCCATAAAATACAGAATCAGTCTTTGAATTTTCAATGACAAAACTATACCTAAGGTTAGTTTGTCTCGGTTTGGTATAAGCTATCCGCTCTCTAGAGAGGACTGCTCTTGTTTTGTCGTATTGTGACGCTTGACGCTTTTAAGAATTTGTTTATGTGCTTGATACTGTCAGATTTAAGAGCCTCCGAAAATCCGTGCGCCCTCTATTGTCTCAGCGAGACGAACATCGTTGCATCGCTTCGGCCAAGGGTCGTGGACGGCACCACCTGCTACAGGGGCATTCGCGACATATGTGTAGACGGTGTCTGTCGCGAAGTTCCCTGCGATTTGAACATGGAGTCGAACGCCATTGAAGATGTGTGTGGCGTCTGTAAGGGTAACGGGGCCTCGTGCAGCCTGAAGGAGGCTACGATAACGATCAGCCAAGCGTCTCGTGAGTGTAATTAACCGATTCGCCAGATGATTTGTTCCATTTTTCAAAATCTTCTCAAACGTTTTATTCAACCAGCTTTTCGCGTTATATCACCTGTTTAACGGTTACTCCGACGTTTTATTACCGTCTCAGGCTGTTAGCTCACGCGTTAATGCCGACGTTACACCGATCTTTCGGTTCGTCGCGTTTCTCTCGAGGAAGTTGGATTTTTTTATTTGTGATTTACATGTTCCGTAGATTCTCCGATAGCGGGTAATACAATCATTACTCCTTATCCAGATCGTAAGCAATTTTACTTTTGTTTATTTATTTTATCCTTCGAAGCAGATCTTCTTCTCCAACAGCCGTGATATTCAGCCATGACTAGCGTCTGATGTTTCAATGGCGTCATCTTAATGCAAACATCCTTAATGGACGACTAGCAACGAATAAAGAACATTTATTTATAGTAGTTTGACATTTAATAGAAGCAACAGCACGACGATGATAAAAGCTGCATTGCAGTACACACTGAATTGATTGTTTAAGTACGAAAATTGAAATATCCATCCGTATTTCTACCACAATTCCGAGTATACCGTTTGGGAATGATTAAACGACGGAAATTCCAGTCGCAAAGTCGACGAAAGGGGACGCGCGATATGGAAATAGTTTATGCGACGATGAAAGAATGCTGGGAAGTTTGATTCAACAGAAAAAAAGGGCCCAGGCTAGTTGAAAAAGTCTTGGGACGCTCTAATCGTGATAAATAAAACGTTCGTCGGATGGAGGTTGAAATTCCGCGCGGATAAAGGGGGCACTCTGGAACCGTGAAAAGTGCGAGAACTTTCTCTGGTATTTTCCGAAGAATCTCGGCCGTTCTCTCAGCTTTCGTAGCCCCGGCTCGATATATTTCCTATCAACGAATAAATCTCTTATTCGCGATCCGACGAATCGATATCGCGCGTCCCTGAGCTCGGTATAAAACTTTTAATAATCGAGAGGGGAAAACTTTCAATGGCAGAGCCGAGAAAAATAGTGGATGTCCCGGCTGGAGCGACCAACATACGCGTAGAAGAGATCGAACCCTCGAAATCCAGGATAATGATACGGACGAGGGATGGGAGAACGTTAATCGACGGGTAAATGACTTGCACACAGCGTTTGTTTATTTTAGTACTTAATTATTCATTACTCGAGCCTTTAATTAGATTTACAAGCAGTTGATGTTGCTTCGAAGTGAGATTTGGTCGTTGAATCGGCGAAACTATTCTCAATTTATTGTACCTTTCGTCTTTCGTTGAGTTTCTCGAGCATTGTCTGTAATTAAGTCACAGCTAAATCTTAGTAGTAGACACGAAAAATACGATTACTAGGGTTCCGTGCTATCGCGAAACTACACGAAGTCGCAACTGACTATTTAACCGGATACGTAACGAGTGTAGGGCGACCTTATGGCTCGTTCTCACGGTAACGATATATCGACTGTAATGTGACTGAAACTCCAAGAAATTTGTGGTTTTTTTTTCGTGTCCACTGGATTAGCGTAAGTGTCTTTACGAAATTGTTTCTCTATTTATCGCGAATGTAAAAAACTGCTTCAATATTTAGAAAAAAAAAAAGAAACTTTATATATGTAATACATATTTCACAGCCTATGCATAATAAATCGTATAGTATATCATTTTTATATATTTTAATTTTAATTTTATAATAAAATTATGTTATTTTAATTTCTTACATTTTTTTAAATTAATATATATATATATAAGAAATATAAAGAATATATGTAAGAAAAAAGTTCAGTTTTGATTTTTCTGTGCACAGTCCTATACATACTAAATCATATAAAATATATTTCAATTTAACACTTTTTTCTCACATTTCTATCGCACAATTACGAGTGTATAGTTGAGTCTGACATACCGTTCAAAAATCATCCTCCCGTTTCTCCAATCAGAAACTATGAATTAACCCTTTGCAGAGGGAACTGCCTGATTACTAGAAACCCATAATTCGAGTAAATTTCACTATTTTTAAATTATTCAATATTATCATCGTTACTACAGTAGTTTGAAGAAATGAATGCAACGGTAGAACACATAAAAATAGTTTTATCTATATACATAACACTTATGCATAAATATCATGCGTTTTACTGTAAATTCATGGTGGTGTTATAGATAAGCCATGTAAAATTAGCGTGTCATTCAACGTGTTAATAAATTCTGAGGATTTCTAAATCTCTTTTCACAAAGTAAGCATGCTTATCAGACAAAAATCCTTTATTTTCGATCTTGTTGCTTAAAAATGATAAATAGGCATGGGCGGTTAACCTAACCTATCGACACTCGTCCGCAAAGGGTTAAACCAATTCTCCCTCGGTCGTTATTTTCATCTGTGCTAATCACCGTCAGGAATAAGACATCGCGAATATTATCTCCGATTATATTTCAGCGATCGTTTAGGAATGTTCGAGGTGGCGGGGACGAGGGCGTGGCTAGGAACGATAAGACCGAGTCAAGAGGCTCTCAGCATACCGGGACCCGTCACGAAGGACTTGCTTATATTGGTAAACATAACGAACGCGATCTGCTAATTAGCCAGCCGGCAAGATCGATAAGGTATCTCGAACAAGGTGTCCAGCCACGGACAGTTCTTATCATAGAGGCGCAAACACCTTTCATTTGGTGTGTTGGTGAGAATAGTGGAACGAAGAAATCTCCGTTCGACTAAGCGCCCTCTAATAGCTATTAGATACGATATACCTATGGCAGTACCTATTACCATCGTCTCGCACCTACGCGACAGCCATCGTAAAACTTTGCATCCGTTCATTAGAAGGAGCGTTGCATTCTGCCATGGTATCTATAGCGCCGCGGGATACGACTGACGAGAACATTACTCAAATCTAATTAGCTCTCTCTCGACTGTGGCTTCGAATGGAACAGTCGCGAGACGTTTTGACAGATATTATTCTTGTGATAGACTGCTGATAGGTTAGGGAACTGTGCCGTGTTGATTACACGTGGGTAATGAAGGATTCATTTTTCTTTTTCGCGTTCAAGATGTATTGTTACAAGCACTTTGACTGCTATGTCAACCCTGTTTAGATTAAGGACGTTGTAATAAGTGGATACGTGACAGTGTTACATTTCAACGGTGCTTGTATTAAGCATGATGCTATTATTTCTTCAACGACTATTAATTGCTTTTTTCTTTTTTCTTTTTTTTTGCTTTGGACAGAGTTTATATTGTTACATGAAATTACTGTACAACGTTACACCTGGAAAAATCCTATAATTATTAGGTTGTCTGAAAAGTGGCGATTTTCGATAGATAGTATTTGAATATATTACAACGAGTAAAATTAGATGATATATGGAGTTCGCATATATTCTGAAAGATCATTTTCTTGTGTGATTTTCGAAGATCTATTCGGTACAATTAGCAGCTTCTTCTACATGTTGTACTGTCTTGAACGTGCACACTTTTCGCATTGAATATTCCTCTTTTAAGTCTACAGATAGGAATTTCGTTGAAAAAACGAATAAAGAAACGAAATTTTTGGAAAAATGGAATTTTCCAAATTGCCGAAAAGGCAACGAAAGAGTGTAGAACTGAAAAATACGTATCTTATAGAACCAAATAAAATAAGATTAGCACTTTGAAAAATCGGCACGAATTTTCCAGACAACCCAATAGATCACCAATCAAAGTAATGGATTATTTGTATTTTACATCTAGACAACAATTGAATCATTCAAAGCTTTCTTTAGAAATAGGAGCACAGATTGTACACTTTCCATAAATACAAAAGAACAACTTTGTCTCTCGGTATCTTCCATATTTTTTAACACATTTTTCGCTACTCCGAGAAATATCATTCGTGAACATTTCTGTTATTATTCTTATCATTTCATAATACAAGAATCTCCGATTCAATGGACAATTATTCAGATTGAATACATTCTTGCATCCGGCAAGAATGTAATTCAGTTCTTACACTCATGGCGTACTTCCGTCAGCCAAGTAAGACATTTCATCGGATAGGTTCAACCTAAAGAGAACGTGACGATGAGGTATTCGTACGGGTTGAAAGAAAAGAGCCCTCGTAAGACAGAATTCTCATGGGACTTTGTCGACTGGGAGAAGTGCAGCGCAAATTGCGGGCCTGGTGAACAGATTTCCAAGCCTCGTTGCCTGGAGAAGCTTGCCGGTATTGTAGATGAGATGTATTGCAAGAACATACCGAGGCCTGAGGAGAAAGTGAGACCCTGTTATCGGGCAGCTTGTTTGCCGAGGTTAGAGCGACACCTTCGTTAGACGAATATTTTTCATTTAAAGAAACGGTGAATTTAGTGAATAGCGTGGGATATCGTATACAATATCGTACAGCGTGCCAAATTTTAATTAATATTACTTTTCAGTATACTCTAAAGAAATTCTATGCAAAGATGGATACGGGTTTATCTTATTTTCTATTCAATTTAACGAGGAATATTTCTTAGACTTCCGGATTAATTCTATCGCCTCAACCTAACCTAGACTTAACCTACAATTTCTTCATATAACCTGAACCTAGCGATTTGTAAAAGTTTCACACTGTGGATGTTTCGAATCACGTTGTAGATAATTTTACGTTAGACATTAACCCTTTCACTACGACGAACGAGCATAGTCGCTCGTTATTTTACACGCCTCAGAATTTATTCTAGACTTGCAGTTTGGTTGCTCAAATATTTTTCTTCGTTTCGTTTGTTTCTCACGGGCGAAACATTCCAGTAACGATAAAAAAAAGCAAATGTTTTCCGAAGAGATTAATTGATTTTTGCACTTTTATCGTCTCGTTCAGCAGGAAACGCTCGTAGCGAAAGGGTTAACGGAATCTGGTTGTTCGTAAAGCATCATTTACCGTTTTGCACGACGAGAAGTAAGTTTGTGCAACAAAATTTAAATAAGTTCATCGCTCAGTGTCGCTCGAGGGTGAGAAAAATATGAGAAAAGTCCTTAACACGACGATAAGCGTCTTACTTTAACGAGATACAGGTTGATAAGCTAGAATAGAACGTAGAGCTTCGGTCTAATTTACTGAAACTGCAATCATGTTGATCGCAGATGGATGATCGGCGACTGGCAAGGTTGCGCATCCTGCGTGGTCGGCTGCGAGAAGAGACGAACCGTCAAATGTGTACGTCCTGTCGGGCACTCCGAGCAGAATGTAGATATTATCGCTGACAGCTACTGTCAAGGACCGAAGCCGAAGGAACAGGAGCCCTGTGCCAACCGGGAGAAGCGAGACGACGTCCTGACACGTGAACAGAGAAACAAAAGTACCGACACTCCGTCAGAGACTTTCTCTTATTCTCTTCCCTCGATCGATAGATAGATAGCTCGGATACCAAACGAACGTATGCGAAGGAACACGATGGATTAAGATGACAATGGTTCTGATCACTGACACGTTGATTGACGTGGAGTTTTTGGTTCTTCTTCTTTTCTTTTTTTTTTTTTTTTTTTTTCTTTTAGGTGGTTTGAAAATAGGTGTTTGTAGAAGTTTCCGTCATCTTTCTTCTATTGGATATTTATAATAAAGAACTGGTGCAATATTTTCCCTCGCTTTTTTTTTTAAACGTTTTTCTGCTTTGTGCTAACAGATTGAAAGCAAGATTATCAGCACTGTTATTTTCAAAAGGTAATTGGTTAAGAAAATAACGCGACTCGATTTCAAAATAGTCGATGGAAATTTTTACAAATGCCTAATAGTTGTTTGGAAAGTTTAAGAGTAGCGTCTTTAGCGAGATTTATTTAGGTGTTGTTTATTTAGTTTTTATTTACATGTTACGATGTCTAACCTTCTTTCCTTTAAAATATTGAAACACTGGGTAAATTGTTTGGCTAATTTTACTGCTACTTACTATCATATTAGGTTGTTCTAGACAACCTAATATAATAATTTACTAGAACAACAAAATTTTTTTATGTACAATACAAATTGTGTTGGCAAAAGAAATAAATTACTCGGTAAATTAGCGAATTGAAGAAAGGAAATAAGTTACACCGTGAGTAAAGGAAGTGTCATGATAATGATAGTTCTGATTCGCCACAGACAGCGAACATTTCTCTCTAAAGAAATTGAAACATTCACCGAAGCACAAGGAAGTTACGGAAACTCCTGAGATAAAGAAGGGCGAAGTCGTGGTCGACAAAGAGGACGTTAAAAATTTAACGCTCACCATCATCCTGGAACACGACGAAGAAACCGACACTCTGAACTTTCCGAAGGATTTTGAACCCCAGCCACCAGCCAATAGCACAGAATTTACTTTAGTTGGAATGGATGCTGTCAGGTATATACAGAAAATTCAAGAGGACGTGTCGAAACGTCGCTCCGAATAATATCAAACTTGTCAAGTCTGATCTAACGATTTGTATTGTAAATTATACATATAAAAGTACGTGTTAAAAACTACGATTCAATCGAACAAAACAAACTTTCCATTTGTACAAATTTCGGAATTATTCATTCTGAAACTTTCGAAGACAATTCGACAGATTTTACGACTGTAAATTGAACATCTACCTTCACACTGAAATCTGCCGTAGCGAAAGGGGTAACAGATGTTTATCAGATTTTCTAATAAATCGCCGCGTTACGATATGAAAATACCGATACGTCAATTAAAATCACGATAATCTCTCGGTAAACGGTAGCTTCCTTCAAGTTCGCATTTTCTTTCTTATTACCTAACCCCACGGGGATTTTATCTCGTAAGAAATTGAATTTACGCCTGACGTAGATCAACTTTTCAATATCCGTTAAGTACCGCTAATCAAATTAATCGGCTTATCGAAAGCGAGACGAGGAAATACATTTAGACAATAAACTAAGGGGCGTATATTTTCTCGATACACTAGATACATATCTTTATAACATAATATTACGCAATAGTTTAATAATAGGTACTAATATTATAATAACAAATAGATATTTAGGATTCGAGGTGTACACAGAGTAAGGTAGTAAATTTCTCCAAACCGGTGCTTGTAAACGATCAAGTTCGATTTTCACGCGTACAATTTCCCTCGGTGAAAGTGTTCCATCGTTACACCGTCCTTTCGTAATTATCTCATCCGAAAATTCTGCTAATTGTTCGACGAAAATGAAAAACGAACGTCGTGCGATACTCTCCGAAATGATGGATCACGGTTGATTACATCGCGATGTATACGTAACCTCGAATACTGATTTCAAGTGGCTCGCTTTACACGCGAATTAAAGCTCAACAACGTCACCCTAATTCTAAACCATCGATATTCTCATCAATCCGTCGAATCCACGATTCTCGCCAAACCTTCGTACGTGTAATTTTCCTTGTTACTCTTCGGCGTGGTATCGTGATGGCCTTCCAGTATCCCGATCATCTTAACAGCCTCCAAACCACTGTAAACCTTCATACGCGACGTGTCTAAACCGCCGCTGATTTTGTCTCCGGATTCGTGGTACGCCTTGTCAGACAAATTCAACTGGAGACTGTCATCCATGGACGGAGCCTCCAGTAATATCACATTCTCGATGGGCACCGAATCCTTGATAACTGACCCTGGTTTTGGTGTGGTGAAGTTCCGGTTCTGACAGACGCCACGTTTCCGCTTCTCGTCGTCAGCGTACGACCAGTCGCGAAGGAACTGCCGGAAGTTCGCCGTGTCGGCTGTTTTTCCAAGCTCGTCTTCCTCGTGTGGTACACCATAAGCCTTCTCCAAGTACCTGGCCAAACTTAGATCCACGAATTTGTCGATCAACGTAGCCTGTTCCTCCGCAGGCAATGGCTGCTCCTTTTCCTTTGTACTCGTCAATTCTTCGTTCACGTTCCGAGTCTTCTTACAAGTCTTCCTACACGGTCTTTTGCCTGGAAAGGAATGGGGAAAGATTGGTAGTTTGACTACGATGCGACGCTTCTATCTTTAGAGACATAGTTTCTTTTCTTTTTGCAATTCGAAGCCATAGATTTCTTGATTAATCACACATACAAGTAGTTGATTATTTGTGTCTACAATTTTTACAAAGTGTCGAATGAGCTAGCACAAAGCATCGTAAATGGGACGAGGGTATTGAATTGGAAAATACAGATAAAGAGGTTACGTTGTTATAAAACGAAGGAAATTCAGAAAGAATAGAACGTTAAAAGATATATTTTGGACCTCGGTTGAGTGCTTAGAGGCGTTTTATCCGAGCGCAATAATGCATTAGAATGTCTGCCGGTATATCATAGGATATTTTTACAGAAAGTCGTAGGCAACAGTTGCGATTTATCGTGAGAAGCAATCGTTCGAGAATAAAGCAATCACAGGCCGGCAATATGTAGTTTTTAGTAATTCATTGAAACAGAATAATATATAACCCGGTGAATGAAGTACCTTTCACATGTACGAACGTGCCTGCGTGCCTCTGAATGACGCGTCAATTAAGCTGTCGATGATTAATGAATGGAGAAAATATTTAACGAGTGATTGATTGTCCGATGGACGGTGAAGGCCGCCCATTGGATATACAGTATGTACGTAACAAAAGAAGGTGTACAAGGGAATTATTTGTCGAACTGAAATCGAGTTGGTTCGTTCGCGTGCTAACGACATCCTTTACCTATGCATTCCTCTTTCTGTTTTGGCACACGACCTTTGCACGCATCAAGATTTGCTTGAACATCGTCCTCACCCGCACGAGCTGCAGGTCGAACACATTGCACTTTACGGTGTTTCAGTCCTTTCTTTCCATCACAGGCGCTGCACTTGCTCCATTGACTCACACGCCACCTTGAAAGTTTAAGGAAACAAAACTTGTTTGTATATCAATCTCTCCCTTAACGCTTTGAACGTCATGGGGGTCACTGGTGACCGACATTGAGTTTGTTCTAAGCGCCATGGGGGTCACTGGCGAAGCTAGAATTACTAGGGACCCATAATTCGAGTAAATTTATTAATCTTTTTTTTAATTTAAAAATATTATCATTGTTACTGCAATGGTGTGAAGAAATGAATGTAATAATAGAACACATAAATATAGTTTTATTTATATGTATAACATGTTTGCTTAAATATTATGCGATGTGCTGTAAATTCATGGTGGTGCTAAAGGCAAGCGATGTAAAATTCGCGTGGCATTCGACAGTATCGCTAATATTTTTAACATTTTTGAATTTTACGAGAGGAATTAAAAGAAACCAATTGTATAACGCGAAGGAGCATTGTAAATAATGGATTATAGATGAAAGTTGAATTTTTCTATGTATAATTATAATCACTGAATTCCTAATAAAATGGACTATCGTTGTAGGTGTTTCAAAAAAGTTCCATTTAAAAAAATGAAGGTGACCTTGATATTTTTAAAAAAATTACATAAAGACAGAAATATTTTTGGCATCGTATGAGCTCCATTGAACCATTTCATTTTATCCTTAAGACATTTGACGTATCTTTAAAAACAGCAAAAATTTTTGAGGTGCAAACGTTAGGTGACTCACCCTGTATAGATATATATATATAATAATAATAATAATGCAATAAAAATCTAATAACACTAATACACGTGAACAATACAGTGCAGTTTGTTGATTGCAAATCGTAGGTGTACTTACTTTGCAGGACAAGGCTGTCCATTGCAGATACGACTTTTAGGCTCTGGTCGGGGTTTACCGTCGCAAAAATTGGGACTTACTTTCCCAGCATGTTCTTCGATGCACGACGCTTCGGACAGCTGTAAAAGAGTATCGAAATTCTCGATATACAACGAGAAAATGAAAAATGTTACGTCAAAATTGTGCTTCCACGATAGCTCTATTCTGTCGATTCACCAAGGAGGAGGAAATATATTTATAATCTATATATTTTAAAGACAAATTCGTATATCAAAGAATCTAATTAATATTTTTATTTATTAATTAAATAAAATTATTAACCGTTGAGGGGGAAATATATTTATAATCTATATATTATAAAGACAAATTCGTATATTAAAGAATCTAATTAATATTTGTATTTATTAATTAAATAAAATTATTAACCGTTGAGGGGGAAATATATTTATAATCTATATAGTTTAAGGACAAATTCGTATATTAAAGAATCTAATTAATACTTTTATTTATTAATTAAATAAAATTATTCACTCCTAACCTAACCTAACCAAGTTCCCAAGTACACGATAATAGGTTCTCTTTGCATCATTAAACCGCTCTAGATATGTATTCAAATTACCATTGTGCCGCCGCCGCATTTAGCGTTGCACTCAGACCATTCCGTGAAATCCCATATGTAGTTTGGCGTGTATGACGGATCAGACGACATCACGTAATACGTATACTCGATCCCAGGACAGTCTAGCTGGTAGTACACGTACTAAAATCGTACATAATAATGAATCATTAATGCCTAGTATTTAGAATCAATGGGCGGGCTCTCACAAAGCCTCTTCGCGATGCGAATCGAACCATTCTCTCTGACGTTTATCACACTAACACATGTCACGAGGCTTTGTTCTCACATAGAAGAGAATTAGCATGGTGTATTATTTCGATATCCGTGGATAATTAATATGCACATTGTGCAGAGCTGGAAAAAAGTCTCGCAAATGGAATACGAGTGTGATTGGATCTTATAGGCCCACTTTTTCTCTAACACAATCGTAGAAATTAGGCACACAATGGTATTTTTGTTTAAGAAATACTCTCTTTCCTCCTCTCCCTTCCTCTTTGCGCCCCCATGTGTTCTTTCGCGAGATTTCTTTCTTTCTTCAGCTCTGTACACAGTAGCAAAAGATTGTTGAGAGTCCCAAAAGAGAAATCGAGAACCCACGAACTTCCTGATTGGCAAACTGAGACTTACATTGTTGACCGGTCACGAGTTGACTCGCGTTTGCATTCGAATTAGAATTAATTTGAAGTTTGAGAAAATTGAAGATTTAGGATATTGTAAAAGTTCTCTTCGTCGTGTTGAGTTGTGTTCAGTTCGATAAAAAAATTCGTTTTCTTGATATTTCGATTTTTATCACAGCTACAGTATTGTAGAAGCTTCACGTTCATATTCGATTACAGAATAATAGTCGGTGATAGTTTCTGCGTCAAATTGCCGGTCAACAATGTGTTAACACACTATACCAGTATGCTCTCTATATTTTTCCTCGTTGTGCTCCTAAAAGATCGGTACACGTGTAATTAAAAACGTTTTCGGTGATTCGTTGAAATAAAATTACTTCTAATCGAATTTCCTCGGCTATCGGTCCTTTTATTTGAATTTCCTCTCTGAATCGCTCGGGATGCTGGTAAATAATAATTGCCTTTGCACATTCGTATTCACCATTTGTTTCCTCCGTCCTACGATCATACGTTCAATCTTATTTCGTTCCCTAACAGTTACTTCTTTGTAACTTAACACTTTACCGATCGGTACATTCTATTCAATACTGGCTTGAGTTTTCCTGTCGCGCTTATTCGCTCTAAAAATTAGCTCTAAAAATTTTCAATCAAAATTCGCGAGATGGCTTTACCATATCGTTCACTTTCTCTTATTATAGGGTAATTAATCCCTTGCCTTACAATGACGAGTCAGTGTAGATTATAATCAGAACGTGGAAAAAGAAAAATGATATTTCTTTTGCACAAATTTCGGCTGAAATTTAAGACTGAGGATTGCCAAACACAAATCATTTATAATATCCTGACTTTTTTATATATATATAAAAGTGCATTGGAACAGTGAATAGCTGAGGTTAATATCCATAATACGCCTAATAAATCGTAATTGATTAACCGTTCGAGTGGCACGGAGTTTTGTAAAAATTCCTTTCTTTTCTCGTTTTTGTCACATCCGCAGGTTGATAAATAAAAAGATGTTCCTCAGCAAGAGCTCTGAAGGTTGTAAAAGCAAGGATTTCAATTTAGTGGGATCTCGATAAACGGTAACAATAAAGACACGTATTGACAAACTTTGAACGTCCAATTAGTTCTACTATAGCTGAAATTTTCAAGCACTGAACAGGAAAAGCGCCATCACACCGTTTGACACTCAAACGGTTCAGATATGGGTCAAAAATGACCCGATAATCCGTTGAGTAATCAGCGAAAAGCCGATTAATAGGCTTCCAGTCGGTAAAGTGTTAATTTTAACATACAAATGTAGAATTGAAGGAAAAGAAAGAGTAATTACATGTTTCCATTCAAGCAGTAGGTATTGTTATGTTCCAATCTGATAGCCAACGTGTTTTGATGCGGTTTCACCTCCGCCGCGTATATGCTCCGAGCTCCTTTAGGGAAAGTCACCACTTTTACGTACACTGTCACACACATTTAACATTACTGCACTTTATAAGCTTGTAAAATCGGGTTTAACAATTTTTGCATGTTTCAAGGATATTTTTACGTCTACTCGTATATGTCAAAGAGTCGATGCACTTCTCTGTTTGATCACTTTTTTTTCTTTTTTTACTTGTTTAACCCTTTCAGTGTAGAGTACCTCGAAGTCAAACGCTTTGTGTGAACGGAATATTTTTCCACGTACACGTAATACAACTTGTGACTAAAGCACCATTTTAATCCTTCGTTTACGCTAAATTAAATATTCTCGTTTCCCTCGACATATATTATTTATCTAAGAAGATTGATATTTTGAAAACGTTGTAGTTTAAAAATAGATTAGAATTAATACGATTATTCGAACTGCAGGAACGCATATACACTCCCGTCCATAAATCATCGGACATTTGTGCTTCTTGAGCAAAATGATTATTAGCATGCAAATACAATTTGCTGTTGCGAATTTATAATATATTTTGTTATTTTTATCTATTTTACGGTTATATCTGAATGCTAAGTTAAAAATGCACATGTATAACATGAATAAATGTTAAGAAAAAGAAGTATTTATTAAATACAGCTCGAATTCTATACGATGTTATTCTGTATACACATTTCGTTTACTTCGACAGTTCAAAATTAATTAAAGAACATATCTGCAGCTTCATTAAGTGTTTATAAACAATTTAAGAAGGGTTTTTTTACTAAATAGAGACTAACATGGTGCTGAGAAATTGCATCGTTCAATCTTCTTCATTTTTAGTTGGACAGTTCCTATGATCCCAATAAATACTTCTAGAAAAGAATTATTTATTTAAAAATGTTCAGTTACTGGTTACTGTAGCAAAAACAGAGTGTACTGTTCGAGAAATTACGGTAAAAAGTAGAATTTCGAAGTCCGCGTTCTAATTTTAGTAAGTGTCCGGTGACTTATGGACAGGACTGAAAGGGTTAACAATTACAATTTTTCGTTTAATCTCGAGGGTTGTTCCACTGATAATTGCAAACGTAACGTAATTGATCGAGTGGGAAGATTCGAACTTACCATCGCGTCCCGTTCTCGAATCGTTGTGGAAACCTTTTATAGCCTTGCACTTTGTTCCGTCGCCTTTGCAAATCCCACACTTATCCTCGATAGCGTTTGAATCGAGCACCCAATCGCAACCGACTTTCTGCAATATCACATCTTTCCAGTTTGAAAAGCTTCTATTTCTCTTTATTTACGAGTGATTCTTTAACCCTTTGAGTGCTGAATACTCGTGGCCTATGCAATCCGTATGAACGGCGCGCGGCTAGCGCTGACAATCGCTGGGGACTGAATACTTTTTCAGGGTGTAATGACACATTATAATATAGTATAGAATCCAATTACTATTCCTTTGTCTATTCCACATTGAATGATTATTTTTGCCAGGCGCGTATTTGCGTCCATAGTCCATACTGATAGCATCTGCCGAGCGCGTATTTGCGTCCATAGTCTATATCGATAGTTTTCGCTGGACGCATATGTGCGCCCATAGCACTCAAAGGGTTAAAATAAAAAATAAGAAGCCTGCATAATTTATAATGGAATCGATATTAAGACGTAGCAAACCCTTAATTGGCGTCACATTACTCACTCGTGTATCTGATACCAGTGGTGCACGGTATCGCTGCTACGTAATTATACAGTATATTCCAATGAGTAATCGTTGGTAATTAAGTTTACGAAGTTATGACGCTACTTTTAGCAGAGCACGTCACAGAAACCGCGGAAATACGAATGTACAATTAAAAAGTTACAACTCAATTAATGTAATTGCATAGAGAAATAAAGAAACTTGATATGAACGTTCTTCATATAGTCGAAAATCCTTCTCACGGTCTTATAGGAATGCTCTCAGACTGTAGAATACGATGAATAATGAAAATAAATAAAGGTTGATGAAATATGTACAAGAGATTCATCAGGGAGATTGTGGCACGAATAGTAATGGAACGAGTAATTTCTAAAGCAAGCCATCTTTCTCCTTCCTTTCCATAAGGAGAGCATTATATAACGTCTTTCATGTTGCAGATCACGCGAATACGTCTTCCTGCTTCCTGATTTAATTTATATTAGCGAAACACTTTCAACCCCCGGGTATCCTACTTTGCAAATGAATTCTCCGATCTTTTTGATTCAACGTAATCTGACAACGTAGTGATCGCGAATCTGTTGGAAAAAGTGATCGAGAAATTCATTTCACCCTCGAAGGCAGTTTCTTACATTCGCCAAGTATTATTTCACTCCTAACGTTGCCTAGCCTTTCAAATTTCATTCAAACAGCGACTATAAAATAAAGCAAAAGAATTTCCTCGAGGTTACTTATGTATTTATCACAGGCGTACCCTCAATTTACACGTGGATTCGTTTCACGCGAATGATAATCGCGTAAATGAAGTCTATCGGTACAAAAGAAAAAATATTATAAATAAAAGTTAGTATATACAAGTTTTAGAGTATACATATTTATTTCAAATAGCTTAACAAAAGGAAACAAATAATGACGTTTCAATTTCGAAAATTGAGAAAGGGGTGTACTTACTTGGAATAAAGCTGCTGTATCAAGCGAAGAATATTGGAAAAACGAAAGGAAAAAATGAAGGAGTGTATTCGTTTACCTTGCAGACGCCATTGATGCACATGTCGTAAGTTCCAGGCCTGCAGGGCGTCGAATCGTTCACCCCCGGCACCATTTTAACGAACGTTCTCACCTCGTTGATGCAGAACAACTCGCATGGATCTATAGTAGGACTGTAATAAGGTCGCCACGTATGTAAACCATCGGCAACAATCTTCACGTTGTTGAAGCTGCTGCACTGCACCGCGCGATACGGTGGCTTCTTTACGTCGCATGGCTGTACAGTAGAACATTTTCGTTACTGTCGTTACTGTTCTTCAAAAAAGAAAAGAAAAAAATTGTAGGGAGTTTGGGAAGATGGAAGGGTTGAAGACTTCAAATAAAAATACAAATTGTCGGATGATCGTTTATCGGTTGCGTACTCTTCAAACTTTTTGCTAACGATCAGTGTCGCTCTTTCTTCCTATATCTACTCTATCCCCACGCGTCCTGGTCTTCCCTTTTAAAAGGGAAAACGTCCTGTCCCCTCTCCTCGACTTGGGAAAACCCCGAGGTGGCTCGCTTCGCCAAGCCTGGTTTTCCTCAAGTAAAAAGAAGGGTGAGAATGGTGTCCTTCGACCATCTCTACACGCTACCTGGCCATCGTCCAGCTTGACGTGGCCTTCGACCCCCTAAACGCTTAAAATGCCTACAAAATCAAACATTTTTTTTTTCAACAGTTTCACAAACAGCAATCGAGACTTTCGATCGGGTAATCGCACACACGTGCACCGTGATGCTACACGTGTAACTAGATTCCCCCCCGGAAACTGGGTTGCTGAATTTTCACTGAGGGAAACTTTAAATTAAAACCGTTTCTGCATAGGAAACGCAATTAAAATCTTCGCTCCCTAAACCTATATCGTAACCAACTTAGGAGCTGGCTTGAACCGGCGAAGTTTGTAGCTTGTCGGTAACATAACCTCAAACCTACCACGTGTGTCTTCAAATAGAGGATGGGAGCAAAGTTACAGTAAAATCTTTAAAATAAGTGAACATTCTTATACAGTTATATTAGAATATCAAAAAAGAAAAACGTTTCTCGTTATCATCTCTCAAATATCTTCGTTAACTTCGAACGAACGAACAAATGAAAAAAAAAAAAGGAACAATTGAATTAGTCGGACAATATTATGGGAATGCAAAGCTGTAACGTTATTGTTATAGGAGTAGGTATAAATTATTTATGAACGGGATGTTCGACAGGCGAACAAGAATGGCCTGCAGAACCGTGTTTTCCAGGTTTTAAGTTTATTGTTAGGTTTAACATTCTGATAAACATTTAACAGTCCCTTGACAGTCTAATAAAATCACGCATTACAGTGAAAGAAATATATATTTTACAGTTTAAGAGTCTAACAAACCCTTTAACAGTCCAATTTTACATGTGCTTTCTTAATAACTACGTTATGTGTGATCATTTTTGAAGCACGAAGTTCACAACCCTACGTCACAATCCTAAAAATAATATTTCTTTCCTTTCTAACTTCCTTCCTAAAAATCTCTCTCGATCTAACCAGTTCGGTACTCGAATGAACTGTTAAAGGGTTAATGGTACGAACGAGAGAAGAGATAAACGAGAAGAGAGGAAAATGAATGACTGGTGACGAGTGTGGCTAACGAAGTAGAAGCAGGCAGGTGTAAATTTGAGAGTTAAAGAGGAGGAACCGAACAGAGTGAAATTGTGTGGATCAGTATAGCATAGAATAACGTAGAACCGATTAGAATGGATAGTTTAATTTATCTCAGCCTTATTTTCCTTTAATCGAATACATTTTACACTACACTTATACGTGACTCTGATCTCGCCAACCTTCCACTCGCGCAATATTGCAGACGAAAGGATAAAAGTGGAGCGCAAAAGACAAGGGAAGATTAGTTTAGAAAGGGCGAGGAACTTGAACGGTATCACTAGTGATACACACGGTGTGGAATGTTATATACCGAGGTATTGCAAGTGGATATTTTCTTCCTCATTCCGGTGCAATATCTGCCTCCGTTGGCAGGTGGTGGTTTGTCGCATTCCCTCTCGGCGTATCTGATCCCGCCGCCGCATGTCCTGGAGCAAGTGCCCATGGGACCCCATTCACCCCAGCCTCCGTGCACCGCTTTCGGCCGAGTTCCCATGTCCACGCATTCTTTGTGAATGCACCACTGAATAGACACGTGTTCATTATTCCCGGCTTATTTCTACATAAAACGCTTCTCTCTGACAGTTTTCTTCCTTTTTCTTATATTATTTCCTTTTCTCTCTTTAGAATGTCGAAATTGTAAATGAAAATGATAAATTTGTGCAAAAGTACAAATTTAACAGGCGTATCATTTTTCTTTTGCCATATCTTGATGGTAATATTCACTGGAAGTGTGACTCGTTATTGTAAGGCAAGAGGTTAAGCATGGAATATTCAAAGAGAATCGCTCCTCTCTTTTTCTTTCACTTTCTACGCGACAATTGGCGAATGCTACAAGTTCCTCCACTTTGTTCTTCTTTTGCTATGAAAACCGCGATACCGACTTCGCGACAACGTGAACATTATCAGGGGTTCCCAAAGTTTTATCTAAGCGGGCCGAATTGTAAATTCGAAAATATTTGACGAGCCCGAAAAGAAGTGTTATAGAAAAATACGTTGAAATTCATAAAAAGATGTAATATATATATAATATATATATATATATATATATATAAAAGGTAAGTTGTTCTTTTGTTAAGAGAATTATGGATAATATTGAGACAAAGTCAAATGCATCGAGCAACGCGAACGTCGAACGATATTTACGCGAGGATATCGTATGACGCATCGAGTTACGTTTCTACTTCCGGTTTACTATTCTATGGGCGGGGTAAACAGTTACATATCTACAGCGTCAGTTAGGTTTCAGTATTATTCGTTCGTTACAAGTCTCTTTGAAACACGTTTCGATGTCACATCTTTTACCTAGATCTTTCACTGTTAAAAGATGCTTCAAACATTCTTCTAAGTTTACAAGAATCTATTCACAGTTACGTATATACGTTTTACATACGAGACAGGATAAAATATAAAAGAAAAAGTTTCAAATCTTTGGACCGTAACCTCTTTTTAAAAGGAAAAAATGGGTGTGAAAGAAACAGATACAAATGGCAAGGCGAACAAAGGGACAGACACGTTTAAAACGCGATAACATCCGCGGTGAAATGCATAAATTGATACTGTCAGAAAGTGCGCTTTGTTACTCGAGAAATCCATTCGACAAACCTTGTTCTCGCCGCATCTTGTTCCATCAGCCATGGGCGACCCACGGGAGAGACAAGTGGAATTGGTCCCACACCAAAGTCTCCCGCACCCTTGTTGCTGGAAATATACAGGAAGAGTTCGTTCACATCGTGCGGAACGAGAATAATCGAATTATTCTTCTAGGAACAGTGGGAACGAAATATATATATGTGTACATATAAAATGGGGAGTAACTTTCACCGTGAGCAACCTAAATCCTATTCAACGCGATCCGTGCGCAAGAATAATCAGGTCGTTTCATAAAGCAACCGTGTTTGATACGCGAAAGCTGCCCGAGAACGCTTTTGAATCTAATTTCACGTGGGATTAACACGAAAATGTCCATTCTGGTTTGAATCGTACTTTCATTATCTGCGACGATAAAAAAAGGCGCAACAAATACCATTTCTGCTAATTTATTAAGGTACACTTTAACTTCTCGCGTGAAATTATTTCGTTTCAAGTGTATTAAAATCGTGCTGGCCACGAATGATATGTTGAAAGGAAATTTGATAAAAACGCGCGTTCTCTGTTTTATAACCAAGTGATTGCGTGTTCCTGTAGGCATGCATACAGAGACGTGTGAAGTCTGCGTGCAGAACGGGCGAGAAGTTAAAATAAATAGTATAACTTGAGTTAGTAGTTCTAATTATACATCATCACGTGCTACCGTATCTTAAAAACTATCGAATCATTTTTACCGATACAAATAAGTCTAATTGGCAATTAGACAATTCACGATCTTCGCTCTCTTTTACGATATGTTCAATGACAGTGTTAGAGTTACGTAACTGCTACTTCGATACTTCGTCAAGTGAAATATGTTATATTGAAACAACGTGACGAATAATATACCGAAGTTGCTGAGCAAAGTTTCGCTCCAGGGTACACCATATCGCACTGGAAGTCTGCATCGTACATCGCACCGGGCAACATATTTGGCAACTTGAACTTGTCCGACGGATTCTTCGGGTCGTCGTTCAGACACTCGCCTAGACCGCTCCTAATCAATCGACACGTGGCTCTCAACCAGATACGAAGTGATAAGATGCAAGAGTCAGTCAAATATAAATCAAATTATGCATGCCTCATCTGGGTCGATAAAACTAACTAGGAGTTGAAATAAGAATGGTTTAGCAGCATTGCACTCCCTATGACGCTCTATTTTTCGTTTCCTTAGTAAATAACACAATGAGTGAGAAGTCAGTACTATTTTCCGTTGTACAACGTATTGTAACGAATTTTTTAACCGTTCAAGGCAAAAAACCTATTGAAAGTCCGCATCGACTGCGTTTACAGTTCGGTGATAAGACATTATCGAGAACTCGAGTGCTTGCTTGGCGTAAATCGTTTTCTAGTAGACGTCAACACGTCGAGAACATATCTCAAGACGAGTGTGACATCGGGAAATATTGGAACTGTTCGAAAACTTATCGAGGACGATCGAAATTTGTTCGAAAGTTAACATTAGTCATGAAAGTGTGACTTCCATAATTCGAAAGAAGTGAAAATTTCAAAGCTAGGCCTCATATCGCCATTGAAACACGGAAGAAAATTAAAAAGACACAGTGGACAACACTTGATCATTCTCTCTATAATTCAGATCTGTCACAACGTGATTATTATTTCTTTCGACTCATTAGGATAGCGATTCAAGAGCAACGAAGAGGTAGAACAATTTGTGTGCAACTGACTTCGAACACAACCCTCTTCATTTTACGACAGTGGTACAAAAAAGCTGCTAAAGTGCATAATAAATAAATAAAAACGTAACATACGTAGAAAAATAAATCTTCCCTTCTTTTTGAAGAAATGATCTTCAAATGAAAGATTGTTAAAACAAAATCCGATCTATATTTGACTGAATCTCGTAGGAAAAATTGTTCAGATAATAAAATGAAAAAAGATTTACTCGAGCAACGATGTGATAAATCTTCTGCTACAGGTTGACCATCTGATCGTGAAAATGAAAACAATAGGCGACATGACGAAGTAGCTTTTATCCTTGTCCTGTGGTTCACATCCGCTGATATTGACGTCGTCGTGCGAGCAACCCATCCTGAGAAGCCACGCTTTGCAAAATTACTTTTCCTTTTTGCAACCTCTCGCCGCGAAAGACTGAATGGAATATTAGCGGGAAGAGGCACTTTTTCGTTTGTCTGGACTCCCGTCTTTATTAACCCCTTCGCTACTAAATAGTCGCCCACAATGTGTACGCTATCGTTCTAGGTCCCTTTTTTCTCTTTTTCTTTTCAAATGCAAGATTTTATACTTTCCACGATGTTGACAATTTTCCAATGTTTTCTTTCTTTTTCTTTCTTTTTTTTTTTAATTAATTTCACGCGTGGCATATGGTTTAAGATATCTGACACACTTTTACCGATCGTTACATACTGTACGTGTGAAACGTTTTCTTTCAGAAATATAAAAGAGATGTTTAGGGGATAATTCAACGTCAAATTTGAATTCTATAGAATTCATAGGTGACTAGAAGGAATTTGTAGATACCGATAGAAGCGAAGGGATTGACGTTAGCAAAGAAACGTGCATGGACAGTACACGTGACCAACTTCGTGGGCAATTACGATTCCAAGCAAGAGGCCAGCGTCTTCGTTGATCGAGGCTGATTTAGTGGGGTCGCAAGCTGTTCCTACGTAAGCCAAACCCATCAGGTTGCAGTTCGTTCCTTCCGAGCAGATATCATGTCTGAAATATGTACTTTCTCGTTTTCTCCTACATTCTATTAAATTGTTCGGAAAATTCGTGACGATTTTTAATTAAATTCGCCAATTCTATACTTCCAAGTGCTAATTTTTGTTTATTCTATATATATTTTTTAGTTCTGCAATTTTTCATCAATTTGGAAAATTTCATTTTGCTAAAAACTTTGTTCCTCTACTTTTTTGTAAACGAAATTCCTATTTATAGACTTTGTTAACCGTTTTCAAAGAATTTTTTCCAATAAGCTACCATCTTTTTGAACGTTGCATACCTCATCTGATGTATTACCAGTATTTTTCTAAAAGACAAATATTTCCTCTCATCGGTAATTGTAACGAATAGACTTTCGAAAATCACGTGAAAAAATCATCTTTCAGAACATATGCGAACTTTATGTTTCATGTAATTATATTCATTGTAATATATTCAAATACAATAAATTGTCGAAAATCGGCACGAACTTTCCGGACAACCAAATAATTAATCGTTACGACAAGTGTTCTTTTAAAACCTAACCAAAAATCTTACTTTTCCTTTAAGTATCAGTTACGTTAAAGAGTCTAACGTTTTACCTTGTCACAAGTACCCCTATGTCGAAGTGATTGGGATGAGTATGATCCTTAGGGTTCATTTTGAACGCCCATTTAGCAAAACTCCCTAGCGTCTCTTCGGCCGCAGGACTAATGAGCAAATCTATCTACGAGAAAACAGTCTTGATAAAATACTACGAATAGTACATTTATATCCAACCTGGACAAATCAAATCTCCATATTTCTTAAATATATACAGCCCCGTTCATAAATCACCGGACACTTACTAAAATTAGAATGCGGACTTCGAAATTCTACTTTTTACCGTAATTTCTCAAACGGTACACTCTTTTTTTGCAACAGTAACCAGTAACTGAACATTTTTAAATAAATAATTCTTTTCTAGAAGTATTTATTGGGATCATAGGAACTGTCCAACTAAAAATGAAGAAGATTGAACGATGCAATTTCTCAGCACCATGTTAGTCTCTATTTAGTAAAAAAACCCTTCTTAAATTGTTTATAAACACTTAATGAAGCTGCAGATATGTTCTTTAATTAATTTTGAACTGTCGAAGTAAACGAAATGTGTATACAGAATAACATCGTATAGAATTCGAGCTGTATTTAATAAATACTTCTTTTTCTTAACATTTATTCATGTTATACATGTGCATTTTTAACTTAGCATTCAGATATAACCGTAAAATAGATAAAAAGAACAAAATATATTATAAATTCGCAACAGCAAATTGTATTTGCATGCTAATAATCATTTTGCTCAAGAAGCACAAGTGTCCGATGATTTATGGACGGGAGTGTACAAGCGTTGAAAATTCAGTCGTCTTGATAAAACAAGTAAATCATAGATACAACTGTCTTTGGACAATTACATCGAGATCAATCTACCACTTTTCTTTTCTATTATTTCTCCCACTAGTCTCGCATTACCTCTTCCTTTTCCTTCTCCAAGTATATCATACGAACGACAACCACGTCGATCTGGTTACCCACGGATTTGTCGTGATAAAAATCCGACACCATGTTCATAATGGTCAACAGATATTGCTCGTAGTTGCTGTTGTTGTAAAAGTCGAGAAATCGCCTGTCCGCGACTAACCCGATCTCTATGAAACGATGGATGCTATGGGTACGGAAATCAGACGCTTCACGCTTCGCTTCGTCAGGATACTCTTCCATTAGTCGCTTCTGCTGCAGTGCCAACTGTTCCGCCCACGCTGACTCCCAGTTATCTGTGCACGAAGAAACACGCGTGCTTTTTCTCAACCTGTCACTAGGATTAAGTGTACAACTATAAAATTACACTAGGCCTTGTAAAACTATGAAATTACACTGTTAGGTTAGGTCAGCTTTTGCCAGATCTCTGGGGCTTGAGTCGCTTCACGACGCTTCCAGCAGATCATGCTGTACCTCCGCCATTTTGTATTTTATTTAAACAAAAAAATTTCAAACTAAAGTTGAAGTATTTATTAAACAGTCCTCAAAACCTTAAAAATATTTATTCATTCCTTATCCTTCAAAATAATTCTTGAAAATCGGCTTAATTTCGGCTTCCTACATAGAGGTCCCCCCTTAAATAACCTAATCTGCTAGTTCAATGCGTTTACCCATATACAGGGTGTTGTATTTACAATGAATATCCCAATTATTTCTTAAATTATCTATATAAAAAAAATCTCTCTAATCATTTTGAAAGTCGTGTCAAGATCGTCGATATTTGGCGCATATAAACATGTTAAACTCTTTCTTATTTCCTTATTCTAGTATTGCTCGTGGTTATTTCAAGATTATGCTGTCATACGTTCCTCGAGTCCTCTTTATGTTGGCTCCAACGTAGCATTGTAACGAACAGGTGTTGATTCGCGAATAAAATTTCCAAAAAAAAGCTCGAGTCTCTGATTCTTGAGAAAACAATATCAACGACATTGAAACGACCTTCAAACCACGCAAATTCCCAGGCATTTCACCATAAAAACTAAAACGATTTAAACGTCCTTCATAAGTGAGACACTCTGTATAGGAAGTACAGTTGGTGGAACCGATATGGCGAAGTAGTAAATTAAAGCATTGAGCGGCCATGATTGATACAACAAAGTCGTACATCTCTTGTGAAACAATATTCACAGTTTCACATTAAAAGTATACTGTATCAAACATGATACATTCAAATTTTTTATCACCTAACATTTTTACCTTTTCCTTATTGTTTACTTATTACCTAAAATTATTAACTTAATAATTCTGTTTACCTAACCCAACCCTCGAATTGTCAAAGTGTTAAATAAACAGTATATCCTGAGGAGAACAAAAATATCGAATTTATCTTAGCCTAAATAAGGTATTAAAACGTTGATTTAATCACATGGTTAAAAAAAGGTACTCCGTCTATGCAATGTGAGCCGGGAATCAAATGCAGGTGGTGATTCTACGTTGAAAAAGAAAAGAACGTAACTCCAGATGAGAAAACGTTATTCTTATAAATATCTCAAAATATTTTTCTCTTTTTTAACGTAGAATCATCCTCATCCCGATTGTGCTACGATTTCCAGCCCACCGTGTAAAGAACGTTTCACTTTGAAGTACTCCGTGCTCAAAGGATTAATAATAGTACTAAGAAGAGTACTATAGGATCATTGTAAATCATTAATCTCTAACCGCTGGTTCCACAGTGTTTCCTCGGAGTGCCGTCCCGATATTCCTTGCTCTCGTGAGGGGCGTCCCGCCTGTAAACAATGTGAACGTGCTGTCCATCCTCTTGCGGTTCAGCCTCGTGCACCGGCTCGATGAAGTACCGTCCATGATTAGTTTGCACGTAACCGGCCTGCACGCGATCCAACATGGCATTTATCGGCTTCTCATTAATCAATGTTATTGTAAATAAGATATCGAACTCACGGTCCTATGCAAAGGAACAACCGTGAGAGACGCCATTACACGAGTGGCTAGATAGAAATGCTAGATAGACGTAGATAGAAATGGACACGAAGGATAGTTTGATGATTATCATTGAAGTTTGACGTTCCTTACCAATTCAAACCAATAACGAATTCCCTAGATCGGTTGATTTTACACGTGCACACCACGAAAATTACAATCGAACGGTCCCAATTACAGGGATCGATTGCACGTGCAACATTTATCGCGAGCAGGGTTAACGATGTAGTCGAAAACGCGCCTCCTACGAGTGCAAACAGGTCTCGTCGATAATTCGCAGCAAATTGTGGTCTAGTCGGCACACAGGAACGCGCGTGCCACAGAGATATTCTGGGGAAATTTACCGATTCAATAACGCCCCGCGCGAGCAATCTGATCTACAGGAATAGAGATTCGAAGGAGGAAGTTCGAAGTGGGAATAACGACACGCTTGGGAACGGTAAACTAAGGGATCTTTTAAGTTATGGTTGCTAGGACGACTTTCGAAGCTCCTATCTTTGCAGCTTTTCTTTAGAAATACGTGCCAGAGGAGAGATATACCTATCATGTTTCATTGGTACAAGTACCTAGTCGTTTCACGAAACTCTATTTCCTGTAGGCAAAACTTTTCGTGATTTAGTAAGCGTGATGTTATTTATTTCTAAAGAAACATTATTATGAGAAGCTCGAAGTATAAGGTGTTCCAAAAGAAATTTTCAATTTGATTGGATCACTGCGTGAACGCAATTTTTTGGTACATGAGCTGCAGAATTTTGCTGGTTATGATCAGAGAACATGATTACAGCAGGATGGAACAACATCTCACACTTCTAACACGTCTCTACCACGAGTTCGTCGTTTTCCTGCATGTCGAGTCATCAACAGCATTCGTTCCATGTACTGCACAAATTTTCTCACGCGTTTGCAATGTATCTTTTCCTTTTCGGAAGTAAGGAAGCATTATGTTTATTGTCAGACATTTTCTGAATTTAATAAAAGACGTAAAAGTTGATTCACAGCAAAAAGACTTGAGTTAATATGAAAAATAGAATCTAACCTATCAATCTTATACCACACTTACCATCGTGAAGTTAGCAATTGACTAAAACAGTGAAGTTACGACACTAAACGGAAAATCGGGGCGAACTTATGTTATGACCTAATATTTGTTATATTAGGGTGAAAGTAAGAGGAAATCGATCGATTTCGGCTGAAATCATTGAGTATTTCGTGTTTTTGCAATTTGAAGAGGTTATGTTAGGTTACGTGAGCGTGATGTCACGTCAGTTTCTCATCGATCCGAAATTTACGATCGATCGTCTCATAGGATCAACGTCGTCGACTGGCTGTGCATCGATCTATATGCAAATACGTTATATTAATTTCTATCCGCTTAGATGCGTAATAAGATGGTTGATTAGCCTCGAAGAGGCGCTCTCACGCGCATCTATGGCCTCGTCTGTTACACTGTCGCGAGTCTATGGTGGATGAGAAAGGCAATTGTACCGTGAGTTCAATTGCGCGAAACCTCTGCGGAATTATTCGATCATCGGGAAGAATTAATCTCGGTCCTCGTTCTCGTTTATATCGACATGTTATGAACGCATAAAGACAGCGAAAATGGCGTGTCTTTAGTAAGACACAATTTCGATATTTATGCATTTCTTTCTGCATATCGTATCACTCTTTAAAAACATACTTTTAACCCTTTGCACTCGAGAGATGATTGTAAGTCATCACTTGTTTCGGTACAAAAGTGAAATAAAAATGAAACCTTTAAACCATTAAAAAATTGATTTATAAAATACTTTAACAAGCGTATTATTTAAGTGCAAATCGTATCGATGATATCTATAGCTGTAGTAGGTTCTATAGTTTCTCCACATTATCTGAAACTTTTACCCAAAAATAATGCACACTAAAAAACCAAAAAAAAAAAAAAGGTTAGACTGATTTTTCCTTCAGGAGACAAATTCTTAAATTTCGCAAATTAAAAAGCCAGCGGGTTAAGTGTTAACGTGACGCAATTCCTGATTGCATATTTCCCTAAAATGGTGTCGCTGAGTTTCTGGTGGATAGCGGATAGATGCAAAGGGTTAAGAGTTTTTATATTACGAATATGAAGGTAGACACTAACCACGCCGTCGCAAAGAGACAAAGCAGCCCTGGACGGATTGTGACCTCTGATGAAACCTCGATAATGGCATTGCTGATCGGGGGCCCTTTTGAATCTAAGGGCCTCGTTCAGGTTCTCCCTGAGCCCAGCGCCCCGCGTCTCGATCACCATTTCCGGCGAGATGAAATCGTGGTAAGGCGTGAGCTCGACGTGATGCTCGAGTCCATTGAAAGGTAACACCAGGTGTAATTTATCGTCGTCCGACTCCTGCTGCTCGCCGTTCTTGATCGCCCTCTTGCTACGCTCGCTGATCTTCTGTCGATCGTAGAATTTCGGCAACGAGTACGAAGAGAAGCTGCCATCCTCGAACACACGCTTCGGGATCAAGAATTCTGGATCGTGGACGTCTCTCGTGTACCTGGACATGGGGACGATCGAAGAGAAGCGGTTTGATTAAGGTACCGTTCGTTCACTGTGTCGGTATGTGTGTGTGTGTGTGTGTGTGTGTGTGTGTGTGTGTCAGTAGTTTCTCCAGCGAATTTTTCGAGTTTCTAACCTTTTCTGCTTGCGGTTGCACGTTCTCGAGGCTGTTTGCTACCTCTGTGAATCGTATTGAAAAATTTGCTACGTCGTAAAGGAGCACTGTTTTAGAAGGAGGTTTATCGAGTAGGATAGTCTCTTTTCTACTTTCTACTCTGTTGAATTAGAAACGAGTGAAATTGTTCTCGGAGTTTTCGGTTTAATTGAAATTGAGAAACAGATACGAGAGGAAAGAGGGAATATGAATTCATAATTCTTTTTTATACTGTTCGTTTAGAAATGAAGAAGCTTGTATAATACATTTAAAAAGGGAATACAAATTTACGCTGCTGAACAATCCGTTGTTTCTCTTTGAAAGTCTCGAAAGAAAATCTATTAAGTTTAGTTTTCATCGCTTCCAACAAAAAGCGAGAATTATATTTTAACGTCAAATGGAACAATCACACCAAGAAAATTACCGTGTATTTGTCATTGAGATAGCAAATTCGTGCAAGAGAAGAGGATAGCTAGTGGATAATGTGCAGAAAAATCAATTAATTGAGGCAGAATCGTGTCGAATCGGAGAAAAGCCGTCATGGCGAACGTTTCACGTATTGAAGTGGATAAAATAATGAATTTAATCGTAGAACGTTGCTAACCGTTTCTAGTGGCGAATGCACTTACCTACCATGGTATACGTTTCCAGGTCCGCGTGGATAGTTCTTCAGTGGATTGGAATTCGCGATCAGAATGATACTGAAGAACGTCAGAAGTGCGTGGAATGCGTTCATGACAGGCCAGTTTTTCCTCTGTCTATCGTGAAGTGAGGAGACGACGAGGAACAATGATCTTCGCGTGCGATTGTTTCTATCATCTGGGTGTACGAAACGCAATTGAGAAAGATATCGGCGACATTATCCCTTTACGACGCTATTCGTTATTGTCCTGACTTTAATAGGTAAATGTGTGTATGCAAATACGATTCGATACTGCATCAGGTTTAAAATTCGTTCCATTAACTCCTTAACGTACGAATTTCTAGTTACTACGCATATTTGTCTCGAATTTTCACTGTTCCAATACAATTTTAAATAAAGTCGAGATATTATATATCAATTTTTAATTCAATGTCCTGCATCTTGAATTCAAACTAAAATTAGAACAGAAATACAAATTTGATAGAAGCATAAATACTTCTTTCGTCACACCTTGACCATAATCTATTGTACATGACGAGTGAGACTCGTTATTATACGACAAGAGGTTGACAATAGCTGTTTTCGAATGAATCATAATTTAGTATTTTTCGAATAATGGCCTAACCTAGCTTCAATCGTTAATCTATTCTAAATTATATTAATTATGATACTTTCGTGTATTTTTCAGAGTTTAACAATGAATAATGTTTAAACAAGACATCGTCGTTTGTTATATCTCTAGTTGTAATACGAAATTGTTTAAGAATACAGAATCAACGAGATTGTAAATGTATCAGACACAATTGTTTAAGTTCAACGCACTTAGCGTTCCCTATACGCCAAAATAGCGATCGTCGTTTTGTCAAAGGATTATATTACAAAGCTTGCAGATTGTCTCTTGAGGTTATGCAATAATTAATCCCTATTACGACGTATTGAGCGTATTACAAGTAGCAAGTATTGTTAGCGATAAAAGACACAATAGAAGTAATTATACTGTAGTAGGTAGAGCGGAAGGTATTGCTTTCTCGTTGTCAGAGATATTGAAATAGAGAAATGTTGTAATTCGTGGTATCAACCAGTACTATATTGTTGAATTGAGAACTTTATTTAATTTTACTTAAACAAATTTACTCCAAAGGTAATATATTCAGGGTGAGGCATCTAAAATAGGCCACCTGAATAACTCAATTACTATTGGTGATAAAAAAAGAAAAAAAAAAAAGAAGGTGACAGATAATCAACTGCTATGGAAAATATTCTTCAACGATCTTCAATAATTTTGAGTCGCAAGTCACTGTTCGCGTCTCGAAATTCCCTGAGTTAAATAGTGCATAGAAAAATGTACCATTTTAATTTTAAAAAACGTAGTTAGCCTTCATATATCCTCTACTCGTCCACTTACAGAAGAAAACACTATTAACACTTACCCAACCGAGTATTTTTCACAAACGACGCGAAGTATTAATCTTCTTCGCTTGAAAGACTCAAAGAGTCCCTCTACATTTCCGGTGAGGACGTTTTCTTCCGCCACCCGTTAAAATCTCGCAAAAGTTTGTACTTTTTTTAAATCCCTCATGCAGTAACTTCTTTCAAAAACCAGGAGAGATCTCCCCATGTACTTGGTAATGTGTTACCCTCAAAACCAAGCAACTTTAATCTGAGCCATTTGTTTCTTTCACCAATGGTAATCGAGTTATTCAGAGTGGCTTATTTTAGAAACTTCACCTTGTATAAGAAGAAAAGAATCTTTCTTTGTAGTTAAAAAAAAAAAAAACCGCCTCAACTATAATTCTAAATGAGTTCCACCATAATTAACCAGCTCTAAATAATGCGTGAACGAAAAGAGAGTCCTCCATTCTTCGAATATAGGTTACACCTTTAAGAGAAGTACCGTATCGCGTTTCCCTTTTCACAAGATAAAGCGGGTACCCGATAAAAAGCGTTTAAAACGTCGCATCAGCCTCGATACACTGGTACTTACATGCATACATATTGAAGTGCTCGCCATAAAAAGCACGGTTGAATGTAACCAGGCGCTTTGCAGGTTGTCAATGGCGGAACAAAGGTAAGAGCGACATCGCGCGATGTTCTGATATATCCATTCGTATTATCGCCACTCCGATGCTCGTTCAATTTTACGCCTGGCCTCGGCCGCCGGCAATCACTTCGAGTACACTTGTTGCACTTTGTTCAATTTCGAACATGTGGTCCGCCACGTTGTCAAAGGAATTTCATTACTCGATCGCTGAAGCACCGATGAATAGTTCGAGCCGTCTCTCTGTCGAGGGGAAAAAAAAAGTGCATTTTCGACAGGCTGGAACAGCTTAACCGTGAAAACTGTCGAAACCTGATCGTCGTCGAAGAAACAACGTGACAGTGACCTTTGAAAAATGAAATTCGAATTTTCTTATTGGGCTAAGTAGTCGATACAGCTGAATATTATGGATATTCGTATTCGTTTGTGTAAACAGTGAAAATGCAAGAAAATAGTAATTATTTTGTAGTAATAGGTAATAATTTTAATAGTTATATTAGTGTTTTTTAAAATATGTATTTAGAGCAATAACCCCTTTGTACGATCTTGTCAATTGTTCAGTATTAAAGGAGGTATCTTTTATGCTTGAATTAATCGTTAGTTTAACTGAATTTATAGTCAAAACTTGTCAAGTGTGTCTTACAGCTTTTCCACTATCTGAATCTGTGCCGATTTTTGACAAACTGTTCACGTGTACACGTGTAAAAATAGAATAAAGTTGTGTTCTTGATCGTGTAAAAAATAGAGTGTGCTCGTCGAAGGACTTCGCTTTTAGGTACGATCTTAATTGGTGCCGGTGATCGATCGCAGCCGTTGAATCATTAATTGTGGCAATCCAAGATAGTCGCTGAGCCGCGCAACGAACACTGACGTCGGCATTACAAAGCAGCCGAGGATCCTTTTAAGGAGCTGCCGTCTCAAAATGGTAAGTAAATTCGGAATGACGAACGACCCGGTGTACCTTCACTCCCTGAAACAATATACCGGGCAATTCCGAAATAAACCGTTCTAGATTCACTATTTCCTTCTTTTCTTTTTTCTACGGTAGAAAATATCATTCGACGTGAACAAAATAATTCTGTTCTCAATCTTGAAAAATTTCTTTTTCGCTAGCACACTAACTTCTTTCGCTACTTCGCTACAGAAAACGAGCGGCTGATTGATAGGCACGAATGCGACGATACGTAAATGTTTAATCATGATTTCGACGGTGCAAGCCGGATAATTCGATCACGATTCGATCAGAGAGAATGAGAAATGACCGGTGTAAACAAGGTGCAATACAAACACATCCGTCGACCCCAAAGAATTTGATGGATAAAATCGGTAAACGAGTTTGAGCTAGCGAGACACCCGGTATACAAACTACGCGTGCAGTTCTTCCTATGGTTATACTCGAATCGATCCAAATATGGGTTCAATCAGCCTCTTGGATCGAGCCTGATAGGTCAATTTTAGTCGACTTTTTGGCCACGTTGGCCCAACTGGGACATGTCCCTTTCCTTTTTCTCTGTTTTTTGGGCCTCCTGGCTACGTTGCGCCACGTGTAAACGTAATTGTTTCACTTTTCCACCATATCTGAAGTTTCGAGTACTCTTTGACGTAAAAGTGAAAAGATTGCAAAGTTGAATTATGTCTAAACGATAATAACACTAAAATAAAGGACATTAACACCTTTCGCTAACACCGAAAAATAAATTAAGCAGAATGAGGATGTAGAAACGAGAGGAATGTGAAGTAAATAAATGAACAAAGAAGAAATAAGCAAAGTAAAGCAAAGTAAAGTAAGATAAGGTAAGGTAACTGACAAGAGAGACATTTACGATTTGTTACAACGCTACAGTTAAATAACGCAGCATTGAATGGTCACATCAGATGGTTAGAACGCGAAAACACCGACATTATCGGCAACAAGTAAAAATATCATCCACACATCGTAAGAATGATTGGCGGTCGAGCTGGGAAGGGTTTAATAAAAAGAACAAAAATAATAATTCGTGGTTGTTATATTTATTTCCTTCAAATTGCCCCGAGCTTCGTTCGTTTTCTCAAAGGGGTACCTTGGGAAAAAAGGATGTGCAGTCCTAAGTGGACGTACTTAAGTGATCCGCTACGCACAGCCTTTCCACAAAAATCTACGAAAGATGGACGTATCCAAACGTCTCGTCAAACAGCTAAGAGTAGGAACAACGGTGCCAATTTTATTGCTTGCAACATCGCCAAGTTGAAGTTGCACGGTGGTCGGGCTGATTTATCAGAAACAAAACGACATTTACGCATCCCATTTGCTCAATCCTGTAAGAGAGTAGCGCATACTCGGTCTAGGTTTACTCGACCATCTCTGTCGTACTTGCTGCAAGAGAAAACGAAGAAAAACGAAGAAAAAAAGAGCAGAAGAAGAAAGAACAACTGGATAGTCGTGGTGGTGTATAGTTGAAGTACTCTGGGGTGGTCCGTTTGCGCTCGTCACCGAGACTGTCGATGACAACCGGTCATTGGCCGGCGAATAATTAAGGTTGCAAGTCGAACGAGGAGAAAAGGAGGATGCAGAAATTACTGGGATCGACGGAAGCGCCTAGGACAAACTGGACGATGAAGACTGTTAGAATTACAGTTCCCTCGGTACGTTTTACGACACGGCCACGAAGAAAGGTGATTTTTCAGGCTACGACTTTGATTTATCGTTCGCGTGTTACTCACTTACCGAGGCGCGAAACGTGAATTTATTAATCAGAGTATCTGGAAAGAAAATAAGTAGATATTTGTAACGTTCAGGTTTAAAAGGTTGTCGTCGGAAATTTCATTCCCAACTTTCAGAGACAATCGTTACAGCTTTCAGACATTTTTAATAAACAATCGCCTGCTAGGCGTGTATTTCTGAGTACACGGAACAGGAGAAAAAAGAAGGAGAAAAGAAACGAAGGTGTGCGAGGTGGCGATGGAAACACAAAGAGTCTCCCTATCGAAAAGCCGGAGAGAGAGTAATACGGAATGTCGGCGAGACTGGCAAGGATAAATTGCGTTGGAATTTAATTGGCGGCCGCGCGTGCCGAACGCGTCTATTCAATTTCACAGACTGACGCAGTCCCGTGTCCGTTTACCTTCTTCTAAACGCAGAAGCGTGCAACGATACACGCGCGCCCGAACGATCTGCACTTTCCGTGACATTAATGTTGCATTCCGAATAATTCAGCCCCGCTCGTTCAACGGGCGACAATGTGCATTGAATCGATACGAAAGACATCGAGAGAGGAACGCGATTATCTCGAATTGGTCTTGCGATTGATGGAAAAGTCGAGGCTGCAATTACCGGCTAATGAAGCGTTTTCAAGATGACGAGATATATACAGCGCGTTCTAAAAGAAAGTTCAATATTTATGTGGTACATAGAACACGCTGTACCCGATAAAAAAGCTCTGATAAACATAGATCGAAAGGTGAACTGTTTCTGAGATACAAACATTTTCGTTTGTTAACGTCATCGTTGATTTACTGGCTTTTTAATATCTATACAGGATTTTCCACGTGTCCTCCTTCCATTTCTGCAGATTTTGAAAATGCAAGCAAATGCTAACACATGCTCGGCATCTTCCTCTTACAGAGTCGCGAGCTCTCTCGAAAATTCCACATCTCTGTCGAATTCTTTGCCAAGCGCGGTGGATTCGGTTACGTAATTCTTCTAAGCCATTTATCGGCGAGGAATACACTTGGCTTTGCAAGTATCCGCATAAAAAAAAGTCCAAAAGGTTTAAACCGGAGGATCTAGAGGCTCATGCGACTGATCCACCACGTCCAATCCACCTTTGACCGAACACCGTGTTTAAGTGCTCTCTCACGTTACGCACAAAATGAGGTGGAGGTCCATCATACATGTACCATATCGATAATCTTTCTGTCAAAGGCATATCATCCAAGTAGTGAGGTAATATATTAAGGCTTGTATTTTACTGGTCCGTATTTTAATCCCTTTTTGTCAGTATTTATACTAAATTGTTCCAATATGTGTTCCAATTAACTGGAATCCGCTGTGATACACTTGAATAAAAACTTCCCGGTAACCAATCGAACCTAACCTGACCTCTCTATGAAAGTGGTAGAGAAATATCGTGATCGATTTACAGACCACCCTGTATACATTCGAAACAGCTTTCAACGGGAAGTCTTTCGAGAGACTCACATCGTCGCAAATGGATCTGACAGTTGGCGTGGCGTGAAAAAAATTTCGACAACCTAGCGGGTTGCGTTGCCCTACTTGCAAGTATTTTACAGTCGATTGATTACTACCAAGTGGAGGAACGCGCACGGCACAGAGCACTGAATACATCTTAGCCAGTGGATACGATCCGGTAGACTCGATCAAACGTACACCGACCGGTTCGAAGTTAATTCGACGTTATAGCCGATCGTTTGTCATACGCGAGCAAACGAATCTCATTTAAACGAGAGGTGAACACGTTGCATTTCGTCGACTCGAGTGAAAACTACGTCGATCGGCAGAGCCTAGGAGAGTGGGTGGTCCCGATCACAACGGCGCCATTTTATTCCTCCGTACTAGCATTCGCGAATCAATTCACGCCATTTTAATCTTCGGGTGTTGGATAGGCTCTCTGGCGAGAGGAAATCAAGTTAACCACTTACCTTGTGAGCTTTTAGTAGCTACACGTATATTTCACTGTTAGCCGTTCGTTACTTTCATACGGTTTCAAACGAAAGAGACAGAAATATCACAAAAGATTCGTATGCACAACTGGAACAGGCTGTACCTCCTAAACGGTTGACAATATCAAATGTTCTAAGTAATAGTTAAATGGTATCAGACGGTGCATAATATGCAAAAGAACTATTTTTGTTCTAACTTTAATTTGAATTCAAGATGGAGGACTTTTAACTAAAAATTGATATACAATATCTCGACTTTTTTTTTAAATTAAAATTGTATTAAAACCATGAGAACATTCAAGACTAACATACGTAGTAACTAAAAATTCGTTAGGGGTTAACCAATTAACAATTTCTCTTTCTGCCGATATAAATAATCTAACGATTCTAGTAATGTATACCCGGTGGGAAACGTGAAAAACTGGTTGGACAGTGAACGTGTTAAAATTCGACTCTCAAGTGTTTTTCTATGGAAAGTGGAAATCGTTAATTCGCGTTAAAGCAAGGATGTTCGAAGACTAGCGTCGTTTTCGTTCACTTTGTTCCGTTTCACTGGCTGAAATCGATAACAGATATTTTATCGTGCAACGTGTTTGATGCAATTTGAAGTGGCGCGCGAGTGCATAATAAACGAGCCGGTGCTCTAGTTGATCTTGCACAGCTGCTGCCAGCGAAGGTCGTATCGATTCTAAAATCCACGGATGCTCGACCCACGCGAACGGGTTCGTGGGCCGAGCGAATAGCTACCAGCTTGCTTATTATCCAACAGAGGCCGTTTCCACCAGCGTACATCTTCCGCGGCCAATTAATACGCTATTAGCTACCTGATTTCAGAAAATCGCTCGAATCCTTCGGTACCGTAGAATTTCCTGTCTCGTAACGTAGACTTAACGTCAATGATCTCGTTACACGCATCTTAACGAACGCTGTTAAACGTGTCTTATCGCTTCTAATTACAAACAAATACCAGTATAAATATACAAAATACTTGTACCTACGATTCTAAGTACACTCATCGCTCCAGTCTCACGGATTCGCCGTTCCGCGTTGATTTCTTTCACGCGGATAAAAATCCCGTAAATAGAGTCTGCTTGCATGGGGGGAAAAAAAAACACGGTAAGAAAAACAGGTATGAGTTAGAAAAACGTTCAAATCGTAAAAAAAAAGATAGGGATATTTCAGAACAGCAAAATAAATTTTATTCGGTGTCAGAATCTCTACTGCAATTCGAAGCGTCGTCGAAACTTAAATCGTGGGACAAGGGATTAACCCTTTTAGTACCGATCGAAAGAATTGTACCTAAGCCATGAATTGTGATTTTTTGATTTTTTCCTCAAACCTTACTAAATTACATCAAATTGGTTCGATATTCTTCGCTTAGGTACAATTCTTTCGATCGGCACTGAAAGGGTTAAATAGCTGCTATTAGGTGTTTCGTCGAGTTACAAATGGAGCGTCGTGTTGCCATCCGGGGGATTTACATTGCAGAGGTAACAAAAGAGCGAGTAAAGGCGGATCTACAAGCAAGGAAACGATATACGTTGCAGCCTCGTAACGTGGCACGAAGGGTTAAAGCGGTGTCACAATGAAATCGAAAGGTATTCGTTTCAAAGCGCATCAGCTGCCGCGTTATTCTCCAGTTCCACCTTCCCGCACCACCTCCCTTTGTGTGTGCATACGTTGATTGCAACGGAATGCAATCGTCGATATACAAGGATCAGTCGTATATTGTTGCAATACGCTGAAATATCATTGGCATGTGTAACTTTGTCGAAGAAACTCCTTTGTGCGACAATTTTTGGGAATACAAACGATTTGGAGAATGTGCAAGATTTCTCTTTAAAAGTAGCTTCAAATACCACGGAAGAAACTCGATATCTTTGACATCAGATAAATTGAATCTTATCAGAAATTTCTCCTATCTATAGGCCTAACGAAGTTTCTCTGTATATATATATATATATCTAATATTGGAAATGGACGTAGTTAATGGACGTGGAACAAAAAAGAAAGGAAAAATGTTTAGGATTACAAATGTGATCCAGTGGATTTGACGGACGAGATCTTCCCTAACCTTTTACGGGCTGATTGATATTGTACTTCGAAGGAACCAACAGGGGGCAGCAAATACGAGTTTCGTTATGGAATTACGGTAATGGAAAGGATGTTAATGCTGTTTACTTACCGGATCCCTGAAACCTACGCAAAAGTAGCAGCTTTTCTCGCGTTGAAACGATAAAGACAGGTTTCGCTGAATGATAGTGACAAATATCGATAAGAAAGGTCAAATTTTCTTCGTTAAGAGAGCCTTGAAACAATGACACATATTTTCAGCTTGTATACAGGACGGTTCAAAACAACTGTTAAATCAGAATGCCACTATAACCTATAAAATTCGAAAAATTATTATTCTAAGGATTATTATTTTATAAAATTCGAAATATTCTCAATTCTTCTCTTTTTTTTTTTTTGCGTTCACGTAACCTGTTTGATTTATAATTATCTGAAATTCCCCGAATATTATTTTTCACGATAAATTAGCACGAAACGACTAAGAGGTTCCGTAGCAAAAGGGGAAGTAAAGGCGAGCTTTCAAAGGAAGGCAAAGATAGCGGTGAAATTCAATGGAGATAACTCTTGTAGGACTGAACAGGTCAAAAGGGAGGAGGAATCGTGGAAGAAGTAAGTTTTCTCGAGGACAAGATGAGTTGCCGCTATCTAGAGTGGATCGCGGAAAGTAGAGAACAAAGGGCGAGGTAAAAAAGAAACAAAAAAAAAAAGAAAAAAAGAAATATTAAAGCGTTCTTGTAACTCGGTATATCGCGCGATAAAAAGTAATTTGTCGGACAGATTAATCGCGTATGCTGCTTATTTGCAGTCGCAAATGCAATGACTGTGCAACACCGTTGCCATTTTTGCATGACAGCTTTAAAATGCCGTGCAAGAATTTTTCTCTTTTACGCAGTATTTGCCCATACTCGTACTTTTATTAATCCATTTCTGCATTTCATTCCCATGGACGAATAAAATGTTCCAAATAATTTTCTACATCAAGGAACGCACACTTTCATTTTTACAATTGCTATACACGAACTTTTGCTTAGTTTGTTTAAAAATTCTTCACTTTAGAAGGTTCTCATTCTATGGTATTTCACAATTCATATGTATTCCTCAATTCATAGAAACATTGTTAAAGTCATCTACATATGTAAACACCTAACCTCAAAATCCCTCCAACTTCTACATGTAATATATTTCGTGAAACAACGGAATCAAAGAAAACCATAAAACTGAGAAAATAATGAGATTCTTGTGCTTTTCTTAAACTGGGAACAATCTTCAAACTTTTCCGCGGAAAGCTCTGTTTCCACTGAAACGAAATTCTCGTAAGGCATCGTAAAGACTCCCTCGGAGGAATTTCTCGTAATAGATTCGATATTTTGAAAGTAACAGCAAGCAGTGTGGTATATGAATCGCCTGAAGGAATTGTCATAAGTTAGACAGAAATTCGAACGTCTTCACGGTGACATGGAAAGAAGAAAAAAGAAGAAATTTCTTCGAAAGAAAGAAAAAAAAAAAGACACTCGCATACAATATGGTCACGGGTATATTTATTCTAAAGCGTATCGTTTCGATCGTGCGATCACGCGCATGGCTACAATTAATTCTGTCGCAACAGGTATTTTTTTCGACGGGAGGAAAATTGCCCCACGTGGCAAGCCACATCGATTTCCAATAAGTGTCAGCCTCTCCGTAATCGTATTCAAGCGGTATAGTATTCCTGAAGTACGTAATTATCGTATCGTGTGACGCGTTCCAACGAAAGCAGGCACGTGGAACTAGAACAATCATCGAAGCGGTCTCAAACATAAAACTGCAATTGCCTACGTTTTTCTTTCGAACTGAGACATAATTTGAAGTCTGCGAAAGTAAGATTCCGCAAAGATTTTTTGCAATAGTAGACACATTACGACAGTTAAGCAAATTTAAAGAGCGTAGTTAGGTTAGGTTACGTCAAGTGACGCCATGTAACGTTCAAAATACTTCAAATATATAATAATTCAATCAGTATTGATAAAAATAACAATCGAAGTGTTTCCAATTATCCTCTTTTCATCCGACACTTTACCAGAGAGGAATATTCAAAAAATTCGCGACACGCTCGATTATGCATTGATTGCAAAATCAAGATGGTCAAGTGAAACGAAATTAAATGGAATTCCTGGGAAATGGAATAGCAAAGGTAGAAGAAAATTGCAGAAAATTAGACGTAGTACAGAAGTAAATTTTACGTTAATTCTTGGAACAACGTGACGACGAATAAACGATTGATCGTTCTCCGCCATATTTATGAACTCGTCGAAAGAACGAACGAACGAGGCCTCGAAGTACTCGAGAGAGTATTTATCGTCTACTTAGTCGAAGCATAGATCGACGGTGATTCGAGGTTCATTCGCGCGTGGTAGATTGGCGGCGTGCGTGCATGCGCGGAACCAGCTGGAATAAAGACGACCGCGGGAAAAAGAGAGGAAATTCGCGACACGCCGGAGATTTATGCGCACGCGGCGAACGCACGCAACGCGGCTAACGAGCGACACGAATTACGGGTGAAACAAACGGAAACGAAATTCGAAGGAGAACACGACAGTGTGAGAGAGAAGGCGGGGCAAAGAGAGGAAATAAAATGTAGATAGAGTTAACGCTTTTTTAAATAACTTCATTACGCGAGAAAAATAGGTTATGTATTAGGTTAGAATTTAGAACTCCAGTATTTGTATTATACAGAATGCGGCCGAATAACGTGTGCAAGCGGATACGGGGTGATTCCTTATGAAAAAGTAAGAATAAAATATGCAGTATAATTTTTTCGTTCAATGCTTAGTGTTTGAGAAAATCGAGTTTGAAAATCCGATGCGTACGAATGCTGTTACAGCTGAGTTACGGGTCATCGAGCTACGTATAGCGTGTATCGTGTTTGTAACCAACGATCTGAGACTTCTTCTGATACCTTATTTGTCTAAGCAGTTTTCGTTGATCTATCCAACGATGATGTACACAAATATGGAATACGTTGATATGATCTGAACTTTGAAAGCCTCCCATTAAACGTAACAGTTCGGTTTTCTCGAAAACTAAGCTTTAAATGGAACAATTTTATTCCATATTTTGCTCTTATTTTTTTTTTTTTTCCATAAGGAATCACGTTATGCCTAGTTGTGGTCGCACCCTGTAAACTGAAGACGCTAGTGAATGTACAAACGAAACGTAATTCACGGATGTCTATTAAAATACTTACGAAATTCTTCCCAATCGATTTTATCAAATGTTGCACACTTACACATTATTATAAGCATGTATACGAACCGTCGATTCTGACGTTAATTATTCTATCGGGCAAAGAGGTTATGAAACGTACGTTTATCTTGTTAAACGTACTGTAACTTTTGGTCGAGATCAAGATGTACAATACTGGAATAAAAATGGTGCTAAAAAATTAGATCAATTACAAAGCTCAAGCTTTTTAATGTATAATTTAGTTGGATATTGTCAAATGTGAAACATTTTCATTGTGTACACACACTGCAATAATTACAGCGTAAAATATGAAGTGCATAGACGGGTTAAAGGTTACCAAGACAATTTCTAAAATTGGAGCTCTGTTTCAATCTTCTAAAACAACGAGCTCGTAATAAAAGTAACGCTATTGTGGAACGTTACACGCTTCTCAATCAACGTAAAAAATCTGTGTTTAGATATTCGTTCGTACAATTGTGACATTGCGTTACAAGAGTACGCGGAAACGAGGTTAGGTATACGATTAGATATACATAGATACGTCATATACGTAACTCATGAAAGCTCAATTTCGTCATTCCATGATTCAAACGCACAACTGGATGTACATTGTATGTATATCTCCCGGCAACGCTTTGTTGTGACGTATCGTATCAATTGTATGGTCATTCCAGAAAAATGCTACCTAAATATTAGTACCATTGTCTGAAAAAAAGATCAGAATTTACCAGTACAAATAATAACGATGAAACGAAGCTGCTACAAGGGAAAAGAGCATCGCAACAGTCGAACACAATTGCACGAGAAAGAAAGAACAGCCGAAAGCAAGAACGAGAGAAACTTTAGCTGGCGCCGAAGGGTCAGTGGCAAAGCGTGCAAAGAATGGGTCAGATCCTCAGCTAGACACATCCGCGTGTAAGGAGCGGCAGACAAAAAGTAGTTACACTTGTTCCTCGATTTACACGGCACTCTTTTTACGCGATAAATTATAACACAATTTGCCCGGCCAAAAAATATACTTTCCCAGAAGCTTCACAAAGTAACAAGTGTACACAGTAACTTTTAAAACCAATAACAAAGAAAAGATTGATCGTTTGAAATTACAGTAGCGACAGTAACATCGAATAAAATTTCCTCTTGTTTTCTGAAACGTTATTATTTTCTTTTGTCAAGTTATTTAAGATAAATATGTTCCTCTGAAACTTATACGTGTTAACTTTTATATCCAATATGTCTTTCTTCTGTCCTGACAGACTTCACGCGAGTTTCATAAAACGAATCCACGTGGAACGGATACTCGAGGGACGAGTGTAGATTCCTGAAGCTCGAGGTAGCCAGAGAGAAGACGAAAGGCTGTTGGGTGGCGAAAATATCGAGGCAGGGTAACCCAAGAGAGAATCTGCCGTGGCGAGGGCTAAGGTAGTAGAGCGTGGTGTTGTGTACACGCGAAGAGGGGAGAAAGAAAGAAAGAAACGGACAAGGCAGACGGAGACGATAAAAAGAGCAACGGATAGGAAGAGTCGACGAGAGGAGACTGCTTCGCAGAGAGGGAAACGCGAGACGGTATAGAGGAGGGGCGGGCGAAGTGGTAGACAGAGCAGGAACGAGGTATCAAAATGGAGGGAGAGAGAGTGGCCGACGAGAAAACGGGTCCACGACTGGGTGGAGGAACTAGTCTTACCTAGTAGATTGCCCTGTCTCTCGGTTCTCGTTCCGTGCTTTTGCTCTTGCTCTTGGCCAAGGTGGTGGTAGGAGGGAACCACCGTATATATATGCGTTTCTGTTTCTATCTAACCTACACGAGAAACAGAAGGAGGCGGAAAAGAGAGAAGGCGAGATCGCGGAGAGTCCACCACGTAATCCGTGCTATCGTACGTAAGTGAGTACGTATATACACGCGAAGAGTGAGCCAGCAACGTATACGAGGACGAAGGGGGGCGGTAGGAAGGCAAGAGAGAAGGAAGGAAAGAAAGAGAGAAAGAGAGAGAGAGAGGTCCAACAGGGCCAGCAGCCGATCCAGGCTCGAACGAGGAGGAACGAGACGGAGAAACAGCGAACACGGACAACGGAGAGGAGAGGAACTACGTTGTGTACTTTAGAGCATCGGAAGAGTGTACCGGGACCGCTAGTGTTGTGACGGCGATCGTGCCCACGACTTCTCTGCCACGGGACTGTGGTATCCGTGTTCCGTCATTTCTGCTTCCCTCTCTCTGTCTTCCCTCTCCCTTTCGCTCTCTTTCTGTCTTCGTACCTGTCTCCACCTCCCTCTGCCCCCCCTCCTCATCCTCCTTCTCACTCTTCATCTTGTCTGTATCAACGATAACCGGTGATATCTTCTCCTCTTTACTCTTTTATCCGTTTCATCCCTTACTTCACTTTCTCTCTCTCTCTCTCTCTCTCTCTCTCTTTGTTTCTATCGTTGTATTGTGCGTGGCAGATTTTTATATATTTGTTCCTTCGAATACTCCATCCGAGTTTCTCAGTTTCTTTACTCCCACCCTTTCGAGAGTTCGATGGTTAGTAGGTAGTGTTTGTAGTTTCGTACTCCCTCTACTCGCCGTTTATCGAGACCCTCCCCCTTATGAGGCCTTTGCGAGGGAGTTTTCGTGACATAGATTGAGAGGTAATACCGAAAAGAAAAGTGAAGGAAGTTGGGTGGCGATGAAGCGGCGGAGCTGATGAACCGCAGCCACCGCCGCACGTGAACGTCTGAGTAGAGGTGGCTGCGGGGGAGGCATAGCCTACCTTAGTGTCCGGGATACAGTGTGTCGCATCCTCGTCGCGATCGTTTGTGCCGTAGAACGTGTGCGCAGGTGTTTCTTCGGGATTGTGCACGCCACCACGTGTCCGCCGGGACACCATCGATCGACGGGTACGTACCGAGATGTCATAGGAATCTTTCCCATTCATGCTTTACATTTCCCGAGACTAGAGTTTATCGGGAATGATAGGTGAATCGTGAAAATTGTACACTTCAGAGAATATATATCTATATTTCTGATAATTAGTCGCCTTTCACGATGCATCGATACTTGTTGCTTGGAAAAAAGAGAAAAGTAACGTTTGAAGATTTAACTGCGCGAATTTTTAATAAACGTTTACAAAGTTTTTATGTGAAAAAAATCTCGTCGAAAGAAAAATGATAGTTTCAAGGGTTTAATTATCTTTGAAATTTTTTGGAAATTCGATATTTCTAATTTCGAAAGAAGTTGACGTATGTTGACTTAAACAACGTTTCAAATTTTCATGTAACTTGTGTTGATCTCCCAAATATTCAAAATCCGATCTTTCAACTCCCCGGTGTGAAATACTCCGTTGACCAAAGCGCAGTTGATAATTTCAATCTCGTTTCACAATTTCGACCAATTTAAGATACCGAAACGTGGATAATCTCGTAAAGCCTTCACGCGTGACAGAACTGCCAACGGAGTTGGACCGAATTCATTATTTATCGACAGAACGTTTATTCCGAGAAAATTAATTCCATCGGTACATCTTGCCAACATTTTTATTTCTCATATGTTACTTACGTATAATCGTTTTCAAAAATTACACACACCGGACAAACTTGATTTATCGGAGTCCCGCTGCAAAGGCGCTCATTAAGCGGCTTTACGGCAAAATACTCTGGCAGAAATTAAAATCTCCTAACGTGGATCGAACGGCGCGGCACGTTCGCGTGGTCAGCAAGGTTCGCGTTTAAATAAATCACGTCCACAGTCACGTTTCGCGAGACGCAAAATTGCGCGATAATTGGATAAAATATCGAGGGTGGGGGAGAGGGTGGAGAGTGAAATCTGTTATCACGCTATATTAACCGGTGCGTACAAACGAAGTTGAAATTACCGCGGGAAACGGTAACGTTGAATTATTGCCAACGAACGAGGTCTTCTCACGTTTAACGAACTTCGCGCTGTTGCGCTGTAAATCTGGTGGACAATTTCGAATGCGCATGTGTTGCCCCTTATAAACTTCGAATGTCTCGATAAACGTTAACCTCACTTCCACGGTATTTAGTTCACGTAAGAACAATACGAAGAACAAAGATTAGGTTAGGTTAGATATTCCAAACACGTTAGACACAGAGCTTCGCGTAAAAGTAAATCGTGACACGTGAAAGACACTTTTTTCCCCCCACAAAAATGACACGATAAAGTCCGATAACGAAACAATCGATTCCTCCTTTTATGATTTATCGCGTTGCAAAAGTATCGTCGCGCCATCGTGGTAGGGGATGCAATTAATTGGAAATGCGAAAATTATCGACAGAGTTATGGATATCCTTTGTATATACACGATAGGCGGTGGCCACTTGCCGCCGTGCAAGGGGATTAATTTCACGGAAAGCAGCTGCCGTCGGCTGCCGCCTGTTTGTTATTTGCTTATTTAGTAATCGGCGAGGCCGAGATTACCTCGTTACACCGGGAATAACGAAAAGGAACGAGCGACGGATGGACAACGCGTTAACGAGCATGCCATTCAACCGGGAAAAGTGACCGATTAATTTTATGGACGATCATTGTAATTACTAACTATATTTCATTTCACATCGGTGATCCGTAAACGACGATTTAATTCCATTATTAGAGCGACAGAGGTGCGGTGATGTGAAGATGTTAACGTTTATGATGTGCTCTTAGGTGAGCTAACCTAAAATTAACGATTGTGTTTTCTTTCTTTTTACGAAGGAATATTCGAATGAATATCGTATTACGTTACTTCGTGCTTTTTTGTGGATAATTATTGGTTGAACGTGGTCTTTCCACTTATTCAATTGACGTGTCAGAATATTATAGTTGATGTGCTTTTGAATTCGATATTGGATAATTCTTATCGACGAGTGAAACGAAATATGATGCATCAAGGTATAATTTGTAACGATAGTAAAACGAATCACTGTGTTTAATCTGACCTTCGATTCAAACGCGAGGAAGAACAAGTGATAAAAACGGAACACACGAAAGGAAAAAAAAATGCGAAGAACCGTGATAACAGGTAAGGCGATGGCATCCGAACGATTTCTCGAAGCTTTCTCGCGGAAAAGACAAAAAGATTCGCCCGTCGCCGTAACAGCCCCGTAAGAACATCAAACGCAAATTGATTCTCTCGTCACATTCTATGAACGATGGCTTTTAACGAATTTCGAACAAACGCCGATTTATTTACAGCATGTGTATGGTATTATATACGTCGAGACGCTCGTAGAAGATTCTAATTGTTTTTGTATATGGAACGTCGACGGAACGATTCCGCCTCGTAAAACTAACTCGAAGACGCTGGGTTTCGCACGTCGAAATTTATCGATGAGAGGTTTACGTGACTCGAACGTCACTCGCGAGCATCGATAATCGAACCGCGCGATACATGCCTACGGCTAATTAAAATTCCTCGCGAAACGGGTACGTCTACCTCTTCCTTCGATCGTTTCCGCTTTTTTGATTGAGTGAAACATCGATATTTCTTCTTCTTTCCTCGAATCGTTCATATTTATTTCTTTATTGCATGGCTTCGTTGCGAGTGTCTGGAATAACGAAGAGACCTGGAAAAACACCGAGAAGTAGAAAGAGTGAGGTTAGGTCGAATATAATGTTTCTCGGCACAATAGGTGGAGTAGAATATATATTTCTATTTATAGATATTCCTTCATCCGTCTGTTTATATCCTTTATTCTAGATAATTTTATTGAAATTATCAGGTGATCGGTATAAAAAGGAAGAATTTATGACATCTTATTAAAGAGACGTGGCTAACAGTTAGTAAATTTAATTATACTTTTATCATCGTTTCTTTGCACCTGAAGTTTTTGCCATGTAACAAAAAAAACAAGAACACTACGCATGTAGTTTAACAGCGAATGAGAATGAACAATGGACATTATATACCAGCGCGGTATTACTTAATCTAGTAAATATCAAATGAATCAGGCACATTTATCAACATCTCGAGCCACGCTCGAAACGGTTCACAGACGTCATCACACTCGATAATATCGTTGGGAACTGAAACGCGAGGATGCGTCGATTTTTCACGGAGCAAAAAGAACAGCGACGACGGACGTGTTTTTTGCGCAGGGACAGAATATGTGTGGTCCGAGGAAACTATATCACTTATAACACCAACTCATTGTCAACCATCGCCATCTTCCTATTTGTTGCTTAACTAGCAACACATCCTTCAGATAACAAAGAATTTACATCTACGAAATGAATATCTCGTTTATTTCACGACATTGTCATCTTGATTCATCATTCAGTGATTCTATCCTGTGCAAGCTTCCATACAGGATAGGTCAGGTGTTTCAATAAAACATGGTGAAAAAATAAACCGAAAATGTAGAATCACGTTTTTGTTAACACGATTTTTCCTCGCTGAGGAAATGAACTTTAAAAAATTCGTGTGACAACGTATAAACTGGTCGCGCAATTATGACACCGACGGATCGAAACAATTGTGAATAAGATAAAAACAATCACAGAAGTAATATTCCGTAGTAAAATTCGCAATGTTGAAGCATACTGTTCCACTAAATTCTCCAAATCAATTTTCTCGGAAACGAAGGCTCGTATGAAAAAATATCACCGTATACTTTCGATTGATCTTTAAACGAAGAATCGTCGAATGCCGAATTGTACCATCCATTACGACCTAACCTGTACACGTATCCAGGGAACTAATCGGCTCGGTCCAAATGCTTTCCTCGCGTCATTATGTTGTTACACGGTAATGATAACGTGAAAGCAAACGTTCGAGGTCCTCGTCAAACCTCCCCGAAGTAGTTGCATATCAAATCCGTGTGCAACGAATTACATTCCATTTAATGACCGTGTTCTACCGAATACGAAGGTAGCCGCGTAATTATTAAATCGTTAATCATGGGCTATGGATGAAAGGGGGCCACGGACATCCTGTAATACCGACGGCTGTACTACTTGTTCTTAAATTATCGTTAACGTGATACGTGTAATTCCTACCCTTCGTTACCGATCGTACCGACAATTTTCACTCGGTAGAAAGATAAATACAAATGGCTGCCCGCTCGTGTACGTGCTCACGCTGAGCAATGAGACGCGAGTATCGGTTGAAATAATTAGTCGTTTCGCGTGTACGGACAGTATGAGTGAGGGATGAGGGTTTTGTTTTTTCTTTTTGCAAGGAAAAATAACGTATCCGTTCGGTGTAATACGCGAGGGTAACGAGGCACAGAATGCGTGTGTTTAACGGAAAGAACGATGGGATAAAGTAGAGTGTGTCTAATCTGTGGGATTTTGCGAGAAAGTGTGCAGTTGCCTCGCGTGATGTCTTCATTTACCTTAGGTTAGGTTCGGAATTACATAATTTTCAACGTGTCAGCTTGGTTTATTACAGCGAGGTGTATTTATTTTTTTTATGTAAGTTATTAGCTAAGGCAATAATTCATTAATGAACTGGTGTAAACTGAATAAATTATTAGGGGAATATGGTATACACGAAGTGAAATATAAAGCGTAGTCTAAGGATGCATGCTGCCTCGATGAATTGAACGAGATGAATCTTTCACGGACGAGCAGTTCAGCTTTTTCTTTCTCTTGCAGAAAAATTTGTGTCGGTGTGCGTAGATTATAATAGTATTATTTTAAAGGTGTTGATAATAAACGATAAATTTAATAAGAAATAGCGAATTAGTACCTGTTTATAATTCTCTCAGGTATTTAATTATGTATATTATCTTTATTATTAAATATTTTAACAGATTTCCCCTTGTATATAATTAGTACTGTAGAATTGATGCAAAAATAATATGTTTAAACTATAAGACAGTAAAATAAAATAGAATAAAATAAAATAGATTGGTCAGCCTTAACCTATTTTCTAAATTCCGCAAAAATGCGGCATACGAAGAGAAGAAATTCAACTGATCACAAAACTTATTAATATTGATTATAATGCAGTTTACACAGTTAAACAGACCGTATACAGTGTAGTGAAACACTTAACGGAGAAGATTATATTGCCTCCTGGCAGATAATCAGTATATTAGTATGGTCAATTATTTAAAAAAAAAAAATCTGAATACTTACGCTAATTTAAATATTATTACATCGTAACAGATAGACAAAATACTTTTGCCGGCGAAGTAATAGAGAACAAAACTGCGTACAAATTCGTTTGATTTATGTTAACGCGTTCACGAGTTGAAATAATTGTTTACGTACGCGTGATAAACATCGCATAAATTATACATGCGAGATTCGCGCGTTATATCTTAATGGGTGATCGGATGAGATGCGCGTCGACATAAATTAGTCGAAATAAAATTCCTATTCGAGGTGCCACCGGTACGCTAAAAACAGAACTGACCAACTCTTGTTTCTTTCTTTCTTTTTTTTTTTTCGAGGACTTCTTTATTTCAAAACAACCTCGGTAGTAGTCGAGAATTATTAATTTTGTTCTCAGAAAAATTCTCACTTTTATCGCGCCAAGTTTCGAATTATTTCCTTCATGTTTATCGCATGTAGGGTAGCGACTATAATTATTCTTAAAACAGAATTATAATTACCGTTTTCTTACAAATACTGGGTCTCGTGTTTTCTTTCACAATTTATAATATAACCTCAAATTGTTTCGAGAGGTGCTACATAAAAATTAGTAATCGTGAAATTAAAAAAAAAAAAGAAAGAAAGTCAATCGCATAACAAAACAAAAGGTTAGGTTAGGGAAGCATCCTAACAATCGCTTACAGCATGTACAGGGTGTTTCACCTAAGTATATCCTTCGATTAAGATGATATAAAAAATATTTTTTATGCGGCTTGAACGGTGTCAAAGGATGAATACACTAGGAAGAATATTTTTTCTCAAAAGTTTCAAAGTTATCGTCAATTACACAATTTTGAAATGAAACAGTGTTGTAGGAATACTGTAATCACTTGTACATTCAATTAATAATCTAACCAATTTTCACTAAATGAAATAATATACAGTACTGTACGGTTAATTAGCCTTCAGTGGTTGTGATTTAATAAAACTGCATTTTTATTTAGAAAGAACTAACATTACTGATATTTTAATATACTATGTAATATTAAATTACCCATATGTTAAAAAAAATTGATTAAAATATCTTAAATGTTTTAAAAGTTATTGAATCTTTTTTCCGAATCACCGTGAGTCGTTGGCGACTTTGAAACAAACACATCTCGACGTGCATGGCACATCTTTCCACGTGTTCAAAATGAAAGTTAAACGTGAAGTTTATTTCCATCGAGATCGCATACTTCAGCAACCTGAGTACCATTCGAATTGCATCTAAAATACTTTTTGTATCACTTGAATTAAAATTCTCAGCAGAGACATATCCTGTAGTTTAATATTTTTACAACGATCATAATTTGCTGGTCTCTCTCTTCGAAATAATATTTCTCGAAAAGCTGCGAAAATCAGAGATAGAAATTGAGAAATGTGCGGCGTAGAGGCGCGGCATCCCCGAAGAAAAGGGGCGTCGCGGCACATTCTAGCGAGTAGTCGTGATTAATTTGAAAACGTAAATAACCTTTATGTTCTACTTCGATCCATCACACGGGAAACAATGAGTCGCGGCGTGGTAGCGGCGCTTCAGCCGGTTGCATGCGCTTTGTGCTCGCATACCTTCTATAAATCACGCACGAATATTTACCGGACAACCTAGTCGCCTCCGTCGCGTTGCTCCGCGATCGAGAGATCCTTCGCGCTGCATGCTTCCACTCTTCCTTTAACCAGTTACCTGTTTTCGACGAGTATACTCGTCACGAAGAAATGGCAATATTTTGTGTCACGAAGAAATGGCAATAGTTTGTGTCACGACGAGTATACTCGTCACGAAGAAATGGCAATATTTTCTGTCACGGCGAGTATACTCGTCACGAAGAAATGGCAATATTTTGTGTCACGACGAGTATACTCGTCACGAAGAAATGGCAATATTTTCTGTCACGGCGAGTATACTCGTCACGAAGAAATGGCAATATTTTCTGTCACGACGAGTATACTCGTCACGAAGAAATGGCAATATTTTCTGTCACGGCGAGTATACTCGTCACGAAGAAATGGCAATATTTTGTGTCACGACGAGTATACTCGTCACGAAGAAATGGCAATAGTTTGTGTCACAACGAGTATACTCGTCACGAAGAAATGGCAATAGTTTGTGTCACGGCGAGCATACTCTAACTAATTTGCTGTTTAACCCTTTGATTACTGTTGGCGTCTATAGTCAAATTGAAAATGCAAATCGTGGGCAGCATTATCAGTTCTCAAGATCATATTGGTTAAAATGTCTAAAATTGTAGTGATCAATGATTTGAGGGCTGATAATTCCCTGTTTTGCTAGGATTATTATGTTTAGTAGTTCGTCAAATTGTTGGCGTCTATAGGTGTTACAAAAATTGATATCGTACTCTTCTATTATCCACTTTTCCGCCTATCTAGTATTTACCTATCTAGAATTCTGTTTGAGGAACACCCTGTACAGAAGAGTTGTGTTAAACGAACCTAGAGAATTTTTCTTTCCGCAACTTATCGTCAGAACTCTTACGATTAATTCTCAATTAACCCTTTGCACTCCACTGGCGCCGCTGCAGAGACTTTCATAATGAGACTTTCATAACTCTATTGAAATTTTATTCGTATTGAAATAAAGGAACTTAATATAATAAATAAAAGTGGACGAATTCACGAAGGTGTCTAATTTTTTCCTTCCTAAACGAGACTTTCGTTTTTCGAAAAGCGTATCGAGGAACAAAAAGCACTGGGTATACAAAGGGTTATTAATTAATTGAAATGAATTCCTTGCAATTTTTATACATCACGTGTAAAAATAAACAATTTCACAGTTTTGGCGATTTAGCGCAGATCGTAGAATCAGACAAGTATCGCAAACATGTAAAATAAAAATTCGAGGAAGATAAGGAGATCAAGGATTGTTCACTCAGACTTGGTTCTTCCATTACGGTATATTTAAAAAATGTGTTTCACATTTGCAGATTAATTTTTATCAAATTATTCTCGAGTATTTTCGATTACAAATACTTTTATTAAAATACGATACATGTTTCAAATGTAAGATGTATACACTTTTGCAACATATTAGAAACTATAACGAAACAGATAGAGTTGCATCGTAATAAAATAAAAATGACATCAAAAATTGGTCGCCCAATATGAGACCCAGGTTTCATCTTATCGAAAATTATTTTTTCCGTCTTTCTTCACACATTGGACACATGAAACTAATTTCGTTTGCAGTCTTCATGGATCCACCGGTAACATTTTACACACTGAACGCCATTGTTCACCATGTACATCTGAAGAATAAAGTCCAGTGCAAAACAAACACTCTGCGTCATAATTTTCATATGCTTGCTCAAGACACTACGTTGTTTTCCACGCCACATTTGGATAATGCAACTGAATTACGGTTAGTTCTGAAACAAAGAACTGTCGAGACTTCTTCGTAACAGAGACTTTTTCTTAAAAATGCGAATATTTTTGTACTAAATAAATAACTTCTCAAAGTAAACGTGTAAATTTTCATTAAATTAGATCCATAATACGGAAAAAATGAAATATATCAACTTCAACATTGTTAAACAAAAATACCGCAAAAATATCATTGCGTTTAATCAAGTGTCGCGGACTGTATTATGAACGGTCTCATATTAGGCTACTTTATCCTACAGAAATTGCTATTGAGCAGGAGGTTTAACATCGTACAGTTTACATGAAAAATAGTGTGCAGAAATTTCAAATATAAATTCACAAATAGCACACGATCTTGTCGTTCGGTGTCGTTGCTTGATGCTTTAACCCCTTAACGCACAGATTTTTTGAAAAAAACCCTTCCAAAAAAAATCAATTTATTTTTTATGTAAAAAACACACTTTAGAACATTGTCTTGGCAAAAAAATAAAAAAAAAGTACAAAATTAATCAAAATTTTTATTTTAATTTTGGATTTTGATCCACATTGCAGAAAAGAGTCGAATATTGCAATGTTATAGCTTACAATCCTATGTAAATGATAAATATCAATAAAACGATTTCTTTTCTTAGCTTTCACATTGTTATTTTCAATTCTCGATTATATTCGAGTGTAAAAAATTATAACAGCATGAAATACAACGCCGCTCGAATTATCTCGAGTGTACACAGTTTGGCCTGTTTAACGCGCTCGAATGAACTCGGGCGCACAAGTTAAGGGATTAATTTGCAACATCGGTATATCGCTTCCATCGACTATACCTTTCCACAGAATTTCCATCCGTTTTTCCTCTCACCCTCCGGCGTTTGAATAAATTCGATTTTGACATTTACCGTCGAGGCGAGAAAACGCGGAAAGAGTAAATTCCGTTTTGCATCGTTTTCGAGTAGGTGTGAATCACAGTTTGCCCGACACGATGGTTTATTTTTTCGCAACGTAACCGTGTATACCTTTAACCGAACACGTATGTTCTGTCTCTGGTCCGTAAATAATGCACAAACTGCCGGATATCGTATTACACGTACACCGTAATGGAAATTGGTCGCGTGTAAATTAATTCAAAAACATTCTCTCCGGGACGAATAGATGGCAGCAATCTGAACGCCATCTTTGTCGTCGTCTTCGTCGTCGTCGACGTCGACAAGTCACGAAGTCGAAGGAGTAGCATGCGCGAAGTATAAAGGGAGAAAGAAAAAGTCTGGGCGCGATGAGAAACGAGCTTTTACGACGAGGATTCGAGTAAAAAAGAGGAGAAGAAGGATGGTCGCGCACTGATAAGTTGATCAAGCCACGCTGAAAGGGGGATTATAAAGTACGGGACCGCGATTGTAGTCTGACACGGAGTGGCTTCATTATCATTGCCCGAAGCACGTTATACTCCTTGTGACTAGCGAGCGAACGCGTCTCCTCTTCTTACGTTTCATCGATATTAATTAAACTTCTGCGTTCATCTGAGCATCTTTATTATGCCTGCAGAAATGACGCGAAATGCCGGATGTCAGTGAATGCGAATCAATCCTGTGCAACCTGTACATTTCCAAAGTAACCACTCCGAGAAGGAAACAGATATTTATATAAATTTATCGTAGATTAAAAGTAGGGAGATTGTATTAGTACGATTATACTAGATTATCGTCGTTTTATTTCTTATATTTTCGAAATTGGACATTTTTGTTTCTGAATTCTCCCTTTACAGAAAATTCTTTGATTTGTTTTTTTTTTTTAATTCTTTGTTAACCCTTTGACTGCTATGGACGTATATATGCGTCTCCCTAAAGCTATCGATCTGGACTATGGACGCATATATGCGTTCAGCGATTGTTTCTATTTTACAAAATTTACCGATGAAAACAAAAAACAACAACTTTTAAGATAGACACATATAATCAAACAATATACTACTAAACCTTCTTAGGCTAACAAGTTGTAAGTGTGAAGCTATGCAAAGAATCAAGGTAAAACATTTGACGATTGCACTTGGCAATATAAAACGTGGCAATTTTAAATTGCCACTTATTTTGAACCATGCTGTATTATTCGCGTCGCGTATAGTATACATTATTTCTCTCTTTGCACTCAAAGTCGTTAAACTATATTTTAAGCTCATCACAGTGTTTACATTGTTCCCAACAGATACTCTTCACATTTATCACGTAAGTCTACATATATCGCTATATATAAGTTGCTTCAAAGCACTCTCTATATGGTGCAGTTAAACTAGCGTGATTATAACACGTTGAACGTATCATAGTTTCACAATATGTCTGTAGATTTGAAACACAAGCGTGAAATATCTTTGTCTCTATGAATACGACAAAAGCTAGTTCACACGATAGTAAGAAAAATATCGAGAATATTTTTATTCGACACATAGACTTGTCTCTTTGTACAAATAGAAAAAAACAAAAAAAGAACACTGTCGTACTACTTGAACGTGATACAGTGAGAAAAAGCAATGACACATAATCAAGGGAGAAAAAACGCTCACCCTGGATTAGAAGCCTCTATTAAATCAGATAGAAGTCTCATTGTGCCGCGCTTATATAGGGATAATTTCTCATCGAACGTCTCGCGACATCCGCCTCGTTAATCTCCCACGATGTGCTCGTCCTGTGTGGTGTATTACACGCGTGACAACTCAATTCATACGACAGGAGATGCTTTAAAGCCGGGCTTCTTATAAATATTCTACAGGCCGCGTTCTTAATGGCCAAGATATACCAACGGGGACGTTTGTTCATTAACGCGTATATGTAGACGTGTTTCAATGGAAAAATTCGTTCTATATGAAACAATCTGAGCATTGATTATGCTTCGCTTGCAGATCGTTCAGACGATCATCTTGGCTATCGTTATGGTAATTATTGTGCCTTCCAGAAAGTGAGGTTCACTAGTTATGAACCGGTGAAAGCACGCGTAATTGGAAACACTGGAAACGATCAGCTTTTTCGCTCACTATACACATTCAGATAAAGTTGCATCGAACTCGTCAAGTTTTCAATAAAAATCGAACGAATCTCCATGAAATATACAAAACAAAGAACGATAAGAAATACCTTGGAAAAAAGGTGGTACGAAATGAACGACGATTATTCCGGCGCGTGTTCATTACTCGAACGAATATAATGCAAAAGGTTCTACTTTAGAGCGAACAGCGAGAAAAAAAAGGCGCAATCCGAGAGTTAACGCGAGAGAGAGAGAGAGAGAGAGAGAGAGAGAAATGAATGTTAATTGCCATGCAGGTGCATCAGAAACTCATTCGTGACGACAGGTAGCCCCGAGAGGCTAATTACTGATTTCGTAGACAGAGGGAGAGAGTTAATCAACTGACTTTGATTTCCCCAAACCCTTTCGGTATTCCACAGCGTTTCTGTGAGAGTCGCTAATTAAAACAAGAGCCGATCCTACGTGCGAGCTTCGCTGGCGCGCTCCATGTCAAATTGCACACAGAATTCGCCAATCTTTGCCCCTCAAAATGACTACACGTGTTAATAGAAGTCTTCTCGTTCATTGCATCGCTCTTTTTTTTTTTTTTTTTTTAGAAAACTTTGACGTTCACAAAAAATCTTTCGTAAACAAATTCAGATGTACAAAGTTTCGTAGAAATTAAGTAGATTCTGATTTATGCGGTGAGAGTTACAGCAGCGTTTGTACAAAATGGTGGATAGATTCGTGAACAGTTGAACGTAGTTGGTAGAGGTACCAACTTCGTGCGACAGAAAAATTATCCCAACAGGCGACGCCGCAACTTGAAAACGAGGTGGAACAGAACAGTGGTGGTCAACTTCAATATACGTATAATATACAGGCATCCCTCGAATAACACGGCTAATTGGTTCCGTGCTATTCGAAACTCGAGATCCATACAAATTTGTACATTTGGTCCCAAAGATTAATAAGAAAACATTGAAAATAAGAAGAAAATTTTGTTGTATTTTTAGCTGTAAAATTTCAGTTGTACAAAAATAACATCAAATTCGTTCAATTTAGAAAAGTGAAACTTAAATATGTAAAAGGTAAAATTTTATAAACGTAATAATTTTTAAATTATGTATGTTCAACCACATCGTGCAATTCAAGTACTTTTATTTATTAAAGTAAAATTTATTAAGTCCAGTTTTTTTTTGTATTTTCTTAAAATGTGTCGCGATCTACCTACTGAAATCTTGAGATTTAACGTATAGAGCCATGACTGAAGGAGCCACGACTGTTTCTATGAGTCCAATTGCGTTTGCGTGTTGAAATCGTCTCCTGTCGGTTTCTGATCGACCAAAAATCGCTTCACGATCGACTTATCGGCCATTCTTGGAATGGAACACACATTTACACTGAATATTTTCTTTCTTTCTTTATTTTCTTTTTATTTTTGTTTATTTTCGAACCCTGAATTTCTCTTTGAATTAGATTCTACCTGTTACATGTACACAGGGCGTGTTAAATATCTGCTGGTTAGACAATACTCTATTTTTACTCGTTTTATAGCTTTATTCGACAAATTTCTCAATCTGTATTGTCCTCGGTGTAAAGTAGTTAGCTTCCTGGAATAATTGTCCGCGTAGAAAGGCGTGTAAGTCAGTGTGCAACGTAGGAAATCCGACTATTCGGTGTGAGGAACTGTGAGAAAGGGTCAGTACGGTTGTCCTGTTCAATGATGGGGTCTCGCACGGCCTCGCCAAATCCGATTACCATAACTACCGAGCGTTACTTGCCGAACCATGAAAATCTCCGCGTAACAAGGTACGTACCTTAGGCCAAAGCTGCTGCAAAAGCATCCCGCAGGCTTTTCTCCGCGAGTCACCATGAAATTCACCTTTAATTCCTTAATTCGCTCAAGTTTTCGTGGTCATGCCAGAGATTACCTACTTCTTGTTATTCCACGGAACGTTTTGCGAAACGTTGCCACACCGCTTGCGGGAAAATAATAGAAAAAGTTTTTCTAAACGTTTACCCATCGGGTTGCTCTAGCTTTCTGGTTGTACAGACGATTCTATAACGCGTATGATTGCCACGAATACGTATATATTTAAGGGAAACTCTCTTAGGGATTGTTAGAGGATTAAATTGGAACCTTTAATCGTTTCCAAAAGTATACCGCGTGTCCACGTTGTTAGAGTTCGTTTGTAGCGAAGTGGAAAACCGAGAAAAGTGAGCTTGAAGTGTTGGATTGCTCTTTCACGTCGTAAAATATTTCTTTTATATTCTGTGCTTAGTATTATCAGATATTATTTATCACTCATAAAATATATGTATATGCGCATTTTTCAATTTTCAAACTGGAAATGTTAGAAACCGTAGCCTAACTATTCTTCGATAAATAAATTTCATATGAAAATATAGAAAATTTAAATACACTTTTTTCATTCTTAAGAATAATTGCAAAATGTTACTTCTTCCATAATTCAATCTGAGTAAGAGTAACTCTATTCTTCCTCGTTAAATATTGCGCTAAATAATTGATATTCGACAAAATGTCACATGGTGAATTAATTTTTTCGAATTACAGTTAGAAGTACTTGCAGGGAACTTGCATGGAGCAAGTGTTACAAGTGAGAATGCTTCTCATCGTAGATCGATTGAGAAAACATCTCGTAAGATGATCCGTTTATATTTATTACAGGTCAAGGAGCGACAGGATCAAGAGCGGAAGCTCGTCGACCTATTGGCTGTTGCACACTTATTGCAAGGTGCTCTTCTGATCCAGCCGCAACCATGCTCTATCCACTGATGCTTCAAGCGTTCATCGTCGTTGTGCATATTGTGCCCGAGGCCCGTTTCCATCGAGCGAACGTCAGGGGTAAGTACGAAAACCACGTTGCACAATATACCGGGTAGCACTTTCTATCTCTTACACCTCAAGTGTCTCTGCTGCTTTAACCTATCGTGAACCAAGTGTAAAACTTTAAAACTACTGTATTCTTTTCGAGATATCTGCAATCGGTCTTGTTTCTTGAGTAGCTGGAGTTTCGTACCGTGATAACTGGGTCTCGATTAAGAAATTAGGATTATCGTTAGTAGGAAAACACGTAACGAGCAGAAAAGATCATCAGAAACTAGCCCGAGACTTAGGTAAACGACTTGATAAACATCTTGGAGAAACTCCTCGAGAAACACCTCGAAAACTAGCTAAAGTAGCTTAGAGGTATACTCTGCGTGTCCAAGAAATAAGGATCCCAAGACTGAAAATACATGCATCGAATGTAATTCACCGATATGTCGAAAACACTGTCGTTCTATGTGTAAAGAATGCAACGAATGATCTTGCCAAAACAGACTATTAGTCTTGAAATTACTTTTTAAGGTTTGATATGCCCAGTTTGTAGTAATAAGTGAAGAAAATGTGTTACAGAGAAAGTGTTTGAGCAGTTATTTTCACAAACAGTTTCAATTTTCAGTTGGTCAAATGTTAAATTACTAGGTTTATGTTTTTAAACAGAAATCGTACATGTTTAAAACGCAAATTTTTGTTTTACTTGGACCAGATCCTATTAGAAAATCGGCGAAACACGATTTTAAGGAATAATGGTCGGGTTAAAATTAACTCCACATGTTTCAGAGTGTGACGTTTATTCACCTGGATAAATTACTCTTGGTGGAATTATCCAATAGTGAAAATACATTAAATTACAAACTTCAATTTCAACTTAGATAAAAAAGGAAGATCGAAGGATATTTGCAAGATCCGTTAAAATCAGCTTAACGTCGCGACACCGTCGAAAACCGGCGAATTTCTGCAAAATCGACAGTGCATGTCAAAAGACGTGGCCAAGAATTACGTCAATTGGCTGCTCGCCAGAGGCGCCATGTCGAGATCTTGATAAGCTCAGCAGAATCTCCACGAAAGAACGTCGAAGGAGGCACATACTTACGACAATGACTGGATATTATCCGATGACGATCAATTACTCGTCTAGTGACGGTGTTCGAAATGCTTGTGACGTGATTAAAGATCAAGCAAATCTTGCAATGGCGGCGAAGGTGTCTTCTGTTGGCGTAAATAAAACGAAGATTAGCATTTTATAGCACGTGACGGGAATCATCATACGAATTGCGTGTTAGTCTTCTCGTGTGTGTAGGATAAGTTTCAAATCGTTCTTCGTGCGTGTGAAATGTGTATAAAATGTTGCTCGATAATCTGTGTAACGTGTAACAATAAGATAAAAGTATCCAATAAATATGTAGACCCATAAATGCTTCGTTAACCCCTTGCCCTATAACAACGAGTCAGACTCATGGCACAGATTCTGGTTAAGATTCAAGAAAAACAATTGTATTAGTTAATAAACAACAATTTTAATTCTAACTTCTCTCATAATTTATAACACTGAGGAGAGCCAATTATGAATAAACTGTAATACATTAACGTTTCTTGGGTAAAATGGTATGGAAACAGTAAACAGCTGATGCTTAAATGTATAGTCAGCAAAAGAAATCATAGGTCAAGGGGTTAAAAAGATTGAAAAAAAAAAAAAGGGAAGCGCTAGAGACATTGTTAGCCTTTCTCTTAGCTCTTGAAAATGTCAAAGGTGTATTATCAAATGCAAAATACGACGAATCTATGGAAAGTGTCGTTGCATAAGGTTACTTATAGTTGTCAATGGGTTAATCCCTTTCCGTTTTCACCTCTGTATCGTAACTCGATACTATTTGTGCACTTAACAGAACCGCCTCTGGCGAAGGCGAGGCTTCTGCCTGTCGACAACTGGGCGTGACAAGTTCTCGAACAAAAGTAACTCGAGAAAGCGGATCGGGAAGCTATCGAATCGATTCTCTTCGTCTCCTGCCTCTTTTTCTATCTCATTCTACGTGTTTTCGCCATTTTTCACCTGCTCTTGACACGACGCTGGATGTCATCTTTGTCGGCCAATTTAAAGATATCGAATAGTCGATTCTTCGAGACAAAACGGTGTCACTGTGGAAGCACGAAGTTAATATGAAAGAAATTTTAAATATTATACACAGTTTTTATTTGAAAATTGGCAATCTTAACACTTGGCCAACCGCGTATTTTTCACAAACGACGCGAAGTAGTAATCTTCTTCGCTTGAAAGACTCAAAGAGTCCCTCTACATTTCCGGTGAGTAGACTTTCTTCCATCACTCGTTAAAATCTCGTATAAATTTCTTTTTTTTTTTCTTTTTTTTACATCCTTCATGCAGCAGGTTCTTTCAAAAACGGGGAAAGATATCCAATCGGTTATTTCAAAGCGGAGAAATTGAGTTTTGCGAGAAATGTGTGTTTTCCTGATAAATTCTTAGATAACTGGATTATATATTTACAGTGATACATTCTTAAATTTGTTAGTGCATATATTTCCATTATACACGAGTGTTTTTCAGTCAATTAGTTACATAGCAATGGTCAACATGTAAGTTTAATTTGCATTTTGTTTCTTACCACAATGAATAAATTTGATGAATTCGAAAAAGAAATTTATGATGAATTATCAGACTTACCAAGTGATTGTGATGATGATAATGATATTGTAGCTATAAAAAAAAAAGGTGCAAACCTATTTTGTATGAAACACATAATACTTCTGAATCTGAAGATGAAAGTGATAGTAATTGTGAATTAGAAAAGGATGAAAATACTGACAGTGAATCAGAAACTTATGAGACACCCTAATATTTTAAAGTCTAAGTGCCGCAGCAGTTGGCTGCAGACTGATCTACCAAATTAAAAGTAACTATTTCCTAAAATGAAAATCCCGTATCATAAAATCGTTCCCTTGCTGTCCTAGCAACATGACAAGGAGTTAAAGAACGATACAACCATTGTTATTGTTAAAGTAAAGCATTAATAGTTCTTATATTTCATGGAAAACTCGACACCCTATAGATATTAGGAAATAACGACTGTTTAACACGTTCCGTGGTATGTGTACCACCGATGGTACACGTTAAACTTGATCTTCAGGCCACGTGTACCACCGGTGGTACACGCAGTCATATTTATTTAATGCGCTGAAAACATGTATTTTATGACAAATGTAATTCTGTAAAATATATTTCAACCAAAAAAATGATGCATTATACAAAATGCACTATAGAACAAAACACATAAGTTTCTTTAATTGTTATATATACAATAATTAATAATTACATTTAATGGTGGATTTTGTTAAAGCAAAGGAGGCATAAAAACATTTTTTTCGGGCAATCGCTGCAAAACGTCATTACTCTTATAGTTTTTTGTATATGAATATCTAATGTGTAAACAATAATCTAATGAAAGTAAATAATAGAAACTTCTTTTCCAACAGAAACAAATGAAAAACAAAAACCGTTATCTCCGTATATTTACCTACTCCTTCTTTTGTTAAATATATTATTTCTCTCGTTTTTTATTTAACAAATTCGAATGCAGCAGGTTTTTTATTAATCGAAAAGTTTCGAACCGACTAACTTTTGCAATCGAACTGATCGCAGCGCCACGTGTACCATAAGTGGTACACGATGTGATAGCTACTCTAAACAAGAGGACTACTTATGTATTGATGATGTAATGAAATATTGTGTGATAATATATCAATCTTTAGTCAAAATATCAAATGGCCTGAACGACAAGTCAGGCAAAAATGGCTTGGCACGGAACGTGTTAATGCCACGTCGGCCAATTAGGATTTAGGGACAAATGTTCCAGGTATAAATATACGCATTGTTACTATTTTCTACAGAGTTCTAATCGTGCGTCCATCTTAAATATAATTATTATAGATCTTTTACTTCACACGATTCTTTTACTTTATGTAACCCTTCAACAGTTATAATCCTACGAAGAGATGAAATGTATAGCAAATATTTAGTTGTAATTTAATTAGAATACACAAGTGTACGATTATTCAACGCGTGGTATCGTTTCGTCACACAGTGTAGCTCCATCCACGCGTTCTCGCCACACTCGAAACACCAAATTACTCGTTTCTCTTTGGCGGAACGAATGCACCGGCGAAGGAGACGGCCACCATTTTTCCCCGCGACGGAAAAGAAACGATTACGCGCCTTTTCAATGTAGATGACTCTCGGTGCTCGTAAATATGTATTATTCGGTTGGTGGGCGTGGAGACAATGCCAGACAAGTCGAATTAGCGACGCGCGAACCGGAACGACGTTTCGAAATTTGCCTGTCATTAGGAATCAATTATGTACCGATCGGAGGAAATTGTAATGAACGGAAGTAGGTGGCGCGCGAAAATTGCCGACTTTGAAATGAACTTAAAGGTTTCTCTGCGATTGGGTGGAGTTGAAATACCTACAGTTTTTACAATTGTTCTATAAGATCGATTTAATTCATACAGTGTTTTGATAAAGTCAGTATATTGTTGTTTGGACATCGAAATTTATATTCGAAGGCAGTTCAGCTAAGGCTGTTCCCATAAATTATTTTTTTCCTCGACGCCAGTTAGAAAATCCGACAGACGCATGAAGATACAACTTTACGTCAAGATTGATTATTATTTTTACAATAATATTTAAACTTTCCATGTCGTTACTTTCTTCGTAATGTTTCAATTTCGTTACCATTGAAGCCAAAGTTTTGAGGCAAAACTTTCCTCGAAAAACATGTTTTGTTATATTTACCAAAAGTTAACCCTTTGCACTCGAAGCTTTTGCCCTGAAGTTGAACTTTTCTTAGTTTCTTGTTAGCATAATTGCTTGTGTTTCTTTCTTCGTCGGTTCTGAATTTTACTCTGTCTTTCCTGTGCACTGTAACCTAACCTAACCTAAAAATCTGTCACGGTTCTAACGTATCTCCCCTATTCACCTGGCTCCAGCCAACTATTTTTCCAATTATGGTTCCAAAACTAAAATTAGCCATGAAAAGAACTCGTTTCGAAGATGTGGAAGAGTGTAAAAGTAAAGTGACAACGATTTTCAAAGGTACTCCAGGTGACGAATTTTTCAGATATTTCCAGCAACTGGATAAACGTAACCAGAAATGTATTAACAAAGGATGAGACTATGTAGAACGTTAAAAAATAAAACGATGTCTACCTATAAAACTTTTTTTGGTAGAAAGCATAAGTCCGGAAATTTTTTGAACATACTATGTAGTCTTCCGGTTTATAGTTCACACTCGACACTTCAAACTTTTTTTCTCCCCCATCAGAACGTTAAAGCTAATTACACGTGACATCCGTATCTCATAACCTCAAAAACACTCGAGGAGGAGAAAAAAAAAAGAGTCTCGTATTCCGTACAATTAACGAGCAGTTTAATGGATGTCAACTGGACCGTTAAGTATTTTCCATCGTCGTAAGAGATTGGGCAAAAACTGCCAACCCAGATTAAAAATGGATGTGTGATCTTCCATGTTGAAAATAGTAGAGGATATTCTTAAAATTTTTTTTCTTCACTCGACGAAGATAGAGGAGAGCGGTGTGTCAGCAACGGCGCCAAGCGTCTACGAAAGTAAAAGATGGAAAAGAAAGAAAGAAAAAGGAACGCCTCGTGGCCAGTCCATAAGAGCAACAGGACTGACCACCCATTCATGGTTCAAACCTGTTGAAAAATCGCTTGCTGAATAAGCAGCGTGAACGTGCACGCGTAGCGATGGAAACGAAGCTTGAAGTGAAATGGAACCAATGATACGACTGATTTATTTATTTATTTACGATATTATTACGTACAAATTTTGGAAAATACAGTTAACATTTATTACACTGAATAAGGCACATTTCTAACTGGTTTTAGTCAATTCTAAACTGAAGTACAGTCGACACTGCTATAACACGGTTAATTCGTTCCGTGTTGTATCGAAATCGTGTTAAGGGAAACTTGGAGCTAAGACGAATTCTATTGAAATTGGTTAGCGTGTAATATCAAAACCGTGCTAATGAAACGCAGATCATATAGAAATCAAGGAAATGAGTTTCGCGTTATATCGAGGTCGGGTACATTCTTTGTTGTAACGGAAAAATCGTTCTATAGAATATATCTTACTATGACCAAAATTTTAATTTTAATTTCGGATACTGAGAAAATCACTGAAATTTAAAACTTCGTCCTTCGTCTCTGACTGAAACTTAAGAAAAAGCCAGATGTGTCTTTAATCGAAACAGTGTGGTGAAAAAATTAGTGTTATATGCGGAGATCGTGTTGTCAGAATGCCGTGTTATAGAAGGGTTGACTGTACAAGCGACACGTAGTACATCCGTGGATCTGTAACTGCCTACTTCGCCGTGTAAAAAACAGTAAACAGAAGGCTAACGTAATGTGATACGTCATACGATATCCTCGCGTGAAAGTAGTTCGAAAAATTCAGTTTCGTTTTTACTTATATACAGCCTGTAGGGTAATAAGTAATGAAAAAAGAGCTACAATTTTTTAAGGATAGAAGGGAAGAGAAAAAAACAGAGAAGTTATAGCAGGCAAAAAGTTAACCGATCTCCGCGAAGTGTGTAATTCGATTTTTAATTTCTCACAGTTGGCGGTACTGTAGTTATCACCTGCTACTTACTTCAATGCAAACGAACCGTTTCAAGCTTTCAGATACGTCTAGAAGGACCGAGGACTTTCAATTTTCAAACTTCTCGAGATCATTCGAGAAAGTTTTCGGGAGGGGAGTTTTGAGATTCGCGGGGACTTAGAAGTTCCTAAGCCGATATAAAATCTTAAGTCCATGAATTACAGAGCTCCGTTGCGGTTTAAGGTCCGGGAAGATTTTCTACCACTTCTAAAACTTGAAAACTCACTCGAGGAAATTCTCCAGTTTTTACTATTGGACGGGAGTAATTATACGATTATGTAACGAGAGTTCCCGGGCTGTGAGTTTAATAATTTATTGTGACGGAATGGAAGGCGATAATGAGGTTAGAATAATACGTTCATAAGTTGGCAACCCTGTCGAGATAACAGAAGTTTCCTATTTACATTGCACAAACATTTTCTTTATATACTAACGTTTATTTTTAAAATTTTTAACATTATCAACGTTTCATCTTATTCAGCAGGGTTGCAAACTTACGAAAGTAACATGCTTTCTTTTTTTATAGCCTCCTATTCCACCGTTATTAAACCCACGGTCCAAAAACTTTTGTTGCATACTATATAGTAGCTGATATTTTGAAAAAATAGGCTATTTATTGCTCAGTACATTTTTTTCAAGGAATATATAAAATGATTAATTTCGTTAAAAGTGTTTTTTCAACAAGGGGTTAAAAAAAAAAGGTCGGAAAAGGTCAGAGTTATTTAATCAGTATGTTTAAGTAGGAATTTTCAGTGAAAGTTTACAGAAAACTAAACCTATCTGATCGCGTATAAAAAATACCGCGTAAATAGAGGGATGGGTGTACCATGAAGGAATGACTGTATATTGTACAAACAGTGTGAAAAGCCGGATGTCATTGGTACGGTCGAAGAAGGAGTAACGAAAGAGACGAGGAAATAGCCATCGGTAGCGCGTTCGTGGCGCACCTGTGCTGTTGCACGCGCGATGTTCGATGAATGCAGGAGCGGGGGCGGTCAGGCGGGCGTGGGTTGCGCCGTCAATAGATGGTACACGCTACCTTTTCGTCTCTCTCTCTCTCTCTCTCTCCCTCCCCCGCTCTCCGAGTATCTCTCTCTCCGAGTATCTCTCTCTCTGAGTTTCTATCCAAGTCTCTCTCACTCCGAGTTTCTCTCTATCCAAGTCTCTCTCAGTCTGAGTCTCTCTCAGTCTGAGTCTCTCTCTCTCTCTCTCTCTCTCTCTCTCCTAGTGTCTCTCTATCCGAGCCTCTCTCGCTCCGAGTATCTCCCTTTCCGAGTTTCTCTCTCTCGGAGTATCTCTCTCTCCGAGTCTCTCTCAGTCCGAGTCCCTCTCTCTCTCTCTCTCTCGCCTCCTCAGGGGCCGCGTGGGCAGCACGCGGCGGCACTGCAAATCCGAAAACGCTGAAACGCGACTGCCGGCTCCTCGCGTAGGCACCGAACCGATGACGAAGCGTTATCTTTATTTTCATTCAAAACCACACTGCCACGAGCTTCTCTCTCTCCTGTCCCACGACAACTCGGCCTGACTGTTATGTAACGCTACCCGCGCGCCTCCTCGCGTTTAACACGACCGATCGACTTATTGGGCGACGAAACTTTTGCTATGCGGATAACTTTTGTGAATGAATCAGGTTTTTTTTTTTTTCTTTCGTTTAGTATTTTCATCTGTAGTATTTATATTACATTTCTGTGTGGAAGACACATCGATGGAAACACACGTACGTGTGTACATAATTTTGTAATTACCGTTCAGGTTTGCTTCACATTCGCCAAGTTTCATAATACTTATGAATGGGTGTGTATACGTATAATTTGATATTCCCGAGAAAGGTGGACTCTGCGTAAGGAAGGCAGAGCTAAGTTTAGAACGGCGTATCAATGTAAAGTCTGATGTGCATATTTAATCAGGCAAATGTTACGACCAATTTCCAATGTAGCTACCATTCTTACATACGCAGAAGTCAGCTTACTGTGAAATCTGAGATAATGTGTATGCAGTATCAATATTATTTACCTCTACGTGGAAATTCCACGATTCCTCTCAATTTTCCACTGTTTCTCTATAAATTCGTACATCTTCCTTTCTACCTATCTTGAAAAATTAACTTTCTTCAACCGCAGAAAATACTCTGCACACGAGATTTAATTATAACAAAAAAATTCAGGACAACAAATTCTACCGATACGAAAATTAATGTGTATTACATTCATGTTCTTCTTAATTCCACTGCACGAAAATGTTGATTTTGGTATATAGCAGAAGGATGAAGAGAGAAAGAGGTTAGAAACGGGGGAAGAATGAACAACGCTTAAAGACACGGGGCAGGATAATATTCAAATCACGGATGGTGTAACGCTGTCAGGATTCTGGTTTCCTATCCGTATGCAGGATAAACGTTACCCGGAGATTGCGAGAGTATTAGAGCAAATATTAGCGCTTGGCGTTTGCTCATAACACGTGTGCGAATGTTTGGTTATATCGCGATAACACGGTCAGTCATTGTGCACGGTGATCATATTAAAGCGTCGTTACCAGTAAATTGTTTCACGTGAAAAGTCTGGTAAAATCCTGTATCATTCGTCTCGCGTTCTAAAACGAACCTCTTTATTGAAAAAATAGCCCATTGACTTTTCTTTTTGACATTGCAAAAAGCTAGGGCAGAAATTTTAACACATATATCATTTGTTACTACAGAAAACATATATTTTTTTGAAAAACGAAGAATAAATTTCAGAATCTCTCACTTTCTCAGATCTTTTGTTCTCCAATACAGATTTTCAACTGACAATGAGTTAATATCCCGAAGCATTTCAGTATGTACCTGCTTATCTTCGACTACTGAAAAGAAGCAACAGGCCCAGTATGTTTACATTGTGGCCTGATGGATATTTCCTTGTAAATTTGCGTGACCAAAGTGTTAAGACGTACAGCAAAATAAAATAAAATTGAGACTAAAGAATCCTTAAGCCGAAAATAAAGAATTATGTTACTCGCGTGTAAAAAGGTCGTAGAAGGTATCCGATGGTCAGTATAGTGGAGTATGGTTTAAGATCGCCGCAGAAAAAATAAACTTGCAGATGCGGAAGGTTTCGCCTTCGACACTTTACGACTACTGCAAGTTAACAACCATAATTATCGAAATTAGTTTACAACGCGTGAGGGGCTCATAGCGTCCCTCGAACATACCACCACCATAAACCATGGCTCGCTACCAAACCGCTTTAAGGAAAAAACAAGCATATGGCGAGGACAACCCAAGTTTTCCACCACTCTACCAGAAAAGTAACGAAGGTGGAGCTTCCAGGAGCTTCTCAAAAAACCAATAAAAATAATTTTTGACGAAGACAAACTCTACCCGAAAGAGCGCTACGCCCATGTAAAATAGTATAAGAGGAGCGCAAAACCAGAGAAAAAAAAAGACAGTTCTCAGGTTCGTAACGAACACACAACACACGTTCACATTGTACTAAATTGTATTAAATAAAACTTGCTTTACATATCTTGTAACCCTTACAATCACATAAACTTATTGTGCTACGGGCCAGCTTAGTTTCTTTAGAGTACACCTAACCCCCGATTTACACTGAAGATAGGTTCCTTAGAAAACCGTGTAAATCGAAATCGTAGATTTTTATACGTAAAACCGTGTAAATCGAAAACAAACTAAAATGTGCATAATTCAGTCATTTATTTCAACGTAAAATAAAACTAAATATATCTTTAAAAAACATAAAAATAACGGTCTATTCATAAAATGATAAAAATATAAAAGTATATGTATGTAATTCATTTTACATATAGAAACAAGAAGTATAAATTAAAAAATTTAACCAATAGTTTAATTACTGTTATCACTTTCGTAGACTACTAATCTTTTATTCCTGATTGCGATTCAAGTTTGATGTTAGATGAATTCTGATGATCTTCTCGATCCGGGCCGGAAGCAAATTTAAAAACCGTGTAAAAGTGAAATCGTGTAAATAAAGTACCGTATAAATCGGGGGATAGGTGTATTAATATTAATTATGTACGATGTATCCCTGTTTTGTCGCGCATAGGGTCACGCCGTAATTATGTTGTTCGAACGTAATACTTACAGGCGACCCTCAACTTTCGCACATAATTGGTTCCTGAAGATACGTGCGAATGTTGAATGTTTGCAAGCAGAGGGATGTAAAAGAAAAAACATCAAAAATTGTATTTTAAAATATTTATTTATCAATATACATTGTATATTATTAGGATAGGAAGAAAATATCCTTTACCTTGAATTCGAGTGAAATTAAAAATGACTACGATAAATTGTTTCAAAATGCCTAGCAAGGCCGTCAAACAAAAACGTACATAATTAAGTGAACGAACAATTTTTGCATTATCCACAAAAATCTTTAAAAAATTGAATGTTTAAAAATAGGCGAAATAGCGAATTGTGCGAAAGTAGAATGTGCAAAAGTCGAGGGCTGCCTGTAGTATATTCGAAATTAGTTGTCGAAGAGCATCGGCGCAAGTTTGAACCACTGGTTGTAGTACCGTTTAGGACCGGCAGGTAGCATTAGGGCGGTGATCGATTCGAGATCGATTCTAAGTCGAGTCTAGAGGGAGTCGTTGAGCGTTCGCGTGATTCGGCAGTAATGGAGGAAGAGCGAGTGTTCGACACCTGCGGGGGCAGACAGGACGAAGACGGCGCACAGCGTGGGCCGTCGTTCTCTCGATCACCGGTAACGAATAAAACCCACGCGAACATGTCTCACTCGAGTGTGGCGCAGGAGTGATCCTTTTTCAGAGATACCGGTGACCCTCACCCACGAGTCTTGACATCAGCCTATGTTATACCGCGAAGCGCCATCCCTTCTATTTTTGGACAGGATCACAACGGAGATCTGTCATCGTTTTTGGAACTTTTCAACGCGTATCTTAGGAGGAATTCTTTTACAGATATTAGGAGTACCCATAACTAATCAATTACAGTGAACTCCCGTAAAAAGTGAATTTGTATAACACGACGAAAAAATTGTGACTAGTACTCATATAGCGCGATAAACAGTTCAATATAACGCGTAAGATAAATTTAACGTTTTCATATATTTTCTGATTTTTGAAGCTGACGAAGCAGCGGTTTATAAAAAGATAGTAATAAATATAGATTTAAATATATAAGAGAAAAATCATTTTATTCAACTTACATAGATTGGTCTGATAATGTATGTCCCGTGTAACGCGATTTCCTACTGTATTTTCTCAAGACTTTATTAATTATTAGTACTGTGACAACCGGACAAGTGTAAGCATCAATCTTTTTGTGCTAACACAGTGTTATTCTTCAACCAGTTTGTTAGTCATTTATTTCCAACAGTATAGATTCTTTTATAGTCCTGCAACAAAATGGCGGATTTGGTACCTTTTGAAAGCCATTTTTCTAATTGTGTACTTTTTCATTTTCATGCCGAATTTAGTGCAACAGAAACAACGAGGAAAATTTGTGATACATATGGAGATGTGTTGAAAGTGAACAAATGTCAACGTTGATTCAGAAGATTTGCTGCTAGAGATTATCACCTGTCAGACAAGCATCGAAGTGGATACTTCTTTATGTATAATGATCACTTGACTACTGATTAATGATTATTGTTTTCCTAAATTCGACAATTGTGTTTATTAATAAAGCCATCCATCTGAAAATGAGCTTCGTCACTGAAGATGATTTTTGGCGGGAAAATTGAGTTTGTCGTATTTACCTCATCAAACGCAATCGTAGTAGTTATTTATATGATATTGTGTTTCTTGTATAATGCCTTTGAATTTACTCTAAAATAAAGTAACAAGCACTAAATTACTTTTTTTATTTTTCGTTTTATTCCAATTCGAAGTTCTATCGCTCTTATTGGAAGACCCTCTATTTTGTTCCGTTTATCTGTATCGTTGATGCGAAAGAAATTTTTCAACCTCGAAAAATGAACGTAGGAATTTCTTTCTGCACGTGTATTTTTCAGTTTCGATCTTGAAACAAAAATTGTCTTAAATTGAAAAAGACAAAAATGCGATACCAGCTAACAACGTTAATTTCACGAGAAACTAACAATAATATTCCACGATTTCTTTCGATTTATAATCAACATATTACATTTCCATCTGACGTGAAATTTGTTTAAGCCCTTGCACCTTAATTTTTGAAAATACATTTCGATAAACTCCAGTACAAACGCGTAGAATAATTCGAGCAATTGGAAACACGCGACAAGGTGCAATCTGAATATTTATGCGTGCGGATAAATTTGTAAGCGAAAGTATACCGGGCATAATTTATTTCAAATAAGGATTGTTTACTGGACAACTCGATTTTATGGTCCAATGATACACCTGCATTTCAGCAGTAAATATATGCTTATTTATTATACGCGCATTTAACGACGGTCGTACACGGTTCACGCGTCCGATTGCCTTTCAATGAAATTTTTACTGACACATTCGCATGAACTCGTTCTTCGATCTCCTTTCAAAAATAATTACCTCGAATTACTACAAATACAACTTACTATTACAAATTCTTACCTGTTTACAATAATCGTACCAAAAAGAGAAATAAATTAAAAAAGCAATCTTCAGCTTTTATTCGAACGTGGGAAAAATGCAATTGAGTAAAAAGAAAAATTGAACGGTGAATTACGCGACCCACCCTGTACACACAGAAATATCTGAAACGTTGTAAAGCTCCAACACGCAACAAGGCTGAACTCTGACGGAGAAAGAAAAAGAAGTAGGCAACATTTCATCGAGTCCACTTTCCAGCAGTGTTTGCCACTTCAGTTTGATATAAATCAGCCAGGTGTCGTGTGTTCTGCAACAACGTTTGTTAAACACGGACCCTTAACGAGCCGAGAAAGTTGACGTGACGATGTTGCAATCGTGTTACATCCTCTCACTTTCTCTCTCTCTCTCTCTCTCTCTCTCTGTCTTCTATCTACTCGAAAATCAACGAAGACGTTTTCGATCTCTGAATGAGAGAATTAATGTCCTCCCCTTTGTCCCAACTGGAGACAAGTTTATCGGTCGTTCGACATCGGATATCGTAACCAGATGACCCGAGGGAAATCGCGAAATCCGTTATTGCACGCTGTCTCCAGGAGAAGACACATGGTGGCAGCTAGTTTACACGTTTGATAATAAGTGACTGTGTTGGAACAGGTGGGGAGAAACGTCGCGTTCTCTTCAGGGACACGAAACTTTCCTACTTAAGGGATTAATGTGAACTACACTTCGCGTTCTAGCGCTTCGTTTCAATTGATTCGAAGATCCAACTCTAGGTTGAGGTACGTTTGTAAGCATAGTTTGCGATCGCAGCTACTAAAAGAAACGCAACTACATAGAAATCCTTGAAATTCGTCGAAGATGAAGCTGATACTATTGTTCTGCACCTATTTTACAACGATTTTCGATTACATCTCGACATTATAGGTAGAAAAATTCAACGATTTTCATCTAAAGTCCCTTATTTACAATACTGCTTCATTTTGCACAATTTTAATTATTCGTTTTAATTATTTTCGTAAAACTGAAAAATGTGAAAAATATTAACAGTATTGAGAATAGATTATATTGGGTTGTCCGGAAAATTCGTGCCGATTTTTAAGTAAATAAGCCAATTTCATACTTCAAAGTCTTTCTTTTTGTTCTGTAAGGTATGTATTTTTTAATTGTACAATTTTTCGTCGTTTTTCAGGAAATTGACAAATTCCGTTTTACCAAAAACTTTGTTTCTTTATTTTTTTCTTCTTTAATATCGGAATTTTCCACTTTTAGATGTTGTCAACCGTTTGCGAAGAATTTTTTCTGACAGGCTACCGCCTCTTTAAACATGACATACATAATTTAATGTTTTACCAATATCTTTTCGTTGAAAGAAACATATTCAATGTCAGAAGTGTTACTCTATTTCCTTAGATCTTCAAAACTATATAACTATATATTTGCTTAGCAAAGCAATTAATAATTGCAATGAATGGACTTTCAAAAGACACGTGAAACAATAATCTTTCAGAATATGTACGAACTTCGTGTTTTTATATAATTTTATATACTGTAATATATTCAAACACAACCTATCGAAAATCGGCACGAACTTTCCGGACAACCTAATATTTCGAATCTTTAATTTTTCGTTGCGAGTTTCTCTGCGTTAGTCATGCGACAACCCCAAACTATGTAACACTTTTCACTCTGGTTTTCGCCTCCGTGTTCTTGTATTACTTTTTATCAATAAACGTTCTTTGTTTTTTTTTTTGTTCTCTGCAATCGATTGAATCAATCTTTATTTGCTAATTAAAGATCCTCAATAAACAGTGCTATAGTTCTGCACCGCAGTGTATCGATGTTAAAAAGCACACCATGCTAGTGTCCATTCGAAACTATTTCTCACTTCGGCTAAACTCCACCCAATTTTCCACTTCCGACATCACACAAACGGCAATAAACACCAACGGGAAATTAACCGGTAATTTGTTACATTTAAAAGCGAACGAGAAATACGAGACCCTTGGTTACTGTTATAATACACGTAACGAAACGGGATTTAGATAAAATATGGCGGATACTTAGCTAGGTCGCGTAGTATATACCAAGAGGGCGTTAGCGTTGCCCGGTGAAGAATATCTCCGGAGAGTTCTTGTTCCGTGAAAATGGTTAGCGAGATAAGATGCGCTCGGCTTCGTGTATACAAGCCACCTGTGTAAGTACGCCGGTGTAAATAGCCGGTTGTACGTGAGATTTATTAGCCTGGCGAAAGATAGATGCATTTTGTAGCAAAGACAACCTCGTGCCACTTGCGTGCCGCCCCCTCGATAACAATTCGTCAACCGGTCATCATAATTTACCGTTACATGGCCGATAAGGAGGATGTACGATTAACGATGGAAGAAAGGGCACTCAAGCAACGTGGAAGCATTGTTTCGTCCTTTTAGGACGAAGATATTATCCTAGATAGTACGTTTATGTCGGTGCTCGTGTAATTTGAAGGTTGAGAAGCTGCGCTCTCGGTGTTGAATAAGGGAGAAATGAAATGATCGATGATTTTTTCTTTTTTTTTTTTTTTTTATTCAACGTTTCGAAGATTTATCGAAGGTTTAGTAATTGTACACGAGAGATTGTACAATTGCTGAGAGATATCGTAGTTTGAAGGTAACCTGACCTTATTTGAAAAACGGAAAAAGTTTTGCATGTATGCGAACATTCGTCGACTTAGCAAATCGCCATTTTCCTCGCGCCATAGCAACCAGGTCCAACCAATGAGATCTTATCTGCGAAAACGTCTACGATAATTAATGAAAAACGAACTAGCCTGGACAGATGGAGATTGTGCCCGTTCGAACCACCCACGTGCGGTAACACGATTGGCAAGCCTGCCTCTGGAAAAATCACTCGAGACGTTCGTGTGAAAATCGTACTCGATTGATTAACGCTAGACCGGTGTCCTGTTTAAATCTCGCCTCGATCTTTCTCGGAATTCTCCGGCCAGTGATTATTCTGAATTTCATAGGCGGAATTTTAATATCCAGCTGGTTGAAGTGTTTGTCGATAACGCTGACCTGTTAAAGGCGAGGCCAGAAAATAATTACCGCAAAACTCTCGTGCCTCGAAGGTGCTTTGACGACGAAACACGCCTCGAGTATACCTCTCGAAGCCTTTGAACATTCTTAACACCGCCTTCGACCAATCTCCTCTCCGAGAGTTCCCCTTAAGATCGTTTAAATTCAAAGAAAAACGGTGTATGTGCGACGTTCAAAGGGTGCATTTAGATTTTCAGTAGCAATTGAAAATTACTCGATTCACCTAACAATTCCACGTAACCGTTTAACACGTTCGCTATCAGAGTCACACATCTCTGACGCACCGAATTCCATCTAGAAACCAGCGTCACAAATGTGTGCTAACAATTAATTAAATTGTTTTCTTGATCATTTAAGCGCAAGTTCGAACTTTGCTAATGCGTACAAGTGTAGAACGTACTTTTCGCAATAATTAGAAGAATAAAAAGGCACCCAACGTTGAAAGCAAACCGTTTGCTGTGTTTCAAAGAGGGCGTGGCCAATAATTAAGTTGTATCACCATGAATAATCGCTGTCTCTGGTTAACCTAGCCCTATTCCGGCCTGCAGCGTGATGAATACCCGGAAAATTGCTCGACAGACTGCGTTCCGTTTTTGCACGAGCCGTGCCGGTTGAAATTAATCCTTTTACTACTGAATATTTTCCTGCCGCGCACCATTTCAGCCCCGCCGCCTCGTCTCTCGTTGCGGAAACTCGATTAGCGATCGTTTCTGAACTAACATCACTCCATGTAACTCGATGTAAGAGAATTCTCGCGTGATGAATTATCAGCTTGTTGTTACAACGTTGTAATTTTGCATTCCGCAGATTCACAATTCTTCTGGGGAGAACGAACGAACGAATGATATTTACGAATATACTCATGGGGTGTTCTATCAACCCTTTGCCGAGTATTTCCCTTATGCGATCGATTTGTCAACACCAACGTACTTTCGCAACGAAACTTTTTCAATCAAGAGTTTCATTTTCGAGGGGGGGGGGGAAAGAAAATTACAGAAATTCCTGAATTTTTGTATTTTTATTTATTCTGTGGCGATTATTGCACCACATATGCCACTGCATATTCTATTTCTATTCCTTCTTACTCCCATCCTTTGCACTTTCTATAATTCCCACGCTTGCTCCAGGGTCTGGCTTGGACCTCATTAGTGTCCGTTCTTAGGTCCTTGCGAACCTCTTCAGTTTCCCTATTTTTTTATAATCCTTTTCTGCTATGTCTTTGGCTCTCGAAAATTTTCCACAACTTCTAAGCTTTCCCCTACTTCTCGATTTTCTCTCCTCCTCTCTATGATTGCCTCTCTTTCTATGTCTTTTCCCATTTTCTGACGAGTGACTTCAAAAGGATTGAGGAGGCTAGCTGGGAAGTTACAACTGAGACACCATGAACTCGCGTTACAAATGTTCGTACGTGAATCGTTGTATAGTAAAAATAAATAACAGTGGAGGGACCGTATTAACACGTTCCGTGCCAAGCCATTTTTGCCTGACTTGTCGTTCAGGCCATTTGATATTTTGACTAAAGATTGATATATTATCACACAATATTTCATTACATCATCAATACATAAGTAGTTCTCTTGTTTAGAGTAGCTATCACATCGTGTACCACTTATGGTACACGTGGCGCTGCGATCAGTTCGATTGCAAAAGTTAGTCGGTTCGAAACTTTTCGATTAATAAAAAACCTGCTGCATTCGAATTTGTTAAATAAAAAACGAGAGAAATAATATATTTAAGAAAAGAAGGAGTAGGTAAATATACGGAGATAACGGTTTTTGTTTTTCATTTGTTTCTGTTGGAAAAGAAGTTTCTATTATTTACTTTCATTAGATTATTGTTTACACATTAGATATTCATATACAAAAAACTATAAGAGTAATGACGTTTTGCAGCGATTGCCCGAAAAAGATGTTTTTATGCCTCCCTTGCTTTAACAAAATCCACCATTAAATGTAATTATTAATTATTGTATATATAACAATTAAAGAAACTTATGTGTTTTGTTCTATAGTGCATTTTGTATAATGCATCATTTGTTTTGGTTGAAATATATTTTACAGAATTACATTTGTCATAAAATACATGTTTTCAGCGCATTAAATAAATAGGACTGCGTGTACCACCGGTGGTACACGTGGCCTGAAGATCAAGTTTAACGTGTACCATCGGTGGTACACATGCCACGGAACGTGTTAACGAATTTGCTTTATTTCGATGCAAGTGGAGTTATGCTTCGTATCATGAATGTCTCTGTAACAGCACCATTGGAGTGCAAAGGGTTAAAACATGGTGCTTCGTGAAAGTGTACGTCGGAAACGAGAAAGAAAATGTTTTTAAACGAAGTTTGATTTGAAAAAATTTGTTCACGTATCGATGATGAAGTGATTAATGGAATAAAACAGCAGGTGTATACTATGCAATACGATCTTCAGCTTCGATCGGAAGGCGAAACGCCTAGCGTTGCGTTTAATTTGTGCCGACGGAACCTTGAAGCGCGATTCGTTTAATCGAAATCGCCTAGTTCACCGTAAAACCAGAGCCATCTGTTGCACATGGAGAAACGAACGCGTTTTTCTTTGTGCGCGTCTCGAACACGTCGCTTCGAAGAAATCTTCTATCGTCTGTGGAATAACCTTCGCCTGTTTCTGAAATCACGAACGTGTTTGGTCACGTTCAGTTGTTAATTCAAGCAACACCACCAGATGCGTATAGAGCATTTTATAAAATTCGCGATTTGAATAAATAAAGCGCCATCATGCTGCCTGGGATCTTTCGACAAGGTTTCTCAAATACCTCTTGGGACTCAACTGGTTGAAAAAAGAATTTTTATTATGTTTTCTCAAATTTTTAACAGAGATCTCCACCTTCCGTGAATTTCAAAATGCAACTTTAACGTTCTCCGATTTTTCACGGTCCAATTTGAAAATTCAGATAAAGATCATTGACTGGTTGGAAAAAAATTCGGACAAAAATGAAACAGTTTGCGAATATCGATGAACATACACATGGGGGTTAGGTGTAAATCTACGTTATTTATCGAACTAGCGAACAAGTGTTAACAGATTAAACGCGAATCGGCTGAGGTGAAATTCGGTTTGCCGTCGATCCAGCCGTGCAATTTCAGATATCGTAATATATACGCGCATTCTCCCCTTGGTTATTGCAACGCAAATGATGTATAGAATTACGAGGTTTAACGATTGAACTTCGATACACACGCCGGAATAACTGTATGGAATATCGAAACGGGAATATTCTAAAATGAATGTAACCCCACCACCGGCAAATACAAATAGATCCTGGCGAAGAACAGAAACTGTTGGGTTACAATATTTGTAGTTACAGTTGCGTGTAACTATCACAATGCAAACTTCGCGTAGAATCGTAAACCCCTCCTCCTATATACCAGCTAGTACAATTTCAATACGTTGCCAAAGTAATCAGACTGTCGTGCATCGAATTTGATATACAAACTGACTATGCAGCAACCAGTTTTTACGCACTGTGCGCCATCTTGGTTTCTAAAGCACTTTTGGCAACTTTTACGATTCGTATTGCTGTTGAATTTAATTTTCGTATAGCATACAGCTACTTACTATTTAAGAAAAAATAAGAAAAAATGGAAAAATGACAATGAAGAAAGAGAAGTATTTTTTGCATATTAATATGGAAATTAATATGCAAAACCCAACCTATGACAGGACTTTAAATACTAAAGAAAAACTGATCTTGTATTGACCTTCATTTAAGTTGACTTTGAGCTTCTTTTTATCGTCGTTAAATGATTTCAAACCATACAAATTCATCTGAGTCATTTGTTTTCATTTGTAATACTATGGAAATAATTTAAATGATACACCATGATACTTTTTCACTTGTATATAAAATAATTAAAAAAAAATTTCTTTAATACACCTTGTAGCCTAATCCAGCAATGATATTCTATACGTAAACCAATCACACAACTGTTCCAAAAGTTTCGTCGGTGTATATTACGTAATTGTAACTTTCTTTTGATCAAATGTACCGAATGCTTTATTTGTTCATAGCTAGCTGTGATATTTTGCGTTATGTTCTCTCCTTTTTTTCACTTTCGACGTCTTTCCACATTTTACACGATATCCTTCGTTATAATTAAACTTTCGTAACCATCCCCGATGTTTCCTCTACCTGATTCCGTATCTTAATTGGTTTGTCCCTTGAAATGAATAAATAATAATTACACACCGTGAAAAATTACGAGCACCCACGGCGTGTCTCGATCTCGAACGAGCAATCGAGTAATCGTGACTAACGAGATAACTATAAAAGTTCAATTAGCGTCGAGGTAAAGGCTGGAACTTATTAAAAAAAGTAAAAAATAAAAAAAGTAAAGTTTATGAAATGTTGTATGCGAGGTAACGAAGGTTGCAGCGCGATTTCGCGGCTATCGCTGCCACCTTAATGAATTCGATAAGTAGGTATATGTTAATGGTTGAGGATTTTTGCTGGCACCCAGAAATGATGGTCTCGAATGAGAGTGAGTCATCCGTGAACAGGGGAACTGGTTTTGTACCGTAATACGAGCCGATATCGTCTCAACGCCTAATAACTTCGACTCCTGGATCCAGGATTCGATGTCGATCCAATGAAACCGGAATGTCTAAGGTTGCGTGAATCTTCCACGTGGTTAGAATTTATTTTTCACACTTGGAAATTAGTTTTTTATTGTGACGTACAGTCAACGGAAAAAATGTACCTGTTACAGTAACGCTCTTTTCGATTCTCGCGATCACGTTGGTCTCGTTTCTTTCAAGAAATAAATTTCGAACAGCTCGGTAAGGAAAGAGGACAAATGACACGAGAGTAAGCGAGATATAGTAATAGCGCGTGAAGCAGCGACGGTAGAAACCGTTGCGAAGGGAATACCGCCAGGCGTTGCAACGTAAAAAATGTCCATTTCTCCAATTTACATCCTATCTTTGTGAAAGTAGTACCAATGACTTGGTGGGATCCTCCCGAGAAAAATGAGTCCAAACACGACATAAATCGAACTACCTTTAGCAGTGATCGATTTAAGCATACCAGGTAGCAATTTTCTTATGGGGTTTTTAAAGCTGATCATTCAATCTAGTCGGATCTATACCGTGTTTGGACTCATTTTCATCGGGAGAATCTCACCAATCCATTGGTGCTACTTTTGCAACAGTAAGATGAAAATTGAAGGAATTGAAATTTGTTTACATTAATCAATTCCTTGCGATATCGATGATATTCCTTTCGATTCACTTTCCTCGTCAATGTACTTAAGTTCCCCTTAGCTCGTAACAGATACAATTCAGTTCAGTCCAATTCAACAGAGCAGATTTTACTGATAACGAAAATAATAGAGATGAATTACATTAAACGATTTCAGCCTGGTATAAATTACCCCCATAAACTCTACGAAAGCCAGCACTCTGTACTACACATTCTCCACGCATACCAGCGCTTCACAATCAAAGGGACACCTATTTCTCTCTTAAGATCGTTACAAGTTACAGGACACTTAAGCCCTTGTCACTGCGTACGATCAGTTAATTAATAACTGAACGCGCATGAGTGGTGTGTAATTAGGCGAGGTAACACACACCCGACGCATCGTCTATTCCGTGTAATTAAACAAGTGTACCAGCATGTATATACATATGCATGGGTGTATATATAGGTTTGCATACTGTCCAGTGTAATATATAGAAAGGATCTCTCGTACCAGAGGATCGTTGCAGTAGGTAGAGGCTATATGGGAGGTCCGAGTATTCATCCGAGAGTCCCCACCAGCACTTAACCCCAGACTCGCTCGAGGCGTACGCTGATTGGCTCGCCCGCCATTTTTCCGACTTTAATGATAATAGGATAATGATGATTATACCGTTCACCGAGAACGCACTAGATGCACAACCGTATCTCTGTCTCTTTCTATTCACAGCGTCGTACACGCTGTTTATCCGCATCGCGGAGAACCTGTATCGGTGAGCGTGGAAAGCCGCCGTTCGATACGATCGATCGATCGATCGATGTGTGTTTTTTTTTTCTTTTTCTCATCGTGCTACCGCTGCGTTACTCTGTTGCAACGAGTCACAAGACAGCAGCGCCACCCGCGCTGTTCAGACGGTATCGCGATAGAAATCGAACTGCCGTATATTCGTTGTTACGTCGGCGATCTATATCTTGATTAACCCTTTGCGCTCGACGACTTTTTCACTTGGACAAGGTAGCAAGTCGAGATGATTTTGCACATATCTGACGAGTGTCTTACAAGTAACATACAATGATTTTATGTACAAGTTGACTTACTAAAACGTCATATTTTAATGTTTCATCTATATTTACATGTTTAAAAATAAAATTACAAAATTTTTAATTTCGTATTCTTTTTCTTTTTGTATGATTTTAATTTATGAAGCATTCGCCAAGATGGCATCCTTGATTTGTACGGACCAGTATCGCAATAGTGGGTTCTTAGGACAGCAAGGGGACGATTTTATGATACGCGATTATTTATTTCGGTAAACCGTTATTTTGAATTTAGCAGACGATGTGCTAAGGTCTTGCAACCAATCTGTGGGCGCCTAGATTTTCTCAAATATTAAAGAACAGGCTATTGTTCAGTCAGTAAGGCAAGGTATCATAAAATCAAATCCAAAAGTGTAATTATCGAGGCCATTAAGTACTTTACTTTCTACGAATTCAAGAAAAAAATGTTAAACGTTCCATTAAAAAAACTGAAGGTGGCCCTAATATCTCAATAAAAAAGTAAGTTAATAAAAAACAAATTAGAGCACTGTAGATACCAATCAACTTTTCTTTGAAACATTTTTTCGTACAATTTACGAGTTATTTGCAGTCGTTGTGTTAGAAGACGCATATATACGCTTTTCACATATATTGATAAATCAGCGAGTATATATACGTCTTTCCTAGTCAAAAGACTAAGTTAGATTTGTAAATATCCGCCATGATTCAACATTTATTTAACAGTAATGTCATCCACGAGCCACGTGTAATTCCGTGTCTTTGCCGTGTGTCATTAATTATGGCCGTTTGTATTAATCATTCGTCAGCCGGCGTATATTTTGGAAAATTTACACGACGCGTAGGTCCGGCAAAATTTCGGAAATATTTTCCCACCGGTTTCCGGTCTGTTCGTAATAAACTCGCGTCGCGCAAATATATTTCTCGTCGCGGCGTGTTACTCCCATCCCGGTTGCCGCGAAACCGTTACCAACAGGCTGATTAGCGTTCAATATTAATGTAGAGATGAAATTAACCGATAAACGGTGTAAATCGGCGCGATTCTACGTTATCGTTGCTTCTCTATGAAATAGCCAAGCCACCCCTAACGATTTCACGCGTTCCGCTAATCTCTCATCGATAATCTTAATTCTACAATTTCCACTACTCTTTCACTTCTTTTGTCACACCTTGACCATAATCTACATCACGAGTAAGACTCGTTATTATACGACAAGAGATTAAACAATGCTCGTGATCAATTTCACGACACTTCGAAACACGGTTACAATGAACACAGATCGTAAATAGCTCTGAGCATGGAAGACAGATCGTGTAAAGGGTGAATCGAGAGCGATTCGTCGATCGATCGGTCGAACCGTCGACTTACTATTGTCGACGGTGATCTAACGTCTAATAGAATAATTGTGGTTAGCCTCTGGCCGAGGAGGACAGAGAGAAAAGGACGCCGGGAATGCAGGCACGGTTCAGCTGCGGTAATATGTCTTCATGTAACAGCAGGCTTGACAGTTAACGTCGTCGCGATCCAATCTGCATACTGAGATATCGGATATCGTCTTCAATGAAACGGATGGCAGAGCCGTTCCAGATTTTTCCTTACGTCGAGCTTAATGGAGACGTGCCTCTCGATGTTATTTTCTTCGATATCTAATCTCTTGCCTTCGTTGCGTGGAATAATGGGCGAGCATCGGTTCTGCATCGAGGAAAATCTTACTTCGTAATTGCATTCTTTAACCGTCTGCACTCGAGAGGAGACTCTAAGTCGCCGGTTGGTTCGATACAACTCGAATTGGCAATTAAAAGACGACAATTTTTGTTTCTTTTTTTGAAACAGACGTTCTTGTAAGGAAATTCGGATAAACGGTCGACTAAGAAATAAAATGTGGGTGGTTATATCGAATGAAAGACTGTATTTTAAGACTGTTAGAACAAATGTATCCTTCGAGCAAAGATCCTAGTCTAGAGAATCCCCTTGGGCAATATGGCCTCCCTTAGTAGTGTCTCTGACCGATTCTTTTCCATTCTTTTGCAATTTTCACGTGCACTTATTTCACGATTCTTTTGTCATAAGCTACCGTGAAGTCTCGTTATCATAGCAACCTAAAAAAACGGATCAAATGATACACAATTCGTTGAATCGTCGATACGCGATTAAGAAGGCAACCAGTCTGAACGATCAGTTTGCTAAATACGAGATATCTCGTCACTCGTACGCAATGAGTTAAATTAGGAAACAAGTTTATTCATATCTCAATAGATGTACTATATTTCACGAATTACACTTAACCCCTTGACCTACAATTTCTTCTATTGACTATACATCAGTTGTTCACTGAATTAAACCATTTTACGTAAGACACGCTAACGTATTGTAGACTAATTACAATTACCAATGCTTAGTCTTACAAATTCAGAGGGAAGTTCGAATGAAATTTAACATTTGTTACTAATACAACTGTTTTTATCAAATCTTGGTCCAGAACCTATGTTACGAGTCTAGCACGTAGTTATAGTGGCAAAGGGTTAATTAACTTTGTTATTGAATAAAATTTGTTGCGAAATTTCTTCGAATAAAATGTTACTTTATTACCAACGATAGGATGATAAATAGTAGCGAATGAAATCCCTCGGTTGAGAAGAAAAATTTGATATAGAACAGAACTATCAGCAGGCTCTACGTTCTAAACCAGTTCGCGAACAATAAGAATAGTCGGCAATCCTCCCTAATAAAAGGTTACGCGACAGGATCGTCTGAGACAAAAGCGTTATTTATCAAACCGTGACACCGGTTTGTAACACCTCCGACAGATCAGGATTGACGAAACGCGATATAACTCTCTGTCGTCTGATAAATTTCAAAGTAGCCCGACATCACTGCAATCCCCTTCGACCTCTCGTACTTCTGATCGAGTTTTATCAGTAGCTGGACATTGCGTTGACAAATTACTCTAAACACTTTGTCGTTTGAATTGAGTAAAAGTTCTCTCGCTAACATGTAGAGGTTGTAGAAACGATGAGGAGCGCATAATCGAATCACACTCTGGTCCCTTTCTAAACGGTTTCACTCGTGTCCGGCCATTAAATCAATCGGAAATTATCACACCAGTTTTACGGTGTATAACTGTCGTTCATTCGGGCCCGTGTGTCGCTAGATCGGTAAACCGCTTTTCATATTGTGACCGCCGTCGCTCGGTTGCTCGTTACGCCATTATTCCGAATCATTTTTGCTCACCGCGGCACGATATTACTGGTAATTGTTCGCTTGTCCGCTCACTCGTTTGCACACCTCGCTGTTCCACGGTTCGCTACACGTTTTCGCTGCTTTTGCGACATATTTTAGTCTTTAAACCTTTAACCCTTGTTGGATATCGTTAATCAATAATTTTAGGTTAGTGTTTAGTTCAGATAAGTTACTCATACTCCAAACCCTGTTTCATCTTCTGCACATAGTTACTCATACGACCCTTCGACCCGTTACTCACCAACCCTGAATCATACGCCTGACTCCTTAGTCCTGGAATTCCTATCAGCCCTTCTCCTTAGCTCCACAACCTTCTCCATAATACTATCGAACCCTTAAAAAGACTAGAAACACATTTTCCGACAGAATTATTGTAGTATCGCGAAAAAGGGAAATTGCAAGGAGTAGGAAGTACCCGGATAAAGGCAACCGCTGGCCAGAAGGGGTGAAAACTTTTGGCCGATGGGAAATCCCGACGAATCATCAGGCCCAGCGACGTATTCGAGGCCCTATGAAAATCGAAGCATGACTATATTTGGTCATATGCTAGTGAAAACGCGTTCGCGTGGTGGGAGGACGAAAAATCCTTAATAGGGGATGTTCTGTAAGAGAAAAGGGAGTTCGTTGTTAACTAGAGAGAGTCGTTAGTCGTTATTAGTTGTTACGAGTTGATTGATTTAGTTGTTTTAGCATTAATAGAATAGTTTTAGTTAATTAGACATAGTTTTTCTTTCTGTTCAGTAAATAAAATATATTTTACTATATTATTATAACAAAAATCTGACATTATAGAAAGATCACAACGACTAGAAACTAAGTGGCTCGTGTAAGATTTCCGTGTAAAAGTTGATCGTAATAAATAGACAACATCGGAATCCAACATCCTTTGCACTTTTGTGCCAAAGTTCTAACTCTTCTTAGGTACTTTTTAGCGTAACTGTTTGTGTTTCATCTGTGGTTTCGTCGATTCAAATTCGAAAGATCAAATATCACAGATAGCCTGATGTATTAATAATTAGTTCAATTAAACACAATGCTGTACTTTGAATTGCATGTACAATCGGTTACAACGTGAAGAAGAGGAAAACTTTCGTTGGAAAATATTCGTCGATTAAAAATGGAAAAAATTCGAGAAATCTAATTTGCATCTACTTGAGATTCTCTAGCTTTCTTCGTCGTTTCTGAATTTTATTCCTCTTTGTCGTTCATCAGAGTCTGTAGAATCTATCCGAATTCTATCTTTTCTGCGTGCTGTTAGAATCAGTTTCACTTTTTACTGTTACTCTAATCTTCTCAATTGTTTCATTCAAATCTGTCATAAATTAAATTATTAATTTGATTTAAATAATTTCAAATCAAGCTTATCCTCACTGTTACTAATTCCGCCATTTGGATCAATCTAACGAGGCAAGAATTTTTTAAATAAGTAGGTTTTTTTGTCAAGTAAATTCGAAATTCAGTTTAACAGTACGTGAAACGCAACTTTTTACGCATACGAAAATTTTCGTTTAAATTTATCTTCCCAATATTACCAGTTATTTTAACCTCTTAACCGTTTGAGTGCCAAGCGACGCGATCGCGCTTCTCCTGTTCAGTGCCCAAAAATGGCAGCTAATAGGTCTGTAGAATCGAGCTAACTACACTTCTGAACTTTGTCAATGCGTGCTTTTACTGTTACCATTTATGGATGTTCAACTAAATTAAAATCCATGCTTTCGTAAGTTTCGAGCTGTTGTTAAAAAGAATTGTTTCATTTGTTAAAAATTCAAAGTAACGTAAACGAGAAAAGGAAAGAAAAGACGAAAGAAGCGCGATTTTTCGACTGAATTTTTTCAAAGGTCCGTGGCACTCAAACGACACCATTAACGACACCATTTTACAAACGTATCAACGAGTTGAAGTTAAAGAAGAAAAAAGAACAAAAATCCCGAATAATGATCCTAGCTACCCACAATCACGATCTCTCATTAATTTTGCATGTTCTGGTTAGACAAGCGAGACACTGTGTAATTTGTTTTTTTATTCCGCCTCATGGAACTCATTATGCCGTGAAGTCAGTTGGTGAATAGAATATGCACAAGCTGGGCAACAGTATTCAGAGCCGGATTGGATACTTCTCAGCCTTCCTTTCCAACTTTTATTTACTTAACATACCGTTGCCACCGTTGAAAATTACGTTACATTCATTCTCAGCCCGTTGCTTTTCCTTCTCCAGTTTTTTCTTTTTTCTCTACCTTGGTATTTTTATCTATTTTTCATTCACGCGACACTTTTTCTTATACATTTCTATCAACTCGTACAGTTTGAAAATTCCATGCCGCATTGTTTAGAATTCTTGGTTGCACCGATGGATTTTCTAACGCCTTTAACAGCCACAGAAAAGATACTATTCATTAAAAATTTGAAATTTACTTTAGAATAGAAATTTTATGAGGAAATGTTTAAACCTGGTCATTTTGACCGATTGGTATATTTAGTGTTGAGAATCACAATAGTTGCAAGATAAGATTAAGATATTCGTGAAAACGTTTGAAAGTGTCGATTCCATCAGCGATTTCTGTACGATCAATCGTTCACGGTGCTGCAAAACCCCTAGGTGCAAGAATTCAAACCACGAAACAGGAGCATTAACGGTGACGTAGCCAGACAATTACTTAAGACGACGTTGGAGAATATGAATAATATCCGAGCGTTATTCCGTCGGGCCGGTTTACAATCATGTCGCGATAGTTGTCTTAATGAAGCACCGAGCCAACATTGATGCAATTATTTATTTGAAATATTGTCGAGCGCGGCGCTGGGTGTCCGTAATCAATCACATCCTCCCTCGGGTTGAATTTTCCTCTCTTTCTCTCTTTCTCTCTCTCTCTCTCTCTCTCCGCCTTGTGGCGTTCAACGAGTGTCTGCCCACTTGTCTATTCTATGCCACAATAAACGTTATCTCGAAACCGCCGCTGGTAAACAGTCAATAAATATACAGGGTGTTCCTGGTTGGAGGAATAGCAGAAATTATGGATAGTGTTTTATATTGTGAAAAGTTAGATTTAAAAATTAAAAGAGAAATTGAAAATAATTAAAATTATGCAAGGAAAATCAGGATAAGGGTAATTAGCGGTCGACTCAGAAATAAATGGGAGGTTAAATTGAGTGAAAGCTATATTTTTGACTATTTTTAGCGAGTGCTGGTACAATTTTGTCGTCTCTGAAAAATCCTAGTTAAGAGGACACCCTATTTTTTGTATTTTTGACTATTCTTAGCGAGTGCTGGTACAATTTTGTCGTTTCTGAAAAATCCTAGTCAAGAGGACACCCCATTTTTGATATTTTTGATATTTTTGACTATTCTTAGCGAGTGCTGGTACAATTTTGTCGTCTCTGAAAAATCCTAGTCAAGAGGACACCCCATTTTTAATATTTTTTGACTATTCTTAGCGAGTGCTAGTACAATTTTATCGTTTCTGAAAAATCCTAGTCAAGAGGACACCCCATTTTTTATATTTTTGACTATTCTTAGCGAGTGCTGGTACAATTTTGTCTTCACTGAAAAATCCTAATCAAGAGGACACCCTATTTTTGGTATTTTTGACTATTCTTAGCGAGTGCTGGTACAATTTTGTCTTCACTGAAAAATCCTAGTCAAGAGGAGACCCTATTTTTGGTATTTTTGACTATTCTTAGCGAGTGCTGGTACAATTTTGTCGTCTCTGAAATCCTAGTCAAGGGGACACTCTATTTTTAATATTTTTTGACTATTCTTAGCGAGTGCTGGTACAATTTTGTCGTCTCTGAAATCCTAGTCAAGGGGACACTCTATTTTTAATATTTTTTGACTATTCTTAGCGAGTGCTGGTACAATTTTGTCTTCACTGAAAAATCCTAATCAAAAGGACCCCCTTGACAATATCGCCTTTCTTAGCCTCAAAGAGGAAACACGGCAAAAGATTGCACATGGCTCATTCAATTGTTCGCTTCTTTGAACTTTCCCAACAATTCATTATTAATATATTACTAACTTTTTTCTTCTTTTATTTCTTAATTATTTGTTAATTATATTCAAAATGAAATTACTACTACTATCATTTATCATATCGTGTATAAAAATCTAAATGAAAGATACAATTTTTCCGTTCTTTTTTTTTACTTTTAATTAATCATCGTTTATATATTAATTTAGAAATATTGAAATCTTTATTTGTTCATATTTTAATGAATGTAAAAGTATAAATAAAAAATAAACATTTAACACTGAATAATAAATCTTTTATTTTAAAACACACGATCAAAATAATTGGTTGGTAGAGATAGGTATATGATCGATTCATAGTATATCTAATGTTAAGTTAGTTTGTTCGTTGGACACCTTTCGCCTCGTTGAACATCGACGTGAATTCTTATCGCACGATTTTATTCCCGTCGTTAAAACGTTCAGTGTAAACGTGAGAATGATACGTGAGCGTGGTAATGGAAAAAGAAGTACAATTATTACATACGAACAAGTGTCGGTAATTGAGAAGGCAATATATCGTGCTTCGCATGACACTCTTAAAAGACCTTCGCCTTTGCAAACTTTCATACGATTCATTCTAACCGCTGAGTACACGGATAACGTGATAAATTTCAATTGTGAAAAACAATTCAATAAACAATCTTCCACTTCGACTCGAGAATGGGTCAGTTTGACATAATCGAAAGGTTATATTAAAAAAATGTAAAATTTCTCAATGAACGAGGGGAATTTTTATCGAATATTTATTAAATGTAGAAGTAAATTCTTTTTCCCTCTTTTGGATGCAATCAAAGATTTATTTAACCTTTTATTTATTATTTAATATATCGTTGCGCAAGCGTTGGCGCCTATTACACGCATCACAAAAGTTCTGTATTTCAAAATAACTTTATAAAACGTTTATAAATGGTTCAAATTCATTGCATTGCAATTGAACAAATGATATATAAATGTTTATAATAATACCTAAATTTTTTTCAGTCACGTTGTATCAGCTACACGATCCACTTGTTCTGTAGTAGATCTGTCTGATGCTTTCCGTGTATCATGGAGTTATCATTTTTTTATCAGGACTGATATTGATTATTTTATTGAAAATTATTGAAAATGAAATACTTATATTTCACACTATGAGACTTACACAAAATTGATCAAGCGATGATAGGTGTAAATATTGTTTGTACAAGAGCAACTCGTCTTTATGTTTTCTGTCATAGTTTATATTGCTGTTAAATCTATGATTTTTACTAAGTATTAAAGTATAATTGGTACGAAATTATTCTCCCTTTCTCCCATAATACGCTGCATTTTGAATTTCTTAAATATCATTTTTAGTTTGGTTTTTATGAGCATTTTTCCAAGCCCTAGTAAATTCGTCAAATTCCTCCGGTTATCTTCGCACAGGCACTAAAAGGGTTAAAAAGAATGAAAACAGATCAATCGTCGAAATAATTTCCATTAATATCGATGACATTTTTACCATATTTCTATCAGTTTGCGAAAATCAATGCAAATACCTTGATACGAATGAATGTACTTGATTATGTGACTTCAGTATCAATGAATTTATTTCTACACCTAATACGTAAGAATACATGTTTATAAGGTCGAATTTACACAGAATCCTTTCGATTTCAGGGATATACACACCGGAGGAGCATCTCCATGGACACGAGATTGTGATACCTCGAAAAGTAACTTCCCATGGGGAGTTTATCTCGCACAACGTGACCCACCATCATCACGAAGATGGGCCAGTCGTTCATTATCGATTATCAGTGACTGGCAACGAGTATCACATCGAACTGACTGCTGTGGACAACTTCATCGGGCCCGGGATGATAGTTGAGAGACATAAACGAGACGTGCATGTGCGTAGCCAATCGAAAAATCATTCGAGAAAGTGCCACTATCGAGGATTCATTCAAGGACATCCAAATTCCCAGGTCGCCTTATCCGCCTGCGACGGTTTGGTGAGTTTTCTTCTTTTATCCTCTTCTTTCGTGTAAACTCGCTTTCTTCCTTTGATTCTTTTCTTTTCCATATTTTTTGTTCCTTTTTTAACGCGTTAAATACCACTTAAGGTCGATTTTTCGATTAATAAAAATTGTAACTTGTTACGGGAGAATTGGCGCAGTTAATTGAAAAATAAATGTATTTTATTATTCCATGAAGGTAAGAATAGTTTTGCAATATTAATCCATTCGCTGTCAACTACGAGATATTTCGTAGTTTGAGCTATAAGAGTGGATTAATTGCTACTTTCCATAGAATAAGTGTACAATCGTATAAGGAAACAATGGCGGAGGATAAATGATAATTTTCGAAGAAATACTCTTTTAAAAAAGCAACAAATATTAAATCGTGTGATCAGTATAAGAAGTAAACACTGATAAGATAATAATAAAATAAACATTGACTCATAAATAAGGTATAAAAGAGCGTCAAGAACAGCGATTCATTTAATTCAGATGTCTTTGTGGAAACATCGTTAGTTTGTAATTACTTGTAAGTTAAGTGTTAGAATAAAAGTGATTGTCTTAAAAACCCGAACTCTTCGTCTTCGCCTGTGACAATCGTTGTTTCCTTTAAAATTACATTAAATGTACCTCTGTACATTTCTAAAACACGAAAGTGTTTTGCAGATTGACAATACATAAAGGCTCCTCATCTGCGAAATATTTTCGTGTTTTAGAAATGTATAGAAGCACATTTAATGTAATTTTTTATCAAAAATGTTGTCGGTAGCACGTATGGCTGAATACTAACCTCTTCGTTGCAGAGCGAACTGAACCTAACCTAACCTAACCTAACCTCTTCGTCGCAGAGCGTTTCATTTTTTAGCGTTACATTTTCTGAACCGATCCCCCATCTGTAAAACACTTTCGTGTTAATAAATATTTGACATTCGAGGCAAGACGTTCTTAATTTCTTCAGCAGCGAGTAGGTTAATAAATTGTTCTTCGACACTGCGCGACACGTAACTAAACGTAAACGCTAGATCAGTATGAAGATCTCACTGGTTGATTGATTCATTTCACTTCATTGATCGTTTAAGTACCTAATCGATCCTTATAATATAAGAATATATTATATCTCGTGGATTTGATGTTGTAATTTGATGTAGCAATCCGCAATCGATTGCAATCCCTGATTTCCGGATCCTTCGAAGCTTCTTGCAATATTTGCTAAGAAAAGTCGTATCTTGAAGTCGTTGTTTAAGATGTTTTAATGGAACTCTTTTAGATTAAGGCTAAAAGTGTAATTTTATAAATTTGACGTTGTTGATCCTTGAGTACAAACGCTGCCTAAACGAAAAATTTAACATCGTATAGATCGGTGTGGCGAAAAATAAAATAAAATAAGATTTTTAACGAAAAACGAAATTATTTCAGCGAATATTTCGATTGGATAGCGTAATTTGTGATAAAGTAAACGAAAGGTGTACACGTGGTTTCGAGGTTAGGAATTATCGCTGAACAGAGAAGCGTAGAATTTTCTCAAGTAGAGTAGCACGACGAATAATAACACAGGCCGCGTCTGCTATATCGTACAGATTCTCTACTTGAATTTTCTTGCGAATGGAGAGAGATCGTTCGATCTTTACCCACTTTTCACGAAACCGAGTAATAATTATTATTTCACAGTAATTCTACGTTATACATGTGTCATTATTCGTTGATTATTTGTTTTTTTCTTCAAGAAATTCGTATATTTTAGCAGAATAATATAACAAATTGTGCAAAAATTGTAAGAAGAAATATTTAAAAAATTTCTCGTTTAAAATAATTCTACTTAAAATTAGACTGTGATGATAATTTTTATTTATGATATTTAATTGATTAAAAGTGTTATTTTTCACTTAACAGCTAATTCCATTCTAGTTCTTTCTTTTTGTAATTAATTGTTTATTTGTATGTGTTCTCTTTGAACTTTCAGCTCAATTGGAAAATTTTAAACACTCTACTGCGTCGAAAAAACTTCAGAAACGACATTAAAAATACCCGATAATTTTTTACAGAAATTTTCTGAATTTCCCAACGTAGAAAATAACCGGACGTTTGCACATCGATGTAATTTTCTCCTTCAATCTTATTATGCTCCTCGTTCTCGTGCAATTTAATTACATCGCGTGTAGATAGTAACAGTGATGCATAAAATTCCTCAAGTTTCTCCGCAATTCGCAGGAGATATTCCCTTAAACACGGAAACGCAGCGGCATTTCCGGTACAACCGCGTCTGGTGCTTATAAAACAGCCCCAATTGGTGGCAGTTGTATCCACGCTTAAAATGGCCTCTGGTATCCTATGGATTTGCCTAGGCGAAATTACATTTCTAAGTCGGCCGCGGGCACTGGGAACGTTTCCGCCGCGGCCGCAAAACCGAACGGCGAAATTTACGAATATTAACGTATATCCCCGACATCCGGCACCTGCGGTGTCGCGCCGGAAGTTCGCCATGATCTGGCTGGAGGTGTATAATTACGATCAGGCCGTAATAGAAATTTCTAATTTTTTTTTTCTTTTAACGTAACAAACTTTTTACGCGATTAAAAATCGCGTAAGTAGAGTCTGCTTGTACGAACAAAGAAATGATTTAAAAAAAAAAAGAAAAAAACACTTAAAGCGCATAAGTTAATAAAAAACAAAACAGATTTACTTCACAAAATCAAAGTAAGTTTTATTCAGTGTCAGAAATCTATACTGTAATTCAAAGCAATCGATCAATCTCTTCTTCATTGGTTCAAAATCAATCGGTAGAACAAAGGATTAAAAAAAAAAAAAAACGAAAAAACTCAGAGTTATATAATTAGTACGTTCAAGACAGAATTTGCGTCTCTCTGATTTAATAAATTCAACGAAAGTTTATAGAAAGGTGAACCTATCTGATCGCGTATAAAAAGCACCGCGTAAAATGGAGGTATAATTTTCCGCGTGAAAAAACGAACAAAGAGTGGATAGAAGGACGAGTGTAGATCAGACACAATCGAACTGTGTTGCGAAAAGCAAAGTACGTAGATTGCATAGGAGATACGAGTGTCCTTCGAAAGGAACGATCAACGGTACAAGGTAGGGAAACTTCCTTTTGCGAAGGGCAAGTTCTCACGCAACGGCTATGTAATTGCTCAATTTTCTCCAGGAAGCCGTTGGCAACTGCATATCGCCCGCAGCGATTGACCCAGGCCATCGTATTACGAAGACACGAAATTTCTACGAGAAACCGCCTCTCGTATGTGCAGTTATGCGGAAACTAGAACTACACTCGCGACGTCGATCCCATCCAATCGATAAGGAAAAGCCCGCATCGAGCGATGGTTAATTGATTGGCACGATAGCTCGCGCGTCTCTGCACACAGCAGCTTTGTAACGTCCATCGAATTATGACTTGTCGAATTAAATCATTTTCAACTGGACTTTGACGACATTACGCGCGTACATGCTCCTGTAAATCGAACGAATATGTGACTTTGACATAAGCACGCTCTGCTTGTAGATTTATCTGTGACCAGTGCAACGAGATTTTCCGATGTGAATTCACCTGGAGTATGAAATGTTCGATATTTGCAATTAGGTTACGTGGAGGAAAGTTAACGTCGCTTCGACAGACATTACCGAAAGTTCGCGTTAAGAATTGCTAGGAAAGTAGAGGCAACTTCGCGTTTAACCACCTTAATATCCTGTAAATTTCCCAAGTAGCCAGAATTACCCGGAAAAGTATGTGTTTTTCAAGACTGTTTATTTCTTTTTAACGAAGATATCTTCAGGGTTCTTTTTACTATGTTGTAAATTGAATGTAGTTTCTCGTTGAAAATTATTGTCAACGGATTAAAGCTTGCAATCCATGGTGAAAAAGAATAGGAAATATTTGAATATATTAAAACATGAAGTTCGCATGTATTCCGAAAGATGATTTTTTCACGTGTCATTTGAAAGTCTATTCGTTATCAGTATTAGTTTCTTCGCCGAGTTAATTCTATCTTGAAAGTAAAAAAGAATAAAATACGCTTCAACGTTTAACATTGTTCTTGTACCGTAAAAGGAAAAATATCGTTAAAATATTAAACATGGTAGGCTACTGGAAAAAATTGTTTGCAAATGGTTCGCAGAATTAAAAGTTGCAAACTTCGATAATAAGAGAAACAAGGTAACGAAATTTTCCACAAAATTGTCAAATTTCTGAAAAAGACGACGAAACGCTGTAAAATTAAACAGCGTATATCTTGTAGAATAAAAGAAAATAGTGCTTTGAAAAATAAAATTTATTTACTTAAAATCGCCACGAATTTTCCGAACAACCTGATACCTCTCTACTGAAATACAGAACATTGTAGATAAACCTATGATTTCTTTTTCTGGCTATACATCTAAGCATCAGTTACTTATCGCTTTAACACCATTTTACATATGAAACGCTGATGTATTATAGATTAATTACAATTGACAATCCTCGGTCTTATAAATTCAAAGAAAAGTTAGAATTAAAATTAACGCTTGTTACTAATAGAACTGTTTTTATAGAATCTCAGCTGAAACCTGTGTCACGAGTCTAACTCGTTGTTATAGGGCAAGGGGTTAATAGCAGGAGCATGAAAGAACGAAAGAAAGGTGAAACAATGGATGTGGGTAAAGAACGAAGGTAAAAGAGGAGGGAAGAGTGGGAGGAGAAAGAAAAAGGGGAGAACGGATGCGGAGGAGGGAAGGGCGAGGTGCATGCATCGGCGCAATTTGCTCGCAGCTTCCAGATAATGATTTAATTTGCCATGGCTCGGCAGATTTATGACGGCGCGCCTAGGCAGCGCGTCCACCTGCGAACGCACACGCGCCTATCCTTACGAGACCAGCCTAACCCGTCTTATAAGCGTTGCCAACCTTCCAGGCGAATTCGAGCTACTCTTTGTTTCCTCTTACTTCACCCCTCGCATATTCTTCCAACGAAGGGAGAAAGACTATTAGCGCCGCTTATTATTATTAGCAGTCTATGGTTTTCATACGTTAATGAGCAGACGTGGACAGGGTGAATAGAGGAATGTTAATTTTCTTTTGAATTCTTTATCAGAGGACTATACAGCGGGCTATTTATGCAATTGTGAAATAAATGAAAAAGAAAAAAAATGCAGGTTGATGTCACCTACGATTGTGAACTGAGATATATTGCAAACATGTTAATCCGAAATTGTTTCGATAAAAACAAAATCAATCGTACAATTCAAGTAATGCTACAACAAAAAGAAACATGGAATATGGCCTTCCACCTGTATATTAAAGGCACTACAGAACGAATTGCCAGAATTTTAAAATAAGATAATATAAAAACAATTTTCACGATCATACACAAAAATAAGCCAGATCCTCACAACTCCCAAAGATCCGTACCCTGATGACACTTCATCAGGAGTCTATAAAATACAGTCTGCAGTAGCAGAACACTAGCTAACAACGGGACACAAGATTTGCTTCGAAAAAACCAATATCTTAGCGAAAATGCAAAGGTTACTTTCCCCGTAAGTATAGAGAAACATTGGAAACACCCAAATAACATCAACAGAGATATAGGGTATCATATCAACCCCATCTAGAGCACCCTCTGACCAATTAAAACCTGATTGGCTGATCAATGATCCGGAATCTGCATTTGGGTACTACAGAAGAGTGTAATTTCCTAACGTACACCAGTAGTATCAGATTGTCCTCAGACCTCTGATGAAGCTAGCTGCAATACTGATGAAACGTTTGGAGATTTATCTTCCTGAACACGACTTACAACCGAAAGCCTCAAACAATACTAATTGCAGGAATATGTATGCTTATACAAATATGTTTACGGAGTATTGTATGCTTCGTATTGTATAAGATATACGTTTCGACGAATAACTGTAGATTAGGTTAGATCAGGAATTTCTGGAACGTTCAACAGACATAGGAATTACCAAATCCCGCTAACCGGTGTTGCACATAAAAACAAGCTTTCGAAACAGGTTGAAGGTAATTTAAACGACGAGAAGTATTTTTTTTCCATACAAATGGTTGATTCACCAAGCTTCGTGTAACACCGCGATCGCGTAGCGTGACACGGTTTCGCTGTATAATCACCGGAAACCAGAGTCAGGATACATCGTAAATTACTAATCTGACGATTGGCAGCAGGTGCGGGAGGCAAAGAATTAGCATAGATCCTTGTGGAACAGTAGCACGGTTCCACTTTGTTGCTAATTTCTCCTTGAAGCTTGGCTAGTGCCCACGTGAGAACATTTCAATACGCGTTCACCGTGTTCCACGCTCGCCATTGCGTATTTCTCTCTTCTGCATAGCGATATCCCGTTTTATTACACCATAAAACTGACGGGGAAAACAGTGGCGCTCGTGTCGTGACAAAGCTTTCACCATGATACCGTCTCGTAAAATTTCTGATTGAAACAAGTGCCGTTCGCCTTCTCACGAGCTTCCGTTTCCATCTTCATATTTAGCTGAATGTAGATTTATCGCTACGGATGATTTACTGGTTAAAAAAAAGAAATTGACTGGATCATTAACAGAACGGAAAGACTTAAGGGTGAAGCTAACTAAATTAGAACCTAACATAAAATCTTTTTGCAGTAAGCATCGAGCGCAAGGATCTCGCTGAATAAAATAATAAATAATTACTAAATAATGAAAATAATATAGAAAAATCTTTCGTTAAAATTATTCGTAATTGAATTTCAATTCTCCATTATGTGTTTTGAAAATTTACTTACTGCGTTTCTTTAACAATTTCCTAACGATTTCTTCCTAAAACCTATAATTTCAGTTTCGTCGGTGAACGATTCAATTTTTGAATATTAAAAATTATGTATATGTTACATAGGGAGCGTATAAATTTTAAAAAGGCTTAGGTGGGGTATGACACGAAAAAGGTTGGGAAACACTGTTTTAGAGGCTTTAGACTGCGGTGTTGTTCGAAGAAGGTTTCAGCAGCGCTTCGATGACCCCAATATCATCGAGCTATCCAATAAACGTAATGTCTGGCTTCGAAATGTCCCGTAAGCCACTCAAGGTAACAAAGGGATCATGGTGGAGCATCTTGCTGTGAACGGGGATAGAGGGCAGTAGCAGCAAAAGGGTGGATCAGGGTGTCAAATTCAATTCTAACTGACGTCAAGCGGTTGGAATTGAGGGCATACACCGTCGAATTAACCCGACTAGATAATACCATTACCATGGAAGCCTGAAATTACCGAACATTACGTATCGACGCCAATTACACTTTGGTCAGAGTATGCGCGCGCGGCCGACACTATCGAACGATTATTTCATTTACATACCGCGGATCCGCCGCTACGTGGCGACACTGTCACTTGCATGGGATCCCCCGTCGATTACCAAGCATCGATTCTCTAACCTCGAAAATTCACCGCCGAGAGGGGAGTAGTTTCTTATAAATGGCGAGATTACAGGGAACTGGATGGCAAAACAGCCAAGGAAACAACAGAGATGAAAATTTGAAGAAAAGGATGTCTTATCCAGACCTAAAGCAATACTGGAAAAAACAAATGTGGCAGGATACCAATTTGTTCGATTGCAAAAGCCTCAAAATTGTTATTAGGTCTGCGAATTTGTTTATAACACCGAATTTTGAAGACCTTTCCATCTGGCTAACAGAAGAGCTATAATTCTATCCGCAATATAGCAAATAGCTTAAATAACAATTTTCCTACTCTCTCGACAAGTCAGTCACCAATAGAAACACACAAGAAGTTTATAAAACAGCATGCACAGATACTTTCGAGATTAAATTCAACATTAGATTTGTAGCGGCCCCACTCCTCTGCACTCGACCACCAGAGGGACGGACATACCAGGCACGGGTGTCTCCTAGAATTCCTTACTGACGACGAATCCCCTAAGAGAGCGAGAGACTCAGTGCGACAGATTCAAAGCGAAAGAGTCTCAGAGTAACACATCCACAAAGCGAAAGAGATTCAGAGTCAGAGAAACACTCAGAGCGGAAGAGATTCAGAGCCAGAGAAACTCACAGAGTGAGAGAGACTCTCAGCGCGACAGATTCAAAGCGAAAGAGAAGTCTCACAGCAAGGGAGGCTCACTCAGAGCGAAAGAAACTTAGAGGGAGGACTGACTCGGAGTGAAAGAGTTTCAGCGCGAGAATAACTCAGAGAGAGAGAGAGAGAGAGGATGAAACAAGCAACAAGAAACACTTCTTTTAGGGAGTCGTGAAAGAGAAGCAAACAAATTGCGTAGGACAGCGTGGGGAACAGTCGTGCAGAGCTAAACTTAGTTGTTTTGTTAAATACAATATATGTAGCAACAGGAAAAACGAAGGGACCAAAGCGGGAATCGAACCCGGGACCTCCTGCACGGCAAGCCGGGACTCTACGCTCATAGCCAAGACGCCCTTCTGTTTCCCTCATTGTTATTATACTATTTGATGGGTATAGAGGCCCCGACACTACATATGTATCTGAATAAAAGTACTTTTAATCGAGAATTGTGCTTGCCTAAAGAAATGGGTCTCATATTCGTCTGATTTACCCTACTGTTTGTCAGCAGTGTATACCACATACGGCATAATTTTTAAAAAGGTATACGGGGTGATTTTTTTTTTTTTTAACAGAAAAGAAATTGCTTGCGAGAGAAAGATTCGTCGTCCGGAAATTGCTCTGTCGAATCGATTTTCAAACAGGTGCAGAGCATTTTCGACGAAAGAATTGCTTCTTTAAGCCACCGTGATGCTAGAGCCGCCATTATAGGTCAGCCTGTCAGTGCTGCCAATCGGCAGAGCCGCAGTGAAATAAGAGTCACTACGAGACACGCTTACAAACTGCTTGTAAACCCGATCTCCGCTAAACTTCGATGATCAGTTTACATCTTCGAGCGATAACGAGTTACGTCGAGCCACTAAATCGTCTGGTAGATCGTTGGATAATTGAATTTTCCCAGGAATTTTAACGAAACTAGATTATACTTTAAACATCAAACACGCCACGATCGTCCGCAAAATGCTTTCTTTCTTTTCTTTATTTTTTTTTTCTCATCTCCGTTATCATCGATCCGAAATAAGCTGCAATTTAACGGCGTATTAAGATGATGTAAGTCATTTAGCAGCTCTTTAGTTTCTAGGGATTTTTTTCTCGTAAATCATTTTACAGTTTTTCGTGTTACATGAAATTACACCTATTCAATTATGAGATCTTTTATTAATAGCGATTCTATCATACGACAAGCACGAAATGTTATGTGTTTGTAAAAAGGGAACAGAAAATTCAAATTCAACAAGAACAAGCCTTAGGGGAAGGGATAAGTAGAAGCAGTTTAGTGGATCAGTTTCACAAACTTGTGTATACTAATCAGTTTCGGTTGGTAAGTTAATTTTATAGCCCCCATTACCGGTTCCTTTCCGGGAACTGGTAATTTTAGTCTAATTCCACTCTCACAGATTTCTGTCGATTTTATCGTACTAATCGGTGCTTATACAAGAATGTATCGTATCGATGCCAATTATACCTAATTCCACCGTGTTATCGATATTTAATTAAAATGTACACAGTCTAGTAATTCAATCCAACCTGGAGAAAAAAAATCCACTCCTACCTTTTGCCCAATTTCTCCCGCTAAAATGATCCTTTCGAAATCAATTTCGAACTGTCGAAAAGTTCCCGCGTAAAACGCTCGTGAAGTTAGCAGATAAAATTGAAACACAGCAAGGCAGACTGTCGTTCGCGATATAAACCTACAGTAAAGATTATATCAATCGACAGAACATGGCGGGAAATTCTCGATATTCCCCATGATCGATACACCTCGAGGCGGGAACTGTTCTCGACTCCACTCTCGAACGAGAAATTGAATTACGATCGACGTACCTACATGTGTGTACGTAAAAGAAAGAGAGAGAGAAAAAAAATGAAGAAAATGTAAAGCCAATGGTAACGCAACGTTCGCGATATATCTATACATGTATGCATAAAGATATATATGCACGGCGTGGACCAACGTCGTAATTATTTACGAGTATAGGCCTCTAGCCGGTAGCGAAAGGTTAGGAGGCGTGAATACAGTTGGTGTACACGCATGCACGCGCACGCAATTTGATTCAATGTTCACCGCTGTAGGGGAACAGGTTCTCTCCAGCAAAGTACGTGCTTGGTTCGGTTCTGGATATACGCGGTTAACATATAATTATCGGTAATAGGTAATCAGAGGGGAGTGTAGCTTCCCCTTCGTCCAATTAATACGTATCTATTTTGCCAGATCTAAATGGCCGATGGGTGGTCCATATTACTTTCGGTAATTAGCCTTTTAATGGAACGTTTAACTTGTCCCAATCTCTTGATGGGGGAAAAAAAATGAAGCTTGATAGGAGGTTAGAGACTTGCACCATCTTTTCAGGATTCTGCCAATATAACCAAGAGTGGATGTGAACGATCGATAAACTTCGTCGTTGATCTAAAGGATCTTTGAACTAGAGCTTCCGGAAGTTGCTTGTAAATACTGTTAAGCAGTAAATATCTGCAGTACCCCAAAAGGGAAATAGCCTCTTATAAATCGGACCAGGATTTCTAACTCTAAGATTTCTTGAATAGGGTAAAGTAGTCTAATATAAGACCATTCGTAACATTGGATTGTCGAGTAAGTCTTGAACTTTTTTTTAGATATGAATTGTAGACTTTATTTCAACACTTTTAAACGATCTATCACTGTCGAATGGTGAATATTTAACTCTTTATTAATTAGCGATTTCCCGCGGGAAACTGTGTCTGTCCTCTATATGTAATAATTATATAATAATAAATATATATATATAATAATTTCAAAAATGAAGCTTCAACCAACATTTTGATAAAGGAAAAAGTTGTTCAGAGTTACCTCAGCAACTCCTCATTTCCGGGAGATACAGGAGTTATGAAACACCCTGTACATACAGATACGTGGTAGCGATCATTATGCACCACCCACACGAGAGGTTCGTGGCGACTATTCTAATGACGGCGTAAATCACGTTCCTCCACAGGAAGCATTTATCATCATCGAGATCCTCGCTCCTTTCTCTCCTTCCTCTTCTATCGTCTTCGACACTCTTGGTACCCTTTACGTAGACTGTACTTATGTCATTCCGTTACAGTGAAAACTACCCTAAGGAATATGCAGGCTCGCATGCCTTTTATCAAGAAATCACCATGTTCCGCGACACTCGAGGGAATTCCATTTTCTTTCTTTCGTGCCTATTTTTCTTCTTCTTTTTTTTTTTTTTTTTTGAGCTGACTGTGAATGAGAAACGTCCCTGTGTTTTTGTCTATTTTACGTTGCTCCTCTTTCTTCCTTTTTTTTCTTTTTTCTTTTTTTTTTTTTTTGGAGAACGAACGAGTACCCGAGCCTCGTGTGTTCATTAGAGGATTGGTTTAATGGCCGCAAGCCATAACCGATATCGATCACACCCTTAATCGCCACTGTTGTACGTCGTTTTTAATGTCACCGTGATTGATCGACGACGTAATTAATTACGATAATGACTTCCGGGTAACTCTCGGTTAGTTTCATCGGCCACGTTGTCGCCCGGCGAAAAATACAGCGTCCCTTGTGGAGGAGTTACCTTTCGCGTGTACACCGGTGGTGACATCCTCGAGATACACCGCGAAATCGGTAACTGAAATTGATAATCCTATTATGTGTTTCAATCACTTACACTTTAATATCGTGCCGAGAAATAATTGAACGCTTGAGCAAAATTTCCCAAAGTGAAGTTTATGTCGAAATTAAATGAGGTAGGTAAGGGAATTAAGTCTCTCAGTAACGTATCAGATTTGTGTTTCGATTAATTTCTACGTCTAGAATAGAAATATCAACGAAAGCACGCGAGACAGTTGAGTATTTACATTAATATTGAGTTGTCTGAGAAATTCGTGCAAATTTCATATTTCAAAGCATTTTCCTTTTGTTACACAAGATATGTCTTTTGTAATTTTATAATTTTCCGTCGCTTTTTCCAGCAAATTGAAAAATTCCATTTGACCAGAAACTTTGTTTCTTTACTTTTTTAAGGATCGAAATTCCCATTTCTATATTTTGTCAACCGTTTGAGAAATTAAAAAAAAAAATCAACTTCTTTTTAGATTTTCTTAATGTAAGTTCATAGCGCCCATTGTACCATTAAGCTTTCACCTAAAACTGTTTTATTTCTATCTCTTGTACTTTAAGAGATATACGCGAAAAAGCGGAAGTACAGATTTGACTTTGAGGTTAGTTTTCACACCCTTAAAAGGCGATTGAACATGAATGAAGCATACCATTATTTTCGTCTTGGATCACTCTAGAAACTCACGAAGTTTCATTCGAATCCGTAAGTTACTCTTCGCGCTGTTCCCCTGTGAGAAGAAATTAGTAATTATCTTGTCTTGGATCACTCTATAAACCCACAAAGTTTCATTCGAATCCGTGAGTTACTCTTCGCGCTGTTCCCTCACAAAGTTTCATTCGAATCCGTGAGTTATGGTTCACAGTGCTCCCTTGTGAGAAAAAACTGATGATTGCAACGAATAAACTTTCAAAAGACACGTGAAACAATAATATTTCAGAATACATGCGAACTTTACGTTTTCGTACAATTTTATATGTTTCTGGAGAACTTTCCGGAGAACCTAATACTAAAAAGCTCTCTGCACACCTGTCGAATCGTGCATTCACGTTGGCCGTTTCCAACAATACCACTTGACACGCCGGCACCGTAAAATCTGCATTACACGATTTCCCTGCACGACACGGAAATCAATCGATGATCACGCGCACGAATCGCGAAGCATTCCTTGATCTCGTTACACATAGAGCTCTATCCGCCTTGGAACAGATTCCTCGAACTCTCGTGATCAAGGCGTTTACGTTCTTCTGCATCGAATGGACCGATCGCTATCACAGTTGAAATAATAGCGATCGTTATTCACCGATCGCGTTGTTGCATCTATTACGCTACTTGACAGGAAATGCGTGTAGGGTAGGAAAAGCGTGCTCGATTTATACCATCGGAGGGTTAGTTAGTGAAATGATTGTACTTTAGTACACGATTTTTTTCTAGAAACATTTATTAACCACTTAACAGTCGGATTTTTTTGAGAAAATTAGGTTCTCAAACATTTTGGGAAGCTAATAATGTAAAATAAAAACTATTGAGAAACAAGCGACGTTAAATACTCGGGCAAATCACTATCTACATTGTAGCTAAAAGTTAAAACAAAACTTGCCCGAACGAGACTCGGGATCGTCAGTGTACAGGAAAATGTCACGCCAGAGTGCAGTTCGGGCAAAACTGTCAAGCGGTTAATGGTGTATCGAAATCCCTATTCTGTTGTAATTAATACGCGGAAAGTAACGAAAGTAGACGAAACCAGTGAGATTAATACATTCAGTGAACAATTAACTTCCCATTAATATTTGGACACCGTTTAAAACAGAACAACTTTTTTCAAACTGGACCAAACGAATTCTATATTCTCGTGAGATGTTAGAATGATTAGTTTACTAAATGACGCGCATAGTTTTGAAGAAATTTCCCAATATCTTTCGAAAAATTGTTCTCAACATGTTCTACGAATACAACTAAAAAAAAAAAAGACGAAATACTGTAAATAAAATAGGTGGCTAACTGTGACGTAAGAGAAGAATAGCAGAGGCAGAAGTAACGTTGAACACCTTCGATGATCTCAGATAGCAAACACAGCTCGCGTAATAAACCGTCGCTAATTTACTTTTACTTTATATCACGGTAAACTTTAACCCACCCATGTTTATACAACAATTTTTCTCACTTGTACCCATAGAACGTCCTAAGAAAGTCTATCCGAGGAAACTGGGACATCCTGTACGATCAACGATGAAGAATCATTCGTGTTCGAAGGAACGCGCTTAATTTTTAAACACAATTTACACTTCGTACATCGCGTGTGTAAATTGTTCTCTTATCGAGGGGTACATTGCCTACGATACAAACGTAGCTTTATATCTGAAGAGAGAGAGAGAGAGAGAGAGAGAGAGAGAGAAAAGAAAAAGGGTTAAATAAAACATGGGGCAGACGATGCATCAAGTATCAAGATTAACGGTCCTCCTGCCCTCTGCAGGATCTATTAACCGGTCGATAAATTATTCGAAATGTCAATTGCGAGATATCGGGTTCGCGCACGTCGACTAATCGCGCGAAGGATCGGCTTCTGACGTCACGACGCAGCGAACGATCGCTTGCTTGTTCCTCTTACCGAAGACAACACGCATTTACCGCGAGCATGGGTGTGTGTACACTTGTCACGACGCTGTAACAACGCGAGAGGACCGAGGTTACGTCCCTGATCCCCGCTCTGAAAAAGCTTCCCCTTTGCTCGCGTCCAGACCGCGGTGAATTTGCTCGTTAATTGCTTCGTGCTTCGCGGCGTTTAATTACAGCGACTATCGTTAATATTGAAACAGACACCCTTTGAAACAGAATAACTTTTTTTTTTTTCTTTTAAATTGGATCAAATGAATTCTGTATCCTCGTGAGAAGTTAGATTAGTTTGGGAAGTGACGCAAACAGTTTTGGAAAATTTTCAGTTTGATCTAAATTATGGAGGAAATAGTGTAACGGTCGACTTTTGTCATTTTTGCATCTGAACTTGTATGACAATTGAAAAAGTACGTGCAAATTTGGATTTGGGCGTTACGTGGTTCTTCGTTAAGTCGAAACTCACATGATCACATGTTCAGAGAAAAATAGCAGTGGAAAGATTCTTTGATGTTCACGTAAATAACGAGTGATAAAATGCAAATTTAAAAATCATCTTCGTTTCCATATTTTTCATCCGATATATACATATTTACATCTTTGTACTAATTGTTCGATATTTGGAATAAAAATACAGTAGAAACTTTTCTTCTTTTTTCCTTTTCTAGTTTGAGGGAGATTCATTAACATATTTGCAACGGAGACAGTTGTCTAGAATAGAATAATGCGAATGGCGAAAGGCGTCTTCGCGATGCAAGCATTTTCAAATCGAATTTTGATGGAAATAGCTGTCGGGAGTAAGGAATAGATTCGCTTGAAGCAGGATTAAATTAAGAGTCAGATGAACTCGGAAACTGTGAATGCATTTCAATTGATCTGATGGAGAATGATAAGAACCGGAAATTTCTAAATTACAGTCAGTTGAAATTACACTTTTATTAGAAAGTTTTAATACGAAAGTAATTAAATAACTGAAAATATAAAATATCCTGTTAAATTGAAAAAATTAGAAATATTTCCTTTAATAGCTATCTTGAACGAATATTTAAAGAATTCATAGAATTCTCTCAAGTTGTTTTAACTCTTTTTCCCCTTATTTTAAAAGTGTCGTTGAGTTATATGAAACGTCGTTTTCGAAAATTTCAAAAGTGAAGAGCTTTTCTAGCAATTTCAATATATCGTTGCGGGAACATCGGGTCGCGCAATGAAGTGTTAATTCGGAATCCACAATGTGGTTTGTCTCGACGTCATGGCGACCAACTCGCCGAAAGGACTATCCTCTACTCGTATTCCCAAATGAAATTAATCGAACTCGCCGTTGCACAGGATTAACATAAAATTTTAAACAGCTGAGTAAATTCTACGACGAATAGGACTTAAATACACCAATTGATACAAACCTACAAATGAAACCAAAATTTTGCAAATTGCGAATATCGTTTTCATTAATGTGCATGCTTTAAAAGTATCCTGAAAAATTTCTGTAAATCTGTCGTTCTTTAATCAGTTAATCGTGGAATTTAGTTTTAAAATTCCCTCGCGGGATGCGTAATTAAAATCAACCAATGACGAGTATATACGTCGAACGCAGAGCAAATGCTCCTGTTACAAATTTGACGAGAAAAAGTAAAACAGAACGATGAAGAATTACGTTTTTGTTCCTTATTGAAAAGGTTATTGTTATTAAAAACTTACAAGTTGTCGAAGAATAATAAAATTAATAAGTAATGAAAAATTAAAGCAAAAATAGAATTTTAAGAAAATCAGTGGATCTCAGTGTGATACTTTTCAAAGCATGTACATTGGTGGAAATGATTAACTCAGTTTGTAAAAAGCAATACATTGTACGGGGAGTAACCGATATACTTAAATGATTACAACAATAAAAAATGAAACTGATTCTAATAACACACAGGAGAGAATTTCGAGAAACTGTCAGCTAGAGTAAAATTCAAAAACTATGGAAGCAACTGCAGAATCTCAAATAGCTACAATCTATAACGAAAGCATTACAATTGTTCGAATTTTAATCGACGAAAGTACAAATGACACACGAATAATTATGCTAAAAAGAATCTAAGAATAATTCAACTTTGACACAAAATCTTCGAGTGCAAAGGTTTAAATCAGATAATACTTTCTTTTTTTCTCAACCATAAAGGGTTGTACTCACTAATACTCACGACTGACGTTGCAATCTATTCGATCGTGAGTGAATTGATTTCAAAGTCAGATCGACTTCCTCGTAAGCTCGATTTCTTCTTTCAATCGAGGAATGTGTCACCGGAGAAAAAATAGCAACGAAACGTCGAACGACGCAGATGCAATCGGTTCGATCTGTCGTCGACGATCGTCGTTTCTATACTCGGTGACCTCGCGCAATTATGAGAATCGTAGCGAAAACAAAGGCGGGAAATGAAGAGATGCAAAGGTGGTGACAAATCGCGAGCATTGTTGCCCTGACGTAACGTGTAATACTTTACAAGTTGCACGGCCGATCAAATTCAATTAGCTTTGACATTCGTTAGCGTGCTGCATTTCGTCCTGGTGACAAATCGATACGGTGTACGCCGTGCACGATCGATGAAACGTTCAACGTGGAAAGCTGTGAATTTGCCAGAACGTTTAGACACAGAATAACGATTGTTGATTCTTCACGGTGTATAAATCGTAGATATTTATCAGACTGTGTATCCTTCGAGATTAACGTGGGGAGTGACTTAATAAATTTCTACGAAACTTTCGTCGTACAGTCACGTGTGTATATACAAGACGCATTATTTCAAAAAGTTCCGATTTCCACGCTATTGTTGTAGATAATTGGTATTCTCTTGTAAATCGACCGCCACGAATCGATTCTAGTTGTCACGAGGAATTTCTAGACAATGTTCCGCACTGTGTTATAATACTAACGCGAAAAGGAAAAGTGTTCGCTAGAGATTCGATATTAGTCTACGCGGACAAATGATTCGAGACACTTGACATTAAACGAGAGATTAAATCTATCCTATAATTCAATACTAAATATATGTAAAACCGCTGTTCGTTTGATAGGCCCCCGAATATGGCTGATGTAACAACAAAGAGAAGCATACAGTGCTGGACAAAAGTATTGGCACAGCATGATCGCTGTGATACGAATACTCGTAACTTCTAAATAAATTGATTTAAAGAAAATTTTTTTTAACATACTCACGGATCTTTCGTACGAATTTCTTTCGATGTAAAAGGTTAACTAGCCCGTAAAATAAATATTATTACGATCTCTCTGCGCCGATATATCTATCCGCCTACAAAATGCTCGAATTAAATATTTTTCCTATTATTTCGTGTATTACACCATTCATTATTACTGGTTCTTATTATGCACTAAACTAAGATAGATGATAAATGAATATATCAAAAAATATTGTCTTTCGATCAATTTATTCAGTAGGTAGAAGTATTCGTATCGTAACAATCGTACTACGCCGATACTTTTGTCCAGCAGTGTACATAGAACCGAACAAATCCGCTGAACCTGCCAGCTTACAACGCATACCAGTGACCAGCTTCAATAAGCCCGTACAAATGTTTCTCCCGGCGAGAAACACGCGGCACGTTAAAAAGGCGCATCGATAATCTATTCCTCATTGTATTCAGTATCAAGAGATGTAATCGTGGCAGGTAATCGCGAGAGGCAAATTCAGTCTTTATTCAGGCTTCGAGTTGCCGATACTAAGTGTGTGTTTTGTTCGCGCATGCGTGTCGCGAGTGTGCATAGTTTTATCGAGTATATGGCATATCGACAAGTTTCTCACTCGCTATCGAAGATCATAGGTGGCGGTGGTGTGCAGACTGGCTGCTCTTTGCTTCGCTTTGCTTCGATAAAAGCGCGATGTCGTCTATGGTTGTGTGTGTGGCTAACGGCGATTTACGGTCGAATCGAACCGCGAAAAAGCGAAAGCGGCGAACATGGGCGTCGACGGACGACAGGATTGCGACCGCCCATCGATACACCTCGTTGGTTGGACAATAATAATTTATATACGCTATCGAACCGCCAGGTTTGCAACGGTAAGGTAGCCTTAACGATCGCAACGTACTACCGCCACGAAAATAATGACTGCTCGCCGACCGTTAACTAACCACAATCGACGCTGCACCGCGTACGATCAACGGTTCGCGCATTATGCTAATCCCACCTACCGTCAACTGTTCCCGTCCTGCTCCTTCGTCCTGCTGGTTTTAACGTTTTTCTTTTTCTTTCGGGATAATTAGCTGAATAATTCACGTAGAAACCTTGTCTGAGATTTCAATCTGTCGTGGTTTCCACGGTGAAGGGACTCGAAAGATTTCTTCTCTCAGGAAAATTTCTCACTTTCCTTTGACACTTTACTGTATGCTGATATTTACGATTTATCTCGATAGAGATATCGAATAGGTTTATTTTTTAACCATTTGGAAGTTTTAGGTGTAATTTCATGCTTTCTGAATATTAGGTTAGGTTCGAGATTTTTTTCTAATTTTTTAACGAATGATTATTTTACGGTTCAAGAAGAATAGTGTTCGATAAAATTTACTTTAATATCTCGACGATAGCACGGTTATTTTTTCCCAATATTTTTCCTTTCTTTCGTCGTTTCCTTTCTAGCGTAACTTTTTAAGAGATAAAACTTGTTACCACCTGTATACGTGTACAACGGTAATCGAGGTCTCCCGTTGATATTGTCCCGCGTGGACCTCTCGAAGCAAAAGCAAGTCCCTGCTCTTCTCTGGGGAGCGTGTAATATATTTTGGAGGAGGTACACTCGAACTTGTAATATTAATAGAACTGGGAAGATTCAATTTTCTAGTTTAGATAAGGCGCAATAAATGTGTCAAAGTTTCGGACAAACTTTGCGGATGTCAGAACAACTTTGAGGTTATATTGAACGTTACGGAAAATGTCGCAAATTGTCGCCAAGTTTTGAAAAGCTTCGGTTAATAAAAAGAAAAAGTTATTAACTTTATCCAGAGATTTTATCGAAATATTAAAAAAACCAGGATATCTGTAACCTCGCCCTATCGCGAACTTCTTTCTTTTTATTTATTTTTTATTTTCTCTGCTTAGTATTAAATAAATAACTAAATTTTTTTAAATCGTCGTGTCGAATTCAATTACCATTGTACATTTCTACGTATCCATTATTTCAGTGCATTGCGAATCATCATTGTAACAACCTGCACATCGTAAATATACTTTCCTCCCATAAACCTTAGCAATTACTCTATACAGAGTGCCGTCAAGCGAAGGAAGTAAGTTTACCTGGAGGGCAAGGGATTCCTCGAAATCCAGTCGTGTCACAGGATCATTCAGCTCGCGTGTTTGCAGCTATTAGAGGAAGGTGTGACAGATACGAAGAGGTTTTACCGTAAAACAAGCATAGAGAGAAGACATGCGTGCGCAGCGAAGCTAGAGAGAGACAGAAAGAGGGAGATGGAATGGTGGCCATAAATTATCGGCCGATGCTCGGAATTAATCGGGTCCTAGAAATGGCCGACAACTCTCGGTCTGCATTTACCGCAGGGAGAAGAGACGCCACACCATAGAACCAGACTGTACGACCAATTAAACGGGACAAAGACAACCAAATGTGACGCTAAACTACCGTGGAAACATATACACATGTTTATATATATATATATATGTTAGGGTAAATGTGATTAATCTGTTGATTATGTATAATTGCCGGTTATTATATATAATCACCACTAAATTCGGTAAATGTGATAAAAGCCCATAACTTTACCAAAATTCGTCTCACTGATTTATCAATAGATACGAAAGGCGTATATATACACCCTCTACATTTTTTTTTTTTACTATAACTGTTTTCTAACATAGAATTTATCGTTATATGTAACTTAGCAATTATAAACAGCTGAACATTGGCAATTCTTTCAATGCACCATCAACATCTGCACTTCCACTGCAGATAAAGAAAAAATCTAAATCGACTCTTTCATCGGGAATACGAGGAAAAACTATTATTAATTCATATATTATTTATAAACTATTGTGTGAAAACATGGAGCTGAAATTTTTCAAGGAGCTTTGCACCAAAGGGTTTATTGCCAAAACTGTAATTAATAAAACTGCACCATCACATCTGCACTTCCATTGCAGATAAAAAAAACATCTAAATCGACTGTTTCATGGAAAAACACGAAAAACAGATTCGAAAAGATTTTACCAAAACGTTCTGAGGCACGAAGAAAAAGAAGAAATTCGAAGTTCCTGATGCTGTATTTACTTATGATTGGCGCATTGAGTTCCCGCGGCGGTGGCGACCGTTGGCGCGCATGCATCGAAGTAACGAACGGCCGGTAGATCGCGCGATCGATAATGTCCTCATCCATTTCCATTCAGCGGTTCGAGTAACACCTCGGCCACGACGAAATTACTTAATTTGCGCTCGGTGCTCTGCTCCGTACTCTCGGCTATCTGTTGTGATCGTTAGTTAGTTAGGTGAAATGGGGGAAGGGGAGTAGGTGATCTACGGCCGTTTTAGATCCTCTTTATTGTCATCGCGACGCGTTGAAACCGAATGGCTCGATTCTATCAGCGACGCCCAACAAAAAGCGAACGCGTTTGATGGAGTGCGGTTATGTAACAGCCGCACACTCAAACGGTTTTGTTCGAATGAAATTGTTTCGAGAGCAATGTGTCGTAATGAGGCATTGTGCTGTTCTATTTTGTTTTTTTGTTTTTTCTCTCTGTTTCTTGTTGCTATTGGTGATTGGTAAGATGTTAGATGAGAGGATATTTTTAGTACAGAGAATGTTTTTTATGGGAGACGATTTAAGGAGGTATGCAACCCTGGAAACCTAAGAAAATCGAATGAATCTCACATTTTTTTTCGTTTATAAATGTTTAATAAAAAATCAAGATTTTTATAAAGGTAGTTGAGCAACATCTTAACTCTATTTCTATATTTTTTGTTATTGTGGAAAAGTACAAAATGGTAGAGTTGTAGAACGTTGTTTAAGTTCGCGTCCAGCACAATCTTGTTCGTTGGCTTCCAGCGGCAAGTGTGTCTGGAATATAAAAAATAAAAAGTTTTTAAGCCAGTTAAATAAAAATAGATTATCTTCAGTGTAACGTACGGTTTTTCAATAATTGTGGAAAATACAAAAAATGACGGGTTGTTAAATATAAAATCTTCTTTTTCGATAAAGAGCGATAAAATTCGGAAACGATGAAGAAAACTACGAAATCTGAAGTAGATGCAAATTAGATTTGTCGAATTTTAATTAATATAAAGAATAAAAATTAAGAAATGTTCAAATTCGGCACAAAAGCTTCGATTGCAAAGGGTTAATAATTATTCCAAAATAAAAAATTCATGTTTTTTTTTGTATTTACTTCAGCCTATATGTTTAAGAAACACTTATCGAATACCAGAAAAGTTGAAAAGTAAAAGTTTGCTCCTGCACTTAAACTACATAGTATTATAATTCTTAAATCGTCGATTAAATTGATCATAGATAAATTCCATTGAGCTTTGGATCATTTTTCATTCCATAGTCTCGTAGACTTAAACTCGAATGCTCTTCATTGGAAAGAGCATCCAGTTTGAGACTCAAGCGCAACAATGGGACTCGATTAACGAGCCGGCTGATACGAAAGACGTCGAAAAAGAAGCAATCGACTTCGTTCGATAAGAGAGCAACATGTTTCACCTTCGAGATAAATCCGGATTAGCCGAATGAGGCAGTCGGAAGAGAAACGTTGAATCTCAAAGGGATAAAGTTACAGTAAATATAATGGTTTGCAGTTAACCGGTTTCACTCATAAATTGTCATACCAAGGATGGTGAATTTATGTAGATCCGACCAGTCGTATATTCAGCTCAAAAGTATCGAGTTTTCGAATAAATTGAACATCTAATCAAGCTGCTAAACACGCAATATTGCAAATTTGATTCCGACATATTTCAACATAATTTCTCGTTAGTGGAATAAGAGAATATGTGGGCATAGAATACACAAAAATTAGTTTAGTGTATATTTCAAGACAAAAAATGCTTAAAATATTTTTAAAATGTTTTTAAATAAATGCTGTTCATTGACACGTAGTTTGAAATTGAAGAAAATATATAATAAAAAAAAAGTGAGCATGGCAAAGCTCAAACTCACGGTTAAAAAATATCCACCGATTCCATAAAGCCTTAACCACTCCATTAACCACGCTAAATGTTTCAGAATATGATTAATTCAATTTATTCAACTTCATCAATTTGTATACTGTTTCTTCGAATGTAAAAATGTTTGAGGTTACACGGTATACACACTGCATACAGAAAATGTAAAAATTGGAAATAGAAATACCTTGAAAATATCGGTTTTCAATTTTTTTAACAACGACGCACCCTTCCAAAAAATATGAAAAGAATTGAGGGTGATATATTTTGCGTTTTTTATTTTTTACAACTAGAATTCGCAATGAAAAAATCGGAAAAAATTCCCTATGATGTGTCTTCGTGTATGTAATATGCCAGATTTTTTTTTTCAAAATTTTTGCTGAATAGGGAAAATAGTCCAAAAACCTCCACGATCGAGCTAAAGGGTTGAAACTTGGTGTCACATGTTTTCTTTTGGTAAGCTATCGAATAGTCCACTGCTCTATTAAATCGGTTGGAGAGCATTTTTAACCCTTTTAGCCTTTAATCCTTTTTTAATTCTTTTTTATTTGTAATTATCGATATTCTGCCTGCTCTTTGTCTCTCTATCTTATTTCGTATACAGACAGGTTCGTACTCGTGGGAATAAATAAACATTTGGGTAGTTTTGTAGAAACTAACGTTGCGAAAGTTTCATTGCATTCTACCGAACGAAGGCTATTAAGAATTTCTCGGGTAGGGAACAGTTAAGGAAGTAAAAAGGTACACGAGTTAGAAGATTGAATTTTCTTTGAAGAACGTGGAACCTCGAGGATCGTAAATCTGCCACTTCGTGGTTCAAGTTCGCACTTTGACCGAAGTAGGGGGCTTCGAAAGTTTCCCGTTACAGTTCTCTGAAATGTCCAAGAGTACTCTAACGATAACTTTTCGAAATTTAATAGACAATTAAATATCAGTGTATGAAATAAAATATTTCTCTTTTACGAGAATTTCGTTTTTTTTTTATCCAAACATTATTAACATGTTAAGCGCCACGCCAATTTTCGTTGACTCTTCGATCGACGGTTCAGTTTCGAAAATTTGTCAAAGAATGTTGCAATAGATTTAACGAAGAAAGTGGTAACTTTGTAACGTCTGCAGAGAAAAGCCACATCTTTGTCTTAACTATTTATATAGATTAATAACAGAGAAAAAAAAATAATGATATTTCAGGAAACCAAAATAAATTCTATTCGTTGTCAGAATCTGTCCAAAAAAAAAAAAAAAAGAAAAACTCGTAAAAATCAGAGTTATGTAATTAATACTTTCAAGTAAAAATTTGCATCTCTCCGATGTACATATAATAAATTCATAGAAAAATGTATTTTCTGACCGTGAATAAAAAGTACCACGCAAATAGAGGGATAATTTACTACGTGAAAAGAAACTCGCGTAAAAACAAAAGTAGCGCGTAAATGAAGGGATGAGTGTACTAAATAAGATCCCTCCGCATTGGGAATCGTCGAATCGAAGTCGTCACCGATTGATCGTCGAAACAACTTCGTTCGATATCCAGAAGCAAAGGAGACACGGTACGAGAAGAAGAAAGAGAGAGAGAAGAGAAGTAGTCCGCGTTGAATCGTTAAACCGAGCCGACGACAATGTCTGTGGCGTGGTTGAAGCCACCATGGCAACAAATCACTCCTTATATAGTCGATCGGGGTTTCTGTGCGCGCGTAAGATGAAAAGAAACGGTGCAAAAAGGAATAAAAGGGCCGGCGTGAAGGTGGGGGAGATGGGTGGAAGAAAAGATGAGAACGAGGTAAGTAAAGGAGAAAAGAGGTACACAAGAGGGACGTGAGAGACTCTGCTGAAAGAAGTTGCGATGTGGCGGTTATATGGGGTTATGGTGGGGGGCAAAGGAGGGGGAAGAGCGAAGGGATCGAGCCGTGAGGCCCCATGCGGCGCTGAATCACGGCTCTTTCGAACCTTTTTCACTTTGTGGTCCTTCAACGGGTATTCCCCCTTTCCCCTGTCGAAGGCACACCTTTTGTGAAGCTGTGGCGCCGTGATTTTTCATGGTCACCGTCAGGGGAATAGTCGAAACACTAGCTCGACTTGTATTTCAGGCCCTTTCCGTTCCTATTTCTGCCGCGGCAACATAACCTAACCTCGAATCATCGATTATTCTCTATTTTTACACGACTCTCTCTCTCTCTCTCTGTTCACGGTTTTATCTGGGTTTCTGGGATCCTTAGAATTGGAGGCTCTATAATGAGTTACAGTGACTCCCATTAATATTCGGACATCCTTTAAAACAGAATAACTTTTGTAAAGGTGGATCGAACGAATGGAATTCTCGAGAGGAGTTAGAGAAGATCAGTTTAGTAAGCGATATATATGTTGAAGCATTTTTGGAAAAAATTCCAATTTAAAGTTCACTTTGTCAAAAACAGAAGTGTACCAAAAAAAAAATATATATTTTTCTACTCTTTCGGATTTCTTGCTCGAGAGAAATATACACGATGGTTCGATGTGTAAAATATCTATAGAACGGTATAAATTCAGAGATGAAAAATGATCAACGCGGAAATTTAAAACGAAGGAACAGACGAAAGAGTGAGAAATGGAGCGTGAAGGAGAGTGGAAAGGGATGAAAAAAAGAGGTACATAACAGCAGACCGTCCGAAATATCGATCGATACAACCTGTCGATAATGTTGTGTTCGGTTATAACGTCGCGATAAAAGGGACCGAGAGGTAGATAAAAAAGAGCGATAGCGGAAGAAAGCGGAGAGAAAGGGCGGACGTGAAATGAAGAGTTACATTCGGAATCAGACGATGAGTATCCCGCCAATCAATTGCTACTTGACAGGGAATGGTGAATGCTATCGATGATCAGGGGAAATGATTAATGACGGAGCGGTGCTATAAACGTGGTAATCTGTGCCGGCATCGAGACCGATTTACATTGTACCGTTTCTTATTTCGAAGGTGTTATATGTCTGGCCTACCACTGTGCCTCTCAAAACACCCGTCCGCTATCTCGAATTAACGTCTACAGACATGTTATTCGATAAGATGCAACCGCTAGTGGTCTTTGTAAGTTTTCATCAATTTCCTGATATTCGCTACAACATTTCCTTGAATCTTGTCGAAATTTTAAAGTTCATTGAATCTTTCGAACGCTGTATAAAATAGCAGTTTGCAATTTTTTGGCTAATTCAACAGCTTCGCAATGATTTTCTACAGCGTATGTAAATTCGTCATTAGGTTAGGTTTCCACTTGTTACTTTTAACCCTTTACCGTATAAATTTTCAATTACTACCTATATCAGTCTCGAATGTTCACTATTCAAATGCAATTTTAAATTAAAAAAAAGTCAAGATATTACATATCAATTTTTATTCGAAATTCCCCTATCTTGAATTCAAACTAAAGTTGGAACAAAAAGACTATAATCTACGTCGCGGGTGAGACTCGTTACTAAGGGGTTAAAACATCGACGTTCCATTTTATATTCCAGCCTTGTGGATTAAGATCGCGTGTAAAAAAGAGGCTCGCGTAAATCGAGGGACAAGTGTACGCGTAGTTCTCCTGGTGAAGAGACAGAACGTCGAGTTGGTAGTAAGACGATAGCGGGGTTTCGTGTTTCAGGCGGGCATGCTGCGTGGCGATCACGGGGAGTTCTGGTTGGAACCAGTCGCCGTCTCCCCGGAAGAAGAACAGGTCCGGCTGGAAGACGCCGGCGCCGACGGACGTGAACACCGGAACTCGCCGCTGTCCAGGCCGCATCTCGTGTTCCGCCGATCTACCGAGCAGCCGCAGCTCGAAATCGGCGCCGCCGCTGCCCGCGCCAGACGTCGACGTAAAAAGAAGAGAAAACTCGAGAGAAACTGTGGCACTCGCGGTGAGAATACCACCGATGCCCCTTCCCTTCTTCTTCTTCTTCTTCTTTTTCTTCTTCTTCTTCTTCTTTTTTTCCCTTCTTATTCTCTACCACCACCTTCTTGGCCGTGGCTCCTTATTCTTTCTCAGTTGATTTATTTTCTTCGCCGTTTCTCCTTCTCTTCCCTCTTCTCCATTCTCCTTTTTCTTCTTTCACTACACTACTATCACTCTGGCTGTGACTTCTTTTTATTAATCTCCTTTAAGCTTAATCTTTTTCTGTCTTTTCTTTCAGTTTGTTTGTTTTTCTTTTTTAACTCGTTCACTGCCAACTACGAGATATCTCGTACTTTGCCTTACAAGTTTAGGTTGGTTGCAATTCGTCACGGACTAAGTATAAACTTACAAAGCCGTTGTAATAGTTTATTCAGTGACGCCAGCTACGAGATATCTCGTAGTGTTTTTTTTTTTTTTATTTTTCTTTTAATTACTATATTCTCAACTAAATATTATTATATTTTGTGAAAATCTGTGTTTTCTTTCAAATAAAATCTTGGCGTCCAGCGCTCTAAATTTGCCTGGCAGTAAATGGGTCAAGTAGGCTCTATGTGTTATTGAACAGTACAGTATGTGACTGGAGGATCTTCGACTCTGAGTCTTAACGATTTATCGAAGTGAAATGGGAAACTGTAAAGGAGAGTAATACTAAAAAAGAATGCCACACGACTGAGAAACATTTTTGCAATCTGTGGCTAAGAATTTTTGTTGCATATTGTAGCGTTTGTTCCTCGAACGATGGCTTCTGACAGTTTCTAGAGCCGAGAAGTAATACCAAAATGCTTGACTACGTTGTGTCTGACTATTTTTTTCTTGTTCTACTTGCTATTATTCGTTGTTTCGTCTGCGATGCTGCAGTGGAAAACTGTGGAAACAGTTGTTTGCAATTGAGATTGTATTTACGGTTCAATGCAAGGATCATGATAGGTTAAAATAAGGTTAGGTTAAGGTATAGTAAAGATGAAACCTGGCAACTATGTAATTCACAGATGCAGGTACCAAAATTTGTTACCATTACTATTTTCTTACAAAATAAAACACAAACGTTAAAAACTGCAATATCTGCTAAACAACTGTACTTCGACAAACAATTTCAATCGTTTCTAATTAAACGATACAATATTCGAATGTTTCTACGTCCAATGTTCACGTGTTACACAAGGTTCAGCTCGTTTACAAAACGTGTCGTATCTTCGAATCAGAAGGAACGCCATTTACTTCTGCTCGTAATGAATTTTACCGTTCCACTTGCATTAGGAGACATAAATAGCGTTAAATCACCGGGAATGGTAAAGGCGTAACCTGTTTGTTGGATTACGAGGAACTTTCTGTCATCTTCAACGATTATCCCAATATTAAGTTCGCGCGACGGGTTTCTGCAATATGAATGTAGTCGGTACACAGCGGTGAATTGAAACGTAGTTTATTGTGTGCTGTACAAACTGGATAACTCGATACCGGGATCATTATAACTGGGAGATTATCGTACAAACTACCTTCGTTATTTTCCCTACTTTTTCAAATATCGACGGAGAGTGATATTATTGCTATATTACAATTAATTTATCTTCCATGAATTACAATCCAGTATAACAATATAGCTTTCCTCGAAATTTAGCGTATTCATAAATTCCTAACATCTTGCAATCGGACGTTTCGCATCGATGGGACGATTTTTTAAAAAATATGCGGGAATTTATTTGTTCGTTTCATCTCGTCTTGCTTTTTTTCATCAGAACATCTTAAACTTTACGAATATATTTTACTTTTCCCTAAGATTGCAATTTAAACAGCAAATTGTTACTACTTTTTACGCATGACGAGTATACTCGTCGAAAACAGCTAGCTGGTTAATTTACGATCGGTACGTCTCCGTCAGTCTGCTTCCAGTTGAACGTAAATCAGTTTTAACAAATACTGAAGCCACACCTTATTTCCTCCCTTATTTCCCTCGCCCAATGTCCAAAGGACACGTCATTTCCATTAATTACATCCGTGTAAAGCACGATGTTGCGTGAACGATGCGAGAAAAAGAACCCCTCTTACGGTCTGGAGGCTCGTAATTAATAGCGAATCAACCGAAGCGACTGGACTATTGGTAGTATAAAGAGAGAGGGAATGGGTTGGGATGTAGAGAACTACACCTACGGTGAGAACGAACTAACACCTTCTTTTTTCTTCTCGAATCTCTAAGTTCCATTCTCCCCCTTGGGCATCTTTTGTGACGGCCTCCTGCGTTCGCGCGTTCGCCAGCGGCATGTATTACAAGTATTTATACCGTCTACGCATATAATGTAATTGGACGCGTCGCGATAGGAAACGTGGGCGTGCCAAGAGACATCTCGAGGCTCGTCCTTTTACCGGCGCGATGCATCTTTCAAACTCTCGGCTCGCAAGAAAAATCGCTGTTCAATATTTATGAGGTTGTCGCAGAAGCATTCGATAAAATCTCGTTGCCGATCATCTGTCCTCCCTGTTCCACCGTTAATTATCTCAGAATTGAGTAGATCAAAGGTTCCCAAAATGCGACGTCAGATCATCCGCGATCTTGAATTCATACAGATCGTTTCGTCGTCCTTCTCTGGAAATTGTTGTAAATTCGAGAGGACATCGAGCACTCTAACGTTCATTTAGAAGTTCGATCCTTTTTCTATAAAAGACGCGTAAATTTATGTAAACTTCTCTTCCGGCCAAATAAAATTTCTAAAAATCCGTCGAAGCAACGCTGTCGAATTGCGATTCTAGTGAAAACCGAGTGTTGCCCGTACGTGGTATAAAACAATCGAAATCGATAAGAAAATAATTCTCGCCTAACGTTTACATCGGTACATTACTTCCAGTTTATCTCCAAATGTGTATGCAATTTGAACTCGCCGTCGGAGCTTCCTTCTAAATAATCACACCTGTACCATCAAGAGTACAGTTCGACGACGTAACGATCAACATACAAACCCAAATTCGTTCCCTTATCAATGGGATGGATCCGCCATCGAGAATCAAGCGAACCGCTACGGTACATGTCCAAACTTTGATTGCCCGATTCCAAATTAACTAGACGAACACACACACACACACACACACGTATACACGTATACACACGTATCGTAGGGGCAATTGTGAGAGCACCGCGAGTAGTCGAGAGTGGGATAGAATTCGCAGTAACCTGAAATCGGCAGTCGAACTCCCCAGAGCAAAGTGTCCATGGGGGCGCGATTAATTCGACTAATTTGGACACGAATTTCGAAAGTGCTGATCCGCGGCTAGTGTTTGTCACGAATCCCCAGGTCTAGCGAAACCTATTAAACGTGTGACGAGGCCGTGTTTCAACGGATTAAACGATCACCACGAAGGAGAGAGTCGATATATACTAATCTTCCCTTAGGCGAGAAAGATCGGGCTGTTTGATAGGTGTGGGCAGTCGCGGCGGGGATAATCCAATTCGCTGCAAACCTGTAATTAACCACAATGAATATCCATTTCGGCAAGCGGGACGATCTATCGGACGGTGGTTTGAATGAAATCTTAATTGCACGGCTCTCCGCAATCGAGCAATCTGCATAAATTAAGGGGACCGTCTCACGTGCCTCGCGAGTGTACGTCTTTTTCGAGATAGAGGCCGCCGCGATTCGTAGATAGTGACGCGCGGCAATTTCGAAGGTTGGGATTATATGCTCCGTTCGGAAGATCGATAGAGCTCGCGTGAAAATTAAACATCCCTTTCGAGACACGCGGAACTTGTTCTGTTGTACTCATTATGTCTCGATTTGACTGCAAACGAACTGTTATACCCTCAAATATTTTCGTCTTTTCTACTATCTCTATCCACAACTAGTCACCAACTTTCACCATTAGTCACACTGGACTCGTCACCTTCCAACTCTCCCACACAGTCGTATCTCAAAGTTTATCTTCCCAAAACCCTATCTTTTCTCAAACATCATCAAACATCCTACATTCCCATTCCCAGATGATCTACATCTCGTAAGAACGATGGATATTCAATCGTAAAGTCAGAAATTAATCCTGTAAACCGTATCGATGGACGCAGAAGTTCGAATTTTCGTTGGAGGAGCAAACGGTACGCGTGAAGGATGTTTCGAGTCGAATCGAATTACAAATGATACAGCAGGATTGGGAAAACGATAATCACATGACACACAGGGTAATTGGGGTTTCACAGAGCCTAGACGATTGACGGAGACGCGGCTCGAATGGCAAACGCAGCCTGGTTTGGTGCAGGTTCAAGGACGTGGCCGAAGAAAGCATCATCAAACGAAATGGTGGCAACGTTCCAGGCGATCGATCAGCCGGCCACGTCACGTCGAGGCTCTCGTTGTCGCTGACACGACGATGATGGCTTTTCATCAGGACGGCGACGTCGAGACGTATCTACTGACCATCATGAACATGGTGTCCTCGCTGTACCTCGATCCGACCATCGGGAATTTCATCAACGTCGTCGTGGTCAGGATTATCCTTGTCGAGGAGGAGGACGCCGAAGTACGTGTAAATCGCTAGTAGTGATATGCGCGTCGCGCCCGACGAATAGATCGTCGACTGATTCTCCTGGGACCGTGTTAACGAGTCCATTATTGCAGTGCTTCGCAACCTTTTATCTTCCACCGACACAGAAACGTTTTTTCGATCATTCCGCGGATCATACCACAAATAAAACCTTGCAAATACATCAGTTACAATAATACGTATATGTTTTTATTAGATAAAAAAAGACAAAATAAAATAGCTCTATGTATGTACATATATATATGTATGTGAAATGTCGGTAGGTTTAGTGTTGAATCAGACCGACCGGTTAGGTTAGGTAGATTCGAATCGAAGCCGGCGACGGTGGTCGTAAAGCCGAGCGTGATTCGAGCACCCCGGGAAATCCACGCATTTCTATTCAACGTGTTCCGCGAAACGGCCAGCAACTAACGTCTGTTTTCAGCAAGGGCTGGACATCACCGTGAACGCAGACAGGACGCTGTACAATTTCTGCAAATGGCAACAGAAACTAAACCCGGTGGATGACTCGCATCCGAATCACCACGACGTGGCGATCCTGGTGACGAGGGAGGACATTTGCTCGAGAGCGAATACACCGTGCAGCACTCTGGGAGTGGCCCACGTTGCCGGTATGTGCCAGCCAGACCGCAGCTGTAGCGTCAACGAGGACAATGGAATCACGCTAGCGCACACCATCACCCACGAATTGGGACACAAGTGAGCGAAAAGCTTTGAAAGAACAAAAAAAGGAAAATAGAAAAAAAGAAAGAGTCTAACGATCGAACGCGAATCGTACATCATGAGAACGTAGCTGCAGTCAGTTTTCTTTTTTAACCCTTTGTAGACGGAACGGTTGAAAGCTGAGCGCTCTGTAAAGATCTAAATCAGTGTTTCCCAACCTCTTTTTCTTTTGTGCCATGCATTGCTGTGTAACATATATGTAATTTTTAACATTCAAAAATTGAATTGTTCACCGAAGAAACTGAGATTGTAGGTTTTAGGAAGAAATCCTTAGGAAATTGTCGAGGAAACACAGTAAGTAAATTTTCGAAACATATAATGGAGAATAATTTTAACGACAAATTTTTCTATATTATTTTAATGATTAGTAATTATTTATTATTTAAATTTAACGAGATCCTAGGCGCTTGATGCTTGCTGCAGAGAGATTTTATGTTAGGCTCCAATTTAATTAGCTTCAGACTCAAGTTTTTAATTTTCTTACGTATATTACGCTCTGCCAATGCATTTGTTCACGACTACGACCGAGCGCGGAGGTTCAGAGCCACGCTCTAGTCTAATTGACCAGTGTTTTCTCGTTCATAATTCAGAAATGAAACTTCAGTCAAAATAATTTGGAAGGTGTATACATACGCCTTCTGTATATATCGATAAATCAGTGAGAGCGTGTACATACGCCTTTCGTAGTCAAAGGGTTAATAAACTTTTTATTATCGACTGGTAAAATTGTGCAAAATGAATGATACATTTGCCACACGAATCCGCACTTTTTCCCCCATTCGTTTCACATGAAACGAGAGAAGGGAAGAATTGATTCAGGCATTTCGTGTGAAACGCTTGGTCAGCAGAGCGAACATTCGGTAACCCATGGCTGCTATTAACCCGATTTGTTTTTATTAGGCGATAATGCAGCCTCGTTATCACGTTTACCGCGTATTTGGCTGCAATCGTATCACCAACGAGCACGTGCGAATTCGCGTTCCCTCCCTCCCCAAGTTTCTGACTGTTTCAACTGACAAAGTGATTCACGACTGTGGCTCGATTTCGTTTCCAGCTTCGGCATGTACCACGACACGGAGAAGATCGGCTGTAGCAAAAGAGATGGCGACACTCTACACGTAATGACGCCGACGTTTGAGGTGGACACCATAGGCGTGGCATGGTCCAGATGCTCGAGAAGGGATATCACGAATTTCTTAGAGTAAGATATTACTAGGGAAAGTGAAGAGATTCGCAAGGACCTAAGAGCGGATACTAATGAGACCCAGACCAGACCTTGGAGCAAACGTGGGAATTATAGAAATTGCAAAGGATGGGAATAAAAAGGAATAGAAATAGAATATGCAATGGCGTATGCAGTGCCACAACCGCCACACTCTTATTAATCCAAGACTAATAAAATTCTAAATTAAAATGTTACATAGTAGCGAAATATTTATTTAATTCATTCAAATGTAATCCTTTAAATATCTCGAAACAAATAATATATCTGAGTTAGACCACTTTCATAATTATGGGCACATATACAGGATGTCCACGTCCATCCCTATTAAAATGGTTCAGAATGATTTTTATCAAAAATTAAACAAATTTTAGTAACCAAAGTATGTTCTATCGAATAGTGGTAGTTGCAATTTTCGGTACTAATAGGAAATGGGATTTTTTAAAAATAACGAATGGAATTTCCAAAAGTAATTTCTTTTTTATGTAATCGAACAAAGAACGAAATTTTCAAAGAGAAATTTTTCTGGTGCAGTCAAGGAAAAGGTGAATGCTTGGAGGATGAACCAGCGCACAACGATTACGCGTACCCAGACTTGCCACCTGGCGCGATGTACAACGCCGAGCACCAGTGCAGACTTCAGTTCGGCGTCAGAGAAGCTTCCGTTTGTTCTCCCTTGCAGGAGGTGATGAGAAAAAAAAAAAGAAAGAAATGTAAATCGAGCCAGGGGGAATTTTAGACCGAGTGAACGGAGAATTCGGTGATCTTTTGTTCTCAGATCTGCTCGAAACTGTGGTGCATCGTCGACGGCACTTGCACCACCATGCTTCACCCAGCTGCGCCTGGGACACACTGTGGTAAACATATGGTACGAGATTGTTATATACAGAGCCTAGTAGTATAATAAAGAGAAATCTAAACTGAGAAAGAGGTAAACATTTCAAATTGAAGAAGACAACGTTCATTTGTGACAAATGAAAAGAGTAAATTGATTATACTGAAGTATTCGAAAATTCTCGTCATATTCGTCTAATGATTTGTCAAATTAAATTCGTTCATAATGTCATGGAATGTACTTTAAAATAAAGCAGAGAAAACTGGATTATCTTCCATACTTGTAGTTTCGTTTCAATTCAAAGTTCTATCGCTCTTGTTGAAAGACCCTGTAGCACGTAAAATTCAACCCAAAAAAAAAAAACGCAAGAAAGACTAGAAAAAGTAGGAAGCTATATATCATCAAATGTACTTTAAAATAGAACAAAGGGTACTAGATTATCTTCCGTACTTTTCGTTTCGTTTCAATTCAAAGTTCTATCGCTCTTATTGAAAGACCCTGTAGCACGTAAAATTCAACCAAAAAAAAAAAAAAAAAAACGCAAAAAAGACTAGAAAAAGTAGGAGAGTATATGCCATCGAATATACTTTAAAATAAAGTAAGAAGCACTGGATTATCTTCCGTACTTTTAGTTTTATTTCAATTCAAAGGTATATCGCTCTTATTGGAAGATCCTGTAGCACGCAAAATTCAGTCGAAGGGAAAAAGAACAAAAGAGACTATGAAAGATAGGAAGGCAAACAGAAACGGGATGCGTGCAAATACACACGTTGTACAATTTGAAATTGAAAGAAATTTGCCGAGCCAAATGTAGCACGCTGACGTTTCAACCTTACTTTTAATTCTCTGTCTCACAGTGGTGTCAAAATCAGGAATGCGTGCCAATAGTGGACAGACCGCGTCACATAGATGGCGGTTGGGGTGAATGGGGCTCTTGGAGCGAATGCTCGAGGACATGTGGCGCTGGCGTCTCGATCGTCGAAAGGAAATGCGACCATCCGGAGCCAGCTCACGGTGGCAAGTTTTGCATCGGCGAGAGACGACGATACAAAATCTGCAACACCGAGCCGTGTCCTGAGGGCACGGCCAGCTTCAGGGCGATTCAGTGTAGCATCTACGATGGCAAAGAGTACAAGGGGAAGAATTACACGTGGCTGCCGTATTTTGATCAGAGTACGTTTTTAAAACCTTTGTATTTTTTTTTTTTTTTTTTTTAGTTAACGCTAAGAATGTGAGCGTGTACGCTTGTAACTTTGTGTGATACTCTGTGGCAACGGAAATTGTGATTTATATTATATTACAGAGTTAATGCAAGACGTCGAGTTAAGTTACGATTCGTGTAACTAGTATTTAGAACATAATAATTTGTATACAGAGGGATTCTATATATTTTATTGCGTGAATTATATGACACGTCATATTTGCATTTGAAGCAACAGGAATAATTGTTCAGATACTTTATTTACTGTAAATTTTGTATAAGGGAATGAACACAGTTAATAATAATTAGGGGAAAAAAGTGTTTTAATAAAAAGGAGAAACTAAATATACAATATTAGGTTGTCTGGAAAATTCGTGTTGAGTTTTGATAGATAAAATTAGATGAAAACATGAAAATCGCGTATATTCTGAAAAATCATTTTCCCATGTGTTTTTATTCGTATAATAAAGGTAATTCCCCCTTTGTATCAAATTTTGTGTAACCAAATTAGGTTAACTTATAGGTTAGATCTTCCATCTTCTTATCGTTTACGTTGAACTACTTTCCTAGCCAATAATCTGTAATCGTTCCATATTCTACGGAAGTTTAATCCGTGGAATATTAATGAGTGTCATCTCTAATTAAAGCGGAGCCTTGCGAGTTGTATTGTACCGATACAGAGGAGAGCGTGATCGTTCCATGGGGTGAAGCCGCTCTAGATGGCACACCTTGCAACGTTGGCACCAGGGATATGTGTATCGCTGGAATCTGTCGAGTTAGTTAGAGAAACTTTTTTTCCTTTCTTTCAATTTAAAATACATTCTCCAAATCTCCATTGTAATATTACAGAAAGTCGGATGTGATTGGGCAGTAGACTCAGACGCCACGGAAGATCGTTGCGGAATTTGTCACGGAGATGGGACTCAGTGTGAAACAACCGGAGGAGTTTACGACAAAAACGATGGTCCAGGTTACAAGGAAGTCGTTGTCGTCCCAAATGGATCGAGAAATATAAAAATCGAAGAGATTGGTAACAGCAAAAATTACATTGGCATAGGAGTGCCGAATTCTGACAAGTACTTCCTCAATGGAAAGCGGTAAATAATAATAGAAAAATTAAAAAAAAAAAAGGTTGAACCTAATTGTAAGTAGAGGATAGAAAATTGTAGAGGGGGGGAAGTAACCGAGGAAACTATAATTTTTTTTATTGCAATTGGACAGGCAGATAACTTTAGCAGGGGAATACGAAGTCGCTGGCACTCCAGCTCTTTATGAACGTGATCGTGACAGAGAGAAGGTTAGAATCCCAGGCCCCATAAGAGAAGACATTGCTGTCTACGTACGTATTCAACATGTAACCAATTCTAATTACATCCTTCAACCTTTTCTTTCAACTCTATCAGACCCAAGAACCGAAACGTGAATAAAGTAACATTGTGAAGCTCTTGGAACTTTTTCAAAACTAGATTCACATTCAAACAATATAAAAAAAAAAAGAAATACACTTGTCCTACAATTTACGCGGAGTATCCATTCCACGTGGATCCGTTTTATGCGAATGAAAATCCCGTAAAGTCTGTCGGTTCAACAGAAAAAGTATTGGAAATAAAAGCTAGTATACATATAAGTTTTAGAAATACATATTTATTTCAAATAGCTGTTTTAAGTGAAACAAAATTAGATAAATAATTCCACGCGTACACAATTCTCTAGCAATTTTCTCCTCGTTCTGAATAATCGTTGTCCCATCACTTCAGTTGATTTCCAGAGGGCACTATCGGAATTTCGGGCTACGTTACGAGTACACTATGCCGAAGAAGGAGCCTGACCGTGCGCCAGAGTACTCCTGGGTATTTTCCGATTGGTCGCTATGCACGGCCACTTGCGGCGGTGGCACGCAGACCTCGAAAGCACTTTGCAACGAAAAGAAGAGCGGAGTCGTTGAGGACCACTTTTGCGAAGGCATCGAAAAGCCGGAATCGATTTTGCGAGAATGCAATCTGAATCCGTGCCCAGCCAGGTAAAACCTAAACTCGTGCACAGCCAGTCAGCCCTTCTCTCTCTCTTTCCCTCACTCTCCTTGTTTTTCTTTCTCTCTCCCTCTCTCCCTCCGAGTCTCTCACCCCTCGGGCCTCTCTCCCTCCGAGTCTCTCACCCCTCGGGTCTCTCTCAGGCCGAGTCTCTCTCAGTCCGAGTCTCTCTCAGTCAGAATCTCTCTCTATCCGAGTCTCTCTCTCTCCAAGTCTCTCTCTATTCGAGTCTCTTTCCCCGACTTTCTCTCTCTCCGAGTCTCTCTCTATTCGAGTCTCTTTCCCCGACTTTCTCACTCTCCGAGTCTCTCTCTATTCGAGTCTCTCTCTATTCGAGTCTCTCTCTATTCGAGTCTCTCTCTATTCGAGTCTCTTTCCCCGACTTTCTCTCTCTCCGAGTCTCTCTCTCCCCGACTTTCTCTCTCTCCGAGTCTCTCTCTATTCGAGTCTCTTTCCCCGACTTTCTCTCTCTCCGAGTCTCTCTATCCGAGTCTCTCTCAGTCCGAGTCTCTCTCATTCTTTCGAGTTCACTGAACTCGAATGCGTCAAAAGTGTTCAATTTGTACAAAAGATGATCGAGTTTCTGAGAACTAAGTACGAACGCCTCAACATCTACATTTCGTTCAAAAGTTACATTTATATTTTATGAAGCAATAGTTCCTATCATATCCAAATTATTCTGCTGAAATTAGATGGTGGACTGGTCCATGGCAAATGTGTCCAGTAACCTGTGGTGAAGGCGCTCTGCGAAAACGATCGGTGATGTGTGTCTCTTCAGGAGTAGGCCCAGATAGATCAGACTTAGCTCTGCCTGATAGAGATTGCAACAGGGACGTCAGACCTGAAGAAGTTAGTCCATGTCCTAATTTACCTCCATGTGGATCAACCGAGCCACCGTTAATTGTCTATGCAGACAACAAGGATGCCTCTTTCTACAACGTCAGCTCGAATGACCAAGATGGTATCACGATCGTCGACGGTCTGACGACCGAGGAGCCGGAGATCCTCGAATTTGATAATGTCGTCGACGAAAATCCAGACAATTCCATGTACAATACTAAATCCAAGTGGATCGTGTCGAAATGGAGTCACTGCGCCAATGGGAAGAGGAGTAGAAAGGTGACTTGTTCGATGCAAGGAGATTGCAATCCAGAAAACAAGCCAGCTACTACTGAAATTTGTCAGGGTGGAAGATGGGTCACCGGTGAGTTGTTTATTATTATTACTATTACATAGAATGAAATATGAAAATATTCCAATATTGTACTGCAAGTAGCTAGAACGTAAGCTAGATCAAAGTATACACTGTCATTCTTATTTTTATACTTTTTATATTTTCATCATGTGCTCGAGGTTAAGTTCAATTTTGTAAATTATCAATTACCAAATATGAATATGTTCTTTCAGTAAAGTTGAGGTAAGTGTGTTCATTGTTGATTCGTATCCACGAGTCGCTAATTTTCATTCAGAAAGTTCGAACAATTGCAACCATCATATGCAAATTGAAAATATTCGAATAACGAGAGACTGCGTGAAATTTTATGCAACATCTTGCTGTTTCGTATTTAAAAATGTCACTGTGATGGTATTCTGTGTACAATGCAAAAAGCATTAGTCGTTGTTTTACATTTTTAACATAATTCGTGGTACTGAGAGACGGTTACACGTAACCTGTCGCTAGGAACGATACATATGCACAACCATAATCGTTGCCACGGTCCCACGGTCTCTCATTTACACCGTTACTCGCTGTAACAATGTTTGAACTTATACAGTAACTCCCATTAATATTCGGATACCTTCTAAAACAAAATAACTTTCTTCAAATTGAACCAAATATTTATCTCGAACAGCTCCAATCAAGGATGCAAAGTGGCGCCAAGTTCAAACGTATAAAAGCATCGATGTTTACGCGTATGCTTACAGGAAGATGGGGATCCTGCAATGCGAGCTGCGTAGCGAGGATCGGTGTTAAACGCAGAGAAGTCGAGTGTCGTGACCGTATAACGGAATTGCTGTCCGACGATTGCAACCCCGAAAGAAGGCCGATCGACACGAGGCGTTGTTATCATAGGCGGCAGTGTGCGAACGATAAATCCGGTAATTGATTACGCTAGAGATCGATCGTTAATAATTCACCAGGCTGCCTTTTTAATCAAACGTCGCATTATGATTGCTTCGATGATTCTTTTTTGTTTGGATCACGGCACAAAAACGGTCAGAGTTATGTAATTAGTACGTTCAAGTAAAAATTTGCGTCTCTCTGATGTGTAATAAATTCAACGGAAGTTTGTAGAAAACTGAACCTATCTGGCGTTTGAAAAGTGCCGCGTAAATATGTAGAGATATAATTTACCCGCATGAAAAAGAAACTCACGTATAAAAAGTACTATATAAATGGAAGGATGGATGCACCTTACATGAACATTGTGTAGAATATCGTGCAAATGTACGTTTGTTCCAGAATGCAAGGATATTATAGTGCCAGCCTCGATGTGTACGACATATAGACGCATGTGCGACGTGTCATCGATCGTTCAGGAGAAATGTTGCGCCACATGCTTCAAGAAACGAAGAAACGGCCGTCACAACAGAGGGCAGCACATTCTCAATCATTGAGCAGATAGGAAGAACATCTAGAGTTCATCTAGCTTCCCTTTTTCTGCATCGTCGAGGATACTTTACATAACCTACATGAAACAAGATCCGTCCTTCGCTCGTACTTCCGTCGCGAGATAAATTTTTAGGAAGACGACGCGAAAATGATTTCAAATACGGCAGAATTAACGCGGGTTAAGCGTGGTGTCAGTCCCTAGGGACTGACAGTGAACTTTTCGTTTGGGCGACGTCAGTTCGTGGTTAGGTTTGTCTATACTAATCCTACACTCGATAAATAATCGCCGCCTGAATGAGAAAGCACAGTAAAATCAGCTCCGCGTTTAACGTGTTGAACAAAATAATAAAATCTTATGCAATATGACAATTATTCATTTTTTTTTTTTTTTTTTTAAATAAGAGAATGAAAAAATTGACAACCAGCATTCCGGTATGAACAACGTTATATTTGGTTGTCCGGAAAATTTTATTTTTATGTAAATCAGCCAATTTCATACTTCAAAGCACTTTTTTTTTTGTTCTATAAGGTACTTTTTAATTTTACAATCTTTCCGTCGTTTTTCCAGCAAATTAAGAAATTCCATTTTACTGGAAACTGCTTTTTTATTTTCTTTAAGATCGAAATTCCTGTTTCTAGATTTGGTCTTTTCGTTGAAAGAAAAGTATTCAATGTCAGAAATGTACTCTATTTTCTTCTACCTTGGAGACAGTGTAACACTGAGAACTAGTAATTGCAATGAATAAATTTTCAAAAAACACGTGAAACAATAATCTTTCAGAATATATGCGAACTTCGTTTTTATATAATTTTATATGTTGATATATTTAAACAGAACCTATGAAAAATCGGCACGGACTTTCCGGATAACCGAATATTTGAATAACATTCTGTCAATTTTAATTACCACACCTATCACACGCAATTTTCGCAAATACGTAAATTAGTTGTGTAGTTAGAGTAGACTTTTAACGGTGCAAATATAGAAATTAATGAAATTCGCAATATGTACAAATATATGTTTTTGTACAGAGACTCGATATATTTTTTAATTACATAATGTAAGAACGCGAATTTGTACCTAATGTTTACAGATATTATATTACCCTGCTATTGATGCTTCTAGTACGAAAACTGTTCAATAGCATGAATTTTGTTAAAACAAACCCTTATGCTCTCTGTTTTATTGTAATAAAAATTTTTATATTGAGATCGCATTTTTTTTTTTTTTTAACAAATAAAACGTGGTAACAAAGTGTTCATTTCGCTGAAACAACTTTTCCACATATCGCAAACCTCGGAGCAATTAAAATTGTAAAGTCACGAGACACAAGATAAATGTAATTTTAGAAACTCTGTCTCGTAAGAATTTTAGACTAACCGAGTACGGAAAACACATGCTCGATACATTTGAACATTTAAGCTGTCGTAAAACAAGCAATGTTTGAATGGATTATTAGGTAATATCGTTTAATTTGATATAATTTAAATATTACACATAGATCTACAATATCGAATTTACTTTACAAGTTTTTGAATGTAACTGTAAAATTTTATTCCGTACGTTTGCGTGCATTGTACTCCTTTACGTGAAGCACAACCCAGACTGGAACAGTCAGTATTCCTACGTAGAAGACAGCACCAAGCAACATTTTCTCCTGCAATGATACAAAAAAACAAAAAAAAAAAGAAAACATGATACTTAGATATGTTTGATGTAACTAGCCTATAATTTCAATGTTTCTGATAATTTTATATCTTCACATGAACTTTACGCTAACGTTCTTTTATCTGCAATTTATAAATCGATCAAAAATCGAGACACACACTCGATAACGATTGTGACGTCGCCGGTGACGTTTCATTTAAACGGTGTTGATTCTCGAAAAATGAACTTCGAATTTAGTAAACAATTCTTTATCGGAATTGAAACAGTTGAAACAGTTTAAACGAACATACTGTTAACACTTTACCGACCGGAAGCCTATTAATCGACTTTTCGCTGCCAACGCAATAAATTAAGTACAAATAGATAATGTCCCACTGTATACTCATATTTTATCTGAACAACTATTTTCTTTGTCTCTAAAATACGATAAATTCGAAATTAAACTGCCATTCTTTTAAACAAATTACCTTTCGCTTAAAGACACCATGAAATATCTGAAATATCAACCTAACCTTACGTATGTAATAAAATAAAATGCAATACGCGAACTATCGTTGTACGCAATTAACATGTAAACCTGTACATTTTTCTAATAAACGACGAATTGTTCGTTTCGAAATGATGTACGATGAAGCTGAATTTATACCGTCTTCTTATTATATAATTGCATAGAATAAAATCAGTACTCACGGCAAACGATACTCGAACCCTCGGTGGTGTGACGAGAAGTGTTCTGCGTTGAGTTTCGGTTAATTTCATTAATTGTGGCGTTCGCCTAGCTATTTTCTGAATTGCAAACATGTTTCTACTTCCTCGCAAAATTCGAACCTTGAAACAAATACGTAATTACTCGGAGAAGACTTCGATACTAATGCACATCGATGCACATTATACACCCCGAACACGGCGAACGTAGAAAGGAAAGTTTGGAAAATTTTGAGAGAAGCTTTAAGAGTATATTATATAATTCAGTGGTGGATATGTACTTTAGAGTTCGATATTAAATAAAATGGAATTGATAGATGAATCTATATTTACGCGTTTAACTTCGGATCTCGAATTTATGTGGAATTTCAATCGAAAAAAAAGATCCACCATAAAATCTAGGGAATTGGCGTTGTATTCAATACGATTATCTAGGTATAAATAATATTCACAGAAGTCACAGAAACTTGAGGTTTTTAAACTAACGTCGCATGTATTTGTATATGTTTTAATTTTGCAAGGAAATAAAAACTACACGAACGATTTCTTTTTATTAATTCATTAACATAATTAGTATCTTGTTTGTTAGTAACTCGTGAGAATACTGTAAATGAGTACTACGTGTGATTAGTGTCTTGTTCAAATACAGTATTCGTTTAAATTTTTTGTCTCGAATTTCATAAAATAAAACTATGCGAAAGTAGTAAAAAATAACGTGTAAACGCATTATGGGATCAAAGAAAAGACTTTACAATATATTTTTCCTTTATAGTTTAAAGTAGAACTCCAAACAAATAATTTATACATCATTAATCCTTTCGTTACTTTCGAGATTTTCTTTTATCGTAATTTAATCCTTGATGTTATTATTTCCCGCACTTCGAGTTTAATTACCGAAACGAACTTTAAATCTCAAAACCTTCGAAAATGATTTAACAAATTTTCCGGCTATGAATTGAACACTTACCTTTCACCATGCACATTACGCGCCAAAATCTGCCATAGCGGAAGGGTTAAATTCAAATGGGATAATGAATAATATAAGGTGTGTGTAACATATTTATAATTGGAAATGCACACTCTTTGGTAAGAACAAGCTGTCATTCAAGATACAACATTCTTCGCGGTAATATATATTACATATATATATATATATATATATAATGCACACGCCATACTTAATTTATACATAATAATTTAATAATTATTTTTGTCATTAGCAATAAACAATTAATCCCTGAGTTTTATCTTAGATACAGATTCGTTTTTCTAAAACTTGAACTTCGTTTCACTGACGCATTTCGTCCCCGCACGTATAAATAAATAGAGTTTCGTATCTCGTTCGCTTTAAGAATTACATTACACTGTACAGCGTTTCATCACATTTTCCTTCGATATCGAATACAACGAATGTCACTAATTGTATGGGATTACCCTCGGTAACAAATGTGTAAATAAATAATCCAACGAATTATTTTATTTTCATTCAATAGGTATCGCCCACGGGTGGTCCGGTATAATACCATATTGTATATCGGATAGATGCTTTAGGAACATTTTGTACACGGGATTAGATTGTTTCATCGTTGGTATATGCAATGGTTGTCCAACGAATTCTATATATGATATAGGGCTGATTACGCAAGCTGTTCCTACTCCAAATAGTTCTAACAGCTGAAACAAAACCAACAGTTAACATGACTCGTAAAAGAATCTTAAGAAATATATACAGTAGTGAATAATGTAGTAAAAGAGAAAAATACCCTTACCCTGTTTTCTGAAAGTAACTGACAAACTTCACTCATGCAGAATTTTCTTTCGCTAACTTTGAATTGATTCCATTCCCTCGCTAATGCCAATACGGAATTTCTCGTCACCCCGGGAAGAATTAAACGACTTGACAAAGGTGGTGTTATCAATTCCTTCTCTGAAATTTGAAAATAAATATTCACAGAAGTATGAATATGAAATTATGAAAATAATCTTTACCTCCGTCGTCATTTATACAGAACATGAAGATATTCATTGTTCCGGCTTCAGTCACTTCGCTGTCCTCTCCGTAGAGCCATAGCACTTGTTGCAAACCCCTTTCTGTTGCTTCTCTTTGTACATATATAGTAGGACCATAGTTGCTGCCTACTTTATAGTTACCACAACCACCTGGCCATGCTCTGGTGTACTGAGGATCTGCCAGTAAAGAAAGACCTGTGGCTTCTTCTTTCTTTTTAAAGTAAGATCCCACGGGTGATAAAATGATATAAAGTAAAGCAGATTCCGAAGACGCGACGCCGAGGGTGGGCTGCATAAAAACACGAAAATGATAATTATTACGTGTATTAAAATTTTTCTCATATCTTTCTTTCATCGATGATTGAATGTTTCGACTAATCTACTAAATTAGATCCTTTCCATGTACATTATTTCTGCTATATTATTTCTTTAGCATTGAAATCATTTAAATCGTTTATATCGGTAAATCGTAACTATCGAATTTCCAGTATGCTATTTGCTAGTTTTTCACGATGCTGCCTTCCGTTGAATAAGCTGTTTTAACAAAACGATTGCATCATCCATGACTAATGTATCAGAAAATCCTACTAACAGAATTTACGAAACAGAGTGCGATATCGATGGATTTTTAAAGCGATTTTTACGTAACATTAACATAATCATAAGTACTGTTACTAATTTTATCTATGGTTCATAAGGAAATATAATTAGTAATGCCTTTCTACTCAATCTTAAATGTATAAGAATAATAGTATAGAGACGTTTGAATAAATATTTTATGCAAGATGTTATGCCGAAGAACGCGGAGAATGTTTAAAACGATGTATTCTGACTCAATTATTGTTTACTCTTCATCATTGTACAGTTCTTGTTGCTCTTTATAGTGCAATGCATGTGTCAGTTATAATGTAGCTTTCGATCTAGCTGTATCATATGGCCCTGCCCCAACAAAAGAGCATCACGCCTCTGTTTATCATGTATTATCATTAGGTATTGAGAAATATATTGCTTACTTTGCATATATCTGTTTTTATGACGTCTGTGACATAAGTGACATGATTACCGTTCGTATCGCACAACTGATTACAATTTATAGAACAAACGCATTTGGTACAATTGCAGCTTATACTTGAAATGTTCCTTTCGAAAATTGAAAGATACTTACATCTATTCCTATAAGCGTCGGACGTATATACAGACTAGAGGCAATAGAATGAGGTACCCATTCTTGATCTATACTAATCAACCTACAGCAGCACTTAATTAACTCCTCTCCAATAAAAGTAGGAAGACCAGTCCTTGATGCAGAAGTGTTCATTCGTTCCATATTTAATTCTGGTCTAAATAACCTTATTTTTCCATCTACTCCCCTGTATGCTTTAAAACCTTCGAACAGCTAAAATAAAAACATGTATGAGCATCATCTGAACGAACATTAAACATAAAGTTTATTTTATTTCATTCAGACACTTTATTTCTTTCACACAAACTATAGAAAGACATAGAAATTTTCCTTGATATAAAGCACATGTACCTCTATAGCATAGTGAAGTACTTTTGAGGCTGGATGAAGGACTAGACTCTCAAATGGGGTGATCTCCGGTATTTGCCATCCTCCTAACGCTTCATGATAAAATATTTTCAACATATGATCCGTAAAATATTTGCCAAATGATAAAGCACTGACATCGGGCTTCGGCTGTAATTGTTCCAGTCCTGCAAGCCGGACTGATAGATCTGCATACTGCAAACACAATACTTATCAGCCTCACTTAAAATACACATTCCAAGAGACTACTAAAGAATATCTCTGAGAAGAAGTATACCTTGAAAGAACGTTCCGGCTGTATTACTTTTTTATCTCTAATTTGCAAAGACGAACTCCATCTAACGTTCGATTGAAGTTGGTTTAAAAAGTTGCCGCAATACAGCATCTGTATAAAAACAAAAAGAAAAGTATTTACGATTTAACGTCTACGACATGTGCGATATTTTTTATCAAGCGCGTCTTCGTTGTGAAATCGACTTACGCGGCGAACACTGCGATCGCATAATTACAAAGCCATGTAATTTCCATTTTACACGATCTGTATCGTAATAAACGAAGGATTTGCAAATTCCATCGTACCGTTCAAATTTCTCATTCACGCAATGCGAAATAATTATCGTCATTTCAACCACGTGACACCGGTTACAGTGGAAATCACGATTCATATCATATATTACGAAATATCTAATTATATGCAACAAATTGTACGACAAAACAAGGAAAATTCATGCGACAATATGTTAAAATTCCCATATAATTTGTGAAACGTGTTGTGACGAGTATGACAAACGATTATCTTAAATATTTTTACGCGATTATCGTCGGTCTTTTTTATTTAATCGCTTAGAGAAGTAACGATAAGGTTAAGTCAACGAGGTGAGTCTGACATATAGAGTTTCGTTCAATTTTAAATTACTTATTATAAATTGAACAGAAAAATACACACGACAGCGAAATTTTATCGAATTAAGCATAACAACTTGGTGTAATCTTTTATTATTGTTTCTTTTTTCAAGCGAAAATCAATCCTGTCGAAAATACTGATACCAGAAGCACGTGGTGTTACGCGCGCCTAAATGTCACGTTGAAATTTTCACGACACGTGATCCTCTAACATTTACAAACTTCGAATTCGTCCAATCGAAACAATTAAGTCTTCCCAGCTTTTTAAGATAAACGAATTTCTAAGAAATTAAAACTACTCTCTGTGATTAGTTTCATTAACAATCAAAGATAAAGTAGCGAACGAGTGATAACCGAAACAATTACGAAGCTTCACACCACGTGAGATATTTAAATGTTTTTTTTAAATTAAACACATTTTCTGTGAAAAAACGCTAAAGCTTAAAATACACGAAATTATATTAGAATACCAAAACAAGTGTAAGTACAATTGTACATTTAAAAAGAATTTAATAAGTTACTCCTTTGATATCAATAGTAACGTTTACATTATAGAAACTGTATTTCAATTTCTTTTCTTCCTGAATTTCAAAGAATCATTAAAGAAAGAATTTCTTTGAACATTCGCAAAGTTTCTAGATCGTACTTTTCGACGAATTCTCTATGCAAGTAAATATATTACATCATCACGGAAACGAGGAGATAATTGTGAAGATTCTGTGAAAAGTTCAGATCAAGTAAACAAGTAAATCTCGCATGATACGTAGAAATTTTTACATCAGAAATTCTGTCACCTCAAACTTCAGTTAACACGTATTTCCCAGTGTATTTCTAATATTAACCCTTAAGTTTCCTTTCCTCTTTTATCGAACTTGTAAAACAGCTGTAAAACAAAAAAATAATAAAAACCAACTTACCTGACGCCGTAGTTGAACCATTGTGATTGGACAACAGTAGATAGCCGGAAATGTAATCCTTTGGGTCAACCCTTAATGCACGAGGCTATTTACATAGGAACATAAACACGTGAATGAACACTTCTCGAACAAAATATTTACAGCGACTTTTCTTACCGCTCTGTTTAAACAAATCGGAGATTAAATATTGAAAAACAATATGTACGTGTAGTAACTGATAAAGATAACTATTCCAATCATCAGGTGACTAACGATATCCACTGTCAAAAGTTACAAGTATTAACTACGATTGTGCAAGTGAAAAACCACTTGTACCTGCTTCCTTGCACGTTCTTGAATAATGTCTTTGCATTAACCATCGGTTAATATTTTATTTATTAGTAGGCAAGGGGCGTGAGAGACAGAAGGAGGAGAAAGCAAGAAGCAAAGAATCCCCCCTTCCTTTCTGCATTCGTAAACGTAGCGGTGGGGAGATTTCTCGATTTAATATAAATACATCGAATGTATACAGTGTTCGGAAAATTTTTATTCGGTTCAAATAGATTAACATAAACTGCTAATCACAAACGAATCCACTTACCTCTCTAACGAGTTGTAATGAAAAAAGTTAGTAAAAAAAAAGAAACAAAACGAACAAGATATACTGATTGTACTTTTTTTACTTTTCACATTTGTATAGCGAAGAGAATGCTGAGGCAACGATTCTCGTTATTGTCGTACGTGTAAATATTGTACGATTTTCTTTTTTTTGCATCGCAACGTTTCACCAGTTAACGTTAAGTAGGTTTAGATACAAACATCGCGAATTAGCGTGACTTTTCACAGATAGTAATTAAGTGTTTATAACGAATGTTAATTTATTTCTCGAGTATATCTACACGATGACGAGGGTACGTGGCTTTAAGGTCACTCGGTACATGGAAAACGAAGCCGATGAATGTTGTACGATTGGAAAAGGGGAGGAAAAATTCTGGCGGGGCACAATGAGCGGGGGCAGCGAATTAAAAACATGTTGATAATACGGTTTCTTCTCGGGTGATAAGAAAGGACAGCACGCGTGTTGTTGTTACGAACATCGAACGTTTCTCGATTCTGAAATACATAGAAGTGTCGTAAATATTCATTAAGCGTATCGAATAGAGATAGTACCCTAGAGTGTGGTAATTCGATATTTCTTACGCACCTTGTACTCGCAAAAATGTTTACCTACATTCAGGATCACTTTTTTCCCGTGCGAGACAGACGAAAAGGAACAACTTCACTTTGATGAAATCGATCTCGCGACGGAGTTCAGGCTTATATGTACCAGTAATTCGATAAATAATACTTCGAACGAATTTTTTCTATTTCACTCCTGCTCCTTTTTTCTTTTTATTTCTTTCTTTCGTTGATATCGAAAGCAAAATGTAAGAAAATCAATGAATCGTATCACGCGCGTGACACCCGGATTAATTTACGAGCATAAACACAAAGAAGATAGTTGTACGTAAGTAACACAAATTAATATTAATTTATATTAATTTTTATATGCTGTTACACACGTTACTTTTAATAAAACTTACTCGAGAATCTGTTTTTTTAACGCGATCAGACGACGTCACACGATCTGCAGAATTACTTATAACACCTTGATGACTTTTTCCAGCTTTACTTCTCTGCTTGTAGTTCTTTCAATATATACGGTCACATTGCCGAAACAAATTTCGAAATAAATGCAATCTATGATACTTTTTACATGGAAACTATTTAAATTGCTCGTGAATTATCTACGACGGTGCTATAATTTATGTATCCACTATCGTTGCGAGATTGTTAACGACTTAATTGTACGGAAAAATCAGCGGATTTAAATTTTTTTTTTATTCCCGGTTTCGAGTACAGTGTATTCTTTTAATTGTGTTCTATTTTCATCTTTCACCCGATTGGAAGAACAATCGTCGGCTCGTAACCAATACAGAGGCGCATGGCAAAGAACTCGCCGATGATTAGGTTAGCCCCAGATTACATTCATACGTGTTCGTATGGATGTAACATCAATACAACTTCTGGAGAAACGAGTGTGAAAAATAATACATATCTCTACGTCACCGTGAATACCTGCACGTTCGTGCATCTTTTATTCTTACAATTTTATTCGCCGATAATGGGTATGATGACGAAAATAAACTTCTCCTTTCGCGATGTGCATACTTATGTACACACCCTTGTGCTGTATTCACCACTTTAGATATCTTTACGTACGTACAATACGTGAAATCGTATAGAAAGTGTTTCCAAATGTACGTTGTATTTACAAAAAGCAAAAAAAAAAAAAAAGACGAAATTGGATAAGATAACGGACAGAAAGGGAGCCGTCGGAAGAAAAGCCGACTTGGTAGAAGGAGAGCGTGAAATCTTACGTCAATGATATGCGCACGCATTTATTTTGAAATTGTAAGAACGAAGGAACATTGCTTTGCCCGTTTAACACTAGGTTTACGGGCGTTCTTCGAGTGAACAAGAAATCGAATTTTTCCTTCGAGAAATCGATTCATTAGAGACGATTTTATCGTGTATTGTTAAATAACAAATTCGGAGATACTTTCGTATCGTTCGATAAATAAAAGTGAGAAAAAGTTGCTGAAAAGTAATGACAATTGTTTCTGTAATTTCGTGAAATCGTAGGCAATTTTAAATCTAGTGTCAATCGATGTAAAATTGGACGATCGAAGAGATCGTTAAAAAATTAGCGATTGATACGGGAAACTCGCGAAAAAATAGTAAAACACGGTTTTTCATCAGAGTTCGTTCCAATTGTACGAGAAACGTTCAACGATATTTCGAAACAGTACATACAAATGGCTAATTGTTTCGAAGATAGCTGGACTTCCTTCAAGCAAATGTAATGCCTGTAATTTTCATGTAAATAGTAAACATTTTTCTTTTTTTATTAAGTGTATTACAAAAGAGGAACGATAAAAAAAATAAGATGGAAATAACGAAGCAGGAAAAATTTAATTTTAAATTTACGAATGTAAAAAACAATTTTCTTTGTTGCGAGGTTACTTTTCAAGACAATAGTATGTACTTTAAAGCGTTTCGTTTGTAATAACGAGTGAACATTGCGATACTGGTAATAGAATACAAATTGTCCCTATATTTAAGAGAACAGGACATAAGCATCTGCGATTGTTTTAATTGCGCGGCATTTGAAAATAATCTGTGATTTTAAACGTTATCTGATAACCGATCTAGTCAAATTACTTGATAAATCACATCAGGGTGCGGCATTTTATTTTACTACAGTTGGCAGAACTTGCTGTATCCCGAGACTGTACGATCGAAATTTACCAATTAATTAATTTCTTTGTATTTACATATATACTTACGTGCAAGTGAACATTAGAAATAATTTATTGTTTCGACAATTTTAAATAACCATTTCGAACTAGATGTTCCGATGTTACGTAGGGTATTTCCGCTGAGAAAGTTCCTTTTTTAAATCGCACCGCCATTCTCCGAATATTATGACGCAGTCGTACTAACACATCTTTAATCACGGGTGATGTCCTATCGATAGCCAGACGAGTCATGTTATGATGAGAATAGCAATTCAAAAGTGACCGTTTCTACCTTCTCGTTCTGTATTGTTTTAACGGAAAAACATCGCGGTACGTTACGAACGAACGCGGCAAAGGCGCGAAACTGCGCTCGAAAATGAGTCTAAACATATCGAAGCTGTTCTCGCGAAAGAAAACCGGTACAGTTGACACAGTTGGTGAAATCGGTTTCCCTACGAACGTTTCTCATCAATTTCATGTGAGTAAAAATGCCGAGACAGGACAATTGGAGGGTCTTCCGGAATCGTGGATCCGTTTGCTCAACACGCAAATAACAAAGTCTGAACAGGACGAGCATCCTGCCGCGGCTTTGCAAGCCATTAAATTTTACAATTACTCGATCAAACGAAAACCAGAGGAGAATGTATTTAAACCGTTTGTTACGGAAGATCTGATCGAGGAAGAGTCGCAGGAAATTGATAAAATTCTATCGAAGAAATATCAATCCGAGGATTCGGATGAATCGAGTTCCGCAAGCTCCACGGATAGTCATGTACAGAGGTTACCAGAGCTTCCACCGAAAGTAAATAAGATTCCAAAACCTACGCCGCGTATATGCCCCGACAGAGTCGAGAAAACGCTTACCGAGATTCTCGAAGATTTAAATACCTATCACATCGAAGATGATCAGCTGGTCGAGAATGACAGTAGACAGACTATGATAGAAGAGAATTCTGTTTTACGAAGGAAAACGGAATACTCGGGGATGAAGCATAGTAAAAGTTTCGAGGAACTTCGAGCTATTTGCAACAAAGGCGATGCGAACTTACGCTTCGAAAGAACTAGAGAGGTCGGAGCTGGTGGTTCTGGTACCGTATTTATCGCCACCGATTCGCAGACTATGCAGAAAGTTGCGATAAAAGATATAGATTTACAAAAGCAACCGAAAAAGGAGCTTATATTGACTGAAATTAAGGTTTTGAGAGAATTTCAACATCCGAATCTGGTTAACTTCCTGGACGCGTATCTTGTAAACGATCACCTATGGGTTGTTATGGAATTGTTGCAAGGTGGACCGCTTACCGACGTCGTTACAGAAACTGTAATGAAAGAGATACAGATTGCAGCTGTTTGCAGAGAGGTTCTAAACGCGATTAGCTTTCTACACACAAGAGGAATCATTCACAGAGATATCAAGTCTGACAATGTGCTTCTGGGAATGAATGGTGCTGTGAAAGTTACAGATTTCGGTTTTTGTGCTAATATCGTCGGCGACGAGAAACGCCAGACTATGGTTGGTACTCCGTATTGGATGGCACCAGAAGTAGTGACTAGAAAGCAGTATGGTAAAAAGGTGGACATTTGGTCTTTAGGTATTATGGCTATTGAAATGATAGAAGGTGAACCGCCGTATATGAAAGAATCACCATTAAGAGCCTTATATTTAATTGCTGCTATTGGTAAGCCTTCTGTTCCACGATGGGACACATTGAGTCCAACATTTCAAAATTTCCTAGAAAGATGTTTAACAGTTGAGGTTGATGAAAGAGCAACTGCTGATGAATTATTGTCTCATCCATTTCTACATAATTGTGCAGAATTAACAAGTCTTGTACCACTGATAAGAACAGCACAAAGAGTCCTTCATAAAGTATACAATTGAGTAATTTTCTTTCTTTTCAGTAGGAATTGAATATTTGGTCTCTTGAGTATGTGTGCAACTGTGCATTGATATTACATATACAATGCAAAGATACAAAAGTATTTTACATACCGCACAAATAATAGAGCATATGTGATGCAACAATTTTCATGTATTTCATATGTGAACAATTACTATATTTATGTAAATGTATTACCAAATTTTAAGTAGAGGGTAGCATAAATTATAGAAAATGGAGGAATTACTAGAGTATAATTTTTTAAAAGTTAATAGTTCATTTATTGTAGTAATTTTATACAGTGTTGTGAGCAACAGATTAAGCTCTGTTGCTGGAGTCATTGGAAAAATTGTCATTAATGTAAGTTATTAGTAACCATTTTGTGTGCAATATTTATCATGTAGTTCAGTATCAATGTTTATGTAATCTTTTTTATCAAGAAAGTGCAATCTGTTATGTTGTATTGTCTGGTTTAGAACAAAGTAGGTGCACAAACAAGTCAAAATCGTTGTGCTAAAAAAAGGATAACAGTTAGATAGTATTGTATTAGGGTAAGACTATTTTAAACCTTGTTTTTTGCATTTATCATGTAAAGAAATAACGATTTGTTTTATGAAAATATTGTACTTAGTTTGTTCAAGAACTGAAAGTGCTAAGTGTGCACATAAAACATAGTAGCTATCAGGGGTTTAAATGGTAACTTATTTTACACTTGACAATTGTCACAGTACTGTGGGAAATAATTATTTCGATTTAGCTGCAGTACAAATTATATATGTAACATTATCTAATTATTCTACCAAATTGATGTTTCCTTGAACATACACGCGTTTCGTTCGTCGTAACCTGTTGCTCATATTCTCTTAACTGCATTCCTCTATTCTTTAGAATTGTATAATTTAAGAGAATCAAGTTATATCATACATTTTAAAACGAGCAATTCACATAAAAAATGAGTATTGTACTGATTCATTGTGTAATTAGATAAGGAAGACTGCTTCTTTATAAAAAAAATTTTTACAAACCTCTTTTTGGAGGGATCTTTTCCCTAACAGTGAGAAGCTGAATCTTACATGATTTAGTGTCAGAGGCACATGTATTATCGATTAAGTATTGCGAACACGTCCCATATCGCAGAATGCATTTTAAAAAAATATATATATTAAGACTCTCAACTAGTTTTTATAACATTTTACCAGATTTTATAACGTGAATTTTTTTTTTAATTTTATATCTCTATTTCCAGAACGAATGCCAAATTTTAACGTGTATTATGCTACCGTAGAAGTACTACAAATCGTGTATATATAAAATTGTATTTGCAATTACCTTTAGAAGGAATATTTGAATTAACACAGCAGTCAAATATTCGCGATTACATAGTTTAGGGCCTGAGGAGTAATATCACAGCTGTGATAACGAAAATTGAGTCCTGTTACATCGTATTTCTGTATTTAATATCATTGTACTTTCTATCCCGTATATAATTAAATATTTCTTAATTGTAATTTAACACTTTACCGGCCGCCTCGTTCTCAATTCAATACTGGCTCGCTTTTTGCTGTCGCGCTTATTCTTGTAGCTCCAAAAATTTGAATGAAAATTCACGAGAGGGCTATCTACGGGGTAATTAATTATTATGGGGTAATTAACACGTCAAGCGCTACACCGATCCCTACGAAGCTTTTTTTTAAGTTTCGGTGCTAGATTTTTCGCTTTGGTTTTCAAGAACCAGCAGCTTCAAATTAAGACGCTTTAAACAAAGATACATCTTTCCTCCGTAGACGTTAACAAAGTTTCAATTTTCTTTGTTAAACATATCGTAACACTGCGGAATTTTCAAAACTGAACTGCCGAACGAGAAGTCGACCGTGTTAATTTGTCGCGCTTGGAGCAAGAAACCGATTAATAGCCTCTCAGTCGATAAGCTTGGCCAGCGAAAAGCCGATTGAATACTTTACCTAACCGGTCGGTAAAGTGTTAATTTTAGGTTTAAGTTAGTGATGAACATTAGCATAGAATCGTAATTGTATAGACATGATTATTTTATTATAACCGCAATCGAATTCACGATCAATATTTTAGTCATCTAACTGTTTGTAACAATGAAATGTAAAGTACACTTTATTTTTACATTAGGATAATAATTCTGAATATTTGTTTAGAAGAGATTCAATGAAAAATTGATTAGATTTACACAGCCATAACGTTTGTGCCTTATCGTCATATCAGTACATATGGTTCTATGAGAATTGCCTTACAAATGCTTTTATCAGTCATCAAGCCAGTATAAAATAGATAAAAGTAATAACAATATGCTGTTGAACAAAAGTTGCACAAAAAAAAAAAAAGAAAGAGAGGAACTACATTTTAAGCTGATTTTTTTATATCGTATACAACGGTAAGGATGTATTATTTTTTAAACAATGTATAGAAAAAATTCACACGTCATTTTAACAATAAATATTTTATTTATAAGATATGGCTGTGATCTTGTACATTTCGCTATCCCCAGAAATTTCTTAAACCACACTGAAGTAACTAATCGTATGCAATATGTTTAATACATACGTAAAATTTACAATATACATATTTACATTATATTTATAAAAATTCTATATATATATATATTATTTTAACACACAGAAAAAAACGTAATTTTATACATTTCCTTTTCTCTAAAATACAAAAAAAAGATGTTACATGTATTTATTCAATTGTACGAAAGAAATTATTACAGTGTGGTAATTATCTCGTCGAAATAAATATATAAATATATAATTTGATATAAATTCACTATTTACTTACAAAGAAGTAAGTTACATGTGTCGAAGGTATTGCGTTTTGTAATTCGTTTGAATAAATTTTCGACAACAACTAACGTCGTTCGCTAGTCTTTTTTTTTTTTTTTTCTTGAAATGACTAATTTGATCTTTTTCCATGTGTTGCATTTATACAGTGACACAAATTTTTCTCGATATATACACATTTAATAGTTACCTCCAATTAGAAAGATCTTGGGGAAACGTAAGATACGTTGAAACGACTTTTTTCAAGTTTCAAACGTATTTTACACATCCGCCGGAACATTTTATGCAAACGTTAAAAGTAAAAGTATTGCCAATTTAATTAATTATTCGCTAGAAATTTGTATGGCAGTATCTGGACATATAAATAACACGTTTCTTCTTTGGCTAAGATCTGAAGTTTCAAAATACCTTTTAATTTATACGAATCTTGCTTTCCAGCGTATATATCATCTTCAAAATAGAACAAAGATTTATGAGAGCAACGAACGATTGGAAATCTACGCGCGAAGTATATCGCGTATTTGAAAAACCAACGAAAATTATTCGTACTTCAATTATAAATACTTCAGATCTATCTTTTAATAAAATTAATAGGGAAAACTATGATTTAAAAATTTAAACCTAAACCATTCTTTTAATAAGGTTCCCGAGGTGAGGGTATAATTAAAGGTCAGTCCTGCGCGTACCTTAGTGCTCGTACTTTACCGGCGACAAGGAAATTCGGACTCTCGAGTAGAGCTTTCAAAACAGCCAAAAAGTCTGCAGCTTGATCCTCCTCGATTGCTCGTCTATCATACGACAGGGTAGCTGACATTTTCGTCGTTTTTTGCAACGCGGCATCTACAAAAAACAATACATTAATATTTGTTTCCATCCTTACAATAGTTACACATGCTTTTCTATATTTTTTTACCTAATTCATCTCGACCACCTCCAACTGCAAGTATGGCCGTCTGAGGAGGATTTATAATGGCACAGAACTGCTTAATACCGAACATTCCTAAATTGGATATTCTGAAAAATATTCGAAACAACATGTAAAATGCAATTCGCGATTTCGTGCTTTACTTATAAATCCATTTACTCACGTAAAAGTACCGCCTTGGAATTCCTCCGGTTTCAATCCGCCGGTTTTAGCTTTCTCTGCTAGTCCTTTGATAGTTTTCGAAATGTCAGTCACACTTTTAGATGCAGTGTCAAAGACAATCGGTGTAATCAGTCCCGTCTCCGTCGCAACTGCGATGGAAATGTCGACTGTTGGCATACGGATTATCTGTTGGAAAAATATAAAATTCCGGTAAGTAATTGAATCTCTGAACTTCGTTGATCATACCAAAACGCATGTACGAACTTGTTCGTTTTGATATATCGTGTTGATAAATGGACATTCGACCAGCGCGTGTGCGGCTGCTTTCGTAATGAAGTCGTTTATCGAAACGTTAATGCCATCGGTTTTAAGTTCGCTACGAATTTCGTTTAGCTTATCCATCTTAATGTCGATATAGGCATAAGCATGAGGGATATTACTCTGAAAAATGATCATATATATGTATATCAACATCCATAATTATAGCGTAAATATATAAACAATTTGTAGTTATGTACTTTCGATTCTCCGAGTCTCTTAGCGATAACTCCCCGTATGGTGGAAACTGGAATATCTTCGTAAGCAGAGGGACCACCGGTAGGTACGTGTGCCTTTGAAGGAGGAGCCGTTTTAGCTTTCCCAACTCCAGGTGGAGGTTCTGTCCCATAAAATAAAGACATATTTCAGCGCATACAAATATTTCGAATATTTTCAATGTTACAACTGCATACCTGTTTTTGGTGCAACTTTTTTAACATTATTTGCTTGGATATAGGCTAAGACATCGCTCTTTAGCAATCGATTAGGCCGTCCAGTACCTTTGATAGATGCCGCGTCCAAACCATACTCTTCCAACAATCGTTTCACCGCTAAACCATACACTCTGAAAGAATTATCGTAATAAGAAAATGACAAACCGTTAAACTATCTTTTTCCACATACTGTCCACTTTCCGCAGGCTTTTTATCAGCTGCAGCGGCAGCAGGAGCGGCTGCAGCAGGAGCGGCTGCAGCAGGCGCTGCAGATGGTTTGGTGGTTGCTGGAACGACAACGTTCTTCCAATCCATTCCTTTCTCAACAGTAATGGCAATTAATTGTCCCACTTCAACTTGACTTCCTTCCGGCGCCTGTTGGATAAACGTCGAGCTAGATAAATTCAAATAAAATATAACGGAGAAATAGTTTAAATAGTCGAGAAAAATGATGTACCAGAATCTTTGCAAATACAGCTTCATCCTCAATTTCAAAAGTCATCACAGCTTTGTCCGTTTGGATTTCTGCTAGTGCATCACCTGGTTCAATTTCGTCTCCTTCCTTTTTAAGCCATTTCACTATTGTGCCAGTAGTCATGGTCGGTGAGAGTGCTGGCATAGAAACATAATTCCTGAAAAGAGCAAGTTTTACATTCTCCAGAATTTCGTATATTTTTTTACCAATTTTTAAATGCATACTGGCCAGGAGGTGGTTCAGCTGGTGCACTTGCAGGAGGTGCACTAGGAGCTGGAGCAGATGGAGCTGCAGGTGAAGGTGCTGCAGCTGCAGGTGATACTGTGTCTGGAATTTCCACAGATTTCCAATCCTCATCAACCTCCACAGTAAGAGCTATCAATGTTCCTACTTTGATGTCTTTGGTTCCCTCAGGCACCTAAGAAAACACTCCAAGATTAACCTTTGTATCTCATAAATACTTTTTATAGAATTTGAAAGCTTACAAGTATCTTTGCAAGAATACTCTCATCATCAACCTCCATGGTAACAATTGCTTTGTCAGTTTGAATATCTGCAAGTGCATCTCCTGCCTCAATCTTTTCACCCTCCTTTTTCAGCCACTTGACGATGGTACCAGCTTCCATGGTGGGCGACAGGGAAGGCATCGTGACCTCCTTCCCTTTGACTAAACGTAAATGAACGAATTTTGAAATTGGGAAAAAAAATTGTAGGTTGCACAACGGAAAAAAAGCATGCAACTTTAATGCTAATATGATATCTGATTGCATAATCAACCTAAATAATGTTATCAACACATGGTCACGGCATATAATAAATAAAAAATGAAAGAAATAAGTGTGTTTAATATGTTCCGTGTCATCGTTCGTACTGGAATTAATGTTACTTCGAACAAATATTATTCGAAATGTACGTTTGTACGTTAACCTCAATTTCATCGCGGATGAGTGTGTTAATGAAGTGTTTCTGAATAAATTGCATACCATCGAGAACCCAGCTTGTATGGAAGCATGATCGTTGATATTTTAATGGCAGAAAAATTCGAGGTATCACACGGCAGCTATTTTTAATGGATAAAAGCGCGATCCTAGGTACGATCATTTGCGCCATATTTGATATGAAGCAATTAAGCTGCGAGTTGTCTATCTATACGTATATACATTGAGATTGCTTAGAGGCAACTTTCGACCTTCTCAATGAGAATCTGCTTATTAGATAAATCCGTTAGGGGGGAACTCCTCCCACTCGGTGCTCTTTTCAATAATATATGCATTACCACTTTTTCGTTAAATAATAACTCTCTTTTTCCTTTATTAGACTTTCCTCGATAGAATATTTTAACACATCCTTTTATCAAATATTCGTAAATATGGTTTAATTTTTATTTTTAAGCATTTTAACACATATTCGTCGTACACGTGGTCACTTATGTAATTGCAGTGCACAAGAAAGTCATTGAATATAAAGCGCGTTAGGGGCATCGATCATTTATCGAATTGTCATGCGTTATTTCAATATCAAACTTTACAATTGGAATTTATTTTACACAGAAATGTGAGGATAAAGTTGGGTAAATATTGTAATTATTTTATTACATCCTCGTTTTTTTGAAATTTATAATTCTTTTTATTACAAGAAGTTTTAATTATAATTAACATTCGTAACATTGCACGATTGCTCGTGGAACTGATGTTAAAACGATATCGTGTCCCCGGCATGATGAGTTGTTTATTAAATTATACAATTTTATTCGATTCTTAGAGTAAAAAAATATACAACGTAGAAGATTGACGGCAATTAAGCCGACGTATACTAGACTTCACGAATTTCTTATAAATGGTTGATGTTTATTGAGCATCCATTGTCAAACAGGGGTTTTACAACACATGATTATGATAAACGAGTTAATGGGGCGATTAAGTAGTCGCAGGTTTGTGCATGTGTGCAAACACATGTGTCTGTTTAGAAGACGTGATCAACTTGATCAGTATCCGTATGTCGCGGTAAAATTGTTCAGTCCTCGGTTCTCTAATGAGCATCTAATACGCTCGAAGTGTAGGGATTTTACTGGCTCTTGCACTCTTCTCGATCTGCGTTTTGCGGCCAATCGCAAACTTTGTTGTTCGTTTGCCAAATCAACTTGTTGGGACACTTGAATTTCATGGGTACTTCGTGAACACATTCGTAATACTGAAATTCATCAATTCATAAAAACCAACGATCAAAATATTACGCGTAAGGTTTTAAATTCGTATATACAAATTACTCACAGAGTGACAATCTTTCGAAGGAACAAATCCATCGGTATTTTTACAGTCGATCTTCTCCGTTTCGCCTGTATCTATCGACGGTTGAGTAGATTCCGATTTATTCGTACCGTCTGTGGTCGAAGTCGTTTCCGGTTTTTCAGTTGGTTTCTCCGTAGGTTTAGAAGTCGTAGACGGTTGAGTAGATTGAGTTGTTTTAGTAGTCTGAGTGGATTGTGTTGTTTGAATATTATCCGAGGAAGTAGTGCTCGGCGGTTTTGCCCAGTCAGGCTACAAACATAATAATCGATTAGTCAATCAAGCTTAAATTTCATATAGTGGTTAATTTAAAATATTTCTATGCATATACTACGTGTCTTGAATTAACGTCTTTTTAGTTTGAATAAAATTATTATTTCTTGCCGTGGGTGTAGTAGGGAAGTCCTTGTCCGGTACAGTGTAACCCTTTAATCCTTTGTTAATCGTATTCATCAGAGGGTTGGGATCACCGCAAAGTCCCTGAAAATCGTCCATATCGATAGCCCAAACCATGGCTCCAGCGTATCGAGACTTTTTAATGAAATCAATCTTGTACTTCACGCTCTCCACGTTCTCGTAACCGACCCATTGTGTTCCTGTAATTAATTATATGAGAAATATGACTTTTTACCTTTTCTTCTTTTGTACTATCGAAAGATGAACTTTATATTCGTATGCACCTTTGTACATGTATGGTACCTTGCCGACGTCGTCGAATTTCTGTGTCCAATTACCATCTGGAATTTGTAATCTGGTACAAATCTGTAAAAAAAGAAAATGTACGCATGATAATTTCAAAATTTGTTCAATGTTACTTTTATCGTCAACTGCATGTACCTCGTAGTAAGAAAGAAATCCTTTAGCTTGGGTGTATTCACCAGGCTTACCACCGCCAGCCTCTTTATTGATGTAGGTACCGGGCTCGTAATTATTGTTGCTCTGACTTAGGGTGAAAGTACGCCCGTAAAGTGGAATACCGACGACCAGTTTCTTCGCGGGGCAACCTTTTTCCTCCCACAGCAGAAGACCATCATGCTTCGAAAACGAGCAAGTTCGATAAACAAATGGTTTCATTTATTTTTAGTATATAAAATTCCATTAAATTTATTTTTTAATAATTGTTCGATAATTCACTGAATAAATACTCGGCAGAGAGAAAAATCGAATCTTTAAGATAAAAAACAGGATGATATAATAGAAAGTATAGTTCCATGAGGAAAGTAGGAATTTTTCAGGGTTCTTACCACGTTCAATTTTTCATAAGCCCACTGATCGTGCGGCCGTCGATAAAGAGGACTGTGCACATCGGCAAATCCAGCCCAGTTTCCACGAAGATCGTAAGCCATAACATGGATGGCGTCCATGTTCCTATGAAACCACTCTTTTTTTCAATCACCATATCTCACAAAAATAATCATTACGGATGATATCAAGCGATTCTGTTAATTTACATATTTACAGTTCATATCTTCGTAGGAAAATAATTAATTCAATTACTTGCACAACTCCGGCACATGGTATCCTTCATCCAGGCGAAATTTCGCCATAGGTACAGCCATCGTCAGCTCCCATCCTTTTCCCTCCTTATCGAAGGCGCGTCTTAACTCCTCGACGAAGTAGAAGAACTGGTCCTTGTCTGAAAATCTACCACCTCTATCGGCAGCACCAGGATACTCCCAATCCAGATCGAATCCATTAAAATCATACTTATGCATGAATTCTAAAAATTAAATTAAATAAAGAAAGAAAGCTTTACTTTATAACGCTTTCACAGCATACTCTATAACGTTACGTAAAAGAAATTAAGTCTCGTGTAGCAAAATAGTTGCGAGTAACTTTGAAATCTAAAAGAAAATGATCTTGGAGGAAGTACACCATCGGTACATCTTTTGAAGGACCGTTTTCATTATTTCCAAAAGCACAGAGTTATATAAATAATTTGGAAATTGATATTTAAAATTTTTGCTTTTAATCTTTCAACAAAGCTAAGCGATATTGTGCCTCCGTTGCTATCGATACAAAAATAATTGCCGTATTGGTAAAAATGACTCTACAGGTTATGGGGAAGGCTGTTATAGTCAAGGGGCTTTTAACGAGCCGTCGATAATGTAGATAACGTAACAGGGCTCGATACTTGCCTATTCTAAGTGACGAAAAACTAAGTGAAATAGCTTTATTTTATCGTGATTGGCTGATTAACAGTGAATAAGTCAGAAATTCTTCTATATCTCCTATTTTATGATTTTTTTACACCTTGCTTTTACCATGGAAAGGTAATAAGAATATTTCAACATTGATTTATACCGAAAATCAGCAAAATTTCTCACTCTGCAATTATGTATGGAAAACTTCGTGAATCACCATAGAATATCCCAATAGAGGAAAGGAATTGTTAAATTTGGAAATAGAATTTAACTCTATGTACGTCTAACCGTACAAAAGTTTCACTTTCATTCGGTCAAACTATACTTCGATGTCTGACTCGTTATTTCGCTTCTACTAAATATACGAATTGCATACATATAGTTTCCAATCTTCTCAAGGATCATGAATCTCACCGATTACGCTCTTAATGAAAGTTTCGCGTCTCTCTTTCATGCTGACTAGAGCGCTGTACTTCCTGCCGCCCTCTCCCCATCCGCCGACAGCCAAAGAGGTTTTCAAATGAGGATACTTCGATCTGAGATTGTTGAAGGCGACGAAATTGCCCATATCAACGTCCAGTTCTGGATCCAGGATGAGCACCTCCCAGGTGACATTGCTTACACCGATGAACGAGTAGATGACATGGGTACAAAGATCACCGGGGACATCGTCCACGCCGTAGCTGCCAACATCCGGTCGATAAATCGCCCAATTGCTAAAGTAACATGCTATTCTGACAGGCTGATCCGCTGGAAATTGGAAATTCTGCGTTACCCTTTGAAATTTGTGCTGTTTCTGTCTCTTATCGCTAATGAGATATAGTGTACTTGTTTTATTATCCATTATGGGGTTCTTATAGGATTTCTGTCACTTCCAACGTTATCGATTCAGCGGAGAATAAAATTATAACATTAATAGTAGGTAGAATCAGAAATACAGTAAACTCCTGTACAACGCGAGTTTCTATAACGCGACGAAGATATTGCGACTACCGTTTTTAAACAATGCGGCAAATAATAAAACAGGAATTATCTGCATTTGAGAATTAAATCTGCTTTACTTTAGCACACATAATGCATAAATTTGTATAATTACATTCTTATTAAATTTTAATAAAATACAAGATTCTTTACGTACATTAATATATTTTTTTTTATGAACTACATATATATGCAATTTATTTTTAAAATACTGTCCCATTTGATAGAACACAGAAAATAGAAGTTGGCATAGCAATAATCATTTAGTTACTCATTCATCATTTAGTTACTTAATATGAGTCACTTAAAATTTTTCTACATACAGGTTAATTTAAAATTTCAAGGATTAAAAGTGTGAACGAACGTCTGTGCTCATTTAAGCATCTAAAGGTTAATTGTCTCTTATTTTATATTGTTCCATTGACCTTAATCGATCGCTAAAAACGTGTTTCCAGTTTCATCCGTATCTTATCAGAAACTGGTAATTCACTTACCTGTCGTGGATGCGAGAACCGCAAGCAACAGAGGAAGTGCCAGAAGATTCTTCCTCGATGTCATGTTTGGATCTATAAATGATGAAATTTGGCTCTCGGTAATGTTGTTCTCTTTCAACTTCAAAATTACAATTACTCTTTCTACGAGAGTTAGAACCAATCGCAGTAAAAAATTGTCTCGGAAATAACTAGAGTACTTCACAGAAAGTCACACATTTCACTTACAACAATAATTACAGAGTATTAATATCGAGATATTACACTATTTCACCCGATAAATCGATAAGAAGTGAACTGAAATTTTGTCAGAAATCAATTACCCAACTTGTACAGTTCTATCGATAAGATTTCCGTTTTAAGAATGAAATAACGAAATAACAGTATATCGCGCGAAAAGTAAGCTGGAAGCGTCAATCGACGCTTGTCAACGTTAGCGTCCGCTTAAGCCGACTAATCATAGTGACTGTATAAGATAAACGATCCACCTGTAGGTTGATTGGCAGTACCGGTGGTAGGCAGAATGATCGCTTCATCGAAACGGCGTTTTTCAAACGCGATCCACGCCGACCGGTTTCCACTAAAGCAAATACCGTGACATCTCCGTGAAACTTCTTTTCATCGGCAATCTCGCATTATTCCCGTTCCCGCTTGAATGCCTGCCTAACGACCGTGTCCGCTTCGGGATTGACATATCGATCTTAACATTAGGACTACCAAATCAGTCGAAATGACTGGTTTCTAATTTTCTGTTGCAACGCGTTGCAAACGTGCCGAATCTTCGATTTGGCGAATTATTGTTAGAAAATTAGTTAGTCACATTTGACTGTCTATATCTCCCGTAGAGAGATCGAGAGCGAAATTAGTTTATTACTAGGCAAGCCTGATACTTTTCCGGATCCCAAAAATTTAACGCAATTTTTAACAACAATCCTTTCCATTGTGACACGTTCAATGACGCCTCTCTCGTTTCAAAGCGAAAACGATTTTGCAAGTGTAATGCCTCCAACGGTATGGAATATTCAAAGTTCAAGCACCTTTTCAACCGGAGTTTCAAGCACATACACCGAAAACTGAAGCGATAAGTTTTATTTGGTCAGTCGATAAAAGCGGAGGATACATTCTTACGCGTTCTACGTCGATAAAATGTCGACTCCGAAAGATCGAGCTGTAAAAACGTGTTCATAAAAAGCAGGCTTACATCGCTTTGCCTGGACTCGTGCCGGGCGAATCACCCAATAAAATTTCCGATCTCTGGATTGTAATGCAACCTCTTCTCGGTTCAACTCACCGCTGATAAAATACAGGTTCCCTTTATTTAAAACGGGGTACCGTTAACTTTGTAAATTAATTTTGGAAAGGTCTAATTTTGGCCGATATACAACCAGGAAGAAATGTATGTGCGAAAATTTAAACCTAAATATTTTTTTTTTATATTATTAAAGAGAAAAATTTATTTCTTTAATTAGCAGCACTTTAAACAAATGCTGTTTGTCGATTTTTAATATTTCACAAGATGTAAAACTTACTTCACATAATTTCCAGCTTTCGACGTAAAAACCTCATTCCGGTAAAGAAATTTCCGCTGAAAAAGCCTCGATGCTTCGATTATCGACGCGGAATAACTTTCCAGAACAGTTACCGTTCGGAATAGTTTTATTTTCGAGTACAACCAATCGTGAAAAACAGTGGTGGCGAGACGCGTTGAAAAATACCGCGAAAGCAAAGCAATCGTCATCATCGCCACGTTTCTGCGACTCTCACCAACGACAAGAATTCATCGTTTCTTTCCCGTTAATTCCTGAGAATTGTTTACCTTTCCTCCCCATGATCGAATCAATTGTTCCCAGTTCATTGTCCCTCTCGTCTGGTCGGAATGACAATCGGGTATCGGAACGACGGAACAAAAAAATGGAAAAGGAACGAAAACGAAAGAGGACCGAAGACCGTTCTTTGGAATTCGACGAGTTTCGCGTGAAATAAAAGACGCGGATAATGATCTCAAGACCGCGAAAATAAAGCGAGGATACCTCTTTTCGTTACGCGAATTAAAATGCCGGTTGCATCGAAGCCTTCGACTATTATTCCGCGGTCTGCAATCTGAATACAAACTCCAGGTGAAGTTACGCTGGAAAGATCTGTCCAGTGAGATAGTAACTCGTACCGTCATCGTTCCATTGGACTCTTTTCTCATTTCTTTCTACAGAAAGGTCTCACGTTTTCGCGAATGGTTACAACGGAGTCGATGATTCCCTTTGAAGAATTTCGGGAATTGTACAGGTATGTTGAATTAAGAATATTTGATTTCTTTGTAGCTTTTACAGGGACATTAGTGTCTCGTTTGACGTTCTACCAGTACTTTTCCCCTTTCATTGAAAGAAAACTATCGAATGTCACAAATGCACTCTATTTCCTTTCATCTTCAAGAGAGTTTAAGACACAAGAAGCTAGTAATTGTAACGGACAGAGTTTCAAAAGACACGTGAAATGATAATCGTTCGTAATATACGAGAACTTCGTGTTTTCATATAACTTTATACGTTATAATATATTCAAATACTATCTATCGAATAATCGGCACGAACTTTCCGAACAAACTGATAGAATTTATTCATACACAAGATCTCCAATTAGTATTCAACAAATGAACCGTAGAAAGACCAGGCTGGCTTGCTTTTCCATACGTATTCGTCGTTAGCCGTGCACGTTTTCGAGGTTCTTCCTGCTCGACAAGAACGCAGCGAACGTGACTATTTGCGAGCGAGATATACTCGAGAGAGCCTGCTGTTTTATTCTTTCTGCAGGCTCGATTCGCTTCGCCGTCGATTCGATTAGCTCGCGAGTGCTGAGAATCGATCGTCGATAGCCTTACGTTTAATCTAACGTGACCGACATTCTAAACGATATCGAGTCACGTTACCTTATCTAGTGGAAATTTCACTTGCTGCTATGATAACGTCGTACGATTCTACGATGCAGGAATATCGTCGATAAAAGAAATACGACAGCGCCGCGTGGTGGTAATAATTAAGCAAGTGTCGAGGGTGCGATGTAACGGTTTGATGCGTTTAACAGGTTATGTACAGCATTCGTTTATGAAAACGAACAGAAGATTTCTCGATTCGCCTTGCTCTCTCCGTGTCCACGCAGACCTTCGAGTAGAAGTTCAAAGAAAGGAATAAAAGAAACGAAAGGAGAGGAATCCTCGCCCACGCGGTATGTCAGAAAAATTCCAGCAAGTTCGTGTAAATATTGTGATATCATTTCCGCTTCGATGGTCCTCGATGTGAGAGATCGCTAACGGATGAGAAGACAATTAGCGGTAAAAGTACACAGAAGGTTCTTTTCTCTGTTTTTTGTGCGCCAGCGAATACACGATCTGCCGGTAAAAGTGTTTACATGGCTCTTAGAAGAAGAAATTCGAGATCTCCGATGTTTTGATCGGGTAATAGGGGGAAAATATCATTTTAAGAATGTGACTAGACTGTTGTTCTCCTATAAATGTTTTGCGAGACGTGAGAGGAATTCTGTATCGTGAAGACGTTCGAGAAAAGTAGAAACCATTCAGTTGATTCAATTCATCGGTAGTTTAATCGAGAGATAACTATCATTGGATGTTTCCTGTGAAAGATATCGCAATCGATCAATCGTTTATCTTATTTTACGATTATTAATAAACTGTTATCGTTGAAAGTAAATATTATGTGTACAGTGTTGTATGCTGATGCGATAAAGTAGTTTACGGAATTGTTTCGCAGTCGACACAGATAGATAGTGTCTTATCGACAAACAGTCGATACTTGATCGATTTCGATAGGAATCTACCTTCTATATTTAAACCACAATTAATCGTTATTTACAAACAAGCAGAAAAATTACTATTTAAATACACATTATTAGTAATCAAAGTGCATATTAAACGGATTAATAAAAGCTCAAGAAGAAATATTGACGATGAAGAGGAACGAATCTGAGTTTCATTTAAAACCAAACTAGATATCCTGGTTTCACTGTTTCAAGCGACAGCAGATTTTCAAGCAAAATAAAGAATTTGTTTGAAAATATCTATTAGCATTTTTCGAAGTAATTTTGAAATTAACGTTAATCAATTTTAAGCTGATATACTTTTTCCAGTGTACTACGAATGACAAGTAAAATGGAAGCGATCGAAAGAAGTATAGAAGGAAGAGTTAAAAATGGTTTGAAAGGAGGCACAAAGGGTAGAGCTGCTGGTCAGACTTAGCGTTGAGAGAAAAGCAAAGAGAGGACTCACCTTCACGACAAGCGGGTACCTCAGAAAAATCATGGCTTGGCCCGAGGTTAAGCTCTCATATATACCCAGGTGGACCTCGTTAGAATTCAGGTGCAAGGGGCCCGGCAGGATTGGTTGGTTCGTCGACCCTCTGCCTCTCCCGTCAACGACGAGGGGGACAATCATGATTCGTCACTGCCGGTATCTCGCTCCGCGAACGAATTGAATACTCTTCTCTGCGTCCTTCGATTCGTCACCGATACCTTTGTCTCAAACCTGTCCTTCCCTTAGCTTCGTATCGACGTTTCCTCTCATCCCATTCTCATTTAGAATGCAGACAAACGGACGATTCTGTGCCTCATCTCTGCTCTTGTACGATTGTTTCGCAAGAGAAACAGGCGAGCGCGAAGCTTCTGCCAATTTCTGCTTTACCGACTCTGATAAACATATTTTACGTAGCGTGTGAGATAGTTTTCAACAACTTTTGTTTTTTACTTCCATTTTCAAGACTTATTAAAGTCCATTACTCTCTGCCTGTGACTATTAGAATCATAAGTTTCGTTTGCATATTCGTGCATATTTAGCTGTAATTAGATTTTGAAGCATTAGTGACCATTATCATTCTTCTTCACTGTTAAACCCCGTTAAACGAAGGCGTTTCCTTTTTAGCAATATTTAGCAGCTTTTACTTTTCATTTTCTATCCATTATCGTAGATAATAAAATTCGCTGAAAATTATATCGAAGATTGCCAAAAAAAAAGCAAATAAAAGAAACGACAGGGTGTAAGAAAAATCCATGCTGATGTAATATGGATTTTATTTTATTCGTGTAACAATAACAGTTCCTGTTTCCACAGCAGTTTCCTTTTACAATAGTGTCGTCGGTGTTATCGTCGCTCTAACGATCCGTCTGGCGCAGTTGGTAACCGGCAGAAAGCAACCGTTTGCTGGTTTCTCAGGTACCGTGGACCAATGTGGGATGTCGAATGAAATAGCTCGTCGAATAATTTGTCCATGACGTTCCTGACGATAGCGCGCCAGATCCACGGGGGCAAGGGGGGAGACACGATGTTCTTAAAAAGAGCACGATGATAATGATCGCGCGAAACGACCAATCCTCACGAGTCGTGAAGCTTTTCTCCTCGAGAAAGAACGCTTCTTCGATATCATTTTTTTTTTTTTCTTTTGTTTCAGTCCCATGAGAAGTGATCGTCGTTTTCACAGCGCATTTGACATCGTACATGGGTCACCGTATCGTAAAAAATTATTCCTAACACGTCGATGCCTGTGGACCGAAGAGTTTTCCCGTAAATAGAAACGCGTTACCAGTCTACGTTTTATTATTTATTTAATGATCGTGATTAACGAGATACCGTTCTCGATATGAACAGTCGTCGATTAAGGGTTAGGTTACCTTATGTTTACATATTAATCATATTGTGCTGTTAGGTCTCGCCGATTATTTCGTTCGTTTCTTTTCTTTTGTTCACTTATCACTTAATTGACGAGCAGATCGATCTGCTTTTTGCACACGCGGCTAATTTGGCACTCCTCGATTTATGTCTCGCTCAGACGTCTACGCTTTCTTTTTCTTTTATTTGGATAGTGCAAGGTAGCTTCTGTTAGAAACATCGTTTGCAACGCTTTGAATCCTGCTTCTTAGTTCTTTGAAGCATCGCGATTAGGATGTATTTTAACTTCTCGCTTAACCTCTTGCCTTACGACGACGAGTCACACTTGCAGTGTAGGTTACGATCGAGATGTGACAAAAGAAAAATTATATGTATGTTAAATTTGTACTTTTGCACAAAATTTCAACTCGAATTTAAGACCGAGGATCGCCAAATATGAATCATTTATGATAACCTGACTTTTTTGTAATGTAAAGGTGCATTGGAACAGTGAATAGCATAAATCGTAACGCAAGGGGTTAAGTTCAGATTGTTCTTTAAAAATGATACTAAAACGAGTAGCTGACGCTATCTTAACTCTTTGAGGCACACGATTTTAAAGAAAACGTTCATTTAAATTGTTTAACATAAAATATTACTCAAAATGAGAAAAAAAAAATAACATTTCGATAAATCCTTTATTACAGAGTGGGACATAAATAATCCCACCGTGTAACTAATGTTTTAAATGAAAGTTATTGAAACACATAATATGTGTTTCATCCCACCATGCATAAAAAGCAAAAGGTGAGATAGGTTTTAACTCACCTAACCACAAAGAGTTCAAAGATCGTGAGGTTAGAGGTTAGAATTCTTGTTACTTATACAATCTTGATAAATCTAAACGAATGTTAATAAACAGTCTACGTATACACGAAATTCGAAAAAAGAAGAAGCTATGGCAAGAGAAAATGTGTTATTAGTAATTAATCTAATCTCTGCTTCAAAGAATTAAGTATCGATAGTATCGCAAAGATACGTCGACAATCGACCTCCATTAAACGAAGATCTACGATATTAAACGTTTATTGCGCATACCTAAGTGTTCGTATAACTTATCTAGTTCGACTTTCAAGGTCGTCTTTTCGATTTCGTATCGTTAAACAATCGAGAGTATCGATTGAATCGACCTTTGGGAAAGCACGATAAACCGGCGTCGGAACGATCGATGTAGAACACGATTACAGGACGTATCTAAAGCGTACATGTGTGTTACGTGGATTCAACGTCGATCAAAAGCATGTATTTACATAAACGTATACGTAAGAAAAGTGTCGAATAGGATGGCGAGTGTTTCAAATGATTGACGTGTCATATAAATTCATGCATTTGATCGCGTTAGAGATTGAGCAAATGGATCGAAACACCAATCAGAGGTACGAAACTCGATGTTTTTCTTTTTCTCTTCTGAATAAAGCGTGAGAGAAATTTCCCCCTATTGTATATTAGTAACTGTGCTATGTACAATTACATATGAAATATTAGCCAGTACACGAATCAGGTTGGAATAATTCTTTTGACAGATTTATTAAAGGTTACTTTCTTTGTTAACCAGTTAGCTGTTTTTGACGAATATACACGTCATGGAGAAGTGACGATACTTTGTGTTACGACGAGTATACTCGTCGTGCGTAGAAAGTAGTTACAATTTGCTATTTAAATTGGAATTTTAATGGAAATTGAAATATATTCGTAGCACATCTTCGAAAAGTAATCTTACAGCGAAGATGTGTGCATTTTTGGAAAAATAATATTCGGAAAAAATCGAGATATTGGTGTTCGACTACTGAAGACAAATTCTGACAAGGAACAAAATTAAATTTGGTTTTCTAAAATATCACTATTTTCTTTTCCTTTGTTAACCTGTAATATTTTTGTTAACTTTTAATATTAACCTTAAATATTTTTGTAACACGTAAGATTTTCTTACCTATGTTTCTTTTTATACTAGCAGTTTCAATTTACACGATTTTCATCCGCGTAAAAAAAAATCTACTCGGAACGAATACTCCGCGTAAATAGAGGGATAAGTGTACTGTATACGTACAGATGTTCCTGGGATCTATTCAGAAATGTTTAATTACGAATGTACTTTCAATTGGTGTTTCATGCCACAGAATTGCCTGGATCTTTCAGTCGGTGCAACGTGAACATTAATCGTAGTGATTTCCCTTAGTGTTTGACTATGTTGCGTCTTCTCGCAGCACCTACACTAGGTAGAAAAAGTCTGCGTACGCTAAGATATGCGGAATTGGTTTTTATTAAAATATGAAAACACCTGTAAATTCAGTTCAACATTTATTTTTCACATATTCTATGTACATTTACGATTTGGGAAATGTTGAATTAACAAGGTTAATATTAATCAAAACTGAAACAAACAAGCTGAAACGAAAAAGGTCCTAAAAATTCACCAGAAAAAGTCTGCGTACAGCTACAGGAAAAAGTGATTCTCCGAAACTGGATTAGGGATTCCCCGGTTTCTAAAGTCATCGAATATACATCGGTATGCAGTGTGAATTGGTACAAGTGCGAATACATAAATCAGTAAAATAGTTTTTGTAAAAAAAAAATAATTAGTATGGAATCAAGAGGAAAAGAGATTTGTGTCAGTGAACGTAAAATTATGATAAAATTGTGGAAAGAAGGGAAAAGTATTCGAGAAATAGGAAGAGTAATAGGGAGACAACATTCATCCGTTCAAAGAGTGATAAATAATTTTAAAACAACAGGAATCATTACGTCGAAACCGCGCTCTGGTTGTCCTGCAAAGTTGTCCCAAAGAGAAAAACGTGATATTATAACCGCAGTAAAAAAAAGATCCGCGAATAACTGCATCCAAAATTGCAAAAGATGTTGAGCTGAAGTTAAATAAAAAAATTTGTGTAGATGCTGTACGAAAAATATTAAAAAAGAGTGGATACCGCGGCCGTGTTACGCGAAGAAAACCATTCGTATCAGAAATTAATCGATACAAGCGAATTCAGTTTGCAAATAACTATGTAAATAAACCAATCCACTTCTGGGAAAAAGTGCTTTTTTCAGATGAAAGTAAGTTTTGTGTGTTTGGAATAAAAGGACGGAAGATGATATGGAGAAAACCATGTACAGCATTAAATAAAGAAAACCTATTTCCAACAATTAAGCATGGTGGTGGTGGAATAATGCTATGGGTATGTATGGCAAGTAGTGGTGTGGGGCAACTAGAATTTATTGACTCGACTATGAACAAATATGATTATTTAAACATTTTAAAACGGAATGTAAAACAAAGTGTGGAAAAATTAGGTTTAGGTGATGCATATTATTTTATGCACGACAACGATCCTAAGCATACGGCCGAGATTATTAAGTTATGGTTACTTTATAATGTTCCTAAGCAGTTACATACACCTCCGCAATCGCCTGACTTAAATCCCATAGAACATCTATGGGATCTATTAGAACGTAGGATTCGTGAACACAACATAACTTCGAAGGATATGTTAAAAACAGTTATAAAAGAACAATGGGAGAAAATTAGTCATCAAGAAACAGCTTTACTTGTAAATTCGATGCAGAAAAGATTACAGGAAGTTCTTAAAAGAAAAGGATATCCTACCAGTTATTAATTTTTATATTAATTCATATTATTTTTAATTTTTCTGTAGCTGTACGCAGACTTTTTCTGGTGAATTTTTAGGACCTTTTTCGTTTCAGCTTGTTTGTTTCAGTTTTGATTAATATTAACCTTGTTAAATCAACATTTCCCAAATCGTAAATGTACATAGAATATGTGAAAAATAAATGTTGAACTGAATTTGCAGGTGTTCTCATATTTTAATAAAAACCAATTCCGCACATCTTAGCGTACGCAGACTTTTTCTACCTAGTGTATATAAACGCAATCTTAAAATCTATCTTACTTCTTTACCTTATCGCTAGGTGTTTTCGTTTTCTTCTCTTTTTATTTTTCGTGTAGACTGAGTGTCCCAAATCGATGATTCCCAAACTCGTGGTAATACGTATATACATAGATACAATAAATTATTTCCTACTAACCGATACTATTGATAAGGTTAACACGTTAAATGCCACATTGATTTCGATCGACTTCTCGTTTAACGATTCACTTTGGAAAATTTTGCAAAGAATGTTACAATCAATTCAACGAAGAAACTGGTAACTTTGTAACGGTTGCCGTTTTAACGAAATCCATTAATGAACGACGAGGAATTATTTTTTAAATTCGAAGCTGCTAATTATTCTAAAATTAACGCCACCTAAATGAAAAATCTAGCGTCGATCTGCAGGAATTTGCGTGGCGTTTGACGTGTTAAAGAAATATTCATGTTAACACTTTATCGACCGGAAGCCTGTTAATCGACTTTTTGCTGTCGACGTTTATCGACCGTGAGAGACTATTAATCGATTTCTTGCTGTCAGCGCAAGAAATTAATTAATTACTGTATAATAAGAGAAAGTAAACAATACAGTAAATCCTCTCACGAATTTTGATTAAAAAATTCTAGAGCTGTAAGAATAAACGCGATAGTAAAAATCGAGCCAGTGTTGAATCGAAGGTTGGTAAAGTGTTAACAAGTGTCGAAAGAAAAGAAACGAGTTTGCGAAGCACGATTTCAAGGAACAGACACGTGGCTTTGAATCCGGTCGATGAAAGGTTATCAACGAAACTGTCGAAGACGAACAGTTCGACGGAAATTATTTTTTCTGAGAAATTCTGCGGTATAAAAGATTGTGGAACTTGTCGAAGAAACAATATTGGTAAACCATTTCACACGATGTGAATTTCATTACTTTAAGCTAATCTAGATATAACATTAGCCGAACTCAGTTCGAGGTTAACCGTGTCTCCGTTTATTTTCTACCTACGCTCGATATCCTTTTCCTCTAAAATAAGTGTTCGTACGAATTACAGAGGAATCCGATTGCAATCCTTCGCTAAATGAACCTTATTGTGCGATTACTGGTTTCTCTCATTTATCATTATTGCTAGTGATAGAAATTCATGGAAGCATTCTCTTTAACAAGAAGAAGAAACATCGAGCCAGAATGGCGCTAGAATAGTTATCGCTAGAATGAGAATCTCCTTTGGAACAGCGTTTAGTATTAATGAATATAGGCCTCGTTATTAGTCTTTAATTTCATATGTTCTCGCTTGTTTATCTTTAAAAAACACGCATAATCGAGCAACAATTTTATCTGATACAAACATCCTGTGAAATTGTTAGAATTACTCTTGGAGCAATGAACGAGTATCGAATTTTTCGACGAATGGAAAAAGTCGAAACCATTCTGTCTCGACGTGACGATCAAACGGTACAATATCTCAAGTAGAAAATAGTAAATACAAATCAGTTAGTCGATTAATTCAAAAAATGTTGCTACAAACAAGGATCCGAAAAAAAGGACACAATAATAAAAAAAAAAAAAAATCGAAGGTTTCTTTTATTTCTACGACGAAGAACTAAAACAATTGTTCGAATATTTACTATTTTCTCTTACGAATATCGTTCACCTAATTCTGCTTGACATCCATTATACAATTACTAGTTCTTATCGACGATCAAGAGGACAGCTATTTATTATCAGTTTATTTAATCGATGATTATGTACAATATCGACGCAAATAAAAAAAAAGAAACACTGTACTCCTTATTGTTATAGTTGTAATTGTTAACCTCACGCGTGTCAGGTGTACCACCTGTTGCGTGGTTCTCAGAAAAATTTTACTCGAAGAAAGATGTTTGATTTCTCGTGTTGTTCCAGGCTGGCAGTAGTGTTGTATCTTTTTGTGCTGAAAGATTCTCTTTCTCTTTCTCTCTATTTTTTTTTCTGGCAGCTATGACTTCGACCTGAGTCTCTTTTTACGAGTAATAATTCTCTCTCTGTTGGTACAGCGGTAATGGCGTCACGGGCGAGAGATCCTCGTCGTCTAAGCTCGATTCGGTCTTCAAGGGAAGGGTGGCCAATGCTTTCACTGTTCACCGTTATAAAAAAAGGCAATTAACTTCGATTTACCATAGAGCGTATTCGTTGGAGAATTACTTTGAGCTCGTGATGTCTTTAATCCAGAAATGGAAGGATCTCAAGTAAAAACAATCTCTGAAAAATTCATGCATTTCTCCAACGAACATTTTTAACAGGTATAAAAAAAAAAGTACCACTGAAAAAAGGGGAATTATTCGGGGAGAGAAACGTATGAGGGGAGATGAAAAAGAAAAGAAATGAAAGAAAAATAAAAACAAACCTGAAAAACGATAATATGATGTGCGTGTCCTATTATGGGGGGATGGAGAAAGCATGTCAGTCAGTGTGCCTGGTTACCTATGCACATCATAAACAATCCAAACAACACTCTCACTACCTATGAGACAACTATATCTTATGTCAATGAGGAAATTATTTATATAATCGGAATTAAAGTAACTGCGACGACACATGCCAATGAAAAGTCCTCGAATATTATATTTGGAACTGAAGAATGCCAAGATCTTGATGTCTGGATATTATTAGACACCGGAAAATATTCGTTTTCTTTTTTTTTTTATTTGCTATAAACTTAAAACCAATTTGTTCCAGTATTATTTTGCAAAAATTAGATACAATATGTTGGTACCAGTAGAAGATTTCATTTATTTTTTTTATTTGATCAACAAAGCTCATTCTAAACTCGTAAATATTCAACTAGCATTAGTCAAGGTGAAAGCTGTATTTCTTTTTCATTTCAATGCTTGATATCGTATCGCTTCTCTGATTTGTCAGAAAATAAAGAACGTCGAATGGATAGTTTCAGTATATTTTTTTAATAGTCCAAACTTGTCTCCTTGTGACTTATCACTTAGTTTTATCAATGTCAAATATTTCTTGAAAAAAAAAATACGCTTCAAAAATGACACGAATACAGCAGTTAATTTATTCTTTGGAATTGAAACTTAAGAGATTTATACTACTGGAATGTATCAGCTTATAGAACGTTAGGAAACAGTTATAGAAACTAACGGCAGTTACTTCATTAGGTAAAATTACATTTCCGGTACCTAATAATCGAAAGATTACGAAGATTTTGGAAATTTTCTTAAAAACGAAGGACACACGCCAGATGATAACATTCTTCTGGTTCCCGTAAGACAGTAAAATAACGAGAAATGAGAAAAAATATATGTACAATGTACTCAAGCCTTCTGCACTAAAAAAGAAAACATCAGAAGGCACAAAAAGCCACTCTAAACATTGGTCATGCTATCACACCACTATACGCTGTACAATTAGATTCATGCAGAATGAATCAAACGGATAAAATTATATTTCGGACTGATTAAAGCGATGGTTCAACGTACCCGCCACCATCTTGCTTTTCTCCATAACTTGCTTAGCCAAAATTTGATTCAGCTGAAGAATATGGTCTCTCTGTCTCTTCTCTTCCACCACTTTTCTCTTCAAGCTGTCTGACTGTTCTACGTTAATATTGTCATCTGAGAAAAAAAAAAATATTACATTTTACTCAAGTTGGTAAAATTTTCGCGAATTCAGTAATTTCTGTAAAATGAAGTTTCAGCGAATTTCAGTGATTTGGTGTAGTGAAATGGAATTGCATAGGATTCGTACCACTTCCGTCTGGCGCAGTTACTGTTGTTTCTGACAGCATTTTTCTTATTGCTTCTGCTTTTTTCAGCCGCTGTTCCTGTTCCTCTGCAGTCAACTCTGGCGTCTGTTTCAACATTGTATCGAGTTATGTAGTATTTAACGCTGGTTCAAGATAATACAGCTTATGGTACTTGTATCTGAGTGTACATTAACCAGTTAGCTGCTTCTGACGAGTATACTCGTCATGCGTAAAAAGTAGTTACAATTTGCTGCTTAAATTGCAATTTTAGTGAAAACTAAAATATACTCGTAAATTTTAAGATGTTTCGATTGTTTAGAGGGTCAAGACGAAATAAAACGAGCAAATAAAAAAATATAAATAATTATTATGAAAAAATTGTATATAGTCTGAATAAAGTAGTTGTTCTTTCCTCTGTAAATGCATTGTTTTCTTTTGCTAATCAACACTGAAGCTGTTAAGCGTTCATACAACAGCAGATTTGATCAAACCGATCACTTTTCTAAGTAATTGATTTTTCATAAATTTTTTTCTTTCATATGCAAACATGTTAATCACATGTAATTGTCGAAAATATCAGTGTGACTTTGAAAAGTCACACCTAGAGGAGACAGTTATTTAATCTCTTATGAATAGGACACTAATATTTAACACTATTTCATACAATACAATACAAAAGAGGTTCTTCACCTGTTCAGGAATATATCTCTCGGGGATAACAATCTTATTCGGCGTCCCCAATAGTTGATCAATAGTACTTTCGTTGTACTTCAGCTCCTTGTGACTCAAAGTAGATCTGACAACATCAGGAGCATTGATCCTTGGCCTAAGCGCTCTTTCCATGTCTAAATCATCCCTAGCCCTGCCCATTCCCTATAAAACATCAAAGACAACCACCTGTACAAGCCACATACACATCGACCCGACGATACATGAGCCACAATTGTAAAGCCACGCCAAGGAGAACATAAATGCAATGCGAAAAAGAAAAGAAAAAACCCCCAAAAAAAAACAACCAACAGATAAAAATATTAACAAATAAACTAAAACGAGTATAAGATGAAAGATGAGGAAGGCAACGAAGAGAAGTACAAAGTGTAAAGTACAAAGGAAATGAAAACAAGAGAGAAACAAAAAAAAAAAGAAAAGAAAAGATACCATCTTTGAAAAGGTGTCTTCTAGGTCGAGGACAGGTTTACTACTTGACACGGTATAGTGTCTCCTTTTTTCACGAGGAATCTGCCTGCGTCTTGGTCCCTCTACCTTTTTCTCAGTCATCTCCTTGATTATCTGTCTAGCCGCTTCGCTCTTGAACACAGGTGACAATTGCGGGGAATTTGATGTATTTACGTTTAACGACGAGCCAAATTGTCTATCCTGACATTCTAAACTCGTCGGTGATAATAATTCAGGGCTGACAGGTTCTTGGATGTTCTCGTTCCTCGTAGGATTCTCATAGTGTCTGTAAGGTGGGTAATATGGTAGTTGATGATGGTGGTTCGCTCTGATGGCGTAGCTTTGTTGACTTGGACTATACGATGGACTGCTTGTCGAGTAGTTAGGCGAGCTCATGGGCACGTGAGAGCTGGATGCTAAACTTTCCGTGTATGGTGATAGGGTACTGTCTGAGCTTCCGTCTTGGTTCTCAAACTGCGTTCACCAATGGAGGAAGTAGTGGTGGAGGGTCGTGAACAAAATGGGAGCGAAACCAATGAAAAGAGAAGAAAGAAACAAATATATGAAATTATATGACTTGCTGGTTGAGGATTGTGATGCTTATGATTATTGTTTGGGTGTTGTGTTAATATACATTAACCCTTTACATTCCGAGTGTTTTCTTCTTTTTTTTTTTTTTTTTTTGTATGATCGATTTATTAGCTTCAATACACTTTTGCGATGAAACTTCTTGAGAAACAAAAGTTTCGTTTCGAAAGCAAGACGATTATTACGCTTTTGTCTTGTTTCTCAATGTTGATTTCGGATAATTCTTGCAAAAATAGGATAATGTAAAGCAAAGTCTAATTCCTAGTTGTAGAGTTGAATGAAGCAAAGTATAAAGTAGATTAATCCATTTATTCTGCAAGTATCTTTCTATTCTACGATCGATTTATCAGCTCTGACACACTTTTGCAATGGAACATCTCGAATGTCAAAATCTATTGCACTTTTATGTAACGACGAATAAAATTTGTTTCGACGTCGACGAAACCTTTGAACGTCAAAAGTGTCGTTTCGTAAAGTAGAAAATATTATACGCGTTTTATCACCGTTTAAAATGTTATTGTCGAAAAAGTACGGACATAAGAACATAAGGAATATTTTTATACGCAGAATAGTGAGAAGAATTGAAAAATAAAAAAAAAAAAAGAAAAAGTAGAGTTGCGTTTAGAAACAAAAAGAGCAATTTCTGCGTTTAAAAATAAAAAAAAAAAGCAAACCAAGATAATTTTCATTACACAACGTACAATCTGTATTTAAAAATGTCTATACCTCCATTTGCAAGAAGTATCCTCGCCAATAATAAATTGACCATTGTACAGTATGAAAAAAAGTGTACTTCTAAGTAACATAAATATGCATAATGTTATGTAAAAATTAGAAAAAAATATGAATCAAGCTAATTTTTATTACATAACGTACAACGTGTATTCAAAAATGCCTCTATCTCCATTTACAAGAACTATCTTCGCCGATAATAAATTTACCATTGTTAAGTACGAAAAAAGTGCACGTTTAAGTAACATAAATATGTATAATGTTATGTAAAAATGAAAAAGAAATATATACAAAGGTTATTTCCATTGCACAATGGATATGAAAAGTAACTAGTCATTCTGACTGGTTTGGTAAAAACAGGTATACAATAATTGTCGGTAATTCTAGGGTTAACTTACCCTGACTTTGTTCCGTCGTGCGAGCATTGTTCTCAGAGCGTGCATGCTGTCGCTTCTAGGAGGTGGCACCACTGGAACTTGATGAATCTCTGGCTGCTGTTGCCGCTGTCCACCGAAACCTCTCGGTAAGGACATGCTTCTTTGGAACTGCACATCGTCCAAATCCGTCAACTGGACTGTGCTTTGAGCGTGAATCATCGGCGACTCTTCTACCACCTTTCCTAATTGGGCCTTCTAAAAATATATCGATTGGAATAAATGATAGAGCAAAAGAAAATCGACGCTACTGACGTCGTATCATCGTTTGACCAAGCTGTGACAGGTATTAACCCATTTGCATCAGAGACGTTCAACGGCCAATCGGTCCGTATCACCGCACATCAACCAGTGTTTTACCTTCAGCTCTGCTTAGAAATTACGTATAGTAATAAATTAAAGAGAAAAATCTAGTTGCTGATAATGCACTAAAAGCACCGAATTTTATTATATATTATTCACGAGAAGTTCGCAGAATTTTTAACGTTTGGCGATAAACGACAATCGTAGCTTGCGGAATATTCCGCGCTCGGTGATATAGGACAGTCAAGGCTCGCGGAATATTACACGCTTTGATGCAAATGGGTTAACACTTAACCCGCCGATTTTTTAACCCTTTGATCACTGTTGGCGCCTATATTAGATTTCGTTACCTCTTTTTCCTCGGAATTTTATTTATTTACACACTTTCATTTTAATATAATGAAAGAAATTGCACATTTTTATAAATTTGAAAAATTGCTAAACTTTGACAGATTTTACGACTGAAATTTGAATATGTACTTTTCTACTGAAATCTGCCGCAGCGGAAGGATTAATTTCCAGGCGAAATAAATCGCTGGCAGTAATTTGCGAAATTGAAGAATTTGTCTTCTGAAGGAAAAACCAGCTTAACCTTTTTTTTATGCATTGTTCTTAAGTAAAAGTTTCAGATAATGTAAAGAAACCATAAAACCTATTAGAACTATAAGTATTATTGATACAATTTGATCACTTAAATAGTACACTTGTTAAATTATTTTATAAACAACTTTTTTAATGTTCTAATCTTTTATACAAACTTACACTAAGTTTGCAATCATTAAGTACACTAACACCAATACTTTATTTTTTATAGCTTCGAACGAGCCTGTATGTCACATTGCAGAAAATTGCAAAAAAACATTGCAGAAAATTGCAAAAAAACATTGCAAAAAATGCAATGCTGATAGGTTAAGTGTTAAACACTACAGAATTCGTATAGAACCTTTTAGAATTACAGATCAATTCTATAAGGAATTTTTCGTTGCATATAAACATGTTCAATTTTCTTTAGTTTTCTTTTCTATAATTTTTTTTTCAGGTCATTTTTCCAGCTCACCTTCACCTCTTTTTTTTTATGTACAACCATATGACTCTTGTTTATCTAGTGAAACGGATAGTGTTGTTTTCCACGTAAATTGTAGGGGTGTAAATTAAAAAAAAATTGTAGAAAATTAGGAGATAATTCGAGGAATTTGAGGGGGTTACCTCGAACTTCTGAGAACCTGCTAAATCGTCGTCGCACAATCTCTTCGCACCCCCAGGCGCCTGGAGACCGTTCGTTAATGGAATTCCAATGTTTCCAGTCCTGTCTCCCCGATCTCTTTGCCTTCTTTCCGATTCCCGTTTCACGATTCGCACGGTCTTGATCTCCTGTTTCTCACGATTGTGAATTAAACCTTGAAAAAAGAAAAAGAAAGAAGAAAAAACACCATTTATCACCAATTGGCAATTCGTCGTTGTGACAAGTTTACGGGTTGTTGCTTCACTTACTGGCAAACTTGTTCTCCTCGTTCTGTCTGTAATTATCGTGCAACGATTGTTCTTCGTTCAAAGGTGGAGGAGGAGGCGGTGGTACATATTCCGGCGGAGGAATCATTATACCGTTGGTCAGGTTATTCTCTTCCTGCTTATTGTTTTCTAGAATTAGAAACGAATAGAAATTGAATTTCTAACGTGAGTATAAAACTTTCCTCTATTTACAAAGTTTACTATTTCTTCAATTGCACCAATCTTTCTCTCTTAAACACTGAAAACACAGAATTAATTGATCCTCGAAGAAATCACCTTGAATCCTAGAATCCGTGTTGACGTATAGAGGAGCGACATTTGCTTGCATCAGGCTTCCCTTGCCCTGCATTTGATCCTTCAAAAGCTGTTGCTTCAATTGGTGCTGTTGAATCTGCTCCCGTAATTGGGGCGAGAGGGAGGATATATGATTCTGAGGCGACTGAGAGTACGTTTGTTGGCTCGTCTGTTGGCGATTCGTCGGTGAAGAATCTTTGATCTGTGTTGGTGAACTGAAATACGGATATGGTCCACCGTTCTGCTTTCCACGAGGTGACGAGGATAACGACGGGCTCGATGGGGAATCCAGGCCGTGGTCCAAAGTTATTCCAGAGTCGAGATCAGTTTCTAACCAGGAGTTCTGTGTTCGTTTCTTAGGCTGATGTACTTGGGGAACTACGTTGAAAATATGTATCATTTATTTACTCGTTTCTTACTATATACGAGGTTAACAAATGGTACAAATGTACAATATCAACACATTGTTCACGGTACGTTGTCAAATGGATCTTATCTCAGTTCCCGCGCATTTTTGAATTAGACGAAAGATGAGAACACCTACTTAACCACTTACTCTGGCGGCTAATTTACAGATGCGAGTGCTAGAACGCTACAATGGAACTCGCCGTGATGCATCGTTTGAAACGAGAAGACTTGGTAGTCTTATGGAAAAAAATTTTACACAGATATGAACACTAATTTTCTTTATTTAACATATTCGCATCGGGAAACGAGAATTCTCTCACTGAAAACTATACGTCGTTGGCGACTTTGAAACAAAAATCACAAAATAAGCGACAGTTGAACCACGTTAGAGAACTGTAAAATCCCCACTAGCGTCTCCTTAAAAAAATATGAAAAACGAACGATTCACGTGTCCCGTCAACAATGCGTCAAGATTTCGGAGATTTGTGTCGCAAGATATAATGGAAAATGAAACAGGAGCAAATCTTCTCTTGTAACAATTGTGTAACCAATGCTCTGATTCATGCTGGTATTATTAAAGTTGGACGGGAACTTTCGTTTCATTGTTGAAATGGTTAAAAGTGCTTTTATCTTCGAAACTGTGGGTTCACAATGTATCAGACAGCAATAATTAAGGGATATTCAGTTACTTGGGTATTTTACACATATAGATTATTATTTATTATACTGTGCAAACTGTACTTTGGGTTTCGATAGTGACATGCACAAAGACATGTGTTTATTAACATTTTACCGACCGGTTCATTCTATATTCAATATTAACTTGGTTTTTGCTATCGTGCTTATTCTTACAGCTCTAACAATTTTTAATCAAAAGGGCTTACTATCGTTCACTTTCTCTCATTATAGGGTAATTCGTTAATTTATGGCAGTAAAAGAAACCGATTAATAAGCTCCCTAGTAAATCGATAAACATTGACGGTAAAAAGCCGATTAATAGGCTTCCGGTCGATAAAGTGTTCAGCTAGAAGTGTAGAAAGGAATAAAAGTTGTATCAGAGGTTCTACCTATAGACAATGGAGGTCTAAACCACTGGACTCCCTATACGTAGAGCCCTATAGAAGAAATGTTCGTGGAAAGTACTTATAATTTGTATTGCTAATTTAGAAATTTCTAAATAAACTCCGACTTCGATCAAAAAGCTCTAAATAATCGTTCGTGAAATTCTGAAGGACTAAACCAACGTGAACTCACCAGAAGAGGGTTGCGGTCTAATCTGTTGCACCAAACTGTGAGACTTCTCTGTTAGCTGTCTAACTTGTATACTCAATTCCTTTCTCTGTCTCTGTAGATCGCCCACCAATTGTTGAACTCTTCTCAGTTCTGCTTCCAAAGGTCCTGTAGTGGCTGAAGTATCTCTTGTCATATTCCCTGCATATCTCCTGGACGCCTGAAGCTTTTGTCTTAGCACCACCAAGTCCTGTTCCAATCTAGCATTCTCGGCGACGGTTTCTTCCAATTTCTGAAACGCAAGGAAAGTAGAAGATAAAAATTGCTCAAGGGTCCTTTTCGTAAATCTGAGATGGTTAAGATGTCGACGAGAAAATCAAACAGTGCGAACGAAACGGAAATGTATCTATTTCTGGTTTGATTCATTTACCTGGAATGATACCGGTTTTACCTGGAAACAACGAAGGGATCATTTCATTATTCAGAGAAATCAGTGTGTTCTTTCGAATGATGCATGCTCGTCGTGCTTCTACAGGGTGTTTCAAAGGCGCGTGTATGAATTGTATAGGTTAGAATTCGTTTAAAGAAGAGAAAAAAGTCTCAGCTCGATGTTGGGAAGCTAACATTTCGAAGATGTTGAATTTTTAGCGAATGGAACACGTACATTCCCGTTCGTAAGTCACTGGACACTTGGTAAAATTAGTACTTTGAAATTTTACTTTTTACCTCAATTTCTCGAACATATACTCTTCTTTTGCAGCCGATATGCTATTCCATACATAACTTTATATTGTATACTTTATGAATCAATACAAAATTTACAATTTTTAATTAAAAACCGGTGTTTTCTATCAAAATTACTTTTTGCGTGAAATTTGGAACACCCTATATTTGCGTTCTAATAATCATTTTGCTCCAAATGTGCAAGTATCCGATGATCTATGGATGGGAAAGTATGTACAGGTATTTGCAAGTGTCATCTTGTGTTAGATTGATTTTTCTTTTCGATCTTTCCAATGTGTATTGATTTTTCAAAAGTGTATTCACCGAGATATGTGTTCAATCAGCCTGGACAATTTATACCTATCCCTGTGAAACACCCTGTATCGTGGAAAAAAAAAGAGAATCTAATCTTTCGATGTTCTTTTGAACGGGTAGAAATGGGGGAAACCCCGATTGCTTGAGGTGGAGTTGCCATTCGTTCTGCAACGAGAAATTTCTTGCTTCGCTAAGAATAGACCGCCGGAAGAGTTCCGAGGAAGGAAAAGTTTTCGATTGAATTTCGCTGGCCAGTCATCGTCGAATGGAGATTCGCGAAAAACCGATTAAAGTTTCGTTTCTGCGTGTGGAAACCGTCGATGCCTGTAGCGATCGAGCGGCCATTTGTTGTGCAAGCTTTTAAGAGGTTATGTCTATCTAAACGCGCGGGAAATAACGTGCCATTTTGAAAATTCGAAATACAAATGAAAATTCTACTTGAACAACCTACAAAGTGAAAAATAGTCAAAATTATCGAACGACAAAGTATCGCGAATATTTCGAATTCTACAATTTCTTTTTCTTTCTTTTTTTAAACATTCGAAAACCAGAGAATCTTTTTCATGTATGTAAATCTTGAAAAGTTCCCTGGCTGGTTGAACGAACGAACGAGAATCTCACGTTTCTTGTATACGTATAGAACGGTTTCCTCTTTTCAACCGATCAGTAGGAAACTACTATTCGAAAGCTCTCGAAAACGTTTCGGATCTTTTTACCTTGGAGTTGTGCGCCAGCAATACTCTCACTCTGCTCAGCTCTCTCTCTAGCAAAAGCTGCTGTTTCCTGTATCTCTCTGCTTCCGCTAAATTGCTCCTGCTGCCTTGCAGTTTGTGCCGGAGACCGCCCAGAGCTTTTTCCAAAATCTCCTGAAAATCGAAATCACGGCGGTTCGATTTATTGGAAAACTGACTTTGGCTGGCTCACGAGGCGGCAAGACACGACGATGGTAAAAAAAAATCCATCGATCGAAATCTGACGGTCGATGGAAGATCGTAAAAAATCGCGTTCAATCAAATATTCGTTGAAATGGATGCTGGAACTTGGCGATCGTATCGTAGAAAATCGTTTCACGATGTCCCGTAGAAAATTGTACAATAGAATTTTTAGAAACTATTTTAGAAATACTATCATCACGTAGCACTCTCCGATTGCCATTTCACTCGGTGCAAAAATGTTTTGTAGTATATTAGAGGCTTGAAGAAACTACTTAGAGAAATTTATCGCTGAACGAAAAGTCTTTTTTAAGAAAGAAATCACAGAGCTATCTAATAGGTGACGAAAAGTAATTGATGGAAGTGATTCATATATTATAAAATAAAATATTTATTTCTCAGAAATACATTAAGCTTTGATGTCATCCAAATTTTAGAAATGCGCTTTGTATGACACGCATGGCCTGAAGGAGATTTCTTGTAAATTTCTCTTTTGTAATTACTTTTCCACTAATAGGTGTACACCCGTAAACAAATAAGTAAATAAATAAATAAATAATTTTCAACGTCAACTATCTCAAATGTAGCTCGTGAAGACATCAGAATTTTTTCTTTCGTGCACTATACAAGCTACATTGACGTTGGTTACAAAAATTCTTCGTACGCTCCTGATGGTTTTAGGTCCTTTCTGACAATTTGAGTGTCCCGATAGTTAAAACACATTTATTTCGACGCCTGACCAATTTCACCACCTCTCCATATACACTATAGTTCCAATTCCATAAAATTTACACTTTTGATCTATAAGGAATCACCGATTTTTACACACATTTCAAATTTCCCGAAGCTTCTATCATCGACAGCTTACACGAACTTAAAGAACCGTCCACGTTCCAACAAACAACGAAAACAAACAGAACAAACAACACACGCGCGTTCTCGACAACGGATCGCGTTACCCTACTTACCTTGTTCTGCTGAAGACTATGAAGTGTTCCGGATTCCTCCTGGAGCAGGCGATCCAGTTTGTAGAGTTGCTGCACCTTGGCCTACGACATAGAATACAACGCAATCTTTCAGTTAACCTTCACGTTTCCCGCCTTCCTCTTTGAAAGCTGATGTGAGGTCGTGTTTCAACCGGAATAGCGATTCAACGAGTCAACGCTCGCCGTTGTCGTAATATTGCGAGACAAACGAGAAAAAAGAAAAGAATCCACGGTCTGCATACCATTGTACACACGCGGATTTTTAATATAATGTTTCATCGAGTCGGATTCGACGCGTATCTTTCCACGTTTTATCGCAAACCGTCGCAGCAACGCACAAAAGGATTTAACTGCACGTAGGAGATACTTTTCCCGCGTGTTTTCCTTCCTTTGGTATTATCCACCGTTACCAGTCCCACTGTTGGTTAATTTCTATTTATTTGCGATGCAATCTGAGCGAAACGCGTCCGTGGAGCGAGTATTTATTACTCTGGACGAAGGTAGAAATCATTCTTGATATACAAGTTGTCGTTGCGTAATACGTGAGATGTTCTACTCCGGTGCTTTGACAATGACAGAGAAACAAAAGTTGCGTAGAAGAAGCCTGTGATTCGATCGTGACAGTGCCGTGATTACACGAGGATCGAGAATTCTGTATCAGAAATTCTTCTTTTATTATTTTCAAGTTCTCTTTTCATGAAATATTTCTGGTCTCTACGGATGATCAATCTCGTCTCTCTGTTCAACACGTTGATTGGCCACTGTAAATCAGGTACGTTTTCCTGGGAGGTCCAAATTCTTGTTTCATCAATTCACTTTGTTTCTTCTTAATGAAACAACGACTATTTGGAAAGGTAGATTGCTATTTAAACAATATATTCAAAATAAGGGAAGAAAACTAGCATACTTTCAAGCCACAGTTCTTTTTTTACATTGTAGATAATATCTCTATCTAATTCTATTGTAGATAGAAGACAAAGACCGACTCATACAAAGAATACAAATCGTTCGAGCGATTAAATAAGAGATAGGAATAGGTATGTGTGAAATGTTGATAGGTTTAGTGTTAAGGAATGTTAAATAAAAGCTAAATACCTGCAACTGTCCATGATCTGGGCTCAACCTATCCCAATCTCTGCGTTCCTCAGCTAGTAAACGTTGCTCCTGCACCTTTTGATTGAATTCCAAACGATGGTCCCTGAAGTTGTCGTGAGCTAAGTCGTGTCGCGAACCCGTGACACTGCTGGTCCCATTGGCAGTGTTGCGATTGTACAGCGAGCCCAACTTCACCATGTTGTCCACGAGGTTCACCAGCGGTTTGCCCTTCTCGTACTTTGCGACAAAGTGTACACGGTATCTCGTTGAATTTTGCAACTTAAACCCGTCATCGTGCCCACGAACTTTCTTAATTAACCAGGCTACCACGCTCGAAAAACCACGTCGTCTTGACGAGTTGGAACGGAATAGATAAACGAATTTCCTTCCCGGTTTCTTGCTGAACTTTTCACTTCGCATTTGGTCTTCCCTGACTTTTGTCTTCGAAACAGTCAGATACGACTTGATCGCGTAATTGTACTTGAAGCGAGACGAAAATTTTGACGACAGTTTATCTCGAGAGACGAAGGATTTTTGCTAAATTATTATTTTACAGTTTTCCTTTTTCTTTCTGAATTACGTAGTCACATTTAGGCAACATTTTTTATCAACATAAATCGTGTTTGCACTTGCATTAGCGTCAAACTGACGCGTCCCGTAAATCTAGCGTTGAACAAATGTAAGAGAAAAAAATTCTTCGAGTCGACATTTTCAACTTTCTTTTTCTCCTTAAAGGATCATCTTATCTTCAACGTTGAAGAGAACTTTTTCGAGGAATCGTGAGCATAAAAATTCGCAAACTTCCACCTGGTTAACGAAGAGAATTTTCACGGCGAAAATGAACCAAAAAAGAAGAAAAAAAAAAAAGAAAAAGAAAAAAAGAGATTTACCTGCTTCTCGAGATCCATCAGGTGTTTCTCCAGTTCCTCGAGCTTCTGAAGATTCTCTAACCGTCGCGGCGTATCGAGCTCCGCCAATCTAGCCTGTGGGTCACAAAAGATCGCCACTTTAAACGCGACACCGGGGAAATTTCCACGCTGGACGTTGTCTACCGATCTCTCCACCTAATGATGCACAATCCTGTGCCTCGAGGACCGAGTACGTACAATCCAGCTTCCACGTAGATCCTTGTAACGTTTAAATTCAACGAACACACAGAACATCCTCGAGAATGACAACACTGCGTTTCACAACTACTCGTTTAGCTAACATTCTACCACGAGAGTTGTCTGTTACGTTACCGAGAAATTTCACGTCTGCATTTCTTCTATTCGAACAAACCGAAGACCGATTTAATCCTAGGTTAATAATCGTCGTGGATGAAAAGACATTGAGAAAAATGGTGCTGGTGTTCATAAATTATAACGAAAATCAACTGTAACAACGATCAGGTGCAAAATGTGAGTAAGAAAGTCGGCATTCTCACGGAATAGTGAACGATCTTGCAGAAAGATTTCAACCCATTTACATCAGAGACGTTCAACTGTGTGCATCAACCAGTATTACCTTCAATTTTGCTTAGAAATTACCTAATCAATTAAAGAGATAAATCTTGTTGCTGATAATAAAGTAAAAGCTCCAAATTTGATTATATATGTATTATTCACGAGAAGTTCGCAGATTTTTTTAACACGTTGAACGCTATGGGGGTCACTGGTGACCGGCACTGAGTTTGTTCTAAGCGCCATGGGGGTCACCGATGACCGGCGAAGCCAAAATGTCTAGAAACCCATAATTCGAGTAGATTTCAGTATTTTTCAATTTGTCAATATTATCATCGTTATTACTATGGTGTGAAGAAATTAATGCAACGATAGAACACATAAAAATAGTTTTATTTCTATATAAAACATGTATGCTTAAATATTATGGGCTTATATTGTGACGTGGCGTGAATTCATGTTGGAGCTATAGGCAAGCCACGTAAAATTAGTGTGGCGTTCAACGTGTTAAAGTTTAGCGATCAGTGACAGTCGTCGTCAGAGGATTATTCCACTGGAGAATGCAGATGGGTTAAATCATAAATAATGTCACGTGTACCTTCTGCACTATGCGTGATCGTACAAGGTACCAATTCTTGAATATTAATAACAAGCAACAATTATTCTTCCAAGTAATGAAAATATCAATAGCTCGTTTAATCAGAGACACTTCGGACACCCTGTATATTTATGAAATTCACAACTGAACTTACCTCGTAAACGATCTTTACGATTCGCGAAGAATCGTAGGAAAAAAGAAAAGAAAAGAAACGTTACTTATGACTTGAACAGATAAGAAGGATAAGACATAAAACATCATTCAGAAAGAACAATCCTCTGGACATATGTCGCAGTTCTCACACGTGACATAACACATCGACAAAGTTTCCTTTCACTGATGGAAATCTAGGTACCACCGTCACAACACTCATACAGATTAAGAATGTGTGTTGGTTCCTTTTTTTTTTTCTTCGGATAAAAACAAATATAAAAACATAGAAAAGTCTGTGAAAATTGTTTTTTTGTTCTTTACAACATTTTTGCATATTTTTAAAGGATCGATAAATGTATGTAAAAAATTTTAGAAAGAAAAATCGAACAGTTTTAAATTTATTCTATCCTGAAAATCACTTGTAAAACAGCACTCTATTAATTTCACAATCCACGATATTTTCGCAATTTTATTTCATTTTATTTCCTTTATTATACTAGTTTTAAGCTACGTTAATTATGTTATTTGAATGATTATACATTTATATTTGTATTTTTTATTATGCAACTGTAATGCAACGAAAAATATTTTCAGAATGACTAGCGTTACTCTCGAAATGCGATGTCGAAACACATTCGACACAGGACTGCAAAGGGTTAAACGATACAGTCGATGCAACGTGAACGAACAGTGACAAAAGGGGAATAGTTAGTGAACTTTCGAGCTGCAGAGAAACATCCATGTATCTGGATAGAGTATACATGGTGTTTTCGAAAATTTGGACATAACTTAGGGGAATTTAGGAACATTTTACTTCATTCAGTAAAATGAGAAAAGAAAATTCACATTTGGTGCGTCACAACGTTTACGATTAACTCTTTGAGGCATACAATCGTAAAGAAACAAAAAGAAAAAAAAAAGAAAAAACACAAATTACAGAGAATTTGGTTTAATATAAAAAAAGTGGAAAGAAACGTTCATTTCAATTATTCAATTCACTACACCACAGAATGAAATCACGTACAAAGTGGAAAGCAAAAGAATTTGATACGTTTGACCTTTGACTTCTTAAGACACCGACTGGTTTCTCCAGAGGCACACTAAAAGCGAACATACCTGAACACAGACGGGCGAACAAAGCGCCGAAAGAATCGAAATTCTCTCCTAGAGGAAAGTTCATATTCTAATGACGTGCACTCGAATCGTGTCCTTGAAACCGGTTCTTCGCCACGAACGGCGGCATTTTTTACGCGGGTAACAGGATCCTCGATCGAGACTATCTATCAACGTCTCTGTGAAAATATCCTCCTCGAACCGTTGAATATCTCTCTCGAAAAAAAAAGCACCCACGAAGTTTCTGCAAACTAATCTAAATTGTTCCTAACACATTTTTTACGTGGAGTAAAAATTTTAACGACGATTGTTGAACAAAGCGAATTGGAAAAATGTTGTCCAAGATCAAGCTTCGCTTTCTTTACTTTCGATTATTGCAGCGTACAAACATGGCTGAATATTTTGTTATGTAAAAGTGTAATATAATAAAAGATAAGCAGTTACGATGGTTGATTTTAATAAATATGAATAAAGCTGAGTAGGATGGTTAATTTTGATAAATACGAGTAAAGCTGTGTGAAACGAAATGCAATAAAACGTAGCATATTTTCACGAACTTTCGTGTTTATCGTTTTTTGAGCGTGACCTCGTCCTTGTAACGAGCCCTACGGTATCATGTTACATCCCGCGTGTAACTCGGTACTTGTATTTCCTGCGGTTCAAATCGCGTCTAATATTTTATTTTCTCTCACAGTGGATAGAGAAAAATATTTCTTAATTAAATTCTACCTTCTATTTCCACATAGAGATGTAACATGTATATATATACTTATATATTATTTTATAAAAATATATATATATTTTTTCAAATACAGTAGTAGTATGCAAATACTTTTATATCAACACTCTGCATTAGATGTCATAAAACAGAACAAAATATTCAGCCTGGCTCAAGAAAGAGTCGCGAATAAGTAACTGTTCCAGACCTTTGCAGGTCGACATCACAGTTAACACTTGGACTGTGGCAATATCGAGTATTACACACGTTTCTGACATTATTTTCTACCCTGTTCAAATTTTGCCGGGTGAAATTCCTTTTATCGAGACAGTTGCTTAATTGGGACAAATTAGTCCAATCCCAATTAATCGGAATCTATTGTATATCCAATAATAATAAATTCAGTGCCCTTCCACAGTCAAAGGATTAAACGGTTAAACCTAAAACACAGAGCAAGAGAAGCTCCATCCATAGACAACATTTCCTAAAAAAAAAAAAAAAAAAAAAAAGTATTAACGAAGCTTCGAAATGATGCCACGCCTAACATATCCACAGGACAACGAAGAAACGATATCAACGATGAAAACACCGAGAAAGATAAGAGCTGCATCATCCTGTAGACTCTCTTTCTCTTTCTACCCGTTGGAAGAAGTTTTCTGAAAATTGTCTCCGGACCTGTGCCTCGATCTCCATGTGGCATGTCTCCATCGCTTTGTAGATGGTGGCGTTCTGCCGTCGTAGCTGGATCAGCAGGAGCACCAACTCCTCGTGGGTCCTGCCGAGTAGTTCGCCAGCGGACACGCGAACCAGTCCGTGGGTTCCAGGTTGCGCCAACTTACAGCCGCCCTCTGGTGCACGCTGCTGCCCGCTGACGTTGCTCTGTCGAGGCATGCAATCTTTCGTTAGCGATCGCCGGTCGTACACGCATACGCCGGCCCACCTCTCTCTCTTTCTCTCCCTCTCTCTCTCTCTCTTTCCACGACAACGTGCAGAATCGTGAGGCCGAGACCTCTACCTGCCTGACTGGCGAACAATTCGGTGTGAACGCGACACACACAAGTCTCTCGCCGCTCCCTCAGCCCGACTCGAGACGCGTCGAGATCGATCGAGCTCTGAAAATGCTCTAAACACGCTCTATACTGTGCCACCGACCTGGACTTTTCGATTACCGACTTCGACACTGACACTCTGTGCTTTTTCTTATCGATGCACGTGAGAGAACGTAACGATGGTGTCAATGGGAAACTGAGAACACTTAATTTTTTAACGAGCTGTGCGAATCGTTACACTCGAGAGAGTTCATTTCTCGACGTTAGATCGTCGACGAAAGTTACGTTCTTTTATATTTTAGATTTATAAACGTTCGAAATGATAGGTGTACTGGATGGACCACGATCAATTTGGATTATTCTACTGTTAGCGGTTCAATTGGAAGCTTTTTTTTTAGTTAGAACCACATGGTTCAAGGAGAACCAAGTTATTAAAAATAAAGAACACTTCCGATCGAACAGATGACAGCAGAATAATCTAAGCTCATCGCACTTCGTGGTCCAGCCTGTGTACACTGTCGGTTGTAAGTATTAGGACACCCTTTGTGATCGAGGAAAAGATTGAAATCATATTTTCTTAGTGTCATTATATTAGTATATATATATATATATATATATATATATATATATATATATATATATATATATATATATATATATATATATATATATATATATATATATATATATGCACTTATATTTCGAGATTCTACAACGAATAATTTTTTTTTAGTATAATTTTAGAATCATTTTTCTTTAGGATAATTTTGTAATGCTTTTTACGCGTCAGACAATATTATATTATACTTGTAACGACAATAGGGCTTACTTCACGTTCGTTAAGGAGATTTTAGTAGATTTTAGTAGACTTCTGTAGAATTTCGAAGATTTTTAGCGAAATTTAACAAACGTCGGTAGATTTTTTTTAGATATTAATCGAATACAGTAGATTTAAATAGAATTCGGCAGATCTGGGTAGATTTTAGTACATTTCAATAGATATCGATAGAATTTTCGAAAATTCGGTAGATTTCAATATATTTTACATTTAGGTGTCTTAATACTTACGAACCGGGAGTGTATATGTGATTTGAATTTGGCGCCAGTCATGACGGAATGAAGTTATCAGATTGATACTGCCAAATGGCGCCATCTGTTGTTAACGTGTTAACCCTCTATAAACATGTTTCTCTTAGCTTATTCTGCAGGCAAATTACGGCATTGTTTGCTGTTCTCTTTTTTTATATTAGTTGTTACCAATAAAATATAAGTACTTTACGGTGTAAGTCACGTGACATCGTTCCGTTATGACTGTTTCTGTATTTTTTTTTTTTATTTATAAATCTACATATTTCTACGAGAAATGAATAAAACGCGGGAAAATATTTCGTCGATGTTAACGATTTGCACACTTCCGCAACTGACAGTTAAACAAAACGATAGGAGATATGAGAATGGAAAGAATGTGTTTCACGCTCGAAGCTCGACTTTCAGGTGAGAAATGAGTGCACGAGATGTGTGTCATGATGAATTATGCATAATACTACGTGATCATTCAAAATTAAAAAAAAAAATACAACTATTCGTGATTTTGTGCGTTGTAGGATATTTTCTCATTTTTTTTTTTTTGTTTGTTAACTATGACACCGAATTATTGCACCATGTAAACGCCAAACAGAAAATTCCATTTCGTGTTTACGTTGACACGTGGATAATAAGCGTTTCAATATGATTGGCATGGACAGTATATGAAAAGAGTATTGAAAAGATTAAAAAAAAAGAAAAAAAAAAAAGGTTGGGCATGAGTAGATTATCTGTTCCCGCTGATCGAATGCTGGATGCAAAAATCAGTGTAACAAAGAATAAAAAATTAAAGATGCTGAAATAGTACGAGCGAACCTAAGCTTCAAGGATTTATCAAAAATCTACTTTCTAAGACGTGGTAGCTGATGCACATAATATCTGCTGCACGAATATTTACCAGCTAAACATATAGTATAACAATTAACCAATATTTGCAGTTCTTATATTTTACGTATAATAATATTATTTACTGTTCATCAAGTACTATCTATTAAAAAAAGAAAGACAAACCTATTAACCATCAGAACACAACCCAAATGCTTCCAAGTAATGTTCAACCCTTAAGAAACAACAGAACACCAAAAAATAATTTCCACGAGGCTCGATATCAACGTGTATCACAAATCTAAATACACAATTCGACGAGAAATCGAAAAACGACTTTTCGAAACATTCAAAACACGCTTGAAATCACAGAACGCAACCTAAATGCTTCCAAGTAATGTTCAACCCTTAAGAAACAACAGAACACCAAAAAATAATTCCACGAGGCTCGATATCAACGTGTATCACACAATATAGCTACACAATGCTACGAGAAATCGAATTCTACCTTTCGAAATATCCACAGCACGCTTGAAATCACTAACACCATGTCACACACTACACTGATCCTTTCTTCGTACGCGCACAAATCCGTCGAAAAATCGTGGGGTCTCCAATCTCCTTATCTCCGTTAAAAATCGATGCGCCAAGTGTACAGTGACTCCCAATAACATTTGGATATCCTTTAAAATCAGTATAGATTTTCTAAAACCGTACCAAACGACGCGAGTCTTTTTGAGAAGTTAAAAGAACTGTACTAAATGATAAGAATAAAAAATTTGGAAAGAGATTGCAAGTGGTCGGAATCACACAGACAATAGTGAAGATCACTTTTCACAACCTTTTTTACCCGTGTCTAAGAAACACGCGTTGTAGATTCACGTTAGTTCAACGCATGCTGAAAATTTCGTCGAAATCAGTCGATGCAGGGACAAACGATAGGCACTGGAAGCTGCAAGTAGGTCGAAAGTCATGGAAAACTGCAATTTACACCATCTCTAACAGTTTCTAGCCCAAACGTGAACTGATTTCTATGAAATTTCCTATTTTGTATATAAATTCGTATAAATCTACCAAATGTATTTCTTAAATTTTCATTATAAGCACGAATAGAAAAATTGCAAAGAGTGTTCTTTATTATTTTCCTCGTAATTTCGACCAATTGGAATTTTCTCCAGAATATTTTCACACGTTATTTAGAGAACCGATCCTTCTAACTTCTCGCGAAAATTCCACTCGTTTGGTCCACTTTTGAAAAGGTTATTCTGTTTTAAAGAGTGTCCTAATATTAACCAGTTAACTGTGGCGATCTTTTTGCAAAGCGCCCACCAATCTCTGTTACTGCTTACAAGTTAGCTCTGAGGAAGTTATGAATCCAACTGAAATTATTTCTAATTTTCATTTCCTTGTTTCATTTCGTCTTGTTCTCTAAACATTTTAAACATATTCAAATTTACGAGTATAATTAATTTTTCGCCAAAATTACAATTTAAATATCAAATTCTAACAAAATTTTACGTATGACGAATATAGTCGTCGTGACACAAAATTCTGCCACATCTCCATCACGGATATAGTCGTCAAACACACTTAACTGGTTAATGGCAGTCACTGTGTATAAACTGCTCGGATATCCGTCGTTTCGAGTACCTGTTTCAAGTGTGGTCGCAGGTTCCATCGACGACGAATCCCTCAACGGATCTTCGTAGATCGGAAGTTGGAGATAAATTAGGACAGAGGTACGTTGTCGTCAGAACGTCCCATATCGAGAGACGTAAGAATACGCGAAACGAACGAGCACAATGTACAAAAGAGAAGAAAGTAGCGGAGCGTCGCAAAAGTGGAAGGAAGACTTTGGAAGACTGGCGTCATGCCCGGTCTGATCGGCTCGCCTGTTCACCGACTCCTACAGTATATACCCCAGCATGCACCGTGGTTCCTTGCTCGGCTTGTCGAGGCCCTATCGTTTTGTATGTTTTGTAACGTGATCTTGGCTGGGCTTCGCCTCCACCACGCGAGCCCGTGTTCCAACGTTTAAAGCGGCCTTTGTAACTGAGAGATCTGATTATAATGTAACGACGGTTAAATCACCGGCTCCTCCTTTGTACGATACTAACAACTTTATTTATTTATTAATTCAAATCAACTTTTTCGAGATTATCGTCGCGGGAATGTTAGATAGAGTGTATGGCTTGTTGTAAGGGGGAATTAGATCGTTGCATTGAGCAGAAACAGTGTTGTATAGTCGGAGCCATGATATACAGTGACTCTTGTTAATCTCTTAACTGTGGAAGACGAGTTAACTCGTCAGTGATTAGCCAATACTTGGAACACGATAGTTTATTTAGTTTTAATTGTATTTTTATGCCTGTATTAAATGTAACAAATGTTCATGTTTGTAAATATTAGAGATAAGAAATTTGTTATAGTTTTTACTCATTTTTAATTGCAAACTAGAGAGATCGAATTTTTGGTTGGAAGATGAATACAGTTGACAAGATTAATGTTCGGACACCGTTTAAAACAGAATCACTTTTTTAAGGTTGGACCAAACGAATGGAATTTCCAGGAGAAGTTGGAAGAGGTTAGTTTTACTTAATGACGCGTATAAACAGCTTTGAAAAAATTCCAGTTGGTCCGAATTACGAAGAAAATAATTGTGGTCGCTTTTTACAACTTTTTTATCTGTATCCATGATGGAAATTCAGAAAGTACAGTTTGTAGGTTTATGTCAAATATACACACACTGAAAATTTTATTGAGATTAACGCTTCTATGAGCGTATGTATAGATAAGAATATATACAATGTTATTTACAGCTCTAAAGGCATTGTATGCCAATAAAAGTGTGAAAAAAAAATATATATATTTATTAATTTTTGTCTGCTGGCTACAAAATGAGCTTACTTTTAGTGTGAAGTAAATATCTCATTAAAAAAAATAATAATAATAAAAGTTAAAACGTTTCAGAGAATACTTTCTACGAATGGTCGAATAAATACAATCTTTCGTTGGAGGAATGTGTCAATCTGACACGAGGAACGGATAAGATTTAAGCCTAACAGTCTAATCTAACGCAAACAGCAACAAAGTGCGTTGAATTATTTAACGTATCGCGTGTCTTGTTAATTTTCACGCGTACCTGAATAAATTCCAATTATTCCGAACAACGCGTTCACCCGCCATTGTTTCCCGGCTCGTCTTTCCTCCGCATTCTCCTCTCGCATGTCTTTCATTTCGTACGAAGGTATTCGCATTTCACTTCGCTCTCAAAGCGCGCGAAAACGCTTCAAACTTCTACAATCACGCACACACACACACACACACATATACACGCGTGTAGTGTAGCGTAAACCGTTTTCAAGGCAACTGAGATTTTCGATTCTTCCCGAAAGCTCCTCGAGTTTCAAACCTTCAGGACTATCGAGATTAAGACTTTCGAGTGTTTTGAGACTTTTCAGGTCTCTAGTACCGGGCTTTCGAGGCTTATAAAGTCCAAAGAATCGTCCACGGCTGCTATCATCGTTTTCGAGTATCCTCGGCTCTCTTGGAACGATCTTATTTCTCGTAACGTGTACTTTTGCCGAGAACTTGCCAAAACTTCCGTCAGATGGATGTTGAGTCTTGCTTTCTTCCATCTCGGTTGGTTGAACTATTTGAATAAACAATTTTGCAGACTCGACTGTTTGAATGCAGATACGGTTTCATTTATTTCAAGGAACATCAGTACATAATTTACTATTTTGTTTTTATTTTCAACGAAATAAAAATGTACATCGGTCCCTCACTTTTTTATATATTTTATATATTTTCCTAGAAGTTTTAAAGTTCAAACGATCAAGATGATACGTTTGTACCAATTAAAAAGAAAAGGTGATTTTTTTGAATTACAGTGGCGATAGTGACATCGAATAAAATCTACTTTTTTTTTCTGAAAAGTTATTATTATTATTTTTTTGTTAGAGTTATTTTAAATAAATATGTATTACTAAAACTTATATGTACTAGCTTTTATTTCCAATAGTTTTTATTTCGTGATCGATCTATCGATCGGTCTTAACTTCAAAGATCAGACATTTGGTGTTCGCTAATGTAAGTACAGAAAAAGCACCGATTTACAAAGGAAAGAAAATCGTCCAATCAAATTGCTTCGCGACAACGTCAGGCTTTACACTGCTGAATCGACTAAGAACACAGTGCTATGTAAACATGGCCCCTTGTACTTTATCCTGTAGCCACTTCTCGAAACAGTAAACGAGATACAAACACTGGTCAATGCTCCCGTGAGATAAAACTTTGTCTCAAATTGAAATTTCCCGCTTGCCCGAAAGATGCCACCAGAGGTTAGAAAAAAACAAGAGTGGATATATCTAAAGTGAAGTTAACCCTTCGTGCTTCACTAGCGCTGCTACGGAGACATTCATAATGTAAACGGCAACTCTATTAAAATTTTATTCAGGTTGATATCAAGCAAATTACTAAAATAAACAAAAAATAAATTCACGAATGTGTACAATTTTTATTCCATTTAAAAAAAAATCCTGCAATTTTCAAAAGTGTTTCTTTTCATTGCAAAAGTGTCTCAGAGTTGATAAAGAAATCATCTTGCTAAAAAAAAAAAAAAGAATGCAGCGCGAAGATTAAAGTTGTCAATTTTCTAATAAATGAATGCCGAATTTAGTACCTGAGATTAATATATATATATATATTTCTCGTTACTTTCAAACGCTAATGAACTTCTTCCAAGCGGACACCGTTTACCACTTCAAACGTACAGACAAACTTTAATGCACTCAGAATCGTTGGGCATAATATATCGCCTCTCGAATTAACAATGGGCCAAGTATTAAAAGCCCCAGGGACTCTCCGAAGTGGAGACTTAATTAAGCTCAAACGTTACTTCGAAACCCTCCCCACCTCTCCCTCCATTGTATCGATCAGAAAGCAAGGATCGAAACAAAGAAACTCCCAGCTGGAGTGGTTAACGCGAACAGTATAATACTCGTCCGAACGTATTGTTCGAGGTGAGGTGACGTTCCATTGTGAAGGCGGCTTAAGGTCCGTCTGCAATTCTCTGGCACGGTGCCCTTGCTGACCATTGCTGACCGTATGCAGGATCGACCCTGGCCCTCGGTTTTCTTAATCCTCCAAGTCCAGCTCCTCTCTTCTTCCTACTTTTCTTTCTTTTTCTTCTCTTCGTTCGTTTGCTCGAGAGCTTCGCCTGTCTCTTTTTTTCCTTTCGATCCCTTTTTGTTCGGTGTATACGTATATACATATATATTGTACGTATTAGGTTGTCCCAAAAGTTTCTTTCGTGTTACTGTTAGACACGCAGTGCAGAATCGTTCATTTTTGACGTGATTCTACAGAATTCTGATTTTTCATTTCTCTCGTCTTCGGAAAAGTTGCGTTTTTACAAAATTGCTGTATTTTTCTAGCGAAGTATTAAATTGTCCCAAAAGTTTCTTTCTTGTTGCTGATAATGTTTTAGTTAAAAAAATTTAATTTAAATAAATACGAAAATCGCCCAGAACATTCGACGAGAAGCCAGCATTCGCTTGTTCATTTGAACTTTTGCGAAGCTGCCAAGTCCTCGTGAATTAACGAATGCTTGTATTGTAAACCGAACCTGAGCTAACCTAACCTAACTTTGAAAACTATCGAACCACGGTGATGTGATAATGATACGTGTAATCTCTTCGCTAATTAATTTCCTAATTAATTTAAACCAGTAATTAAAATTAATTTGGAAGTGATTTCCAATTTTTCAAATATCTCACGATAAACCTGTTCGAGTACTTCCTATTAAGATCTATGAAAAAAAAAAAAAGCGAAGAGAAACTGTGACCAACTAGAGAATGCAACCACCATCGATCTACATTTCTCGCCTTTCGTGGACTAACCGAAGGCGCTAACGTGACAAACCGCAGCCACGTGTAAAGTGAAACTTAGACGCTAACACGACGACTGTAACGCTATAATTCGATAACGTGTCGCTCTAAAACCGCAAATACGTTCAACGTTTTCCACCTCCGCAGACAACCTAAGTGAATTCTGGACAGTCCTTACCCAAGTTAAAATACGGGGTAACACACGCGAAAGTTTCCAGAACACCTTTTCAAACAGGGTTCACATTAACCATAACCTCTTGAAAATATACCATAAAATATATTCAATTTTTTTAAATAATAACGATCAACTTGTATCATAAAAAAATGTACACAATTCTATCACCACATGTTAAAAGACTCATTATTTATTTGTTTTAAACTGGAGTCAAACTAGGCGTCAAATTTATACGCAGTCAGCGCGGGAAATTCAAATTCCAGAAAGTTTCAAGTACCTTTCCTCTCGCAGCCACCAGAATAACAATCGAGAAACGAGCTTAAATCCAACGTATTTATACTGAATTCATTTACATTATCGAAAAATAATTAACTACCTAACCTTTTTCGAAGCTTCATCGACGATGTTTCGCAACTACTAACGATAGCCAGTGGAACACCATTGAAACCAGTGAAACGAGCTTTCCAAGTCGCCTTTTTCGCGACCGACCTTCCAAATTGCACACGGTAACGAGGGAACTCGTCGATCGTCTTGATCGCCACTCGCGAGAATCCAGGCGCTTGCAATTAATTCCATTGGCGCAGTCCGCCTCGGGCAACGTTTTAATTAATTGAACTAATGGAATTTACATGCTGGGACGATAATGCGGACTACTGCATACTCGCGGGGCCACAGAGTTCTGAACAACCATCGTGTACGTGCAAACGTGCTTTGCTTGTCGCATGACAGCAATAGTGTATAAGTACACACAGGTGAAACGTAAAGAAACAGGCTTAAGGCTCGGTGCACACGAGCGGTACGAGTTTTTGTATCACAAGAGTTAAGCTTTTCTTTTTATATATTCGTGAAAGGATCACCAATGAACAGGTGATGCTCTTCCGGTTAAAATGAGCCCAAACACGACCACATTTGGAATTTCTTTTCTTTTCGCGAAAAACGCCATAGCGAGTTTTGCAAATTTCAGATGAAATCTGAGATAATGTAAAAATAGTGCGAATATAGTCGTGTTTGGGCTCATTTTCATCGGGAAAATCTCACCTACGCGATGGTAATATTTTTACTAACGTACAATGCAAAATGGAGAAAAGTTTTTATTTTCGTTGCATCGTTTTCTATCACTTTTTTCTAAAACGGTGATTTTTGATAAAGAAAAAAGCTTCGTATCCGTGATAGCAACTTTTAAATAGTAACGTATGTATCGTTAGTGTGCACGGAGCTTAAGAGGTGAGGTGGAAGGGAGGGGGAGTGTGAGAAAAAAGCGGCTAATCAGCTGAAGCCGAGTCGTTACACGTTAGATTCCTTTCTCTTTCTATGCTTCGCCATGCCAATCAACTCGAAGGTTTCGCTTGCGCCAAACTGTCTTTCACTCACCCTTTTATGCAGCAACTCGTTGCACTCCCATGCACGCTGACTCTGCCTGGCAGTGGTGCCCCCACCACGGTCCACCTCTCGGCCGATCGGGCTCACCATTTTCCTCTCAACTGTGAACAAATCAGCGAATGATCACGTTTCGCGAATGCGTATGGAAATGGCAATTTTATTTATTTTTTTTCCATTCACTATACGATTATATACAGTACAGAGAATTTTTCTGTAACCTTTTCGATTAGAGCGAAATTTTGAACAATGTTTTGGCTTGGAAAAAGCTAAGTTCGATTAATGGGGAATTATAAAAAGACACGTTAAATAAAAATGTATTTTTCTTTCGATTTCATTTGTTCACAAACACTTTGTATGAGAAAAAACAAATGATTCTTCCATTTTTAGAATTGAAATAAACCTAACATTTTCAATCGAGCTCTACAAACAATATTTCCATCGTACGGCAGCCATCTTTATCTAGAATCAACATTTTGTTCGTGGATTTTCTATGGAGGAAATATCTCGCAGGTGTATAAGTATATATACATTACGTATCGAGGAAACTAACGATAAGAGGTCGCGACGACTTTCTTTCCTAATCGAATGGGAAATAGTGCAGTTTACATGGTTCTGAAACCGAGCCGGATAGAAATGCAGAAAGCGGCACTTAATATTCACAGCACTGACCCAGACAAGAATCTGGTATGGAGCAAATATTGGCTCGATATCGTTTAACCGCCACTCGAACTCGTGAATCGGCAATTCGAACTAATGTTTTTCTTCGGTAACGTATTCCGTGATATTGCGTTAAGTATTCATACAGTGATTCCCATTAATATTCGGACACTCTTTAAAACAGAATCATTTTTTTTAAAGTGGACCCAACGAATTGTGTTCTCACGAGAAGTTGGAAGGATCAATTTACTAAATGACGCAGACAGTTTGAAAAAAATTCCAATTAGTCCAAATTACGAAGAAAAAACAAAATAACAGTCGCTTTTTACAATTTTTTTATTTAATGAAAGTTTAAAAAGTACATTTTACAGATTTATGTTAATTATACACACATATTCTTCCACTTTTTTTTTTTTTGCCCACCAAGTACTTTGGAATTTATAATTTGACCCACCTAGATCAAACTTTGAGAACCCCTGGTCTAAGCATATGTTAGATTCGTGGTACAGTTAGGTTGAGCGTTGGTGATAAAAGAAAACAATCATTTGGAAAATGCAATACACTTGTGATACAACGTTCACTTACTTGGGCTATGGACCCGGATGTCGCTGTCGCTGGGGCTGGATACTCGATGGTCGTTCAACGAAACGACCCTTAAGGCTCCAGCTGGACTCATCAATCGTTGAGTGGAATGGCCGCTAGGTGATGTTAACCTCAAGTCCTTACCTTCGCTGTTGTTCAATCTGCAATTTTAATGTTAAACGAACACTGCATTATATATTTCCTTGCAATAATTATGCTCGTTTATACGTAACGATACATACGAGCCAAGTGTAATTATAATAAATGATTTGGATTTAAAGCTACGCTATTTAATGTGACACAATTACTGATTGCACATTTTCCTAAAATGGTGTCGTCGAGTTGCTGATAGATGGCTCGTGAGATGGTTTCGAGTGCAAAGAGTTAAGGATCATTTTTTTTTGTATAGTTTTCAACGAAATAATGTTGAAATTTTAATGTACAAAGTCCTTGTTGTTTTTCTATTTTTTATTTGAATATATCTACTATGAAAATAATAGAGGTTATGTTTGAAAGTCTAGGTTTAATTTCTTTCAATTTCGGCGAACCATTTTTATCACTCATCCGGCTTTTAAACGATTTCGCGCGGTTTTCTTTTTTCTTCGTTTTTGCCTTTTACAATGGAACAGGTGTTTGAACTTCTCACGGATAATCGTCAACCTTTTATACATGAATTACAGATTTTTTAGAAATTTCCCGAGGAGGGAAAAATCCAGGAAGGTTCCATTATTCCCCAGTTTGCAGAGGATAAAACGTGTCGTTGGAAAGTTTACAAGTGACTTTAAACTTTAGCCACTCGTGGATGGAATGTTATCATAGGGAATTTTAACGAAATTCTAGTGTCTTTCGCTCTCCGGTGTTTTGCATGTCTGATGAAAATTTATTTGAAATATTAAAGCGTGAAGAATGAGTAATGACCAGTGATATTACAAAGAAGAACGTGAACATCCGAAAAAAAACAGAAAAAAAACTTTTTAAATATAAGGAAATCACTGTTTAATATATAGCACAATGAAACGTCGTTAAAATTTTATCAACAATACTCTTTTGTATTATGCAAAAGCGACGGTTTCATTAAATTTACATTTAATTCGAACATTTCAAATGTCTCCACGTGAATTTACATTCAAATTCAAATGTAAATGTAAATATTTGGATTATGAAATTGTGTGCAATTCAACTCTGCCGTTATATTACTTAACCTTTTGTGTGGCGTTACATAGAAATAGTATTGATCAATTCAAATATCTGTAATATCATTTTTATCCTCTCTCTATTCCTATCTACCTATTATTCTTTTATATAAAACTATTCACCTATCGTTCTTTTATATAAAATTGCAAACTTAAAAAAAAAAAAACCACTTCCCTCTTTAAAAAAAGGTAGCCTGTATATGTACGTGTAATACTTTTTTCTATCCTCCATTTCCTAACTACAGTTCTATATTTGTTCCTCTCTATTATTATTTACTTATTATTATTTCACATAAAATTAGAAGGTAAAAAAAAAGGTTGTTCCGTTTAAAAAAATTACACATCCGCCTGCAAAAAAGGATAGACTATTGTAGATATCCTCACCTTGCATATAATTATTCTATGATTATTATAAATGATTAACAATATATTATGACTCTATTATTATAATATATATAATATTGTTATATATTATTACTCTATAATATTTTTGGTTTCTTATTGTTTCTATTCATTCTTCCCCCCTTTTTTCTTATATAAGCGTGTTCAGATGGTTTATTCTACGATTTCGCTATATACCACTACATTTGTTCCTCCGACTATACCTCGCGCGTCTACTCGCAATACAGGGAATATACTATGTTTGTAGCTATGATACACGGACTATACCTTTAAAATTCTGTACACATAATAAAGTAAAAAATTGCATAAAAAATAAACAAATAAAAATAAATATAAAAATACATATGAATTGCCTCCAACAAAGAATGGTCTGCTATAAATGTTCCTCCCTGTATGTATATATAATATTTTTTAATTTCTTATTGCTTTTATCTTTTCTCCTCTTGTTTGCTTTATACATAAGCGCATTAAGATGATCTATTTTACAATTTCGCTATACACCACTATATCTATTCCTTCGACTATACCTCGCGTGTCTGTTCCCAAATACACCGGCTATACTAAGCCTTTCTGTACCAGTAATACACCAACTATACCTTTAAGATTTAGTCTTTTTATCTAACAACTAGTTAGATAAAAAGAAACTAAGCGAATAAAAGTAAATCTGAAGAAAATGAACATAAAAGTAAATATCAAGCGTTAATATTAGACTTACATGGCAGAGCCAGTTCCAACGTCTCCGCTGCTCGCTGCGTGCAGTAGCTGCGTGTTGGTCATGTCATTCTCTGATTGCCTGACCGATTGGGGAGTAGATTGGTGAAGGGGCAAAGGTTGCCTGTGTGCAACATTGCCCCTTGGCAGTGGAAGGGTAGACACAGTAGACGGTGGTTGTGTTTGCGTTCTCTGAGCTAACTGCGAGGTGCTAACAGCCCTTGGCGGAAGTGGGTCCCTTCCTATCACCGACCCGGATCCGGACGCTGTAAATGAAATATTGCTTGCGATAAAAAAAAAAAGAATGTACCTCGTCCCTTGTTGCGAATATTTATTGTTAACCTTCCCGTAAACCAGGTTGAGGTTAAATGAACCCCAGAGATATTAAAACTACTATATTCTTTTCAAAATATCAGCAATCGGTCTGGTTTCTTGAGTAGCTGGAGTTTCATGCCGCGATATTTCAGTCTTGATTAAGAAATTGAGACTATCGTTGGTAAAAAAAATACGTAACGAGCAGAAAACCTCGGGAATTAGGTAAACGACTTTATTACACCTCGAAAACTAGCTAGAATAGCTCAGAGGTGCACTGCGTGTTCGAGAAATAAGGATCGCAAGACTCAAAATACAGACTTCTGTGTAATTATTATTATTTTTTAATTTTTATTAACCCTTTAAGTGCAGAGTACTTTAAAATCGAACGCTGTATGTGGACGGAATTCTTTTTCACGTACAAGCATATACATAGATTGACATGTGATTAAGTAACCGCTTTCATTTTTTATTTGATATTAATTGAATTAAACATTTTTCTTTTCCTCGACACGCATCGTTGGTTTGAGAAAAGTAGTAAGTTTTAAAAATCCTGCAACTTAATGATGAATTGTAACGAATCTGAATATTCGAATTTGAGAAACGGATATATGCGTCCTTAGTCTACACAGCTAGCTTTTGCTAGACGCATATATACGTCCATAACACTCAAAGGGTTAAACCCTTCCCGGCTCGATAGTCAGCCATTCCTCCAATATATTATAGTAAAATATTCGCAGTGATTTTGAAAGACGACACGTCAAATATTCCTGCGAACCGACGCTAGACTTTTCGTTTAGACGGCGTCGATTCTCGAAATATTAGTAGCTTCAAATTAAAAAAAAAAAAAAGATTCCTTATCGTTCCTTAGTGGATTTCATTAAAACAATTTAGACAAAGATATGGCTTTCCCCTGTAGACGTTACAAAGTTACTACTTTGTTCGTTAAATTTATTGTAACATTCTTTGCAAAATTTTCGAAACTGAATCGTTGATCGAAGAGTCGATCGAAATAGGCGCTTAACGTGTTAAACGCACGAATAAAGGGAGTAACGTACAATGGACCGTTAATTCACGTGTTTCGCCGTTGCTTTCATCGAGACATCGACCACGAGAGGAACGAGAAACGACGCTAGGCGACGGCAGCGAGACGCCCGGCACAATAACGCTTTCGATATTTACGATCGCATCGAAATGGCACGCTGACAGTGTCCGCAACACAGGCGATCTTTATTTCTCGGAAAAAGCGATGCAATCGCGATAGACTTTCTCCCTAGGAATTTCCTGCCTCGCACTTCTAGACTCATCGCGCCGTTATTTATCGTACTGCACCCAGTGAACGTTCATCTATACGAACGTGACATGAATATTTATAACCTTGAAATTAGGAGGAATATCAATTCGTAAATAATTAGTGCAGTCGCGTTGCGTCGTTGTACAAAGAGCAATATGCAAAACGATAACTTCTTTCAAACAGGATTTTGTACGATAGATATTAGCTTGTATTTTACTGGTCAGTATTTTAATCCCTTTTTTGTCAGTATTTAAATATGAAGGATCAGTATTTAAATAATTTGGTCAGTATCCTTTGGTCAGTATTTATACTAAATTGACAGTATTTAAATAAATATGGTCGGTATTTAATATTACATAGTCATTATTTAAATCTAAATAGTCAGTATTGCACTTATTACAATATTTATAAGATTACAATATTTTGTAATCTGTAGTAGTCAATATTGCAATATTTATAAGATTATAATATATTAATATGTCAAAATGTTCAAATGTATATTTTTATAAATAAAACAATAAGCATGTTTTCTTACTGATTAAGTAAAAATTTGTAAATATCTAATTTGATTGAGTATATAAAAAATAAAACTGTTTTTTCTTCTTTATACTGTCCGTTTATTAATTTTATGATACTAACCAGTAATTAATTCCATACTGACCATGTGTTTTTATTTATATACTGATCGTTTAGTATTTTTATACCGACCTTTTTGGTAATAAAATATCGATCGAAAGTTGATTTAAATACTGATCGTTTAATTTGTTGCCATAGATATTTAGTAAATTATTTTTGTATCTGAAAGTTCCACACTAACGATGAGCAATTAACAGCAGAAGGCTCGATCGAGTGTGCAAAGTGTAATATCGCAAGATTTGAGTGTTCCGCCTGGCTTGAACTATTCCTCTATGCTCTAAGTATTTGCTCGCGTCACGAGTTCAATCCTGCTCCTATAGTAGTTCGTAACTTCAATTATCGTAGCCCTTGTAATTGGGCAAATGGACGATAGAGGGCTACGTGTCGATCTCTATTTCGGCAGACCTTGCAAAGAGAACGTTTCGCTGGACACGCGAATAGCTCGACTGCCATCGGTTAATTGGAAAATATAAATTGTGGATTTTGTGTTTGTGCGCGGTGGTTGATGGTTAGTTTGGGTCACAGCGTGTCTGAGAGCTATGAGTGTTTCACGATGTACCAACGAAAAATGTAATTTATTCTAATAATGATACACAATGTCGTGTGAACATAACCTAGGATTTTATATACGTTTCTTTACATAATTCGATGGTTGTACGGAACGTGAAATATTTTTAATTTTGTTTTACCATCTGTGATTTACTATTAATTTCGTTTGACATCATTATCGGAGATGCAATTTAGACATATTCATTTTCGTGAGAGATCTTGTACACGGAACGCGAAGTAAAGTGAATTTAGTCAAGATATTAATTTTAGACGGATTTAATAACGAGATTGCGGTGAAAACGGTCTCGATGATTCGGTACTAGATTCATGCCAGATTCATAAAAATAATTAAAAGTCGTATACATGATATATTCATTTCGGGGTGAAATCTCGAACTTGTCGAGTAAACCGCGACGACAGCTTCTCGTTTTTCGAACGTTTACAATTTCGGCGAGAAACGTGAGCTGACGGAAATTCCACTGCGTGGAAATTACGCGAAGTATTTAATATTTTCACACGGAAATATCAGTGACAGTGGAGAGTAACAACGACGAGAAATGTTTATGCAACGATATTCTCGTTTTCGAACTTTTTGTTCGTCAGAAAAAAAAAAATACGGAGCATTTCAATTCTCTGAGAGAAGGATATTCGTTTTACTGCTGGGAACGAGTAATAACGTGCGAGGTAACTTAAAACCAATTAAGTAATTCAGGTTGCGGACACGTTAAAGCCAGAGTTTGTTATACCTACATTTTTTCGAATTCACTTCTAGCGTGCCTTTTGAAGCGAACCAAGCTACATATTACAGATATTAATTCCCGCGCGCATTTAGAGAGGTTAGACGACGTTAAAATGGAAATGGTGTCGCGGATGGCGGGAATTTTTCGCGTTCCATTTCTATGCTATCTCTTTGTTCGAATGTCATCGTATTTTCGCTAAGAATTCCTCTTATCACTCGCGTTAATAGACGCCTGTTGTTCGTAAAAATAGCGGATCTGATTAAATTATTTCATCCATATTGTTGCATTCTCTCTGGGCGGATTTTTAAATTCGATCAATTTTAAATTTGGCAGCTGTTCAAATTCAATTGATTTTTTAAGTTTAACGTATGCTTTTAAGGAATTAATTTGACATATGTATTTCTGACAAAGAATTTTTACCAGTACACGTGTACAGATATTTATTTTGCATTAAATCAAAAATAGCTATCTGTGTTAATAAGAAAATGTGGTCAGAAAAAATGAGAAAAGAGGGGCTAAGATTCGATTGGAAGTGAAGATAGCAATTTCTTATATACGCGGGTTGCATTGACTCGTAGAAACTTCCTTCGGGCTAAATTGGCTAATCGGGTCGAAGTGGCAGTTAGAAAATGCAGCGTAGCCACGTGCGTACAAAGTATACAAAGCTAACGAACACTGTAAACTCTGTCCACGTAAAAGCATAACTGTTCTGCACATCAGATCCCCTCTATACTAAATTTTCCTACTCCGCCTATAGTATACACCAGGGGTTCCCAAAGTTTTACCTAGATGGGCCAAATTGTTAATTCCAAAATATTTGGCGAGTGAAAAAAAATACGTTGAAATTGATAAAAAGTTAGATATAAGGGAAAGATTTATACTAATTTTATAACACAATCGTTCTTTATTTATGACAGACTATTTATCGACACATTTTAAAAATAATTAAACAAAAGTAACTAAATAATTTCGAATAAAAAAGGAAAAAAAATGGTAAATTCATGAATCTGACGTGTGTGACTTGTGCAATTGTTGTTTCCTTAAAATAATACCATGGAGTCTTGGTTCGAAGTCGGTTGAATGTGTTTTTAACACTACTTTTAAGTGTTCGTCGGTTAATTTTGAGCTCAATTTGGACTTCACTAATACTGATGATTGAAAAAAGTTTTTTCGCTTATATAAGTGCTTTCAAACAACGAAGAAAATGATTCTTTATAAAAATCGACGAAGGAATTGTTACGATAAACATTTTTGGCTTCGATATTCCCCTGTAATTCGATCAGTTCGAATTGCATATCTTTAGAAACTTTCCTCTTCAAAAACCACCACTCTTGGCAAGTGAAAAGACGTCCTCTTCTTTCCGGTTCGTTCAGAACGAAGTATCGCCGAAATTCCGTGGCGTGGTCCAGGTCGAAAGAGGAATGCGCGCGTGTCGCGGCATGCGAAACGCGCGTAAAGAGGACTCGAGCATCAGAGGGTGTAATTGAATCTCACGGTGGCGGGCCGTTAGTGGCAGCGGTCGACCATAATGAGCGGCCGGATGTTTTGTGGACATGGGAACGGCACGGAACGAAATAGAACGGAACAAGCCGGCCGTCTGAAGGGAATTGCCGCATGGAACTGGGCCGGAGACACGGGAAGAGACAATTTATTGTGCGCAATTAACCCAGCCTCTGAAACCAGGCCATCCTGCCGCGCGTAAACTTACGTAAGAAACGCGAGTTAGTGCTGTTTAACCTGACCGTCCTCGTTCGATTTATTCCTCTAGCTTCCAACAGGTTTCTTTTCCCGCGTTACCGTGAAAATTACTGCGCGTAAAGATAGGTTATGTTCGCCTGAAATTGTCTGAACACTTCGACAGCCGCGGTCACGTTTGCGTGATTTAGAAATAGTGTTTTTCGGCCAGCATCGCATATTTGCGATTTTATTAACACAATCAGATAGATTTTCATGTAAATAATGAGTGATAAAATGCAAATTTAAAAATTAAACATGGTCAACGACACTTTTACACTGCTTTCTTTTTTCTTTTTTTCTTTTTTATTCGTTTAATTTTTTTTTTTTCAAATTTGTGAAAAATACCAGTGGCAAGATTCTCTGATTTTCACGTAAATAATTAGTGATACTAAAGGAACTTTAAAAAACAAAGATGGTTAAGGACGCATTTACACTCTGTTTTCTTTTTTTTTTTAAATTCGTTTGATTTTTTTGTCTTCAAGCATACTGGTTTAGTCTATATAGGGTTGCAAACTTACGAAAAATACGTTTAGCATTATTTTTGTATTGTTACTTGTAAGAATAAGTTTTTGGACGATAGTGACGGCCGTTGTCAAACTGTTAAAAGCGAAGATCTTTCTCTTGTGGTAGTTCTAGTGTGATTTCTCAACTCTCAAAAGAGCACAATCAAATAGATATATTTCAGAGATACAATTCTACTTAAAGAAATTCTAAAATGTAATATTCCGCGGTATTTGAACTGTCGCGAAAGTACACGTTTTATAATTTAACGATATCTTTCGAAGTAACAAAAGAATCACGTCAGGAGTATGTTTCCCTCTATTGTGTCCCAAGAAATCTCATTAAAAGCATAAAGAATAAATGTCAAGCAAAGGCAAGGAAGAAGGAAACAAGACGCAGATGAATCAGGAACTTCCTTCGAAGCTTATCCGCATCAAAGATACACATAAAAAAGCTCAATTTCTTTCGTTATTCCTAAGAAATCATATTAAAGCTCGACTTTGAGCTATGGGCCACTACTTCAGACGTCGTTCGAGAAGGAAGCTTCTTTCCCTATTATTTAACCAATGTGAGGGAGCAAATAGAAAAACAAAAATTCTAGGAAAGGCAGATCAACCGTAAGAGATATACTTTTTCCACGACGAGTTAGTTTAATACCATAACTGTGGCCGCCGCCATTGGTGTATAACCGTGAACATTCCTATTTTCCGTAAACACCGGCAGAGGGAAATTGTTCGCGCCGCGGGAAGCAGATGCATCGACACGGAATACATTAAATAGCGGAGACAGTCGCGAGCGGCCATATTGGTTCGTAGAGGAATGCGTGACGACGCATTGGCGACGTCCATGATTCGCCGCGCTAAGTTCTCCAATTTTTCTTTCATTTTTTTTTTTCTTTTTTATTTTCTTTTTTCACTCGGCGAATTCCAAGTGTCGATGACGTATTTCTATGCTTCGTTGGATCAGACTGGGCGACCTACTGTGAGAAATTTTGGAAAATTTAATTCCTCGAACTTCGTAATTTTCGAAAGACAGAAAAAAGTGATAAAAAAACGCAGCCTTTTTTGCGAAATAAGATTTTCGAGGAATTTCGTACAACGAAATATGACGATTCAACGCGTGTAACAAGCATTTGGACGCAGGAAATGATAAAAAATAAAATACACGTGGGATAAAGTGTAATCTTCGTCCGGATTAGTTTTGTTTTTTATCGGCTCGACGTTGATTAAACAGCGTGTGTATTTTTCAACCGATACAACGGTGGATATTTTCGCGCGATGCTTTAGGTTTGTTTGTTTTTTGCCGTTTCAGCCATGTTTCGCGAGTACGACACGCCCTCTCGTTCAGTGCGTGTGCTTGTTTTACTTATTAATTTTAATAATAATCAAAGTAATGAAAATAATAATGAAATTTAATAATTAAATTACTATTTCTACCATGTATCATATCGTGTATAAAAGTCTAAGTGAAAAGTATAATTTTTCATTTTTATGTTTTCATTTTTAATTAATCATTGTTTACATATTAACTTCGAAATACCGAAATCTTCATCTATTTATGTTTTAATTAATGTAAAACTGTAAATAAAAAATAAACATTTACCCCTAAATAGATTCATTTTGAAAGTGATGCAAGTCCATTAAAAAAAAAAAAAAAAATGAGATCACATAATTTATGATTAATTTAGTGTAAACTTTTTATATATAACTAGAAAAAAAAATGGACTTGCACCACTTTCAAAATAAACGGTCCAAATAATAAATCTTTTATTTTAAAACAGGATAAGGTCAAAATGACCAGTTGGTAGAGATATGTATCAGTTTTTGATGTGTCTAGTGTTAAGCAAAATTTTTATCAAATTTCGACACATCTGTAAGAAAAATCAGGATAACGATGGTGAGCGGTAGAATAAGAAATAAACGTGGACAGTTAAAAAGAGTGAATGCGTGTATTTTGAACAATACTTCGCGAGTGCTGGTACAATTCTGTCTTTCCTGAAAAATCCTAGTCAAGAGGACCCCCCTCCATGACAATATGGCCTTAGCCTTGAGGCAGAACCATCCCAAGGAGGGGGAAACGCAACAGAAGACTGCACATGGCCCACTCAAACCTTCGCTTTTTGGACTTTTCTAACACATCGAGCTTAATAAGTTTAGCCATCACTGACGTAGAACTACGATCGTAAAAGTGTTAATCTTATTCGACCAAATTCCTCGTATTCAATCTAGCACTGAATCATTCATCAAACCGTCATCGTAGTGTCAACAAAACCTCAGACGACAAATCGATATTGTAATGCGGAATAAGAATCTGTTCGTAATCGAACGTGGAATCGGCAAACGACGACGGCGTAACGAAAAAGCTTTGACAGTTCACGGATTACGCCTATCGGGGAGACAGGCGCGTGGTACGCGAGGAGGCACAATGTATTTGTGGAGAGGGAAATGACGAGGAGGAGGGGAGGGAGGACTAAAAAATGTGCCTGGCGCATTACGGGGCAGGAATGGCCGATTGCGTCGAAGATTTACGTCGATCGCAGCTGTCGTGTCTGGAATTCGGTCGAAATATCGGAACGATGACGTTGCATCGCGGATATCTGCGATTTGCATGGATTTATCCGAAGCGCTTGCTCTGTGGAATAAAAGGAAACCGATTTTCTGTTTTTTTTCTTTTTGTTTTTCTCATTTCCCACCGTTTCTGCATCAGCGAATACAAACTCTCCGTACTCATTCTGAATCACGAAATTCCTCGTTATCGATAATGCTACTGCGGGAACATTGTTTCTGTGATAATTCGAATGTTTTTTACAAATTCAGCACTTTTTTTTTTTTGTTTGTTTTAATTCTGAAAGAGTACTAGTTTAAACCCATCACTACCGGTCAAACTGACCGTTTTCAAACTTGATACCTTCTGCTGCATATTTTTCAGCATTTTCTTCTCGTTTTATATTTTTTCCTGAGATAGACGAATTCGTTTCGATACTCACTTTCGTACGATTTAAAAGAATATGTACTATTCCATTTGAAAAACTGAAGGTTACCTTCATTTCTCAGGAAATAGTGCAAACACGAAAGATTTATATGCTTCGTTATGTTGCTTGTAAAAAAACAGTATCAATTTTTCCTCTTTCATTTCTTTTCTTTTTCGTATCTATCATTTACGAGAGAAACGTTGGCTAGTAAATCTGTGAACATCTTGTACACTATTTATATATTTAAAAATAATGTGTACGTACGTGTACATATCGTGTATGTGAATGAAAGAAACTATATAACTATCGTTAATTTTTTTTTTTTGAAATTATATAAAAATAAATTTCTGTCCTTCATTTTATGAAAGTTGTTCATTTATTAATTCATTCATTGACAAATTGACTATTATCTACGTTTAATTTTCAAAAGAGTAACTTTCTTTTTAACGATCGAGCAAGATTAGGATGAGGTATATATATATATATAGAAGTGTCGGTAGGTTTAGTGTTAATGAATCAGCCTGTATAACGGGTAGGAATTTAATCAACGTCGTACATCCAGTTTTTCCATCGTGTCGCCTGCACTTCTCGGGGTTACATCTCGCATTTTTCGAGGTAGAGGGAACCGGTTAATTGCCACGCTAGCACATCGCACCAACAGAGAACGGAGACAAAATTTTATCGCACGTGACTTCGGCTAATTACCAACGCACACTCTCGTAATAACGAGCGAGTCGACGAGGACGCGGATTTGCCACACTCCTTGTCCTAATCGCGTGAAATTCCTTCGACGATGAGTATAAATATGGAGAGCACGCCAGTTTCCCTCGTTCAATTACATTTCGTGCTGAATATTAATCAGCGAGAGAGGGAGGAGGATCGATTAATCCCCTCGTGACTCTTACTCGCGTTCCTCTTCGTTTAATTCAATCTAATTTTTGATCGGAATTACCAAGCGTAATATTTTTTTTTTTTTTTTCAGAAATCGTTCGTTCTGTCCCTGATAGGAAAAAATATTCAATGTTTACGTTAACCGGAATGCAGTGGAAAATAATTCGTCAGTGATAAAGGAAAAGCTTTAAACAATTCGAGATTCGAACGATGGATGAATGAAAAGACACGAGACAGAATTTGGAGGATTATTCGTTGAGGTAAATTTAGAAAAAGTGTCGAAATGATTGAAAAAAGTATGTGCAGAAATGAAAAATTATTAATGAAAACAATAATGGAGATATGTTTAACAAATTTCAATAGTTTCGGTCGTTCTAGTATTAAACAAGTTAGATGTCTAAATAGATACGCTGAAATTAATAATGTACACAATGTATTAATCAATACTAGCCACAGATGATATATATCGGCAATATTTCATGTATAAAAATAGACGAATAGTCCGCTAGACGGAAATCTAATGTGAAACGACTCGTGGAATGGCATAACGGAGTCATTCTCGCGACACCTTGATCTTTTCTGTGCCGGTGCCAAGTGGAACGTCTATATTTACCAGAACGCGCGAGCCTTCGCTAGTTCCTGTTCGCCAGTGCATAGTCTTGACGGTTTAAATAAACCCAGTCCAGATTAAACAACGCCGATGCATTTCGACCGACACTGTGTCCGTTAAATGGGTCAACTAAGGACGCGAAATTCTTCGAATCATTCTTACTTATCCCTTTATTCAACGTAGATCCTCTTTCCATACCGTCAATACACTTTAATTTCATAAATAATTTAGGTTACGTTAAATCGCGAATAATTTAAATATTTTATTTATTTATAAACAATTATAAATGGATTGTAAAATTATTCCTCGTCAAAAAATCAAGCGAAAGTGTGTAATGAAATTTTTCGATACGAGCTCGGGTTTTCGAGAAAATCGGATTGGAAATTACTGTGGGGCACCGCCTATAAATTGCGAAATACCTCTGTTAGTATTGTGATACCACTGTTTGATCTTTGTAGTGGTTTTTACGATATTTATAGTCCACTTAGTTCGCTGGATTAGTGAAATAAAGTGCATGACGTCACTGACGAATGCGCAGCCCCACGAACTTTTCACACTCAATTTTCTCGGAAACGAGCGGTCTTGCGAAAAAAATTTATTCCACACTTTCGATTCATTTTTGCACGCAGAATCGTCTGGTCGAGTTTTTTTTTTTTTTTTTTTTATATTTAGATCATCGAGACGTGGCGAGTTTTCGTTGCGCCCCTGTTTTGTCTGGAATTCGCGTTCCACGAGCGTGTGTTAGTTTCGCGACGACTTCGCGCCGGTAAACTCGATGATATTTTGTCTGGCGATGCGTTGTTGCCGCAGCTCAGACGGTTGAGATATTGCCGGGAGACTGATCGATGAAAGGCGAAACGTGACGGTGATTTAGATGGACCATTTGTTGCTTGCTACTTTACAGTTGCTTATTAGAGACTCGAATTTTATTCGAGGTGTATTAATGGATACAAAAATTCTTCATATATTGTGTGAACGTAAATTGAAAATATGCCAATGAATATTTTTTCTGAAATCGAAATTTGAGTACTTTTGAATTTTGTTAGTCAGGCTTGTTTCTTAACTTGTAATTGGAGATCAGTAAATTGGAGACGTTTTCCTATGTAGTATTTTTTAAATATATTGCTTTTAACCACATTTTCAATTTTTAGTTAGAAAAAATATTTTATGGTGCTCGTTGAATTCGTTAAAAGATATCCTTAAAGAATTCGAATGGCAATAATTTATCAGTAAGGACCAGTGCATTTTACTTATAATCAGTTTATGGGTACCTCTAGATCGAAACAATTATTTAATAACAATTCAGTCAATAGTCACATCACGTAACATAACTCTTTATTTTTTATTTCAGCTTTAATTACAAAGGAAGCTTAACTAAGATTACTTAATATAAAAAGAAATGTTTGTGTATAAAAATATTTATATTTAAACTTCAGGCGTTTATACGTTACTTTAACATTTATCCTTTAATCTACTACTCTTATTTATCTTTTTTTAAAGCGTGACATTTTTTGTCACTTCAAAGCAAAGTTGCCACGTCATTTCAGAGCTGCCATACGACCTATAAGGATTAAAAAAAAAAAAAAAGTACACGCTCATCGAAAGCACAGGCAATGTTCAACTGTTCGAGGAATTTGAAAAACGATAAAAAAAAAAAAAAAGGAAATCTTCGAGATGAATCAAGAATCGATCGAAGATGGCCTTCCATCGCCAGAACAATAATCCTTTGTGCGACCAAGCTTCCTTTCTGCGTCACGCTTATTGCGTCACAATTCTGTCACGTTCACGCTCGCTATACGAGATTTCACTCGGTTGCACCGTATCGCATCGTCGTCCCTCGAAATGGTAGGTGCGCTTCCGGTTTGTTCCGAGCCTCCTCAAAGCGTGCAAACGTCTAATTTCGCAAATAGAATTTCGGCTAACTGCAAGCAGGCCTGTGTGTAGTATCTAAGGGAGAGAGAGAGAGGCTTTGTAGCTATTTGGGTTGTTCACCCCGTGTGATTCTGCTCTGGTAGGACGACATGGGGGGAGGGTTTTAATGGTGGAACGTCGCGACGCAGGAAGTGGAGGCGAGCAGACGTCTAAGGGGGAATCAGAGTTGTTATTGGGGACGGCCGTCATGGGAATCCTATTCCCTGTCCGATCTAAATTCTATTTGAAATGTTTCGATAACTTTGATGCTTCAGGCTGTCTCGCCACCTCCCTAGCTACCACCATGGGCTATTGGAAATTTCATTAAATATTGAATATTCCACGTGAAGATTAACCCTTTACACTCGAGGCCTTTTTCCAGCATCTCGAAACGTTTCGTATGTTTGACGAATTGCTTACCTCTAACTTAGAATGATTACACGTATATACAAATTAATATATACAACTTCCATATTTTAACATTTTATCTATTTTTACACGTCTAAGAAGAAAATTTCTGAAATATTAGTCTCTCTATCGTTGTTTAGTATGATTTATTATTACACCAATAAATGACCAGATTTTTTCGACAGTGACACTACGCCAAGTTCGTCATATCGAGTGCAATGGTGGTATCTTTTCTTCTAACCTTTTTTCAGCGTAATTATTGGTTTCAGAAATAATTTCTGATCGCATATGTGCGTTCATAGTACACATCGATGGCTTTAAGCAGACGCAAACATGCGTCCATAGCAGTGAAAGGGTTAAAAAAAGGGGAAGAACAGTTCACTAACGAATAGCTGTGGAAAAATTCGAATAGAAATAAAACGTCGACCATCTCGACCCCACGAGAAGGCTTTGTGATTCATCGTCGACTATAAATTCACGAGTGCCTGATACGAAGTGTTATCGTTGGTTATCCAGTAGCTGCAATCTCGCTAATAAATCGAGCGTACCTCAACAATAGCCGTTATCCTTCGAACAAGCCTGTCCGGATCGCGACCATTTTATTCCGCCGCGGACATTTTCTCTCAGACTACTATTTGCGAGAGAGCGCGTGCGACCGATTCCATGCCGCCGGCAAAAGAGTGTCGGACTCCATGCCAACTAACGGGATCTGTAGTGATCAAGTAGGTCACAAGAGTCGATACCGTCTCTTTGTCCAGTCGATTAGCCACCGCGACGATGGTTTCGAGCAGCTCCTCGTTTCACGGTGTTTGTTTTTGGGGTAACAGGTATTCGATCGCCTCCACGATCTAGGAATCGAACGTATAGAAATGATCATTTTAACCCTCTACAGGTCAGATATTTTTTTTTTTTTTTTTTTTTTTTTGGGAGAGTATAGAAAAATGTATGCAACGTAAAATCAACAAATATCAACAATTAAATACAGATTAACTCTTTGCTCTGTAACGAGTTAGACTCGTGACACAGATTTTGGTAGAGATTCGAGAAAAATAGTTGTATTAGTAACAAAGATTAATTTTCCTTTCAATTTGCCCGAGGTTTGTCAACTGTAATTAATTTATAATACATTAACGTAAAGAATAGGTAGTTAACCCTTTGATTGCGGTTTAATCTTGTAAGGACCCATCGATATATGTGTATATACATAAATTTGAGCAATTTTTTTCGTTTTTGACGAGGATAACGTCTGACTTTTAAGAGTTAATTGCTTCGTAAATCAGGCGAGTTAGCAGACTGGAGGAAAGAGAGATGTTTGCGCAGAACGGAAATTTGGATTGACGAGGGTGCGCGGCCCGTCGTGAAATTTCGTGGCAGGTGGTTAGGAACCGTGGAAAGAGAAGGACTTCGAACTTGTTCTTTATGGATGTAAGTTTCGACGAGGGAGAACTTCAAGTTCGCGTTGTTCGTGGTTTCAGATTTAAGACAGTCTGTTCTGCTTTATGGGAACCTGGGTATACTTTCACAATGGATGGTTAATTTGCTCTAACAAATTTAACCAAACATCTCTGAAATCACACGAGTGCCTTTATCATCTTTCCATAAAAAAAATTTATATTTCCAAATTGTAAAAAAGAAAAAAGAAAAAAGAATTCCAGAAAGGGTAAAATTTTGGCAACAATTTGGAGAAGTAGCTATATTTATTGGAAATCTCTTCCACACAAAAATCTATTAATATTGATTATTTACATCTCATTTTTTTTTTTTTTTTTTTTTTTTTTTTAAATTTGTATTGCTATTCGAAGAATATGCGTGCAATATTTATGTTTAAGGAATGGTAAAAGTTTCTGTTGAAATCTGCTTTTACATCGAACGAGTGACATATGACTTCAATTTATCCTGAATCAATGAAAACTTTATGCGCATACATCATCGTGCACTCAAGGTTCGCGGGTAGAAAAGAAGAGCACGGCTATAGAATCCCATTCGGTGTCCTTGCGCGGCAAATGAGCGTAAGAGGGAAACCTTGTCCATGTTTAGAAATTTACTCAATTTAATCCATCGTCATTCGACCGAATTCACCTGTCAAAGAACACCTTTAACTCGTGAAGAAAAGTTGCAAAAAAATACACTCGTTTCAAGTGCTCAATAATACCGATCAAACATTCCTGAACCTCATCAAACCTTAAACTTCATTCACATGTACACATTCTAATTAATATCGGATGTAGAAGCTTGAAGTGTCTCTAAGAACGATTTATAAAAAATTAAAAAACAGATCGAAATAATTTTTTTACAGCTTTTGGTTGCTCGAAAGATCTTCACTTACGAGTCGTGTCGTTTCATTCGTCGTATTAACGTTTCTTCAAGCGTTCGCGCTTCAATTTCATCTTTAATACACGCTCGTGGTCGCTGCAGCTGTATACCGAAGAAAATGCACGTTGAAATTAATTGATACGCCGTGAATTCGAATGGAATTATGCCAGCGTTTACCAATCACGCGTTGTAATAAAGAATCGAATCGCTGACTGAGCGACTGTCAGTGTGCAACGTTTCGATTAATCGACATTTAATCCGTAAGCAACATCAACTTCACGAAATACATTAACACATTTGTCAACGATAACCGATTGCCTTTATTATACTTTTCTTTGGTATTTTTAACCCTTTGCACTCGAGGGCTCCGTAGCCATTTAAAATTTCTCTTCAAACTCGAGGGCTCCGCTACGGAGACAGTGCAAATAATTTTCAGTTTTTAACATAAGGACAAAAACAAAATGTATAATAATTTTATCATTTTTTCTTTTTTTATATATCATAACATTTGTATTCATAAACAATTAAAAAAAAATAATAACATATAACGATGACATTTCTTTTAATGCGTATATCATTAACTTACATGTAAATATGATCTTTTCACTAAAATTGCTTCGAGTTGCTGGTAATATGAATGAAAAAAAAACTTCGAGTGCAAAGGGTTAATTTTCCTCGAGGATTCAATACACGCTCACGTTACGTCACGTAACCAAACACTTGTTAAAAACCAACACCTACGAACGAGTGGCAAATGGTCGCTTCGAACACTTCTTATTTAGGAGAAAACAAGAGGAAAAAGGAGAAACCATCGTCGATGACCTAGATGAAGTAAAAATGGTCAAGCTATTCGAAGCGCTCGCGCGAAACGAAAAATTCGAACCTCGAACAATTACAACCGGTCGGACGTGAGTTTTCTCCGATGCTGGATCAAGTGGATCACAACTGTACGTTTCAGTAGACGTCGAAACATCCGTTACATGCCCAGTTGTCGACGAAGAAAAACAATTCCATCAGCGCGATGGTACGAGTCGAAATCTCACTCGGCCGAGGAACGCGTTCGTCTCGTTTTTGTAATGGCTACTCTCCGCACTCTCTTCCCTTTCCCTCTACTCCACCTCTCGTCATGCCAACACTGTTCTTTTTCGTCGATCTTCGATTTCTCGTTCGCTCTTCACCATTTCTGTTGACTCTCCGCGAACGACAGGTGCTCCATCGATCGAGCAAGAAGAGGATTCTCCCCTCGCTTTAACATTAGAACTACCAAACCAGTCAAAATGCCAGGTTTCAAATTTCCATTGAAAATTTACCAAAAGTTACACTTTTGGCCAATAATAATGTATCATATAACGAGCTGCGGATAAACTAGCGCCGTATATTATTTATAATCTTTTTTTCTTTCTTTTTAATTTTTTTCATTCAGTAATGTAATACTTATAACACTTGTAACACTATCTATTCACACGTTTCGTTCTATCTGAGCAAAGTGTATATTCGCTGCGAGACTCCTCCGAGCAGAGGAACCATAATGGCGGCCACGCGTGCAATAACGAAAGAGTTAAGCTGTTCTTACACCTTCTAAAACCTTAAGCGTTCTAGGGTTAGCTAATAATACTGATAGCCAAGTGTACGCGGAGCGTGAAGAACTCGGTTCTATTTTTTTGTGTTTTTTAAACATTTGAGAGTGAAAAATCGCCACGTTTTAATTACTAAATAATTCCGAGACGTCTATTAGAGCGTCACTTTATCCCAGAAACATTCGAACAAGAGGCACATCCTTTCTTTTTTTTTTTTTTAACGATTAGGAGTGGAAGATCGTCACATTTTGATTATCAAATAATTCCGAGGTGCTTATTAAAGCGTCACCTTATCCCAAAAAATCCGAGGGATGGACATATTCTTTCTTTTTTCGTTTTTAAGCATTTAATAGCGAAAGATACACGTTTGGATCACCAAATAATTCCGAGACACCTATTACAGTATTACTCTATCCCAGAAACATCGAAGCAAAGCGTATATCTTTACTTTTTTTTCTTTTTTTAACGATTAGGAGTGAAAGATCGCCACATTTTGATTATCAAATAATTCCGAGGTGCTTATTAGAGTGTCACCTTATCTCAAAAAATCCAAGCGAGTGGCATATGCTTTCTTTTTTCGTTTTTAAGCATTTAATAGCGAAAGATACACGTTTGGATCACCAAATAATTCCGAGACACCTATTACAGTATTACTCTATCCCAGAAACATCGAAGCAAAGCGTATATCTTTACTTTTTTTTCTTTTTTTAACGATTAGGAGTGAAAGATCGCCACATTTTGATTATCAAATAATTCCGAGGTGCTTATTAGAGTGTCACCTTATCTCAAAAAATCCAAGCGAGTGGCATATGCTTTCTTTTTTCGTTTTTAAGCATTTAATAGCGAAAGATACACGTTTGGATCACCAAATAATTCCGAGACACCTATTACAGTATTACTCTATCCCAGAAACATCGAAGCAAAGCGTATATCTTTACTTTTTTTTCTTTTTTTAACGATTAGGAGTGAAAGATCGCCACATTTTGATTATCAAATAATTCCGAGGTGCTTATTAGAGTGTCACCTTATCTCAAAAAATCCAAGCGAGTGGCATATGCTTTCTTTTTTCGTTTTTAAGCATTTAATAGCGAAAGATACACGTTTGGATCACCAAATAATTCCGAGACACCTATTACAGTATTACTCTATCCCAGAAACATCGAAGCAAAGCGTATATCTTTACTTTTTTTTCTTTTTTTAACGATTAGGAGTGAAAGATCGCCACATTTTGATTATCAAATAATTCCGAGGTGCTTATTAGAGTGTCACCTTATCTCAAAAAATCCAAGCGAGTGGCATATGCTTTCTTTTTTCGTTTTTAAGCATTTAATAGCGAAAGATACACGTTTGGATCACCAAATCATTCCGAGACACCTATTACAGTATTACTCTATCCCAGAAACATCGAAGCAAAGCGTATATCTTTACTTTTTTTTCTTTTTTTAACGATTAGGAGTGAAAGATCGCCACATTTTGATTATCAAATAATTCCGAGGTGCTTATTAGAGTGTCACCCTATCCCAAAAACATCGGAGCGAGGGGCATTAGAATCCAGAACACGATCCAGGATCCAGGCTACGATGTCGAAAAATCTCCAACGATGTTACAGCTCCGCGAGGATTATGTAATGAACGACGGGTAGAGGGGAGAAGGAGGGGGTAGGCGAGCAAGCGAGCGAGCACCATGAGTGAGCCGAGTAACGGTATTTCACTGAGGCAGAAATGGTTCTGCATCATGTAGCCTATACGAGCATGTAAAATCACGTTTCTTAACGGTTCATAAGCCGAATTCAAGTTTCACCATCGGGGCGGTTCAATCGTCTTGCGTCGTATATGTACGTGTCTCTCGCTTCGAGCAACTTCTTCTTCTTCTTCTTCTTCTTCTTCTTCTTTACGAAAAGTTCCGTACCCAATTCTACCAACTGTTGAAATTGTTCGAGCGTACCACGCGGCCTGAATACGAACGATCATTTTCACGACGAGATAATTGTGGAGTAGCTCGTTTCTTTGATTAATCGTACGGGAACGAGCGGGCAGAGCGAGCACCACCTTTGTTACCCGGTAGAAATGAATTCAAACGGGAACTTTGATACCGTGAAAACTGTTCGAAAGTTTTTGTTAGCTCGACGCGGCGGAATTGTTGGAAAATGACGAACAACGTCACTTCGATTGCATTTCCTTTCCTTTTTTTTTTTGTCTGTCTCGTTGCTACTGCTTTTAATGGGGAAACTATAGCCTGTAGTTTCGTTTTTTTTTTTTTGTTTTAATTAAATTCTCTCGTTTTACTTGAAACAACGTTCGTCAAGCTACCGATTAAGGTATTAAAGATTAGCGTTAGCGATCGACGATAAGTGAGAGGTTAGAAATAGTTTACGAGCCGTGTTATCTGATGTCCTAAGATTATCTGGTAATAACGAGCTACTTATTTTTAAGGGAACAGGGTGTAATTTATAATCCGGCGAGAAGTGGACTGGTTTTACGATTAAATCACAGAAGTGTGTTATTAAGGTTATCTGTAGACATGGGTAGAATGAAAAATCCCATCGACAATGAGAATTTATGAAAATAGTAAATCATGATTTTTTACTCTGTTTCACGTCTCTCTGTGCAAACTTGGAACACCTTCGATTCATCTATCTACACTTAGTTTGCTCGCTGAACCGTTCCATTACCTTCAGAAACAATAGAAAACTCTACAGAGCGAGATAACGATGATCGAATCATCGAAAGTGCTACGTTCCAGGGTAATGGTATTCAAGTACGTAGTACAAGAAACGTAAAAACACAGGGAGACAAAGATAGAAGCGGAGACAGAGACAAAGAATGCTTGTGCATCGCGCGCCACAGTCAGAGGCAACTTCAGAGCGTGTATACAGTGACTTCCATTAATATTCGGACGCCATTTAAAAGAAAATAACCTTTTTTAAAATTAGCTGTGTTCTTGTGAGGAGTTGGAAGAATTAGTTTATTAAATAACGCTTACAAATAATTTTGAAAAAATTCCAATTGGTCGAGATTACGAAGAAAATAGTAACGGTCGCTTTTTGAAATTTTTTTTATCTGAACTTGTAACGAAAATTTAGAAACTACAGTTCGTAGATGTACGTCAATTACATCTATTGCTGAAAATTTCATTGAAATCGGTTAACGCTGTTACGAGCTACGTACAATTAAAGATGTCAAAAATCGAAAGAATTTCATAATTTTTCCCATCTCGAAAGAATCATTTACGATTCTTTTTTTTTTACATTTTTCAACGCCTGTTCATTGTTCCTGGATCAACTAATTTCGATGAAATTTTCAGCATGTATATAAGGAACATAAATCTACAAAAGATATTTAAATTTTCATTACAAGTAAAAAAGTTGCAAAAAAAGAACTCTATGTTCCTTGGAATTCTGACTAATTACAATTTTTCCCACATATTTTTTACACATCATCCAGTAAACTGATCCTTCTAGCTTCTCACGAGAATTCAGTTCATTTAGTTCAATTCGAAAAAAGTTCTTCTGTTTCAAAATGTGTCCGAATATTAATGTGAGTCACTGTAGACATATCTCGAAGTGCAGCTTCGGTGGTTACGCGTCTCTTCGTGGTGAAAGATCGATAATCCGGCCTATATACACACGATAGTGAGATTTTGGCTACCTGCCCAAGCCTGATGAATCGAAAATTGTCCAGCTACGACGACCGCGAATGCTCTGTTTCTCGCGATCCATTAACCCAGTGCCTCGCGGCGCAACCTAGCCGCCATTTTTTGGCAAGTTACTTCTCCTCTTTTTGTATACCGTGCGTTCCTCTCTTCGACTAACGAGCAAGCTTCTTCAAGAAATTGCTTTCTATCCCGTGGAATGGCTGTTCTTCTTCTCTTAAACAACGATGGAGAAGCCTTTTGTTCTATCGCGTTGGGAATCTGATACGAAGTTTCGTGGTTTCCCCGGTGCGTTATTTGTGAGGTTAGTTACAGTATTTTGTACAAGGTGTGTTAAAAATATGTGGCCACGTTGTTAAAGATGAATTCAGTACTGTTAACACGTTCCACACAGAGTCAATTTTACTTGACTTTTCGTTTAGACAGTGAGAAACGATAAACGGATGTTTAACCGTTTGAATGCCATAGAACTTTGCAAAAATTCAATCTAAGAATGCCAAGCAGAGCGATCGCTCTTCTTTCGTTTTTCCTTTCTTTCCTCGTTTTTGTCACATTTGTAGATTGATAAATGAAAAAATGTTCCTGAACAACAGCTCTGAAGCTGGTAAAAGCAAGGATTTCAATTTAGTGGGATCTCGATAAACGTTAACAATAAAGACATGCATTGATAAATTTTGAATGTGCAATTAGTTTGACTATAGCTGACATTTTTTAGGCACTGAATAGGAGAAGCGCCATCGCTTGACACTCAAACGGTTAAGTATACGGAAAATGTTCATCGAGATCCCACTAAATTGAAATCCTTGCTTTTACCAGCTTCAGAGCTGTTGTTCAGGAACATTGTTTTATTTATTAACCTGCGGATGTGACAAAAACGAGAAAAGAAAGGAAAAACGAAAGAAGCGCCATTGCGCCGCTTGGCACTCAAACGGTTAAGTATACGGAAAAGAAGGAAAATCTCAACCTATTCAATACTGGTTCATTCTATTCAATACTGACTCAGCTTTTTTACAGCTCTAAAAATTTTTAATAAAAATTCGCGATTGAGTGTTAGCGAGGATATCTTTCCAAGGGTCGTCGAAGGCAATTAGCCATCTAGCTATTTTGCTTTCGTACGATTTGTGATAGGGATTTAATCTGTATGTGGTACTGTTAGGAAGAATGAGAATGTGCAGACATCCTGATTGAGTAATATTTTATGTTAAATAATTGAAATGAACGTTTTTTCCCACTTTTTTTATATTAAAAAGAATTCTGTGCAACTTGGGTTCTTTTTTTCTTTAAAATCGTGTGCCGCAAAGAGTTAAGAGTGTGACTGTTGTTCTTAACCCTTTGACTGTAGAGTACTTGAAACTTAAACGGAATACTTTTTCGCGTAGCGGCGAGCTTTGTCATACCGATCGATTGTACAACGTGTAACTAAATTATTGTTTATGTTTTTTAACCCACGCCGAATTTGAAACGTAACAGGTTTGTTCTCTTTTGGAAATATATTGTTTATTTAAAAATATGAAATCTGTTAACTTCATCGTTACAATCCTCGCTCAATTCAAAACTACTTGACTGTTGTTTCAGGTTTCACAGTAATAAAAGATAATATAATAAATTACAAACATACTGCAGGTAAAATATTATGCTATTGCAACAATCATAACTGTCTGTCGTCCGAAGAAATAAATAACTCTCTGAGAAATAAAAAAATAAGTGTTCGATACAAGCAGAATTTCTTTATTTTTATCCAAATGAACGAGAAATGTGTCGCGATTTTATCTCAATTTTAGTAGAATTAAAATTTCTTCGCCGCCCAACCTTTTTAAGAAATTGCACGGCTATAAGATAATGAGATGGTATAAGTTATGTCGAGTGATGCTTTCAATGACATGTCAACAGTCGCTGTGTAATTTGCCACTTTGAGGTTATGAATTGTACTTCATGAAATTTTTCCATTCTAATAGGTATTTGAACTTCATGGAATATTATAAAGTTAAACAACAATTTTTTTAAATATATACTACATAAAATGCGACTAAATACGTTGACTGGTAAGGTAATAATTGTTTTAATAATACGTTGATCAAAATTTCAATAGTAAAAAAGAAAAGTTACAACACTTATTATTTCCTTTTCTTCAAAACCCAAAAGCTTACAAGAATATATCGACAATTGTTTAAGCGTAGTTTTTGTAAAAGATCCTTTCCATGTAAGCGATACATTTGTTTAGTCGCTCAGTGTAAACAAAATGGTGCAATCGTGGTGCAGATAGAACTAGTTAATTCGTAGGAAAATTCACCTAATCACCACAAAGAAAAAAAGTATCAATTTAGTCAACAACTCACTCCACCAAAGTTAAAAAAAAAAAAAAAAAATAAAATAAAATAAAAAATAAGAACAACCATCAAAATCACAATGGATATACATACTGTACTTTCCGGTCCAGCAGCTGCCACAAATCAATCCGACCTTTCCTCCCATTTTCCTTTGGGTGCACACACGAATGGCGACACTAAGGCACGCACTCACGAAGAAGGTCACGTTTCCACGAGTCGCGACAGATTCCAGCGCTGGGTACGCGATATATGACCACGCACGTGGCATAAGTCCGTCAAAGGAATTCACAGCGTTCCTCCTTTCCCCTTTGTCCACTGCTCATTCCATCGTTCAAACCGTGCATCTCTTTCTCTTTCTCTCGCTCTTTGCACAGGCAAACACACACGGCTGCTTCGATAACACGCTCGATCGACCCCCAAACAGTCAGTCTCGTCTCGAACGTTCCCTTTGTCTCACTTCTTTCACATTTTTTACACAGCTCGTTCGAGATAACGGTTGATCGCGAACTGATCCACGGGCCAGTTTCGAGTTCTGCTTCGCTGGAAAGTCTTGGTGCAAGCTTTTAGGTAGAGTGCAGTCGTACGAAGTTGCGATTCGAAGTAACGGGAGGTGGGGAGGAAAAATTTCCTCGTGCATTGTACGCTTCAGATTGAAAACATTTCAAAATGTAAAATTCTTTGTGCTTTCTTCTTCGTTGCTGTTAATATATCTTTCGGTTGACATGTTAATAGATATGTATTTATCTATGTGGAATTTTTAATTATAGAATTTTATCGTTAGATTATCTAGAAAACACTAGGTGCACGTATGTTGTGTAATAAAGTATATAAAAATCTATGTAGATTTTAAAAAGAGTATAAGCTTGGTTTCTATAAAGTATAGGTGACCCTTTGTGAACCAATGGCGTCGCCACGGAGACATTTGTAATAGCATAACTCTATTTCAATTTCGTTTGCAATGAAATAAAGCGAATTGATGGAATGAAATAAGAGTAAAAAATTCAGAAACGTCTGTAATGTTTTTTTTTTCCTCTCCAAAAATGAAACTTTTAATTCAGGAAGTTTCAATTTCGAAAGTATGTTGAGAAATCAATCAGTCGCATGAGAAAGTATTATACTCAGAGTGCAAAGGGTTAACTCGCAGTTAATCTATTGTACAGTTTAATTAGGTTATATTTACGATATTCTAATTTTGTCAAAAAGGTTAGATATTGTTGAAAAATTGTTTCTTTCCAAGTTCCACGTGAAACAACAGCTTTCTATCATTTTTCCTGTCGTTGAAAAATCGACGATGATAGAACCGTACAAATCAACCGTTACTCTTTGTAATTATTCTACTTTCACCGGTAAATCAATTCTAAATGACAGTATTCTTCTTCCCTTTTTACAATACGCGCGACGATCGAAATTGCAAATAAACTTTCTAAGTGTTGCGAAGAAATAATCAGGGAGAAAATTACACCAACTGTGTTTCGCTCTTGCGATGCAATTTCCAAGCAAAAACGACAGGTACGCGTTTCCTAAGAACAACGTTCCTGTAATCCAGGAGCAAAGAAAGACGAGGATCGAAGATTCTGCGAAGAAACGATAGGCAAAGGTAGTTAAAAATATACTTAGTCCTATTTCTTTAATTTCGCCGATTTTTTTCTCTTCAAACACATACCTAGTTTGATCTACAGAAGATTGCAAACTCGAGAAAAATACCCGGTAAATGAATTGTGTTTTCGCGAGAAGCGATAAAGGATTAGTTTACTAAATAACGTGTGAAAGCATTTTTGAAAAAATTCCAAAGAAAAGAATAACAGTCGCTTCTTATAATACAAATTTCTTACCCGAAAGTTGAAAGTAATGAAAGTTGAAAAAGTACATTTTGCAGATTTATGCCAATTATACAAACACTGAAAATTTCACTGAAATCGATTAACGCTTCTATGACCTGCAAACAATTTTAAGATGGCAAAAATTCAAGTCTTTTCGCCTATAATTGCGATAAATCGAAAGAAATCCCTCGTCCATGTATCAACCGATCTCGATGAAATTTTCAGTGAAATTTCATTATTTAAATTTTCATTACAAGCTCAGATAAAAGAGAACTCTACTATGTTTCTTGCAATTCCGACTAATTACAATCTATTCAAAATCTTTCATCTAGTAAACTAGTTCTTCTAACTTCTCAAGAGAATTCACTTCATTTGGTTAAATTTTAAGTTGTTTTGTTTTAAGACGTGTTCGAATATTAATGGAAGTTACTGTAGCTTCGTGTGTGGACACGAAAGGGCACAGATCAATTCGAGTTCAATATAGGTCACATCTATGCCGATCATTAGCCTGTCAGAAACAGCAAGAGAATCAATGTCACGTCGTTCACATGCACACGAACGTTGGAATTAAGAATTGGAACGTTCTATTTAATCTACCCATCACGTATTTTCGATTAAGCTCCATCTACTTTGTTCTTGTAATTCTTAAGTACCTGTTGTGAAGTACTATTAAAATTACGTTCGTTGAATAAAAATCGAACGAGGTTCGATTTAATTAAAAAAATCGAACCTCTTCATTGCAACTCTACGCCAAAACCAATCACTAACGACTGACCACATAGTACATGAATACAGAACAACTAATCAACAAAGACAGAAATACAACATGAAATTAGGCACAGCTCTAACAGATCAGGATCATATACGCAACACAATTAATTACCTTAACCGTTTGAGTGCCATGGACCTTTGTAAAAATTCAGTTCTTCTTTCGTCTTTTCTTTCCTTTTCTCGTTTACGTTACTTTGAATTTTTAACAAATGAAAAACTTCTTTTTAACAATTCTTTCTTCTCGAAACTTACGAAAGCATGGATTTGAATTTAGTTGGACATCCATAAATGGTAACAGGAAAGACACGCATTGAGAAAGTTCAAAAGTGTAGTTAGTTCAATTCTATAGACTGATTAATTTGTACTTTTGGGCACTGAACAGGAGAAACGTGATCGGTTAACTCTTTGAGGCACGGTGGGATTAAAGTGTCCCACCTTTTTCATGTATTTCACGGCACGGTGGGACAAAAATGTCCCACCTCGAAATCTTGCCGTAGCTGCATGTGCATAGGTTTATATTTCGCCCTATTTATGTAAAGCAGTTGTTAATGTCTTCAAACAATCACTAATCACTATTTTCTTATGTTTTTACATGATGTTATACATTTATTAATAAAAATATACCAATTTTGTTTCATTTAAAAGCCGAAAAAATTCCTCTGCAACATGGGTCTATTTTTGATCTGAAATCCCGTGTCTCAGAGTTAAAGCAGTGATTCCCAAAGTCTTCATCTTCATCGCCCCCTGGTGGATGCTGCAGCAATTCAGGGGGGCGGTGATTGTATTACATTCTATTCTGAGTTCAATAAATAGTTTCATAATTTCAAAGTTCAACGTTTCTAATTTACACCTTTCTTTGCTATATTTTACGAAAAAGGTAGAAACATGAATACATATATATTTCCTATTAATTGCTATTAAAATTAAAAAAAAAAATTAATTTCCAGGGGACGCTAAGTAATATTTCTTCTGGAAAGGGGGCGATAGGACAAAACAGTTTGAGAACCACTGGTTTAAAGAAATCAATGTATTCAACAAGATATAAGACTGGACCCATCGTCGTCATTAATGACCTCATAGTAGATGCAACGTTAAAAAATACATAGATAAAAATGTTTTTACCAAACTGCAAATAACACGAATTGGCTAAGATCCTATCAAAACGCGACGAGAGATCAACGCGACAATTTACGCGAAAGATCAGTCAGCAGAAACAATCACGAGGGGTCGTAATCGACCCCTCTAAACCCCAGTAAATGTATCCAGTGTCGAGAGATAAAGTTAACCTTCTGAAAGAGCCTCCTAATAAAATCCTGTCGGAAGTATAAAGCCGGTAATTTTTACGACCTGACCAAACGAGCGATTATTACGATGTCGTGAAGAAAGTTAGCAAAGTCGATTGTTTACGTTCTCCGAGAGGAATTTAATCGAGGATCCCATGAAAGCGTATATCCTCAACGAAACTACCAGGGATATATCGAGAGTTCACCTAATCCTTCTTACTACAGATTAAACTCTTTTTTTATGTTTGAAATCAGAGTTTCAAACTGTCGCATTCTTGACGAAGCTCGACGTTTGAAAGTCGATCCGAAATGGTGGACATGCTCGAAATACTTGGGATTAATCGAGCGGAATAACTGCTTATTGAACCGACACGACACGACACGCGTGCACGTGTCCAGAGGTTCGTTAAACGTTTACCAAATATTGGCGTTAGATATTGCCACGATAAATTAGACCGTTTAACGATATCGCGTGAAAGCATGTACTTGAACCTCCAGTTGGTCGACGTTTGGGAACAGAAAAGCCGTTTATCTGGTGTTTTTACGCCGAGGAACGCTCGAACGGTTTCATCTGTTTTGCTCTGAGAGTGGTGGCGGTCCAACCGTGACCTCCTATTAACCGTTTCTGCACTTGGTTAACGTCGAATGCTGAGGTTTGGTTTTGAGGTTATGTAGCTGGACCTCGTGCATTGGTTACAGGTGTTTGACACGTTTACGTGGTACAATAGTTCTTGGAAATTGTACCAAATCGTGGAAGAGATGGTTGTTTCAAATTAATTATATTAACGAGGGAAATCCAATTGGAACTCTCAAAAAATGTGAATTGCAACGTCTCAAAAATATAATCTCGAAGGTTTAAAAATAAATTCGAAGTATTTTTGAAGATACACCCATCTTTTATAATCCTCTCCTTTCAAATACTGTTATCGTTATTTTGGAATACTGTCAAGTTTCTGGAAGGGAAATTTGAATAGAAGTCTGAAATAAAAGGTTATCAAATTTGCATTGTTCACGTGTAGGAAGAGAGAGTGTTTGAACTCATTTTAAACGCAACCTTTGTCAGTTTCTTTCCAAACTTCTGCCTGTTGGGATCGATTTTTCTACTATTTTAAAATTGAGGATTGATACGTTATTTTGGAGTTATAGTACAGTATAAAATAATAGTATCAAACAGGTTTGTGTTTGACGTTAAACAAAGATGTACGTTGCATTACGAAAATTTTATTTTTGGACACACCTTTTCATCTTTTTGCAGTGTCCATTCTTATTTGAATTTCATCGAAATACAGAAAGTGTATTAATTTATTCGAATGATATTTATATACCACGTACAGTCCATAGTATCGAATAATCGACTTTTTCGTTACGTTCGAACGATACATCGGGCAATAAAATTGACGCGTCGATCGATTAGAGTGGAAAATATATTTCCCTCGAAGAGACGAATCCGTTTGAATATTTTAAAAGGCGAAGAAGCACGAAGAGCTGCAGTTCGAACCAGATTTCTAATCTTAGTTCTCGAGCAACCTCGTTCCATTATTCTGTAAATAATTTCGACCGGAACAATTTTATTTCTGAATCAGCTGAAACCTCGAATTTATGTCACATTCGAAATGTCAACGTTGGTAGTTACAAAGTTAACCTAATTTGTGGTTTGCCGTTAAATAAATTACAGCCACTTCGACAAAGCAAGCAAAAAAAGAAAAAAAAGAACGAAAAGAAGAAATATTTGTAGTAGCACAAAATACTAAATACATATTTATTCAATATTAAAAAGAGATTGAATCTCCTTTTCACGTTTAATATTTCTTTTTGTCGAGTATTTATAAAATATTTATTTTATGCCGCGGAAAAATATTGATTTCCTAATCTAAAATAAACATTAATTTAACATCGGAAGCGAAATGGTTTTTTCTAAGTGAAAAAGAAATATTCGTTTAATATCACAAAAGAACAAACACTTTTTTTCAAATGACACCAAAAATATTTAATTTATATTAGATGTGAAATATTTGTTTGTAGTCCCCTTTCAATATATCGATTGAAATATTCATTGTAAAAGTATGTTTCGTGCTACTGGGATATTTATTCGATATTATTTAAATATTCAATTCATATTTTTCCAATACTTATTGTCTAAATATTTATTTCGTATTTCTCGTACATATGTACAATATCCAGATCCAATATTTTTTTCATGTTAAAAAGCGTGGCTTAAAAAATATTTCTCTTATAAATTTGAAAAAACATATAACCAATGTTTCGTGCTACTAAAGTATACACTCAATATTATCTAAATATTATTTTCACATTTCTTTAATATCTACTTAACCTAACCTAACATAACCTAACCAATGTTTCGTGCTACTAGAATATACGCTCAATATTATCTGAATATTCTTTTCACAATTTTTTAATATCTACTTTTAATATCTTTTAAATATCTATTCTATATTCTACGAATATTCAGTTCATATAATCCACATATTTATTTTACATATCTCATACATGTGTCCAGTATTCCGATTAAAAAGTGTGGCTTAAAAAATATTTCTTCAATATTTGAAAAATAAAAAAACATCTAAACAATGTTTCGTGCTACTGGAGATCGTTTTCGCTGCAGCGTGTAAGAATAAAGAGTAATAAATATTCGACTAACTGGGAAGAAGAAAGAATAGAGAGTTCGGAAAGATCTTTCCACTGATTCGCGACGCGGCCATAAGTCACCCTACCGACAGGTACAGTTTCTAATGGCGATGCGCGCGCAGACGCGCCGCCGAATCGGAAATTAAACATCTCCCTGTGTATAATAAGCTCGCGAATCTTGATCGACGCATCGATCAAAGTCCGGTGCGTGTGTTTGCAACGCTTGTTACACACGCGTGCCAGGGTTCAATGACCCCTCCCTCCTTCGAGGAACATTCAATATAATTTCGCGGAAGAACTTTTTAACCTTTACGCGCACGGCGACGCTCGTTTTATTGCGCCGCGCAATCACCAGGCCACCGAGAATTATTTTCGGTGCCAGACGGCTTTACTGCCCCGGTAGAATACGTTATTGCTCTCGTTGCTACCTAATTTGCGTTCGTTTCTTTCCGTTATGCATCGTTATTGCACCTTTCAGATTTATATCCTTCGAGTTTTATTTTATTTTTACATTTCAATTCGGCCAACGGTGATTTGTTTTTCTTTTGTTTTTTTTTTTATTGTTCTATCTGGGAGTGAATTTCTAACGCTGGAATCCTCGACTCGAGAATTTCATCGCTTTGATTTTAACAACGATGAGATTTTTAACAGTATGTTCAGCTAAAACCGGAATATTGTTCTCCCTAACTGTTTTTTTTTTCTTTTCTCGATATTCCATTAGGTATATGTAGAAAAAGTTCATGGTCTAATTTGAATAACAAACTAGGTACTACTAACACTGGAATCCTCGATTTAATATTGACACTGACAAGATTTTTTAAGAGGTACATTCAGGTAAAATCAGAATATCATTCTTCCTAGTTTTTTATTTTTATTTTTTAATATTTCATCAGGTACGCGTAGAAAAAGTTCATAGGCTAATTTGAATAGCAAACTAGGTACTACTAACACTGGAATTCTCGATTTGACACTAACATTGACAAGATTTTTAAACAGGTACATTCAGGTAAAATCATTCTTCCTAGTTTTTTCTTTGTTTTTTTAATATTTCATCAGGTACGCGTAGAAAAAGTTCATAGTCTAATTTGAATAGCAAACTAGGTACCGTTAACACTGGAATTCTCAATTTAATACTAACACTGACAAGATTTTTAAACAGGTACATTCAGGTAAAATCAGAATATCATTCTTCCTAGATTTTCTTTTTTTTTTTTTTTAATATTTCATCAGGTACGCGTAGAAAAAGTTCATAGGCTAATTTGAATAGCAAACTAGGTACTACTAACACTGGAATTCTCGATTTGACACTAACATTGACAAGATTTTTAAACAGGTACATTCAGGTAAAATCAGAATATCATTCTTCCTAGATTTTCTTTTTTTTTTTTTTTAATATTTCATCAGGTACGCGTAGAAAAAGTTCATAGGCTAATTTGAATAGCAAACTAGGTACTACTAACACTGGAATTCTCGATTTGATACTAACACTGATAAGATTTTTAAAGAGCTACATTCAGGTAAAACTGGAATATTTTTCTCTCCATTTTTTTCTGTTTTTCAAATTCTATTAGATACACACAGAAAAAGTTCTTAGTCTAATTTGAATAAGAAATTGTGTACCAATTATATTGCAAAGTATTGTATTTTATGAAATATTGTATTTAATGTTTGTCATTCGAATAGTGTTAGTTAAAGCTAAAAGGAACAATCACACACTTGACTAAATACCGAAATGCACCTGCATCGATAAACCCAATGTTTAGAAATATCGCCTGAGGATTCTAAACATTATTGCCAACCGAAAATTTCGAACCCACCTAAAACTGTACAAGACATTGGCTAATGACCACACCGGACGATGCTAGGTAACTCGAAGTAAAGGAGGAAAAAGAATTCTGGCAAATTAAGTGGCCAGGTATCTCTGGGTCCCCAGACTCGGAATATATTAAACCTTCGACAATTTGAAAGAGACAAGATACTTGAAATTTACGTCTACATTTTATTCCAACAACGTTCGAGTCGAAAGAAAAACTCTGTCATCTAATTAAATCGTAAATAATTCGAAACATCGTATAATCATTTCTAATTTAGTTCAAATTATTTGCTAATTATTTAGTAATAATATTACACAGTTAATAAGTAATTTATAAGTAATTAATAATATTATATTATTAATAATAATTAATAAGTAATTATTTAGTAATAATATTACACAGTAAAAGTAAAGGTTTTGTAAATATTCACATTGAGACAAGATTCTCTGAATTTAATTGAAAATAAAATAGAAAGAAAAATATATATATTCTCGTTGACGAAGAAAATGTACAATTTTCTAATCTGCTTCGATATGGCAAGTTTTATTTCTGAGAAGATGACTTCAGCCGGTTCAACATTTGCTATTGCGTCGCGTGCATTCGTTAGCACAGCTCGTAATATTCGACGACCTTGTTGGAAGGAGATTTGTAATACGATCCGAATTTGACGCTTCGTGAAACACTTCCCCAAACATGCCATTCGTTTTCGTTTAATATCGCAGGAAACGGCGCGTTCTCGTTGGGTCAATTCTTTCATCGCGTGTACTCTTTGATAAGGCGTTTTGCTTTCAACCGTAAACGCGGCTAGATCTAACCTAATAACAATGACTGACACTTGTTTTCACATGCACTGCCGAGGAACTTGGAAAACAATGAAAAAAGTTCTGTAAAATTATAAAACATTCGAAAAATTCATCTGGCAGCGAGTTTTTTGTTTTTTTTTTTATCATTCATGTGTACTTCAGGGAAAAGGAAATTCAAAATTGAAACAGTCTTTCAGTAGTCTTCAAAGTGACATTTTACGCTTGGCAAAGAGAAACAATTTTAAAATTGTCTAATCAGTTACTTTTCTTTCTGTGAAAAAAAGTTTAAATTGTACTTGTTTTAAACAAATTCCAGGCTCCTACGTTGCGTTTCTAATGTTCCAGAAAGTAACCTAATCAAGCATACGAGTACTTAGATATACTTATTTTTTTTAATCCTGCAAAAATGTTATAATATCCGAAAATTAAGTGTTAAAAATGTTTCAAAATTACGAGCGTTAGAGAATCCTACGATCGCTTCAAAAAACGGGAGGAAAAAACAAAAGGAAAAAGCAGAAGGACAAATACCTCCCGTATACTTCGAAAAAGTGCTCGTTTAAGAACCTTTCTGTATACCTTTCAAAAATCCTGTGCTAAAGTTCCCAGAGAAAATTGCCGCGAAACTTTGAAAATCCACAAAAACTCCCGCGAATCGTTTCGAAATTCTAGGAAAAATCCTCAGGTATAAACACGAACGAAAATCACGCGTAAAATCGTCGTTATAGGTTCAATTTGACGAGAGATCCTTTGATCGACGCGTACGATCAATTCCACGAAGAGAGAGAGAACAACGCGCGTTGCCCGCCGTCCGCACCGGCATCGGCTGACTAACTGAGTGTGGCCGAGTGTCGTGTGTACGGCCTCGACTGTCCGATCTTTCCCCCGTGTGCTCGTTCATTCCGTTCCGTCCTCTCAGCCGTCGATTCAACTGATCGTTCCAATTCCCCGATACCTAATCGCCACGCGGAAAACGCGTCGAGTGGGCCGCCCTTTTGTTTACAACGCGCTCTAGGTGTCTAGGTGTTCAATGCCGCCGTCTCTGCCCGCCTTTCACGGTGAATAAAGTCCTGATATTTCGATTGTTTACCCAGCCTGCCAACAGTTCCTACCATGATGTTGGCTATGGTTGGTAATTGTGCGTGGATGTGATTGTACCGAGAATAACCAGACGACGGGGTGTCTGGATAGGTGTGGAAGAGACTTTTTCAATTACTGTGCGATGATTGATGGTTTTTGTTGGGTGTACAGGGGGACGGTGTTAAGGTTAGGTTAGGTTTAGGTTAGGTTTCGCCATTAACACGTTAAACGTATGCGAATTGACGCTAGATTTTTCGATTAAACGACGTGGATTCTTGAAAAATTAGTAGCTTCTATAAAAAAGAAAAATACCTTATCGTTTATTAATGGATTTCATTGAAACAGTTTAGACAAAGATAGGTTTTCCCCTGCAGATGATAGAAAGTTACTATTGGGTTGGTGCATAATTATCAGGCGTTCTTGAACACTATTTATTATGAGAAAGGAAACAAAAATTCAACGGTAACATTTTTAAATGATTAATCCGGATTTGCTTGGAAGACGGTTTATTCCACGGGCGAAGAATTCACGGTTCTTGGAGGCAATCCATGCTTTGACATCCGCCATTAAGTTATCGAAATCGTCATAAACTTTGTTCGTCTGTCAGTTTTTTTTAGCGACCGATTGACGTGGTAGTCGGTAGGCGCTTCTGAGGGAGAATATGGCGGATGTGGAAGTAGTTCCAAACCCAATACTTGCTTCGTTAAATTGATCGTAAAATTCTTTAAAACTGAACCGTTGATCGGGGAGTCGCTTAACGCGTTAAAACGTGTAAATTGAATTCAACTATGAACACTTGGTCCAAAATATGCTTCCTTCGTTAATGCATTCAAACGCGGGAACATTTCTAAGTCAATTAAACTTGTCACCCGCAATACAGCCGAAACGTTCACGCAACAACGCCACCTGCGAAACTTTTCCAACTACACGGAACTCCATCTGTGCGTGTAGTCCTCTCATTTGCGGAAACCTCGCTGCGGTTACTTACCGATTACGATTTCAAATTTCAAGGGAAGAGACAAATGTCTGCCGTTCGCGTGCAATCGTTTCTCGACGGTCCGTCGATTGACAGAAGAGAAACTAGCTCAACGACCAACGACATATAAAGCATAATCTCGAAATATTTTCGTATTTACATACAAACCATAATTATCGAAATATTTCTGCGTCTATATTTCGCTTAAACTTGACTTTCTTATACGTTTCAAACAACTTGTATTTTACTGGTCAGTATTTAAATAATTTGTTCAGTATCCATTGTTAGGATATATACCTAACCTAACCTAACCTAACAATTTTTTCATCTACATACCGACCGTTTAGTATTCTTATACTGACCTTTTTGGTAATAAAATACTGGCCGGAAGTGGATTTATTAAATACTGATTGAAAATAGATTTACATACTGGTTCGTTTAATTCGTTGCCATTTCAAACGCATTCTTAACCTACATGGCACGCACCAATGGTATTCGACTAACCTCCAATGAATCAATGCAACCTCTGCTTTTTACAAACTGTAACATAAATTTCAATCTTTCCGTTCAATTTGAACTGGAAGTCCGAGGAATTCCTTCGACAGTGCGTCTACAGGTGGCTGTACTACATTTCCATAAACTCGTTCACAAATCGTGGAAAAAAGAAGAAGTAAAAAATGAATAAATGACAAACGCATGACGCGTCAATCGACGTGAAATTCCCGATAAAGCAGCTGGTTTATTGCGTCCCAATTGAAAATCCCGTTCTTTTATATTCCAGTTGGTAAGCAGGTTGCATGGTAACAAAATAGAGTATCGTCGATAAAACCGATTCGAGACGAGAGGCGGTAGCGTTTATCCGAGCCGCGAGGGAACCGAACACCTGGAACCTACGAAGCGCGTTGAATTTTTTACTCCGCTGGAAATAAATCCTCCAGGCTCACCCTTTTCCCCTGAAACTCTTTCAACTTCCTTTTACCCTTGCGTTTCGTCCATTCGAGCAAGAAACTTCGGACAATTCGTTCGGTTCGCGACGAAAGAACGCGCGAGGTTTCGCTTTGGAGTAGAGGGCACTCCGATGGCTACCATTAGACCCTCGAAAAAACCAATATGGCGTCTCCAGTGGAGGAACTGGCGTGATTATCACCGGTAAAAACAGAAATTAGAATTTTGGAATTCTTTATTCAGTGTTTCAGGTGCATTTATCTATTCGTAAATTGTGTATTCGAAAATTTGCATGAATTTAGCGAGTTTAGATATTAAAATTTGTTAAACATTCCGTCAAATTCTGGATTTAGAAAAATGGTTCAAATATACATGTTGCATGGTTATTAATGCTAACGCAGAAATTGACGAAAATTCGTTGATTTTGATTTTCTCGTATTTTGCACTGAAAATTTGTAAATAAAGGATCTAGTAATTTTCCAATTTTATTGACTGCTAAACAACGCTATTCGTTTGAAGAATCATTCTGCAAAATTTCAGATCTCTGCCCTTTTGTTTAAGAGTTACACGAGGGAAAAATCCTCGAACTGTTTTATTTATTTTCCCAGTTATTACTTAAGATATCTGAATGAAAGAAATATGTAAAAGAGTTACAGGCTAGCTTTACTCGAAGTATTTTTTTCAGAATTATAAGTCAACTATTAAATGTATAAAAAACAATAATTAATTCTTTGGGAGTAATTTTTACAAGCAACTCTAAAACAAAATCACGAATAATGCTCTGTTATCCAGTTTTATTATATGTAGAAGTTCAAAAATCGTTTTGATTAATTTAAAATTAAAATCTAAGAAGACGTAATACTACGTCAACAGCTTTATTTAAATTTGGAAGAATATCGGGAACAACAAAATTATAAAATTTGATTAACAATCACAGATACAAACGAAAGGGAAAGAAAGATTGAATCGATGAATTTATTATATCGGAACTACCGATCGTCGAACAAAAGAGCTCTCGTCGCAAACATAGACGTTTACCCTAATCAAATATTCTATAACGTACGAAGAACCGTTTACTGAAAGCGTTCTAGTACGTTGAATATAAGAAACCGAAACGTTCTTTGACGAATCGACCCGTTAAAAAGCCACGTAAATTCGCCGATTGATGGATTAAAACTCTCTGGCGTTTCAGCCGCTCATCGATGTTTCAAGACGCTTCTCTCCCTGTTGAATGATCGATCGATCGGCAGTATCCGTCTCGCGACTGAATTATGCAACAATCGAATTTGCCATAGCCGCATGCCTCAAGCGTAGATACTCTCGACGCTCCACCAAATGAATATTAGTGTTGACTTTGTTTGAATATTGATCACTCCATTTCGAATAATAGTAGAATCGTAGATTTAATTAATAGAGGAGTTACGCTGTTTCGCGCTCGAATTTTCTCGTTAGTTTGACATGGAGGAACAATTTACTACAGTTAAACAGATTTTCGTAGATTTTCGTAGATTATCACGTTACAGATTCAGTATTTATACCTTTCGTCACTGAAACACTCTAATAGTGTAAAAAATAGAAATTTCAACTCTTTACACCTCCAGTATTTTGTCTTTTAATTATCGATTTATCAGCTTCAACACACTTCAATTCTACGTTCCCAATATTTTTCCCTTTTCTTATTTTATGATCGATTTATCAGCTTCAACAGACTTTTGCAACGAAAGTTCTTGCAAAACGAAAATTTCATTTTGATAGAAAGATAATTATTACTATTTCGTCTGGTTTCTCATTGTTGCTTTCGAATAATCTTGTAAAAATAGGATAACGAAAGGCAAAGTTTAATTCCTAGCTGTCGAGCTGAATAAAAAATGAAATATAAAGTATTATTAACCGTTTACTCTTCAATTATTTTTCTTTTCTACGATCAATTTTTCTACAAGGACAGATTACTGGAGGATACTGTGATCGTTGATGGTTCACGAGACCTTTACGAATCACGTTTCTGATCTCCACGTACCGGTTGACATTTCACCAATGGCCAACGATGACTTCAACTACAGTCCGCGACACTTGATTAAACGCAATGATATCTTTGCTGTATTTTTGTTTAACAATGTTGAAGTTGATATATTTCATTTCTACCATATTATGGATCTAATTTAATGAAAATTTACACGTTTACTTTGAGAAATGATTTATTTGGTACAAAAATATTCGCGTTTTTAAGAAAAACTAGGAATATTCTTGCGACATTTGAATAAACGCGCTTCGTTTCATTGTTAAACAAAAATACAGCAAAAATATCATTGCGTTTAATCAAGTGTCGCGGACTGTATGTTTATAGCTGATCATAGCGAGAAGTGCAATGTTAATTCTGTTAACACTAGATTTACGAGCTTTTCTTGTGTGAACCAGAAACTGAATCTTTCTTTCCAGAAATCGATTTGTTAGAGACAATATAACTGTATATTACTAACATATTTACAAATTCCCATATATTTTCGTATCATTCCATAAATAAAAGTAAGAAAAAGTTGCTAGGAAATAATAACAATCGTTTTTGTAATTTCTCTCGTGAAATCTCAAATCCGTCAAATTGACGTGTCTCGTAAATCTAGTGTTAAGCACAGTGGCCGCGTTGTCGTTGTACGTTGCACTTTGTCGCGAGTTCAATAGCACGAACAATCGATACAAGTGTCGACAATGTATCTTTTTTTTTTTTTATTCCGGTGAAATCTGCCTTTTTCCTCCGCGTTTTAAAGGCCAATCGTTAATTTTACCTCCAGGGAAGCGTAGAACACTGATTTGCATATTTATCAAGTTCGATATTCGAGAAATTCGTTGAATAAAACGAACGAACGTTACTTGGATTCGAAGTTGTAGTAAATTGTATTCTCTCTGTCTCGTAATAATAGTAGTGAAGTGAATATTTAAACGAGAATTATTGGCAAATGTAACTATAAGTTGTATTGTAGCAGAAAATTGCGAAGTCTTCAATCAAAATCAATGTTCCACGACATCTGTCATTTGTTTTGACACATCGTTCAATTTTTCAGTTAATCTAATTATTACGAATTATAACTATTTTTCCAATTTCATCCGCTGATCGAAATTAATTGTTTTATCTGGGTTGAATATCAACTCATTGTAAAAGTAAGACGAGAAAAAGAGAGTTTTCAAACAAAGATCGAATTGCGATTGTCTAGTTCTTGATGCATTAAAAGAAAAACGAAAAGTTGCAGAAATGTGCAATTACGTTAGCTGGAAAAGAATTGAAGTGCAACAGAATGAGCGTATCAAAGATTTGGAAATGTGCTTCCGAAAATAATTGTCGGGGTGAATTTTCTGCTAATTTTGACTTTTTGAAAACAACAAAACTGTGGACGTAAATGTAAAGATTATGAAGAAAAAACCTTGAAAAACGTAGACATATTCCTCTTAGCAGAAGAACCATCATAAGATCACCAGCTCACGCCATTCAAGTTCTCGAATCTACGTTATTTCGAATTTTGAAAAAAGGAAAATCCATAAAACGAGTTTCGAGCACCATCGAGAACCATTTCTTACAGAAAAGAATAAGAAAGATCGCGTAGAATTTTATTTTCGCAGCTGAGGGATTACAAGTTTAAAATGCAGTAACGAAAAATGATCTAAACACTCGAAATAAAAATTAGGAGTAATATTTTTAATATATTCTTTAATTTAATCTAGTTTTCTGATAATAAATATTGCATACTATATTTATGTTCTTTTTCTACCATTATTATGGGACAAATTAAATTGATCAATTGCCACTATTATTATGGAACAGAGGGAGTAAGATTTCTAAATTATTCGACAAGATTTCTTGCCACTGGTTGCTATAATACGTATGCATATAGGACAGATATATTTTTAAACCAGTGAGAAATAGTTATACTTCCACGTAATATTTTCTCTTTCCTTTTTATCTCTATCGAAAGCCTTTATCAAACTCATGCACTAGTTACATTACTACAGTACTCATATCACGTTGATATTATACCACGATGCATAAGGTAATTCTTGTAGGTAAAACAGACTGTATCTTTGTCCTAGCAAGCAGATAGGGAAATTATATTATAATTCTCGTACGGTCCAATAAAATATGGTCCTCCATCAAATTTTTCGTTAAAAAAAAAAAAAAAGAAAAAAAAAAAGAAATTACGTTCTCGCTACACGTCAATCTTGTCCCTATATGCAAATACCTTTGTACGTAAAAGAATTAAGATAATCGTAAAAGATAAAACGTTAAAAATATCAATGGTGTTGTAGTTCTGCTCTGCAGCGTCTCTGGCGGCCATCGAGTAGGAAAAAATCCTGTATAATGAGGACCTGATGCACAGAACAGTGGCGCTCTTTACTCGAGACAGAGTTTACCTCGTTTTATCCGAATCTAATAGGTTAACCTGTGAAAAAATAACGTTTCGACGTCTCAGCTACGTTCTTCCTCCGGTAGCGCGATTATTCCGCGCTGAAGGCAGCGGATTCGAACGAATTTACAGGGATCATCCGGCTATCTCGATACAGAGACGGTCATCGTACAGATTCTTTCATCTCCCTCTCCACTCTTCGTGCACAACCACTCGAATGCACCTCCCTCGAACCCGTTTCGATAACACGTCTCTCTTCTTCTTCTTCTTCTTCTTCTTCTTCTTCTATTTTTTTTCTCTTTTTGGTCCACCGCATACGGCCGATCCACAGCTTTAATCCGGTGTGTTTTCGACGAAGGTGAACGCACTTATTAAGAAGTCGCCATCACGGCCAAAGGCAGCTTCTTCGACCTCTCGCTTCTTTAACACGTTGACTGGCACACCGAAATCACATGTTCCGCTCGAGGCGCCACGAAAGTATTTTTTATTATTCTAAGTATAATAAATATCGTTATATAAGACGGCATTCTTATCCACGGGGCGTTTATCTTGCTGGTGGTCTCGGGTGACCACTCGACGTCACGTGATAATTATTTTCGAATATTTATTTACGTTGTGGCTGTTTATGACGCTTGTAAAATATATCTATGCGAGGAAAATGACGACGTAAGATGTGAAACAAGGAAAGGCTAGCATACCTGGTGCGAAAATTGTGCAAAGAACGTTATCAAATAGATTTTGCAAGTTTTGGAACAAAGATTGCTAAAAATTGGATCAAAACAGGTTGACACGTACTGTCCAGATTGTATCGATTAGCCGCGTCTGTGTTTGAAACGCTTTGATACAATACACTGGTAGTTTGAAGATTTGATCAAAATTAATCTCTCGTTTTTTGTCTTTTTTGAAAATAAAGAGAAGGGGGAAGAGAGAGAGAGACTCAGAGAGAGAGAGAGACTTAGAGCGAGGGAGACTCAAAGTGAGAGAGATTCAGAGCGAGGGAGACTCAAAGCGAGTGAGAGAGAGTCAGAGAGAGACTCAGAGCGAAGGAAACTCAAAGCAAGAGAGAGTCAGAGAGAGACTCAGAGCGAAGGAGACTCAAAGCGAGGGAAATTCAAAGCGAGAGAGATTTAGAGCGAGGGAGACTTAAAGCGAGAGAGAGTTAGAGAGAGAGACTCAGAGCGAAGGAGATTCAGAGAGAGAGAGAGAGAGAGAGAGAGGACCGTTATCCACAAAGTTCTCTCGCGCGTGTGGCAACGCCTTCGTGTGCGTTCTTGCGTTCGTTACACGTCTGGTTTAAATCTTCCCCACTCGGCTGGACCCGCGGTCATTTCGTGGTCTCGGATATTTTACGGTTATTTTGTTTGCCTTTACTTTCTTTTCTTTTTCTTACTGGTCGAGTGGTTTTCATTTCGGATGTCCCGAAGGTAGCTACTAGTTTCGAGATCTCGGCGACGACCAGATGCGTATTTATTGTTGGAGTTTAATTGGGGAGTTAGAGCATTTTGCCAAGCGTACTGGCTTTTTGTGGATGGTTTTAGCTCTGGTCTATTTGCGGGGGATTATCCGTAGAGAAATCTCGCGTTTGTTAGTTTGTTCTGTAATGTGTTCTGCTTGTGTGAACGTTAAGGTTGGATCTTTCGAGATTGCACGGGAGTTCTTTACGTTGAAGCGTTTCGAAATGAGAGGAAATATTTTAAGTAGATCCGCGTTGGTTGAATGTTTGAAAATAAATGATTTCGAGCCAGTTCTTAAGTATTCAGTCTTTTTATACAGTTTAAAGAGTAGATTCGTTTCAACAAGATAGAGAGTTTACTTTGATCTGTAAATTCATATTCGCCGAGTTCTTAAATTCTAAAGGATTACTCACTGAAATTCTGGAACACTGCGTTGCCCATTTATATGCACATTAACCTGTAACGATTCATATGAAGGGTTGTCCTAGAAAACCATGAATCTGCTAATTAATAATCTCTATTTATCAATTTTTATTCACACTGTCGGAATTTCGATATTTCGTTTAATTTCCGATTGAAATTAACGTTTCTCTTCTCTAAAAGAAACAAATATATAACGCGATACAGGATCATACGGAAGTTGACAATTTCCAGATGAACAAATTCCGCGAAAGAGAAATTGAAACGTTAAAAGTTTAAAACGTTAAAATTCTTCTTTTTATACTAGTCCCCATTTCTAGACACGATTCGACAATAGTATAGGGACATTAGCGACAGGAAAAGATGCAATTCAGTTTACTCTCCGTTTCTTAATCACGCTTATAGACTAAAAATATTAAGTGAATATCAAAAACGAAGAGTGGGAAGAAGAAGAAGAAGTAAGTACTTAACGTGTATATACACACTCACGGAGACTTAAACTTAGTATAGTAAGACGCCTTTGATACATGACCCCGTGCAATTATATCGAAATCGATCATCGTGTCGCAATGTATATCATATGCACGGCGCAGTTCAAAATCGACCCCCATACTCTGAGAAATAAGCACATATGCACATTCGCTCGATACTTTTTCTTTTCTCGAAAACTTTCTTCTTTTTTTCACGGAATAAATAATGCAGACGTTAGATCTATTGGAAAACGACGAAATAAAACAACAATTTCCAATGATTCGTTTAATTTTAAAGAAATCAACTTTACACTTAATGTATTAAAATTGAATAACAAAAATTAGAGATTGAAAAGTTTCTAATTTTATTTCTGTCAATATTATTTTATTCATATATATTGTTAACAGAACCTCGATGAGAGACGCGAGAAATGGTCGAACTTTCCAATAGAACTAACGTTTCGCTAATATTAGTGGCAGTAGAAGCGTTGAGTATTTCACTAATTAACCTCGAGCAGCTTGAAACACAATTCTCGATGTGTAACAACGAGAAAGAAAGTGATCGAATAATTCTCTAGTAACGTAATCTCGATACCATTTCTAGCGAAAAGTCACGGGAACTTCTTTCTCGGCGTACAATGGCGGCTAACGAGAGGGCACTCACACACACGTAATCAGTTCACGCGCAACACTCATCTGTCAGGCCGTGTTCCAACTCGCACTGCTTGGGACGAACGTGCACGAACGATCGTTAGCAAAACAGCATCATATTTTTCAATCGAGTCATCGTGACTCTGTTTTTTCTCTCTTTTTTTACTTTCTTTTTTATTTCACTCGAATAAACGTTGGGAAAATAATGTGTCCTTTACCGTTAACCTCTTCAGAGACATATGTACGTGTTAGATCTCTTTTCTTTTTTTTTAATTTCAGTATGTGTGATAGAAAAGATATGAAATGTAAAGTAGAATAAAATATAGCTACATAAACAGTTAGATCACTTCTTTTCTAATTTTACAGAATATTAGTTTTAATTTAAACAGTTCTTTTTAACGTTTAAAAAGATTAGTTCCTGAAGAGGTTAGGGTCGGACTGTCGAAATGCAAGTTGGAACGCGGTCTTGTGTTTATCGACTAATTGTGAGTAATAATTAGAATTGTATTCTTTTGAAACTGCAAACGGTGGTTGACTGGACTCTAATCTTTGAGATATCACTATTCTGATTCGATTTACTTGAACAGAGAACGTGTTCATAGGAAGAATTTTATGGAGTGACGAACTTGTGACAAAGATCTCTTCTTTCAATTACCATTATTTAACAAATTGACTTAAACCATGTTCACTTGCTACATGTTTCTGTAGATACCCTTATCGAAACTTCAAATCAATCGAGACACTTGAAATTGTAACAACTCAAATAATACACTGTTGGTAAAAAAAACAAAAAAAATTTGGTATCACCATATGTACAAGAACATCTTGCTAACATTTCCCATTTACTCTACGTTCGTGTTTCGAACATTTGCGAACAATGATCTCAATAAATACTAACATTAGGACACTTCATTGACTCAATTTCCACGTTCTATCTACACTCTCTGCAAATTCCAGTGTTTCAAACACTTCACCAACAGTGTAACTCAAGAAAGAAGAGAACAAAAATTGCTTGATCAACTCAAACCAAAAAAAGAAACCAAATACATCATCAATCATCGATTCTTCACTTCGCAGACCACCAATTGTCTCGTTCCAAAAGAATATAAACGACCTCCTGTGGCCATTAAAAGAAGACACTATACAAGGCCACCGTTAAGAAAAAAAAAAAAAAAAAAAAAAAAAGAAACGCAGGTACATTTGGTATCGAACAATATAGATATATATATATATATATAAAGTCCACCTCGTCTGAAATAATCTCTAGTGTCCAGGTCAGAGGCTTTGGAACACGGCCAGTTATCACTTCCTGTACACACCACCGGTTGTCTTGGCGAGCCACTCACCTGCAGCAGCTCTGTTACAAGCCTCCTTGGTCTCGTCGCGAACCTCCTGCCTGTCGTTGCTCGTCGTCGATGCGTCCATCATCTTGACGATCATGTCTCGACCACTCGATGCCCTGTTCCCGTTCCTCGAGGTGTCTGGAACGTCTCCAGGTCGTTCCACGGTTGGCAACCCTCGCCCCGAGTCCGCCATCGAGCCACGCTGCTGTTCCTGGAGCAAGCAGGCGCTCGACAGCAGGTCCCATTGACGTAGCTTCTCGCGGTCTAGCTCGAACGCCTGCTGCTGTTGGTTCTCTGTGATCGAGCGAACCGGGGGAAGGTTGCCTTCCTCTAAAAAATGATCCCTGTCATCGGCTGTTGCTTTCCTATACGCCTCGTTCTGAGGATCCCATACGTAACCACCAGCATGGATTCGTTCCATCGACAGGCTTTCGTAAGTTAAATCATCGACCAGCTGTTGTTCTATATCCTGATCCTTGTTTGCTCTACGTTTCACGCGAGGTCTCTCTGAAGAATAGTCTTCCGTACAGTTCTCTCTTCTTAGGATCACACTGTCGTTCACGTAGGTTGCTCCTCTTGTGATCTTGTTGCGTCCCTTCGAGTCTGACGATGTTAATACAGGTCGTTGTGGTGTGTCCAGATTGTCTAGAGACCTGGCGTTTCTTAAGCTAACCCTTCTTAGGCTTTCTCGCCACAAAGAGTCCTGTTCCCATGGATCTTCTGCAGTGAAGTTAGAGGATGGGACATCATCTGTGGTTAGATTCTCCGGTGGTTCTTCTGCTTGACTTGGTTGCACCGTTGCCACTCTGTTACTTCTGTTCCTCTGTTCTACCAGGTTCTGAAGACCCACGTCGTCCAGAAGACCCTCCAGTGATCTAGACCTTCTGTGAGAAGTTTGGGTACCATGAGTTAATTCAAAGGTCTCTTTGCTATTTGTCTGACTGTTGGATTTATCTCGTAGACCATGGGGATAGAGGTTCCTGGTGTTGATCTCTGCTGACGAGAGATCAGGCAGAGGATCGGTGGACTTTACTCTTCTAAGCGTGTCAGCTTCGTAGAAATTCTTCTTGTCCACAAGATCCACTTTGTTGTCGCCTAATAATTGACAGGTGGTCTTTCTTAGTTCCGCGGCTATTCTCCTAGCTTCGTCAATGTCGTCCACTTGAATCTGCCTGGGCATCTGCCTAGATATTGGATTCATAATCCGTCCTATGTCGTTCCTCTTGTTCAAAGCAGAAGCATCACCTCTTTGATTGTTCAACTGAGGCAGTCTTGACGTGTGACCAATTGGCTTGGACGATTCAGAATCCACCACGCTACTCACACTAGCTTGGAGGTCTGAATAATAGTAGGGTGCGCCTGACTGTTCACTTTGAGGCCGTGGTTCGCCAGGTAGATAGGACTGAGGTGCAGGATTGGTTTTCACAGTGGACGTGGACGTTGGATAGTGGCTGGAATCTTGGCTCGAAGAGGATCTGTGATTGGATACCATTGAATATCTGGCTGAATCCTGGCTAGCAGACCTCGAGTGACTTTGGAACCTTTGATCGGAGTAAGGACTGGTGTTCTGCATCATGGTTGCGATCATACCGTTCCCATGATTCCCCAATGAAATGGATCCGGTCGAAGACTGAGCACTGGCAGGTCTCTGACAGGCCATGGAAGTGGATATCGAGGCAGCTGCAGAGGCTAGGGAGTAACTGGAATCTCTACTATGAGATGCTGTTAGTAAATTGTTCTGAGAACCTCTTCGAAGCCTGTGAGTACCATCTCTAGATTGTTCATTGTCAGATCTAACAGCTGGTGAACCTCTCAACGGAGAAAAGCTGGAAATATTCTCATAGTGAGCATCTCCGGTGAAGGATTGCGAATGTTGATGAGATGGTGGTAAATCGCAGACTCTCATAGACGGTAAACTACTTGCTGATCCCATTTTGTTCACTGTACCATATCTGAGAGACTGATCTGAGAGATTGCTGAACCCTTGTCCCGACAAATCGTGGCATGCGGCCTTCTGAAGCTTGTCCACAACCATCATGTTCTCGTTGAACCCATAAATACTGTTGTAACTGAGATCCTTTGCGTACAAGTCTACGTTGAAGGCATCTCGAGCCTGTAACTCTTCTAGATACTGATCTAGATCAATGCTGGCACCGTCGAAGCGACTTCCAAGTGACTCTAACTCATCCAAGCTGTCCAGAACCTCGCATACTTCGCTGACAGGTCTTGTTTTCAATTGTCTATGCCTTGCTTCCTCTTCTGGCGTTCTAAGTTCCACGGAATCACTTCCGGAGGCACTTTCCAGAGAAATCCGACTGTCTCGGAAGGTCGAGCTGATGGTAGCATCAGAAAACCTCGACGGAGGCCTGTGAGTCTCTATTTGGCCCATTGGTTTATTCCAAGACTTCGGAGAATCTCTATTAGAGCTGTTGTCCTTCATCACAGCTACCTGAGGAGACACTTTCTTAATTTCCAAGGACTCTTGCATGTCCAGAGAGTCCAGATCGTCCAAAGGTGGAGGGGAAGTGGGGATTGGCGGTGGAGATACCAGTTCACTGTCAGAAGAATCGTGCAACTCTGCGATCATAGTCCTACTTGCTCCCAGATAGTAAGAAGCAGGTCTGAAAGTGTCAGAGAGACTGAATCTAGGATGTCTTGGAGCATCTATAGAATCCAGATCCTTCGACGATTCGTCATCGGCGTCAGAGCTGTCTGATTTTAGTGCAGTTAGTATATCAGGAAGATCGGTCCTCGAATCGTTGTGATTTCTTTTCTTCAGAGCCACCTTTCCACTCTCTTTTTCCTCTTTCTCCGATAACTGGCACACCTCCATGTACACCGGCTCCATTTTGCTGTCCGAAACGCAGACAAACTCATAGTGAGGCGTGTCCAGGGTGGAATAATCACCAGAATCGTGATTCCCACGTTCATCGGTCGGTGCAAGGAGCGAATGCGTCATTCCATTCTGAGCCATCTCCACATAAGAACTCTCCTCGTGCTCCAAGTTCGCAAATAAGCTCTCCATCATTTTTGGATTCGGCCTGTCGTCGTTTGGATCCAAGATAGCCTTTCTAGGTGACATAGGAAGATAGTGTTCCTCTGGATTAATTTCCTCTTGCTTCACAATTGGACTGGTGGTTCTACTTTCTCCAGAGAATCTGTCACCATGAGTCAGCAAAGACTCTGTGACGCTCAGTCTGGTGCAACTGGGATTCGACATGATGTCCAGATCCTCTACAGGTATTGCCTGGTCGCTTACGCTCTCCTTCGAGGATGATCTTCTCTTTCTTCTGAAGGAAACGTCGTTTTTCTTCTTCGTGGTGTCCGTATAGGCTTTGTGATCGTCGATAGGCTCAGGTACAACTTGCTCTGCCTTCGCATCTCTCTCGTTCTCCGCGTCGTCGTTCTTATCCTGTTGATCTAAGTCGCTACCTGTGTCGTACAACAACGCTTCCGAGTCGCTGAACACACCACGATGCTTCACTTCCTGCCGTCTACCGTATTCTTGCCTCTGCACCTGCTGTGACTTCCTCTCGAAGTCAGCCAACAGATCCTTCACCGACTTATTGCTGTCCGTCGAAGCCTGTTTAGCATGCCCGTCTTTCACGTTCCTGTACTTCGAATCCTGAGAGTCTGAATCACCTAGAGCAAAGTTTCTAATTATCGACGAGGTCTTTTTCGTACAATCTAACTTCGAAACGTGAGCCTCCGTTGCCTGAAGAGGAGAGACCTTCAATGGTTCCTGCATAGCGAGCACCTCCTTCACAGGACTAGAACCGTCCATGCTTAACTCGAACGAACGTATTCTACACTGCACCAGATTCATTGTTTCCAATTCCCCAGCTATCCTCTCCTTCTTCCCTTCGAGCTCCTCCTTGGGCTTGATATACTGGTACGAAAACTCTTTGATTACCTTACTCTCGTCGATATTCGAATCCCAGTCGTCCCTTTCCCTCTTAGTGGTCCATTGTACACTTTTCTGTGCTGGCCAGGTCTCGTTCACGTATCCAGTGGATCCTGTTGTGTTGGTCGCTTTGCTACTTTGCTCGGCGCTACAGTATAACGTCGAAGTCTTCAATATACCAGATGGTTTCTTCTTGAACTTGTCGTCGTCGTACGAACAGTTGTCCAGATCTTGCGGATCGTTTCGAACGATAGGTTGCCGTTGTTCAGAGGAATGGTACGAAGGAGAACGATCGTTTCTCTGCGGGGAGGGGAAGCTGACTTCTTCGTAGCCGGCGTCTGGGGGTATACCACCCAGTTCAGGGCTCGTTTGACGCTCGTTAGACGGGCGAACAGCGGTCTGGCTCGTTTGCCGACCATCCTGGGCCATGGTCCCGGACGCACGATTGTCTCCCGACTGCCTGGGGCTCCTTCCTGCATGCGAGGGTCTGCGCGTGCGCTTCCTCCGGACATCTCCCAGCTCTGAATCGTCCGTTACAGACACAAACACACGAGAGGACGTTCAGTTACTCACGGATGAGTGAGCCAAAGATTAATTACAAAACACCAAACCAACCTCTCGGTATGCAAATTGTCCAAAGCCAGGGCTACCAGCGAAAGCTCGGATTGGGTTCTGATCGTTACGAGGGAGATGACAGTGATCTGTTACACGGAACGTTCGTTAAGCGTCGTTACACTGGTTCAAATAACAGTTCGTATACAGGGCGTTGCAAAAGTGCAGGTGTGATTTTCGATTCGGAAAAAATTGATATTCGAGATATCGAAGTACTCGTTGTACTATCAGGTACGATGCGATATTCGAGAATATTTCAGGTACTTCTCCATTGTGTGGAAGATTTCGATGTACAGGGCTCTTCAAAGCGAAAAACAGCAATTTTTTTTTTTTATAAAATTGTAACAGGGAATCAAAGTGATATTTGAGAGTAATTTCAGAGTTTTCCCCTTTTATGAGGGACATTTCAATATACAGGATGTTTCAAAAGTAGAAAAAAACCAAGTTTTCCTTCATTTAGAAAATTGGGACCCAACGTTGTATTTGAGAATAACAAGCGTCTTCCTCGTTTATGAGGAAGATTTCAATATACAGGTTGTTTCAAAAGTAAACAATGTTTTTTTGACTTAGAAAATTATAGTAGGGAGCCAACGTGCTATTTAAGAGTGACGAGAGCTTTCTTTTATGAGGAAGGTTTCAATGTACAGGTTGTTTCAAAACTAAACAATTTTATTTTACTTAGAAAATTATAAAACCAGAACCAATATATTTGAGAATAATTAGAGCCTCTTTTATGAGGAAAATTTTAATGTACAGGACGTTCCAAACGTAACTTTCTATTCAGAAAATTAGCACAGGGAGTCTGAATAACGTTCGAGAATAATAAAGCTGTTCACTTTTTTTCGAACGATATACGGGGTTCTTTTAAAACACTCTGTATACGAACAATAGTCTAATTGACCAGAAAAAAAAAGAAAAGTGTCACTGTTTCATAATCCTGCAACGATCAGCGAACCGATCCGCCATTTGCATCCGCCGCCGTTCTACAATGGCGACACGCGTTACAAACTGGAAGGCAAATGGCGCCTCTACGATAGTGTGTTAGTGATATAATTCCTCGGCATGCCATGCTGACCCACATCTTGCAAAGCAATACGGCTCTATTTAGGGGATGTTAGGACTCGTAACGGACGGTAGTCGCTAGTTAAATTCCAAAGATGTTAATCGTTTCCCATCCACCACAGTCAGCCCAGACCCAACAGCAGCAAAGAGAAGGAGCCCCAATGGAGAGAATATGTGTTTGCAGATTCCGCTCGTATATATATATATTTTTTTTTACTTTTTTTTCCCTATCTTTCAGCGTTTTCTTTCACCTTTCTCAAAGATCCTCGCTATCTACAAACTTGATCTAGCCCTTCATCTTGAGACGAGGGACGACTTGGCGATAGAGAGAAGAACAGCCATAGAAAGAGAGGGGAGAGCACAGACGAGGAAGTTCGAACGTTGTGTCGTTGTACGTTGCTAGAACATATCCTTCTTTTTCTCTTTTTTTTTTCTTTTTTTTCATTTATTTATTCGTTCGTTTATTTCGACCTTTTTGTTCAGGTGTAATATTATATACTCGTGTTAGTTTAACCGAATTAACTTTAATTGTTAAGCGTTGTTGGGATTCGTGATGCACACATATTAATTACTCTCGAAAAATTTAATCAAGGCACTTTATTTGGTAAAAATTGATACTTCGAAAAAAAAAAAAAATACGTACGTGTATATGTGTATATATATATATGTGTGTATATATAAAAAAAATCGTGTCATGCGCATATATTAGCGTATTCGTTCGTTTCTAGTACGAAGAAGGTCTTTGGTAAACGTGTCTCTAACGCGATCTCTCGACTCGTGCAAACAAAAAACACCATACAAAAGCAGTCTCCTTCGTTTTTATTTTATTTTATATTTTTTTTGTTGTTTTTGTTTATTTTCTCGAAGGTTTTATTTCGCAGAACACGTAAGTACGTCGACCGTGTTAGAGCGGTTATTATACGTTAGGTTAGAATTTGCTATCGTTCTTAGTACAGTACAGCTATCTACTTAGAGTTCCTTTCAGTCGCAAATGCGGCTCGTTCGTGGGACCAAAAATTAACGCGATATTCTTAATTCTACAAATTCGAGAAAAAATCTATATTGAAATTGTCCGAGACACTTCTCGTGCAACGTATACTACTTCGAAGAACGTTTCCGATGATTACGTTTACATTACAGTCATTTGCAAACGTTAAAAGAAAAGAAACATTCTTTAGAATAGTATTCGTTTATACTCAAAATGTATTTCGAACAATTTTCGTCGTTAAAGAGTATGATTCATTGGATGTTCAGTTTACAGACTAAAATACAACGTAGTAAAAAGAAATCTTATTTTTCTCCTTTAACAGTTCGTTTGGTCAGCCATTGATCAAATTAAAAAAGTACGTTATCAGCGAGGAAATAATTTCATTTAACTTTTGCTTCGCTGTACACGAATAATTCGAAGGTGTAGAATTTAATTGAATCATGTGGATAGTAAAAAATATAGAAAAAATTCATTTTCTAACACATATAAAAAATTTCGTGGACAAAAAAATTTATTTTCTCATTTACACCGCGAATTACTGAGCACCCTCTATACAAATTAACAAAATCGTTCTTTGAAAAATCACGAAACGGTTGTTTATCTTTAAAAACGACAGTCATCGATTCTAACATCAATGATCAAATATGGCTGTCGAAGTATTGGGTTGTTTGAAAAATTCGTGTCGATTTTTAACTAAATTAGCCAATTCTGTAGTTCGGGGCACTAATTTCTTTTTATTCTGTAAGATGTATGTATTTTTTAGTTCTACAATTTTTCGTTTTCCGAGTAATTGAAAAAATCCCCTTTTTCTAAAAATTATGTTTCTTTATTTTCTTTAAACCCCATTTTTAGATTTTGCGAACAGCTGCGAACAACAAACAATTGTTTCTGATAAGTTACCATCACTTTAACCATTAGATATCTCATTTGACGTTCTGCCAATACTTTTCCCTTTTCTTAAAAAAAAAAAAAAACTATGCAATGTTAGAAATCATTGTCAATACTCCATTTCTTTCCATTTTCAAGACACTATAACACCGATGAGATGAAACTAATAATTACAACGAACAGATTTTCAAAAGATTCATGAAAAAAATGATTTTTCAGAATACATACGAACTACATGTTTCCATCTAATTTGACTTACTGTAACATACTTCAAAATTACCTATCGAAAATCGGTACGAACTTCCTCCCAAACACCCTAATACAATCGACAATCGAATCACTCAGACATGGCCAACATTCTAACCGGAACTGTCAAAGCAGAACATCACAAAAGGAAAAAAAAAAAAGAAAGAACTAATCTAAAGAAGAACTATGGTCCCACGAATAGCCAAGTAACGTACCGGGTGGCGCACGTGAAACCGATCGAAACGCAAACCAACGTTACAGTTTCTTCTCCTTTGGTAATAACACGTACCGTACACTTCGAGTCACAGTTAGTGACTAACAGCGGAAGTTCAGTGAACTCGTACGACACTGTTGCAACGTTGTGCAAGTAGAAAAATCCGTAAAAGTAAGTTGAAAACTGTGTTACATTTGCGTTTCGAACTTGGTTCAGTGTACACCAACCGATATAAGCCACAACTCAAATAATAAGTTCAGGCGATGTGTCCCTACCTTCGTCGTCGCTGGAGTAGCTGTTGTATCGCGAAACGTTGGCGACAGTGCGGCGTCCGTCGGTGCTTTTGCTTCGTACATGCGGCCGATGACCGTCCTCCCTTCGACGCGAGTGACGACCCTCTGCAACTGAAGCCTCATGGGCAGCGAGCTCGAGCAACGCCTGCTGCTTGTAATAGCTGGACAACTCGTTCTGAGCCCGGCCTCTGTTTGCGGAAGCCGATGGCTTCCGGGTCAACGGTGACTGCAGCATCCGCTGCTTCCATTCGAGCAACCGTTTCATCGACTCCTCGCGCTGTAACCATCGTTGTTGAATATTTCACTCGGAACTATTTCGAACCTTCAGAAATCTCAAATTTACCAAGAAAATATGGGAGATGCAAACTGGGTAGAAAAATAAAGATTTTCGAAATGTTTTCAGAAAGTTTTAACCTAACCTACCTAACCTAACTATTCTGAAGCTTTCATTCAGAGCTTTATGAACTTTTTATCACAAATGTGTATTCTTTATTGCAAGAAGTATAAAAAAAAAACATTTAAAAAATGAATTTTTTTTTCATAATGCATATAAAGCGTTTTCGAAATCGTTAAATTCCTCATCTGTGAACCTAAACAAGTTTCTTAATCTGTTTAAAAAATTCTGATTCTGATAAGAGCGCTACAGGATTAACTTAACACTTAGTCAACCATGTATTTTTCACAAACAACGCGATTTTACAATTTTTTCCTCTTGACAGACTCAAAGGGTTCTTTTATATTTCTACTGAGAATGCTTTTTTTTCGCCATCCGTTAAAATCTCGTACAACTTTATATTTTTTTTAAATCCTTCATGCAGCGACTTCTTTAAAAAACGGGGAGAAATATCCAATTAATAAGTTATTTGAAAGCGGAGAGATCTCTCCATGTGGTTGATAATGTGTTAAAAAGCATACCGAAGAACAAAGTTCTCAAAGACGATCGAATTAAAAAACGTAAAAAAATTACATTAAATGTATCTCTGTACATTTTTAAAACACGAAAGTGTTTCACAGATGGGGAGCCTTTATGTATTGTCAATCTGCAAAACACTTTCGTATTTTAGAAATGTACAGAGGTACATTTATTTTTGTTCATTCTAATTTCACAGTTTCTCTGATTTTGTGATATAAATGAATGTAATATTAGATTTTAATTCTTCAATTCTGCGCTAATCAACCGCTTCTGCATCTCACTTGACGTAATTTTATCAGAAATGTTGTCGGTAGCACGTATGGCTGAATACTAACCTCTTCGTTGCAGAGCGAACTGAACCTAACCTAACCTAACCTCTTCGTCGCAGAGCGTTTCATTTTTTAGCGTTACATTTTCTGAACCGGTCCCCCATCTGTAAAACACTTTCGTGTTAAAAAAGAAAAAAGAAAAGAAAGAAATAAGTTGGCACACGCGTGAAGGAAGTCACGATGGTTGACGTTCGAGGCGTACACGCGAGCGTGCACGCGCGGGTCACGGTGGCGATGACGCGATGGAACGGATCGCAGTGAAAGCAGAATCATGGAACGCGACGTGACTTAAATGCAGGTACCACAGAGCGCGCAGGTTGCACCTCCGCATGAATCATCTTTCTTTTTCCTGTTCGAGCCTATGAATTGTCCTGTCCGTCAACCGGCTCGGCTAACACGGGTTTACGATTACCAAGTTGGAAAGAGACCTAACGATTTATGAGTCATCTGTTACCGAGCCTGCTGCTCTCGCCTTTGGGAATTTGTAACGCGTTCCTTCGTGTCCGTTTAGCTGTCTCAAGAGTGCCTTTCTACGCAAGGCTGACAAATGGAGACGAAACCTGGAGATTGTGATCACGGTTTTATCGTATCCAGTCGAGAGGTGGATAGAAATATTTGGGAACGTGTATTCTCGTTTTAGAGCTGAAAATATTGCCCAGGTGCTACGTGAATATATTTCTGACTACGGGGTAATGGTTGTTTGCAACGTGTATTGATATTTGTCCAAGCTCGTTTTCGATATTTCATATTGGAAATACGATTCGAACGAAACAGATTGTGGATATTCGGATGTTTGTTAAAAATATCATGCTTGTGAAAAATTCATGACTGAATTCGGCGAGAACGTGCACAAATTTCCTTATAAGGCTTAAACGAATTGTGAACTTCGTAACTTTTTGAGGTTGAAAACTGTCACACTTTTTGCTTAGCTTTTTATACATGGTAGGATATCATGTTCTTTTCCTTTTTTCACTTTTTTATATTAAAGAAAATTCTGTGCAACTGGGGGTTTTTTTTCTTTAAAATCGTGTGCCTCGAAGAGTTCACTTACAAATGTAACAAACGTCGTTAAATTGTATGTTAAATTGTAATTTTTTATACGAGGAACAGATACTTGTTTCTAAAAGTATGTCACAGCTGTAAAGGTTATATAATTGATATCTCGATCTGTGTTGTTACTTTCCACCGTTTCAAAATAATCTTAATTCACTTCACGAAGCACTGTTTTATTTACGGTGGTATCTAAGATATCAATGCTTTTATAAATCACTGATATTTGAAAAAAAAAAAAAATCAAAATATTAATCAACCCAGGATATTCCACAGTTGCATTTATGATAACTAAGCAAATATAATCGAAGTAACCAATTCAAATTCCTCTGACTTTTTAGCTACACCCTAAACAAATTTCAATATTCCCATTGATGAACGAATCCATCGATTCACTTGAAATCACTATTACCGTTTATATTTACCTTCCACAAAACGGAAATTCTAACCTCACGTTGCAACAAAATCAAAGTGATCTCTTCTCACTGAAACTAAGGTAAATATACCAAGCACAGAAATCACTGACATTTCAAATGAAAATTCAAATTTCCACAAAACGGAAATTCTAACCTCACGTTGCAACAAAATTAAAGTGATCTCTTCTCACTGAAACTAAGGTAAATATAAAAAGCACTGAAATCACTGACATTTCAAATGAAAATTCAAATTTCCACAAAACGAAAAACCTAACCTCACGTTGCAACAAAATTAAATTGATCTCTTCTCACTGAAACTAAGGTAAATATACCAAGCATAGAAATCACTGACATTTAAAATGAAAATTCAAATTTCCACAAAACGAAAAACCTAACCTCACGTTGCAACAAAATCGAAGTGATCTTTTCTCACTGAAACTAAGGTAAATATAAAAAGCACTGAAGTCACTGACATTTCAAATGAAAATTCAAATTTCCACAAAACGAAAAACCTAACCTCACGTTGCAACAAAATCGAAGTGATCTTTTCTCACTGAAACTAAGGTAAATATAAAAAGCACTGAAATCACTGACATTTCAAATGAAAATTCAAATTTCCATAAAAAAAAAAACCTAACCTCACGTTGCAACAAAATTGAATTGATCTCTTCTCACTGAAACTAAGGTAAATATACCAAGCATAGAAATCACTGACATTTCAAATGAAAATTCAAATTTCCACAAAACGAAAAACCTAACCTCACGTTGCAACAAAATCGAAGTGATCTTTTCTCACTGAAACTAAGGCAAATATACCAAGCACAGAAATCACACGTAAAAAGATAACTGAACGAACTTCTAATCAAAAGAGACAACTTGACCAACCTGTTGTATCTTTCGTTCACCATCCCGCGAGTCCTGTTCAGAAGATCGTTCCCCGTAATCGTCTTCGTCGGCATCCAAAGCAGCTGGATGCCTGGTCCTCGGTAAGCGTGCAGACGCCGACCTGCAGAACTGTTGCTGCTCGTTCCATCGTCTGGCAGCGGCGTTAGGAGCGTGGCACGCTTGGCCCACGTGAGCATTCCCCTGGCCTGTGTGACTCGTCGATCTACCGCCCCACCCCATAGACGACGACTCGTACTCCCGTGAAATTCTTCGCGGCATCGTCCCATCCTCTGTCATGTGACTCAGCATTTCACGACTGCTGGATTCGTAGCTCTTCTCGCGCAACGAACGCCTCAGCTTCGCGTCGCTGTTGTTCATCCTGCAACGATAACCGAATACCGCACATTGTTTTATCATTCATCGAGTTTTAACCCTTTTCGTTCGGATTACGCTTTTTTCGTACAGTCGATTTGTCAAGTTTAACACTTTAACCCATTCGAGACGACGATTTTTTTCGAACACGGTCCTCAGGAGCGAAACTTATTATCTTAAGCCTGCGCTGCATGCTTATTCATAGTATTTTACATGTAAGAAAGGCTTCAGATAATTTAACCAATGCCAAATTTTGTTCTCCTGTACTTTACAGATTTCATTAGTTCAAGAAAAATCTTATTTCGACGACTAGTTTACTCAGAATAACTGATAATTGCACACACGGTGTGCAATCGGTCTCGAATGGGTTAACCCTTTATAGACCCATGTAACTTTCAGGTCACATTTCAATTTATGGACATTTTACACAGAAGTGCAAACATTATAGGCCGTTGTTACCTGAAAGTTACATAGTGAATATATTGCAATAAAATTGTTTAAACGGAAAAATTTTTCTTCATTTGCATATATACGTTTATAATTGCTGATTTTTCGTTCCCCCAATTTTATTTGGATTTAGAACAAAAATTCGGCCATAGAGGGTTAAATTTTTCGTTTAGACAGCGTTGATTCTCGACAAATGTATAGCTACACGTTTAAAAAACACGTTTATAGAACAAAAAGAAAATGCATCGAAGTATAATATTGGCTTATTTACATAAAAATCGACAGAAATTTTCCGAACAACCGAATACATTGACGTGGGTTACAAGAATTGTTCGTACGGTCCTGATCGTAGTTTCAAGTCCTTCTCTGCTCGTATTTCTGTTAATTTGGATGTCTCGGCAGCTAAGACATGTTTACTTTTACGCCTGATCGATTTTACGACTTTGCTATATCGTGGCTCCGACTATACATGTGTTTATTCTTGAGAAAACGAAACTAGAGGAAAGATCGAGGAGTTGTGACTCACTCTGTGTGCCTCTGTAGCGATTGGTGCGGTATCACGTGCTGCTGATGAACGTGTTCGCGTTGTCCCCGCCTCAGTCCTGAGCAGGAAGCTTCCGGCAACGTTGCTATTCTACTTTCGTCGCTTCTGTCGCGGGTACCCGTTGCTTTCGATGGCATTGTCGCACGGGAAAGTGATTGGTTCCTTTGTTGCTGATGATGTTGAGGCGTCTGATGGAGATAAACTGCAGACTGTCGCATCTGTGCCGCGTATCTGCGCCGAATGCAAACCGTATCGTGTCTTCGACGTCGTAACAAAATTTTGAGAACGAACTTGTTCACATTTTTTTTTTTTTTTTTTTTTTTGACCAAAAGAATGCTCGTGTGAAGAAAAGTAGAATGGTTCCTTCGAGATATTGCGATTTTACAATTAAGTGAAAATTGTTAGCGATTTATCGACAACTTTCACGAATTATCGGCAGATTATTTGAGGTTATGTTAATACATTACAGTCCGGGCTGTTTTCGCGAAAATTAATGCGTGCAGATCGGTATATTTTCAAGTTTTCGAATATATTTCATCGCTTTACGAATATGGTTGTAACCTTCGAAATATCGAATGTTTATTTATGAAGCTTTAAGTGAAACTTAAAAAATTAATGATAAAAAATTAAATATGAAACTTAAGCATTTTACTTGACTGTAGTTAAGCCACAGAACGTTAATATAGCGTTGATTTTAAAGATGATTAATTTACGTGATGGAAAAATAAAATTAATAAGTAACGAGTATGCTACAAGGAAAGCTCAGAATTAATAATAAAGAATAAAATTTATTTTTAGTCTGATATATGTACTTTGTAGATAAAAAAGTTGAAGAATATTTCCACCAAAAAAATAAATAAATAAAAAAAAGAATGAAATTACTTTCTTTTGCTTTGAATATGATCAAAGCACGCAGTATTAGTCTAGTCGATAAGAAATATCATCTTTAGCGTATATATTGTAACATATATTTACATATCATTGGTCTTGAATGCATAGTGCATAAAATCCTATTTATATTTCTCCGGAATTTCAAGAGCAGTCAAGAAAAACCATATTTTTACGTCACCGGACGTCAATGTGTTAAGAGTGTTAAAAGGTTACTTTCACTTTTGCCTTTTTTTTATACGTAAAAATTGTAAAAAAAAATCGTTAAATTCAATTTCCATGGAGAAAATGTAGAATTTACCTTTCCTCGGAATAAAAGTATCCATCGTTCGCAGCGTCCGACGGAGTGACAATGTCTAAACTCGATTTAGGCCTCTGTGGACGCCTCTGTTGGTTCAATGTATCCTCGCACTGCAGTGGCATCTGCTGTTGAGGCTTTCTGGTCGCCTCGTACTCCAAGAAGTCCGCGCTGTGCGGTCGCGGTGGTGGCTGCGCCCTCGGTTGCCTCATTATTGGCACTGAATCAAACGGGAATAACAGTTTTCTTAGTGCTGTTACAGCGTCAGAGAGCAATTTCGAAAGGAAAAAATTAGTACAATGAAATTCCCAACACCCTATATTCTATTTCCATGTTTAACCCATTTGTATCAGAGACGTTCAACGGCCAATCGGTCCGTATCACCGCACATCAATCTTCAGCTTTGCTTAGAAATTACGTATAGTAATAAATTAAAGAGAAAAATCTGGCTGCTGATAATGCACTAAAAGCGCCGAATTTTATTATATATTATTCACGAGAAGTTCGCAGAATTTTCAACGTTTGGCGATAAACGACAATCGTAGCTTGCGGAATATTCCGCGCTCGGTGATATAGGACAGTCAATATTCCGCGCTTTGATGCAAATGGGTTAAGATTAAAATTTGGGACTAGGAAGCTAATTTAAAAGATCTGTTAATCTGACGGTGAAAATTCTCCGAGAAAATTAATTTCAACAATGATTCACAGTTACGATAATCTTGGAAATAAATTTCTTTAATTTTCCGCGAACCAGGTGGGGTTAAATGAACCCCATTTTAAAACTACTGCATTCTTTTGTTTTTCAAAATATTTACAATCGGTTTGGTTTCCTGGGTAGCTGGAATTTCGTAAATATTTCTTTTCGAATATTCATAAGATATGTATGTCATGGAAAACTATTTATTTCCTAATCCAAAATAAATATTAATTTAACATTATAAACAAAATATGTTTCTCTAGCTGAAAAATAAATATTCATTTAATATCAGAAAAAACAATTTCTTCTTCGAACATACAAATATTTGCTTGCACCCTCTTTTCGATTGAAATATTCATTGAAAAGTATAAACTGCGAATCACCGTGTGACGAAATAATAATTGAGAATGAAATAAAATAATTTATTTAAAAAAAATGAAGAGTAACAAGTAGTACAAAAATGGTTCACCGTGTGACTTTCGTAGACCTAGTTCCTGGAGAGTTAAAACACAACCTTAAAATATAATTATAGTACCTAAAAACTAAACAACTCACCGTTAGATGGCGCGACAGGAGAGTGAACCTGCTGTTGGTACTGTTGATGCTGTTGCGTGTACAATGGAATCGGTATAGGTGCAGGTGACGAGCCTTTCGTGTATCCAACAGGTCCAGCTGGTCTCTGATACAACTGAGGTGCACCATAGACTTCCTCGTAGTCACCATTTCCCCCTCTACTGGACCTAGGTTTCGCTGCGCTGCGTCCATAGGTGTCAGGTGTGCGCCTCTCGGTCTGCACTTGACCGTAACCATAATTCAAACCCGACTTATCCGTCCTAAGACTCTGTTGTGACGGCTGACTAACTCTCGTCCCATATATCATACTATTCCTATCATAATCAGACATTGGACTTTTACTGGTTACCGTCACGTCAGGTGATACAGGTGACTTTCTATAATCTGGATCAGGAGACGGTGTCGAATACTCGGTAGAACCGTCAGTCAGTCTTCTTGGCTTTGGAGGAGCATTAGCGTAAATTGGTTGTCCGAATTTCCTAGGCATAGGTTGAACGGTTTGCACGTTGCTAGCTGTTAAATGTGACTGCTGTTGCTGAGCAACATGCTTGTGCTGATAGTTCTGATGATTCTGATTGGTATTCTGATGCGACAGATGCTGATGAAGCATTGCTTGGTGCTGATGAGAGTGACCCTGTTGCATTTGCTGAGTAACTGGTACCAATTGACCGTATTGTTGTTGTTGCTGATGCTGTGACGTACTTGGTTGACCATAAGGAGGAGTTTGTTGCTGAATCCAACCGTTCACCATTGGTTGGACATCGTTGATGTTGTTGTTACCAGCGTTTATGATGATGTTGTTGTTATTACTGGTGGTGTTGTTGTTGTTTCCGTTGTTGGTGTTGCTGTTGCTGCCGCTGAGGTTAGGAAAGGAGGCAGTATTCACGCTGTTCGGGCTGGAGTTGTTGTTGGATGCGTGGCTCGGGTCGTCGCGTGATTGAAAGCCATGGAAACCAGAATCACTGTCGTCGGCGCTCTGATTCAAGATCGAGGAGATGGAGGAAACGCTTGGACGAGCGCTTCGCTCGCCATCTTGCTGGCCAGCTATCTCTATCACTACTGCTGCCTCACCGGCTCCACTGAAACAGATTACGATTTTTTGTTTTTCCTTATGGTGTTTTCTATCGTAATTGAAACATTCCGGTTTTCATGGTGTAGAGCGTAGTAGAGTAACGTTTGGATATCTTATTCTCTCAGTGTCGAACACTGAGATTCACGATCGCGAATGAAACATGGAGTATGAAGTAAGTAATTTATGTGAAAATTCGATGTTTGAAATGGTGTAATTAGTGTTCAATTATATTAGTGTTGTCTTTGATTAGTGTTAGCGGCCACAGGTGTTTTGGAAATTTCTCTCGTACACTTTTGCTGTCGCCCCTGAAGTTTATTCTGTCCATTTCAGTCGAACGAAATGAATGTTACAGTTTCACGAATTTGAAGATTCTCAATTTTTAAACTTCCGAGACCAATCTGACGAATTTCCCGTTCACTTTTCGCCTATGACGATTCTCGGTTTCGAGTGCAAGGGGTTAAAATAAATTTGTTAAATTCACTAAAATACGACTTCGACGAAACTACAGGTGAAACGCAAGTAATTATAGTAAAAAGTAACTAAAGAGAATTCAACCTGAGCAGAGAAGCTTCCATAGAAACGTTGGATTTTTCGAATTTCAATCGACAAAAGCATAAGAAACAAGAAACACAAGAAATTATATGAAGAAAAATTCAACTGAAATAGAAAGATTTCAAGTGCAAAGGATTAATGAGAGTCACTGCACGTATGAAATAATTTTAACGTCATATCCTAATGCTTCTCGAACGAAAAACTAAGCCACGAAGGAACCACACTGTCGGTGAATCAGGCTGGTAAACGAGACACGGTTGTTTTCCAGTTTTTCTACGAAGCAAACGACAAACTGCTGCTCCGCTGTTTATCCACGGCCAACTTCGAGAAAGCAAACGGACGAAACGAGTTGCACAGCGATCGAAAACGGAAACAGCCCCCGTTCCTGGATACCCACGAATACTTTTCTGTTCAAGTGAACACGGATAGTTCGCCGGAATTTCGTCTGTGCAAGGAAACAAAGCGAATTTCCCGGATCGTTTGTTCGAACAGGCTTGCCTCCTCGTTTGACTCAGCCTTCGCGTCTAATTGCACGCGGCGAATGGTCTCGATTATACATTGCATTCTGGTTTGCCATGGTAAAAAGAGGAAGTTTCGTTTTCGTGGGAATTTGTTGTCGGTTTGCAAAATTTGTGGTCTCTTTGGCTCGTTGATTGAAATCGAACTTCCAACGTTGAAGTTCAGCCATGAATAGAGATAGTACACGATCCAATTTAATCGTATTATCGTTTCTAGATAATTGAAGAATTGTGAATTTGATGAACGGGCGGAGAGGAATGGTTTGGCTATTGAAAATCGACTAATTGAACGGATGTTGAGTAATGAGGTATTAATACCGGCATCGATGAACGTTGAACGCGTTATATGTTAACACTTGTATGGAAAAATGAGAAAAAAGAAACTTTAATGAGAAAAGTGTAGAATGCTTAATACTTTACCGACCGGAAGCTTATTAATCGGGTTTTTGTTGCTAACGTTTCTCGTCCTAGAGAGACTATTAATCGGTTTCTTGCTGTTAGCAACAAATTAATGAATTACTCTATAATTAGAGAAAGTGAACGATATAGTAAGCCCTTTCACGAGTTTTCATTTTAAATTTTTAGAGTTGTAAGAATAAGTGTGATAGCAAAAACCGAGCCAGTATTGAATAGAATGAGCCGGTCGGTAAAGTGTTAAAAAATGTTAGCACTTAAATGGGAAAAGTGTACTGTGTAGGATGCTTAAAAAAATGTTAACATTTGTATGGAAGTGTGACGTTTTTTTTTTTTTTTTTATAAACGGGATTTTAATATTAACAAATGTATTTTGTAGAAATTCTTCGTACAAATGTCAACGTCTTTTGAAGCAACCTGTATATTACGAATTTCTCAACCTCGTTGAAATAGTGACATTTTATCGCTGCAGTCGCTGATTACTCTGTTTGAGCAAAGAATTGGAACGACAGCTCTCGCTAACAGGCAAAGGAAATCGGTCAGTCAAATTGCTTTGTAACAACGCCAAGCGTCACGTTGCTGAAACGACTAAGAACACGGCATTAATACTCGTTTGGGTTCTTGAAGATGATTACAGAACCGGTCTAAGTCGAAAATTTGAAGAAAAATTTAATTCGCCATTTTTCTTGTGTTTTACCAATTTTTTTAAATAGAAAAAATTTGCATTATAAAAGCGATCTCTTTTTTATTTACTTTGCTGAATATTTTGTTACGCAATTAAACGATACTTTTTAATACACCCAAAGGAAAAAGTATAGATATCTCGAAGTTAGGTTACTTTCGTAATTATGCAGGAAAATTTGAAGAAAAATTGAATTCACCATTTTTCTTGTGTTTTACCAATTTTTTAAATAGAAAAAATTTGCATTATAAAAGCGATCTCTTTTGTATTTATTTTGCTGAATATTTTGTTACGTAATTAAATAATATTTTTTAATAGACCCAAAGGAAAAAGTATAGATATCTCGAAGTTAGGTTACTTTCGTAATTATGCAGGAAAATTTGAAGAAAAATTGAATTCACCATTTTTCTTGTGTTTTACCAATTTTTTTAAATAGAAAAAATTTGCATTATAAAAGCGATCTCTTTTGTATTTATTTTGTTGAATATTTTGTTATGTAATTAAACAATACTTTTCTATATATCCAAAGGAAAAACTATAGATATTTCGAAATTAGGCAACTTTCATAATTATGCAGGAAAATTTGAAGAAATATTGAATTCACCATTTTTCTTGTGTTTTACCAATTTTTTTAAATAGAAAAAATTTGCATTATAAAAGCGATCTCTTTTTTATTTACTTTGCTGAATATTTTGTTACGTAATTAAACGATACTTTTCTATAAACGCAAAGGAAAAAGTGTAGATATTTCAAAATTAGGCTACTTTCATAATCTTTCACTTGAACGAAGTAAATCCTTTTTGAAAATGTTTCGTAACTGTGAAATTACTTACGGACTCGGATCCTGAAGAAGAGTGGCCAAGGTCAACGCGTTCACCCACTGATTCATACTTTCACGACTATCCGCCGCGAAGTGATAGGTCCTCATGTTCGCGTGTTCCGCTTTGAACGCGAACTTCCGGTTAACTTTGTCCTCGGGCTTGCATACGGTGACTCTGTACGACGGTAACAATATCGAGCCCAATAATTTTTCCTCTTCCGGACCTGGAAAATCATTTTTGAAAATTCACATAACAAAAAAAAAACACTATTTTCGATTTTGAACAATTGAAAAACTTGGATTTTTTAAAATTAACGTTCACACGTTTTAACCATCGACTAAAAATTGTTGTATCCTTTGTGTAACGACGAAACGAGTTCCAGTCGGTAATAAAGAACTTCTATCATTATCTATTTAAATATGTTTGCAGTATTAACTAACACGTAAGAAGAGACAGCGAGATTGTGTTCAACCTTATTTTGGGACATAATGGAAAATCCAATATACAGCATAGGGAACGCAAATGTGGTAATTCAATTTTCAAACTTCTCCGGATTTCATCAGAATTTAGAAAACTTTTCTCATTCCACCTTCGTTATCACGCTAATAGTACGCTCTTGTCGTTCAATTATGTGCATGTACTGGTACAAATTCCAAATAAGGACACCGTAGAATATAAAGGGAATATAACGTGAAAATCTTCTTTAATATTAATTCATATAATTCAAGTGTAATTTCGTTAGAAAGATTTAAATACACTTTCACGTTTAATCGTGATAATCGATAGTTTGAAGTAAGACAGTAATTCTAACCTAACCTATCCTATTTCATTCTACGCGTTCTTTCACTTTTCGTACAGAAAAATAAATTAAAGGACTTTTCAATTGCAACGTAATTTATTTTTTAAAAACTCATTCGTTTATGCATACAAGAATACATTAGAAGCATACATTATCATTGTTAATTTTGGTATAATTATTCAATTCGAATCCTCTGTCCCAGCTGTTTGATAATACACAAAGAAAAGTTTAACTTCAGTCTCTTAAAGCCCCGCGTCGAGTAATTTGACCACATTCAACGGGACAAATGCAGAAAACCTTCTGAATGCTCGTACTGAGCACTCTTCAACGTTAAGATTAAACGATCTTCAGAAGATTCATGCAACTTCGCCTGAATTCACTTTGCGCCATGCCAGATGAGACTCTCGCTCTGCTATACCAACAGATGGGAAACAGAGAGAGTGAGTGTGAGAGGGAGAGAGAATCAGAGAGAGAGAGAGAGAGATTCAGAGAAAAAGAGAGAGAATCAGAGAGAGAGAGAGAGAGAATCTAAGAGAGAGAAAGAGAGTCAGAGAGAGAGAGAGAGTTGAGAGTGAGAGAGAGTTGAGAGTGAGAGAGAGTTGAGAGTGAGAGAGAGCTGAGAGTGAGAGAGAGCTGAGAGTGAGAGAGGGAGATAGAGTTGAGAGTGAGAGAGAGTCAGAGAGAGAGAGAATCAGAGAGAGAGAGAGAAAGAGAGAGAGAAAGAGTTTTCGAGAGAGAGAGAGAGAGAGAGAGTTGAGAGTGAGAGAGAGTTGAGAGTGAGAGAGAGTTGAGAGTGAGAGAGAGCTGAGAGTGAGAGAGAGCTGAGAGTGAGAGAGAGAGATAGAGTTGAGAGTGAGAGAGAGTCAGAGAGAGAGAGAATCAGAGAGAGAGAGAGAAAGAGAGAGAGAAAGAGTTTTCGAGAGAGAGAGAGAGAGAGAGAGAGAAAGAGAGAGAGAAAGAGTTTTCGAGAGAGAGAGAGAGAGAGAGAGTTGAGAGTGAGAGAGAGTTGAGAGTGAGAGAGAGCTGAGAGTGAGAGAGAGCTGAGAGTGAGAGAGAGAGAGTTGAGAGTGAGAGAGAGTCAGAGAGAGAGTGTCAGAGAGAGAGAGAATCAGAGAGAGAAAGAGAATCAAAGAGAGAGAAAAAGAGAGAGAGTCAGAGAGAAAGAGAGAGTCAGAGAGAGAAAGTGTCAGAGAGAGAGAGAGAGAGAGAAAGAGAATCAGAGAGAGAGAGAGAGAGTCAGAGAGAAAGAGAGAGAGTCATAGAGAGAGAAAAGTTTACGTCGAAAGGTGGAGGGGAGAAAAAGTCGGTGGCGTGAGAGGGTCGGAGGTTCTCTCATTCATTAACGAGAAATATTCATCTGAGTTCCTGGCTGCTTTCGTTGTGAAATCCACGCGTGAAAGGAGATTCGAGGGTGAAGAGGGTGGCGAGAGTACTACGCACATTATCGACATACACATATGCATGCATAGTAACTCCCATTAATATTCGGATACCCTTTGAAACAAAATATCTTTTTTTAAATTATTAGTTAAAAGGATTGGTTGATGTGTAACAAATATTTGGAAAAAATTGCAATTAATCGGAATTGCAAAGCACATAGCACAGTTATTATTTTTTTTTACAACTCTTTTATTGGAGTTTGTAACAAAAATTGAAACAACGAAATTTTACTGAAAATTTCGTCGAAATTGCTCGATGCAGGAACAAGGGATTTCTTTCGATTTGTCGCTATTATCGGCGAAAAATTGCGAATTTTTTATGAATCGTAAGTGTCTTTTACAATTAGGTGCTTTTCACTAGAAACGTCAATTATTCTCAGAAAGAGCATCGAACTGGTTGAAAACTATCGGTGAGTTTCGTCGAACAGCGGAGAGAACCTCTCGATTCGACATCCATCAGAAAAATAGCGCGGTAATGCCCGGTGACATGGACAAATGCGACAGGAAATCATTTCACAGGGACGCCAGCCTGACAAATCGAAAAGGTTCAATTCGAATGCATCCGAAAGCCCTAACGTCACTGACACGCGTTAGTCCGTGTTCAGCCTCTGCGTGGACATAAATCACGTGACACACCATGGACAGTGGAGAAGGAAGGAGATAAAAAAAGTGTTATAAATTTTGGCACGAGGTATTCGAACCGAATCTAGATACATCGGGAAACGCGTAACACACACGAGAGAAAAAGAATTTCTTTTTTTTCTTTCAGAAACGTAAGAATTTTCAACTTTATGTATAAAATAATTTATTGTTACTGTCTTTGAACTTAACAATACAATTAGCGCAATTTGCAACAATCGTGAACGTTGTAATAAGATTTAAGCGAAAGGAATATTTAACGAATTTTGAATTTGGCGCGCTGCTATTGATATGTTTATCGATCGATGCTCGTGGCATGGAGTTTGTTTTTATTTGTAAAATATAAGAATTTTCAGCTTTCCGTGTACTTGTTCGATAGGAAAATATTGTTATTATCTTTGAGCTTCGAATTAACAATAAAATAAGCGTAATTTCTAACAATCGTGAACAATGTAACGCGATTTGAGAGGAAGAAATATTTAACGAATTTTGAATTTGGCGCGCTGCTATTGATTGGTCTATCGATCGATGCTCGTGTTACAAAGAGCCATATTCCCCAGTGCAGTTGCTCATGGCGTAGTGTTTGATCAGTTGTTCAATTGACAGGTGAAATGTTATTCTACTGCAAGTTGGATTAACTATTGATTCCTCGACTACTGTTCAAAAACAGATCGAACGACAAACGTGTTAATCAACTTATGAAAAGTTTTCTCTATGCACAACGCGTCGTGTGAATAGCACTCATTTGACAATAATCACCGATACCAGGGTGTGAATATTAAAATCCGCATTAAACGAGTTCACGGTTAGTTGGAGCAAAACGCAACGGTAAATTAATTTATACCGTCGGAATAATAACCCAGACGCGCATTGTTTCCATTGTGCGTTCACAACATAATATCGCGTTAATTAACAACGGCGTGCAGGGCCACGTGAATGACGGGCTGGTTTCATTCCGGTGAAGAAGAAAGGCACGTATATCACGACGAAAATTAAGCTGCCATTTCACGGTTCAAGCACGAACAAGACAATTTTAACTCTCTAAACGTGTTTAATAAACTTTCCATCCTGTAAATTGTTCGAAAGTAATTTCACCGAGTAATTTTAATCACGCTATTTGAAAGTATTTTTTGTTTTTGTTTTTTATTATTTTTGGCTGGAAGACTTGCAGGGCATTTTATTACTATTATTATTTTTTTCACATTTTCTTTCGGGTAATTTTGGCTAGTACTTGGAAGAAAGAGAGACTTGCAGAGTTTTTTTATTACTATTATTATTATTTTTACATTTTCTTTCGGGTAATTTTGGCTAGTAGCTTGGAAGACTGAAAGGGTTTTTTTATTACTATTATTACTTTTTTTACATTTTCTTTCGGATAATTTTGGCTAGTACTTGGAAGACTTGCAAGGGCTTTTTATTACTATTATTATTTTTTTCACATTTTCTTTCGGGTAATTTTGGCTAGTACTTGGAAGAAAGAGAGACTTGCAGAGTTTTTTTATTACTATTATTATTTTTTTTACATTTTCTTTCGGGTAATTTTGGCTAGTAGCTTGGAAAAGACTGAAAGGGTTTTTTTATTACTATTATTATTTTTACATTTTCTTTCGGATAATTTTGGCTAGTACCTTGGAAGACCTGCAGGGTTTTTTATTACTATTATTATTTTCACATTTTCTTTTGGATAATTTTAGCTAGTACTTGGGAAAGACTTGCAGCAAGGTATTTTATTACTATTTACTGTAGTAACAGAGGAAAAATACGAAGGGAAACCAACCAAGAAAGCGAGGAATCGAACCCGCGACCTCCGGCACGGTAGGCTAGGACTCTATGCTCATAGCCAAGGCGCCCTACAGTTTCCACATTGTTATTATTAGTATTTAATGGGTATGGAGGCTCCGACACTACATTATTAATATCATTATCCTTTTTACATATTTTTCCGGGTAATTGTGGCTGATACTTGAAAGACTTGCAGGATATTTTATTAATATTATTAATATTATTATTACATTTACATATTTTTCCAGGTAATTTTGGCTAATCCGTCGAAAAATTTTAGGGTATTAAGTGGGTTGAAGTTGCAAATATCATTATTAAACTTTATTTTTCATCGCTGTACACGAGTGCAAGCTTTCAAGAGCTTTTAAACCCACAGATATTCGTCGCATTCGTCGTTTTTCTTGGAGGGAAAAAAAAAAGTATCTTTCGATCCCTCGAAATACATAGTATAGAGGTATTATGTTAGGTGAGGTTAGAACAGTAGAAGAAAAAAAACTCTTTATTGAACATTTTCAATTAAGACGAGCGGAGAATCTGGTCGAGCGAGATCCTTTCTTTGCCTTTTGCCTTTATTCCACGTACGTACGTTCGTTATTTACGGGGATCAGAACGAGAATACAGCGCGGAGAATCTGATGACGTTTCAACTATCCCCGAGATTGTGAAACATTAATGGCTGCCGACTCGAGCGCGTCTCTCGAACACGGGATGAAGATTGCAAAAGCACGTTTATTTAGAAATGAACTTATCAGGGTTTCGATCAATTGTATAATTTTACTTCTCTACTGGCTTCGTTTCTAATTAGCAACAGCAAGGAACTCGTTAATCTTTCGATCGCTTCGCGATAATATCACGGTTATTAATCATTTTAAGAACGGTCCGCGGGCTAGTTTGATAAAAAACGGGGAATATTTCACGGAGAAAAGGCGAAGAAGAAGAAATTGTACGGGGAGCAGCTGGAAAGAGTAGGTAAGTACGAAATCAGGGAACTCGTGCAATTAGTGTTCCGGGGGAAACGATCTGGCGGAAAAGAGTTAAGGAAGAGGGGTGAAGAGACGAGGAGGCAGCCTGGCGGCCGGAAATTGGCGGAGTGTAACACTGAAAAACAACCGGAACAGTTGGATGAAAGTTGAAGCTGTGCCAAAGTCTTTTTCCTGCGCGTTGCCGGCCGAATAGGAAAGGAAAATTGTTCATTTCGTTACACGTCCCCACGCCACCTGTCGAAATGGCCGGGGACAGTGAAAGTGAATGATCAAATTTATTTTACGTTCCATTTCGTTTCACCTCTTCTTCCTTTGTTTTTTTTTTATTTTCGCGAATAAAAAGAGTGTATTTTTATTCCGTGCGACTGTGATGCAATAAAATGTCCCGTTGTTTGATTTTTGGACGAAGATAAACATATATTTATGTGTTTCTCTCGAATTTGACGTTCGATCGTGACTTTTTTGGAAATCTGTCCCGAGGTAAAAGAGACAATGTTATATTACACGACAGAATTTGAAACACCGATAGTAATTTAATTTGGCAACAAATTAAATGGTCAGCATTTAAATCTATTTTCGATCAATATTTAAATCAACTTTCGATCAGTATTTTATTATCAAAAAGGTCAGTATGAAAATACTAAACGGTCAGTATGTAAATAAAAAAGGAAAAAGATCAGTACATAATTTATTTAAATACTGACTAAATACTGTTCGTCAGTATTTAAATAATTTAGTCAGTATTTAAATAAATTATGTACCGATCTTTTTCCTTTTTTATTTACATACTGACCGTTTAATATTACAGATTAAAATATAGTATAACAGATTAAAATACTGACCAGTAAAGTACAAGCCATTTAATTTAATGAACAGATAGATGTCTGACCAAGCGTCGACTCTTACTACTTGGCGAACATACAACGTGCCGCATACTGACATCTGTCTGACTTGAACCCTTTGCCGTATAACAACGAGTCTCACTCGTCATTCAGATTATAGTCAAGGTGTGACAAAAGAAGTATTCATACATTTATCAAATTTATATTTTTATTCTAACTTCAGTATAAATTGTACTCTGTTATGTTGTACTGTACTAATTTCACACGCGTACGATTGAAACTGTCCCAAAATAAATTTCACAGAACTACCGTTGATTCTCGCTATCGGTAAAATAAAAAAAAATTACAACCAATAAAAAAAAAAAAACAGTACAAAAGGGAGAAATTTCTCTCGTTCAAACATGCAAACATCGTGTAAATAAAAGGAAAGAACAGCAAAGGGGCAAAAAGACTCGGTGAATGAAACCACTAGAATCACGAGTCGCGTGTTTTTCTTTCTTTCTTTTCTTCCTCGGTTGAAAATCATGACTCGCGCAGTTCCGAAAGAACGAGAGAGAGAAACAGAGAGAGAGAGAGAGAGAGAAAGGGCTTCTCGAGGGAAAGAACACGACGCGTAATTCCAGTGGGGCAAGAAAACGAGGGAGAAAGGTCCGACCTTTGTAATAAAAGAGGCAGTACTCGGAGAGGACAAACCACCGTTTCTTCCAGAGCATGAGCCCCTCGGAGCCCTGCTTGTGTAGCCAGCCCTGGAGAGCGACGGGAGCGGAGAGTGGCCTCTTCGCGGCGGGCGATCGTAAACCCTGCGAGCCGCTTCGTCTGCGTACCCCAGACACCGACGCTGCCACCACCCCCGAGCCATCGTTCTTGCTACGCACCTGGACTGGCACGGGTAGTGGCGCCGCCTGGACAACCTGCAATCATTTTATCTTCCTTCATCTCTTCCTCCTCACATCCTCCGACGTTCTTCCTCTACAAACGTAGGATAAAGTAGCCTAATATGAGACCCCAGCCTATCTCTGTTTAAAGAGAAGCCTCGACAGTCCTTTGTTTCAAAACTAACCGGCCTGGAAAGCAACGTAGTGTTTTGTGCAAGCATGTGAAAATTACGATACAGAATGCTTGCTTTGCACAGGGCTTTATTCCTCAGATATACATGGTGAACAATGTGGAAAATGTTACCAGTAGGCTGATGAAGACTGCAATGCAGACGAAATTGATTTTAGATACCCAATGTGTGAAAAAAGATGGAGAAAATCAGTTCTGACAAGATGAAACCTGGGTCTCATATTAGACTTTGCATACTTTTCATTTTTACTTTATTACGATGGAACACTCTACCTGTTTCGTTACAATTTCTAATACGTTGCGAGAGTAGTACACATCTTGGATTTGAAACATGTATCGTATTCTATAATAATATTTTTAATCGAGAATTGTACTTGCTTAAAGAACTAGGTCTCATATACGGCTACTTTATCCTATCCTTTCTGTTTATGTTTGCGTGGGTGTGCGTGTAAGTGTGTACGCGCGTGTTTCACGCAGAGATAGCAATATTTTTCAATTTGGAAATTGGTTTTATGTAGGTTTGGAGCGTTCTATGGACAGTAGTGAAATGTTTAACTGGGTTAGGTTATATGCGAGACAAGTGAGCAAGCGATTTTCGAAAAAAAAAAAAAAAAGAAAAAATAGTGCAACGACAGCATTACTGAGGTGTTGCATCTAGAAAAATCAATGTTTTAAAAATATCTTTGCCTAAAAATAATTACACAGTACGGTTGCACGCGACGCGTGCGTCACGTTGGTAGTACAGCAGAATCTCGTTTATTCGAACAGTTCTAGGGACAAAGCAGTTCGAATAATAGAGACTCACTTACAAGTTCGTATATCTGAAGTTTGTTTCTATAAACGAGGTGTGGATAAGCGAGGTTCTACTGTACTTTTGTTCATTTATACTTACAAGCTGTCTCAGTTTTAATTATCATCTAAATTCTATTGGAAATAACCTTTACTATTGGTGCCTATAAGCGTTTTACCCTGAATTTTATTCTTTCCACGCTTCCATTTTAATTTAACAGAACAAATATTACATTTTGACGAATTTGTAAACTTTCAAAAGCAATTTGACAAATTTCCCGGTTGAAAATCGATCGTTTACCTTTTTTTTTAAACCCTGCCCTAGCGAAAGGGTTAAGAAAAAACATTTTTAACACTAGTTATCTATATCAGGTGCATCTGGTGATAATAAAAAGCAGTATGCTGAGTAATTTGTGTTATATAATTAATAATTAATAATTGCGTGCAATTATAATCGCTCACAGTAGCGAAACGGTTAATGATAATAAAGTAATATATAAATAGGTGCAATAATACACGAGAAGTTTTTTCTTTTTTTAATTAAATTTCAATAACAAGTTGTGAACAGAGACAGTGCCTTTTTTGTAACTTAACGTATTTATGTTAGAATATAATGTACATATATAAGATGAATGTCATCTGATAGCAGAAGATTGAGAACCACTGTTAGAGGCAGATGGACATGTTGGTTACTCGGGCACCGATCGTTTGTTTTTCAGGCTGCCATAGCGCGGCAAATATTGACACAGAGTCAAGAGTGAACGAAGTACGGAAAAAAGTAGAGACTTTGATTTAACACAGAGATACATGCGTACTAGGTCTACAGAGTAAGATTAAACGTAAACCCTGCACCATCATCGTCATGCATATATCCTTTATTAGGTTCTGTTTTCTAACGATAAACTAATATTTCCATTAACCCATCAATCGTCCTGTTTGTCTCGGTACATTTGCCCTTTAATATCAACAAACCAGTCGCGTAACTCCCAATTACTGGGAATTCTGGCAGAAATTATCGGTAATAAACAGCTTGAAATTAGCAACGTTACGACTGGAAAGGGACCAATTCTCAGTGTAACGTGAACCATACACTTCTTAATAAATTACTCTTCCTAACACGTATTTAGAAAATATTCGAGTGTAGTAGTAAATTCTTTAAACGTCGAAAACAACAGTTACGAATTATTTCGAATTTCCCGCGCATTTCTTTCGACGAACGTAACGATGGACGTTCATCGATCTTATTCGTAAATCATCGGCTCTTCTCGTTTCTAACGATTAGTCACTTAAATTCGTTTTCACAATTTCGGTTAGTATTTATTTTTCATTATTTATTAGAATCATTTTTTTTTTTTTCCATTTATTACGACTTTCTCTCTCTCAGTATTATTACTCATCGAAGTGTATTTTAACACTTTACCGACCGGTTTATTCTATTCAATAGTGGCACAGTTTTTGCTATCGTGCTTATTCTTACAGTTCTAAAAAATTTTCATCAAAACTCACGAGAGAGTTTACTATATATCGTTCACTTTCTCTTATTATAGGGTAATTCATTAATTTGTGGTAAAAAACCGATTAGTAGGCTCTCTAGATCGATAAACGTTGACAGGAAAAAGCCGATTAATAGGGTTCCGGTCGGTAAAGTGTTAAAGTGTGCACTAATGTACACAGTGTTACGTAATATTTAAATTCCATTTTCCCTCGTAACGATCTCCGAAGTTTGTGTTATTCAAATGATCATTCGCTTCCGCTTAACAGTTTTAAAATCGATACTCTCTCCCCGGTTGCTCGAAGATATTGCAAATTGGAAAAAGGAGAGAGAGAGAGAGAGAAAAAAAACGGTGAAACGAAAGGAAAAAGAAATGAAAAAAGTTCCCAATATCCGGATTATCTTTGACTAGAAATCACGTTCGCAATATACACGCAGATAAACCATCTAACGGCTGACGTAGCAATTTAACCTGTGCCAGGGCAAGTTCGCCGTGGATAATAGAAATATTTATCTCGCCGATGCCGTGCAATAAATTTCGATCCAATTTACATAATTGCCCGCTCCCGGAAATTTGGATAATTGGAAGAGATTATCATTTTCGTTACACTGTTGTGGCCTCGGTGCAAAAGCGAGTCTAACGAAGATCACGCGAGCGATTTTTCGGTCGAAACGAAACTCCTTTTGCAAATTTCATCAACCAATGCCATTTGACCAATCAGCGACATTAAACGATCACTTCACACGTCGAACTTAACCGTGAAACTGACAAACATCGTAATTCAATCTTCGTTCCTGATATACTGGGTGATATCTTGAATATCGCCATTATTTTTAACAATATGAAAAAATGTTATATACAAAATTTGCATGGTATAGAGGGAGGCATATTGTGGTACAAACATTTTTTGCGTAGATCAAAGCATAGAGAGGATATTTCAAGATCATCTCTCTTTTTTTTTTTTCTTTTTTAATGGAAAGTTATGTTTTTTTATCGCGATATGATAGCCAATGTTCAGATGACTTCAGCAAGCTATCATTGAAGATGATGCAAGGTCAAAAATAATGGTATTAAAATAAATTTGTCTTACATTGCAGGAGATGTTCGATGTGAGGATCGTTTGCGTGAATGCAAAGTTGCAAACTTCGAATTGTTGCTTCTGAACTTGTTCTAGCACATGCTGTACTTCGTAGATCCTCACAGTTCGATATTTAATCAGCAGTCATATGTTATTTTTTAACGATGTCATTCGAACGATCGATTTAATTCATTAGCGTCAATCGCGACAGTTAGGTTATGTTGTGCCCATTGTATAAATTTCAATTTCGAAGGATTGCGAATGTTCTGTTTGAAACAAAAGGCCTGTCATAATTCAGAAATGACTAATTACATTATTCGAACGTTCGATATGAACGAAAAAGCGTCGAATCGATTTCACGTACAATGAAATTCATGGATTCAAAGACACTGGACGAGGGAAAACTGTAGAAACGGTCAGTTTTGAGAGAGTAACTTCGTTTATGAGCGAGCTCGACGGGAAGGTAAGCCGAAGTGCAGTGTCATGTTGCCTTCTAAGCTACAGATTTCTCGATGGCTGATCAGGAGTCGCCTTTCCGCTTCCTGTCCAGCCGGGTTACCGTGGAAATTCCGGACATCCAATGGAAAATTTATCGACTGCCCGCAAAATCTCACGTCCGCCTGGCTATAAAACGTAGAGAAAAACGACGATGTGCAAAACCTTCCGCGACAGCGGTTTACGAAAAATGATTGTCAAGCAAATACACGATTTTAGGCGAATTTAACTTGACACCAAAAACAAAAATGTAGCATAAATTAAAAGAAAAATACGAAATATAATGTAGCTAATATGTAATATATGCTATTAATTAAGTTAGGTTAATCTTTAAGTTCTAATATACAGAGTTAATTTTTTAAAACTGTACTTTTTTTAAGTGCAGGCAAGAAGAATATGAAATATAATGTAACTAATGTGTAATATATGCTATTAATTTGGTAAAGTTAAATTTACATATGAAAAATTGATTTTTTTCTTAACAAAACCGTTAACTTTTTAATATTATGTTTTTCGTAGGGACGCAGACAAGAGGAATACGAAAGATAATATAGGTTAGGTTTGAAAATGAAAAATAAATTTGTTTTTTAAATTAAATGTTGATTTCTCAACACTATACTTTTCTTAGAGATGCAAATAAGAAGACGAAATATAATCTAAGCTATTAATTAGGTTAGGTTAAGTTTAAAAATTCTGCATACATTCTTTTTCTAAATTGAACTTTAATTTTTTGATATTGTATTTTTCTTGGTTATGCATCTAAGCAGACGAAATATAATCTAAGCTATTAATTAGGTTAGGTCAAGTTTACAAATTCACCATAATTCTTTTTTTAATTGAACGTTAATTTCTTGATACGGTATTTTTCTTGGTTATGCAGATAAGAAAGCAAAATATACTATAAGCTATTAATTAGGTTAGGATAGGTTCAGTTCTCACACATCAAATACAAACAATTTCAATTCCGTACACGTTTAAATTTCAAAATAAATAATTAGTACCAATTAAACAGTAAATTGGATTACACATGATAAAGAAATAATTACTCATCCACTATTGGCGATGTATATTCCGATTGCTTGGTTATACGAATAAAAGAAAAGGAAATACCATTACAGAACCGTCCGCCATATTGACTAAAATCGATCAATCGATACAAGCGCCATTCAAAGGTCAGCGGAGCAATAGTGACCGAAGCAGCGAGTTTCAGCTTTTCGATTTTTACTATAGAAAGTTGAATCGGCTAACGAGCTGATCGAAACGAACAGTCGTAATCGGCTTCTCGAGAGGAAAAATTCGCATTGTATAAACCGTCGACTGATTTTCCCCAAAAAACACGGCACCAACTCTACCGAGACACTTTTTCAGTATTTTCCGGTGAATTCGAACGAGACACAATTCGGGAAATTCCCGGAAACCCTATGGACGTTCTTTCTCCTCGTTTTGTACAATTAAGGGGTCCAGCAACGTTCCTCGTTGCGTTGCATGCTGGGAGACTTCGTCTCAGTTGAAAAATTCTGCTGATTCACGGTTGTCGGAAACAGAATTAATTGCGGATTTAATTGTACGGTTCACGATGGATCGTGGGCACGTGTTGAGAGAAATAAACGAAGTTCTTAAATAAAATTCTCGAAGAATTGCTCTGATCGTTCATTTTTCTCCACTACTTTTCACTTAATTCGTTGCTTTTTAAGGTTAGGTTCAGTTAGATATGCACACTAGAATTACACGATCTTCTAATGCAAACTTTTTTGTAATGTATGTTCAAACTTCTCTCCATGCATATTTATCAACTGTTAATTTTATTTACACTAGTAATAATGATTTATAAATATAATACACATGTCAACTAAGTCTCTATTTTTCAACATTCTTTGACTCCATGTTTGTGTCGTCAACTATAGTCAAATCGCATTATAACTTGAATTGTAAAAAGTTAATATATAGTCAGATAAAATATTGAGAGAATATTCCTTGCGTTTATTCAGATAAATAAAAATTACGAATATATATGTGACGTTGCAAAAAAATTTTTTAAATGAAACAATTTAAAAAAAAAAACAAAAATGAAGTGAATGGAAAATGTCACGATATTGCAAAAGTTTGCACTCATGGGAGAAGACTACAACGTCACGGCTGAACAGTGCAATTTCTGTTTTACCAATTTCCTCAACTTCTATACTTCCGTGATAACGAGGCAATAACAGTTATCGAATCGCCTTGTATATGATCTGTCGCTATTATATATGGGATGAACGGGAATGAATATTCATCATGAGATTGGAATAGCTTACACACGAACGTTCGGCTTGTACACGACTTCAGTTCGTAGTTTATATCGAAATACTGCAACTACCCGTGACTTCTGAGTTGCACGTTTGCACCTACCGACTGACTGTGCCAGGCTCGCCAACGTTTAAACAATAGAACCTGAGACCAATATTCAGAACACATCTTCGAGGCAAATATTCAAACATATCACTTCAAATTTGGGAAACTTAATTTTTTTTTTATGGTAAATACAATGGTTGGAGTTTAATTTTTCTGAAAATTTCAATTACTTTTATAAAGTGAGTAACTATTCCTAATTCGAATAGTCAAGTAAGTTAATATAATCTAGTATATACTCTAGTGAATAAGTAGTGATAATTGAAACATATCACTTTAAATTTGAGAAGCTTAATTTTTTGTTTTGTAGTAATTACAATGGCTGTGTTTTATTTTTCTGAAAATTTCAATTACTTTTATAAAGTGAGTAACTATTCACAATTCGAATAGTCAAGTAGTCAGTATAATCTACTATATACTCTAGTCAATAACTATTCATAATTCAAACATATCACTTCAAATTTGAGAAGCTTAATTTTTTTTGTAGTAATTACAATGGTTGTGTTTTATTTTTCTGAAAATTTCAATTGCTTTTATAAAGTGAGTAACTATTCACAATTCGAATAGTCAACTAGTCAGTATAATCTAGTATATACTCTAGTCAACAAGTAGTGATAATTCAAACATATCACTTTAAATTTGAGAAGCTTAATTTTTTTTTTATAGTAATTACAATGACTGCGTTTTATTTTTCTGAAAACTTCAATTACTTTTATAAAGTGAGTAACTATTCCTAATTCGAATAGTTAAGTAAGTTAATATAATCTAGTATATACTCTAGTGAATAAGTAGTGATAATTGAAACATATCACTTCAACTTTGAGAAGCTCAATTTTTTTATGGTAATTATAACGGTTGCGTTTAATTTCTCTGAAAATTTATTTACTATAAATTGATATTTATCATAAAGTGTATTCATCACGTAATCTCCCAGCAACGAAAACGGTAATCACTATCGATTTAAAAAGAACAAAATGGAGTCTTTGTTATAACCTAAAAAAATCATCCTACACCATCAAATTCGCAAAAAATGCAGTCCCAAAGACTAGAAGAAGTCTTTAACTGCAAAGGACTACTAACAAAATATTAAGACTCTGTTGTAATTAGGAATAACTGATACTATGTCACTATGCCAATACTTTTGACCAGCACTGTACACCTAACCTCACCAAAAGCAACACTCTTCGTATTTCGCGATTCTCGCAGTGCCATTACGGTAACATACTGGCAAATAGGAGGTTTCTTTCAGCTACATAAACAACTAACGCGAGTGCACCGAACGCAGGAGTAGTCTTGAGGCCGGGAAACTTTCCTTCCCGGAAACGGCGCCGAGATTCGGCCCAGTAAATCGTTAAATTAGCAAGTCAGCCGCCATGGCGCGTGAATCGAGACGGAGATCGAGTTTGGAAGTCCGTTGGGAGGCTGAGCGGCGAACTTCGTGCGGTAGAAAAAAAAAGAAAAAAAGGAACGTAGAAAGTTTCGCGTCCTGGGTTTTTTCGGCGTGGCTGTCTCGCGTAAATGAGGCGAGAACCGTCCGCAAAGCCGTCTCTTCTCTGCACAGGTCAAAGTTGCAGCTACGTTTTGCGCGCACCTCCTTTGCCGCTGTTTTTTCGCGATTTAGGGAGGCGGCTTTTTACGAACAAATGACGCGGAGTGTCACGTACAGTTCCCGCGGTTTTCTGCGGAGTGTTTGTGTTTAATGGCGACTGTTTTATGCCGCGAAGTTTCAGAAAGTTGATAATGCCACGAAATTTGAACAAATAGCAGAGGGCTAGATGTACGAGTGAAGTTACTATGTAGGTTAAATTAGTAAATTAAGTATTTTTCACGAATTTGAAGGCAAGAAAACTGAACGAATTAAAAAAATAAAAGAAAAGATGGAGTAAACGTGTCCTCGATCATCTTAGATTTTCAAATTTGCATTTTATCACTCGTTATTTCCGTGAAAATCAGAGAATCCTATCGCCAATATTTTTCCCAAATTTGGAGACAAATGTTGGAAGACAAACTAAACCAAACGAATTCAAAAAATAAAAGATGGAGTAAACGTGTTCTCGATCGTCTTAGATTTTCAAATTTGCATTTTATCACTCGTTATTTCCGTGAAAATCCGAGAATCCTATCGCCAATATTTTTCCCAAATTTGGAGACAAATGTTAGAAGACAAACAACACCAAACGAATTAAAAAAGAAAATAGATAATATAAACGTGTCCTTGACCATCTTCGATTTTTAAATTTCTATTTTATCACTCATTATTTACACCAGAATCGATTTGTCATTTCTTCATCTGGTTGTGCGAATAAAAACACAAATACGTGGCTAAAAAACGCTGGTTAACCCCTTAACCTATGATTTCTTTTCCTAACTACACATTTAAGCATCAGTTGCATATTGTTTTAATACCATTTTCCATATGAAACGCTAATGTGTTATAGATTAATTATAATTGACAATCTTTGGCTTTATCAATTAAGAGGAAAGTTGAAATTCAAATTAACATTTGTTACTAATATAACTGTTTTTGTCGAACCTCAGCTAGAATCTGTGTCACGAGTCTAATTCGTTGTTATAGGGCAAAGGGTTAAACGAAATCACGCAAACGTGACAGCGGCCATCAAACTGCTAACAAAGATGTGTTAACACTTTACCGACCGGAAGAGCCTATTAATCGACGTTCTGCTACCAATGCAACAAATTAATTAACCCTCGCCTAGTCGATGCCGGGTCACTTTTGACCCACGTCTTACTTACCCTATAATAAGAAAAAGTGAACGATATCGTAAAACCCTGTCGCGAATGTCGATTGGAAATTTTTCAAGCTGTAAGAATAAGCGCGATAGTAAAACTCGAGCCAGTATTGAATAGAATAAGTCGGTCGTTAAAGTGTTAAGATATTCAAAGAATGCTACTAACGATAATTATAGGTAGATAACGTTCAAGATAGGTTCGAGACCAAAGTGTTGATCCTCGCATGTCTCATTAAAATGTAAAATAGTAATGAATCGCGAGGTTTCATCCAAAGGGCGATGAAAAATTAAGTTACGAAGGGACGAAGCACTAAAGACCAACTTAAACGCGTCGTGAAACCGAAGGCTTGCCACCACAGAAGAGATTGACAACTAAAGGGAAATCGACTCACGGGTTATTTGCATAGTTCCAGAGAAGTTGAATGAATCGATACACGTCATAGGGGTTTATGGTGGTTGTAAAGGTTTGCCCTGTGTACCGCAATACGGGGATGGCTACCAACCGTGGCAAACTTAACGATGTCGTTTGAAGTTAACGCGATTAAATCGACGCGATAAGCGGCCCACGGCTTTAACGCAGAAATCTCACTGAATTAACCGGGAACTTTAAACGTTTCCAGTTACATCGTTTGCTCCTTAATTACCGGCCTCGACGGTGCACTTTGATAAACTGCTAGTCGCTGCGATTTAATCAGCCCAATTATTCGCATCTGCATAGCTTCCTAGACAGAGTGTAACTGACTAGATCAATTTTTCGCCGTCGAAAGATAGGGGATAGAGTGACGTATCTTAAGAAACAGAGAAAGTTGTATACTTGACGGAATAATTTTAAAAAAAGGATTTTTTAAACTTTTCTTTTACTATTTGCGCCTATGAGCTGCTTTGGAACTTTTTCCTCGCACTCTACCGTTATCGCCATTAATTTAATCCTTGATTTTACCCTTTGAGCACTTCCGTTTCGATGTAACGGAATGGACTACAGATTTCTCAAGTTTCGAACATAATTTGACAAATTTCACGACTAAGAATTGAAAATCTACCGTAAACCGTGCATGCTAGGTACCAAAGTCTAGCGAAAAGGTTGATAAACTATTAAATTATATTACTATAAATTTTATTTGACTACTAATTCCTAACGCGGATTAAGGGAGGATTTATTGGAATATTCTATAAAATTTTTCACTGGGATAAAATTGAAAGATTGTCACAGACGAAGATGAAGATAACTTGTTTTTAAGAAAATTAACTTTTATTCTGAACTTAGATTATTACAATAGACTTTGTTACAATATGTATGTTGACGGAGAGAAGTTCTGACATGCAATTGGAATGCTCGCTGTTCTTCTCAGCCTCTTTTATACTGTGTTCGAGAGTAAATATTTGTCTCCGATATTCTAAATTTATCTTATTTTGTTTGCCCAGTTATTTTTGTTTGGTGTAGGTCACAAGATTTATTATAATACTAGGATACTGTATTCTGTATTTCTCTGTTTGTTGCAAGCTTTAATTCTTTGCACTCAACTGGCGCCGATGTAGAGACCTTCGTAACACCATAAGTGAACTCAAATTTCGTTTATATCGTAAAAGTACATAAATTCACTGAAGTGTATAATTTTTTCTTCCCACAAGTGAAACTTTCGAAGATCGTTCTTTCGAAATTTAAAATTCCCGGTTAATTCAATCAGATTTCTGCTTTAAAACCGTGGATAGCTTATCGCGTCGATTTAATCGCGTTATCGTTGCAAATTTTCTTCCCACAAGTGAAACTTTCGAAAATCGTTCTTTCGAAATTTAAAATTCCCGGTTAATTCAATCAGATTTCTGCGTTAAAGCGATGGACTGTTTATCGTGTCGATTTAATCGCGTTATCGTTGCAAATTTTCTTCCCACAAGTGAAACTTTCGAAAATCGTTCTTTCGAAATTTAAAATTCCCGGTTAATTCAATAAAATTTCTGCGTTAAAGCGATGGATCGCTTATCGTGTCGATTTAATCGCGTTATCGTTGCAAATTTTCTTCCCACAAGTGAAACTTTCGAAGATCGTTCTTTCGAAATTTAAAATTCCCGGTTAATTCAATCAGATTTCTGCTTTAAAGCCGTGGACTGTTTATCGTGTCGATTTAATCGCGTTATCGTTGCAAATTTTCTTCCCACAAGTGAAACTTTCGAAGATCGTTCTTTCGAAATTTAAAATTCCCGGTTAATTCAATCAGATCTCTGCTTTAAAACCGTGGATCGCTTATCGTGTCGATTTAATCGCGTTATCGTTGCAAATTTTCTTCCCACAAGTGAAACTTTCGAAAATCGTTCTTTCGAAATTTAAAATTCCCGGTTAATTCAATCAGATTTCTGCGTTAAAGCGATGGATCGCTTATCGCGTCGATTTAATCGCGTTATAGTTGCAAAAATGTGTTCAAGTTGATAAATCGATCGTAAAATTTACTCGGAGCGCAAAGGATTAAGTTTCTTTTAGGTTACGTGTAGAGTATAGAGATAATAATAGAAGGAACAATCGGAATGTGTGTTTTACGTGTTAAATACTGAGTTAACATTTATTCGTAGAGGTAGAATGATCTTTTGCGAACCTTTTTGCTGTCCATTCCGGACGTCGAGCTGGTCACCGGCGGATCGAGCCTGGAACAGAAAGAAACATCCGTTTTAAATAACCATTCTACAATCTTCCACACAACAATGTCACACTCGCAATCATCGTCATTCCAATACTGTTACAAATTCCAAAAAATATACTTCATTTATAAATTTCCACTTCCAAAATATTCGAAAAGTATACGGTAAAATAAAATTCGTAGATTCATTTGTCCATTTAAAAGTGGCATTTTTAACACATTATGTGTCCAACTAACACCAGCTTAACACTAACCGTGCCCAGTGGTTAGATATTTTTTTGCGTCAAATATTTTATAAATTAGTTATAGTTTGTCAATAGTTGAAAACCATTGTCACGTAAAATATTTATTTCCAAAAAAAAAAAAAAAAAAAAAATACAAATGAATAATTTTTCAATATTTAGAACTGTAAAAAAATCGCCCGTTACACTGTAAGACTTTAGTGGTAAAGTGTCCGCGCAAGATGTGTTAATAGAGAGAAGAAATTAACAATACTTTGTATATACTAAGTTTGATCCTCTTTCCACATTTTACCGCCGAAAATTCTAATTTCTAATCGTGAATCACTTATTCTACGAACGCGTGCGTGTTTTGCTCGAGCGCCGATGTCTCTCGAACGCACGATGCTCAAGTAGAACTTTTCAGACGCGTGAGATCCACTCGACACATTCAAGTTTCGCGAGTATTTCCGCGTAAAGTCGAGTACTACACAACAGCAGAGACCGGTAAATCCTTTCAGAGCACAGGGATGGATCTCTCGCGTCCCTTTATCGACTTCTTTCGCCACAGCTTTTTTTCCTGTTTCTCTTTCGAGTCCCGACGCATGTTTAACAACTTCAACCCCTCGTACAAGTAAGGGAGGTGCATACAGAAACGACTGGAAACCTTTGAACACCACTTTCAACGACCCGACACCGTCAATTAGGAAGAAAAGGGAACCCGTTCTGTTCGGTTTCGTTCCGTTCCGTTCTTTGCACCGCCTATACCTCAAGTGACCCGCTTGGATTCCTCTTAACGAACCGAAACGTTCGTTGTACAGTTCCTGTGAATGGAATTTTTCTGCAAGAATTACTTTCTATTTCTTGAAATGTTACAAACGTATATAATACAAGTTTCGTGTATTTTGCATCTGATGTAATTTTAACGCTATAAATTGGGTTAGATTGATACTTTCACTAATTCGCGATTATTGTGGAAAAATTTACATGTGTTTACCGATGTTTTGCACAAGTTTGCAAACCTATATAGACTGAGCAGTATCCTCGAAGACGAAAAATTGAACTAATCAAAAATAAAGCAGATAGATTAAATATGTCGTTGATCATTTTTAATTTTTAAAGGTGCAAATTTGAAAATCAAAGAATCTTGTTACTGGTATTTCTCACAAATTACTTATTTTAAACAGGGATTGTTTCATGGGTGTAGAGATTTGTCACGACCAACACGAGGATTTGGCTCGTTAACGAATCCATCTGTTGCGAAACGAGCTTCATCGCTAAATAAACATTTTTCTCGAATACAATGGAACAAAGAACGCCCATTTTTACAATAACTTTGAATAACGTGAATTCGTTGCCATAACGTATATATATACGTAAAAATTGTCGCAAAAAAACTGTCCTATCTTTTGCTGAAACAAAATGGCTTATGTGATTTGAAAAGATGTAAGCTGTAAATATTCTAAACGTCGCATTTCGACGAATTTATTTACAGGTATTAACGTCAGCGTATGACGTCAGAGACGGTGACTATAATGAAAAAACTTTTCCAGGTTAATTGTAAAGTAAAACACGATACGCCGTTCGTAGTAATTTCCTCCCTTTCTTTACCTCCGCTCGTATGTAAAACCGAGGGAATCGATTTAAACGAAGAAGAACGTAGCCGGTGGAAAGGTGATTGATCACTCTTTGTGTTTAGGTTACAATACGCCACTTCGAGTTCTTACTTTCTGCACGTCGCCTTTGCGAAACTAATAGCCCGGCAATTTTTCAAGGTAATCGTTAGTTCCGCGGTGCATTTATGATTTCTTTCAGGCTAATGGAATGAGTTTGCATTTTTACGCGATGATTTTTAGAGAGAGAGAGAGAGAGAGAGAGAGAGAGAGTCAGAGAAAGAGTGTCCAAGAGAGGGAGAGAGAGGGAGAGCAAGAGAGAGAGAGAGAGAGTCAGAGAGAGAGAGTCAGAGAAAGAGTGTCCAAGAGAGGTAGAGTATTCGAGAGAGAGAGAGAGAGAGAGAGAGAGTGGAGAGTGAGAGAGAGTTGAGAGAGAGGGAGAGTTGAGAGTGAGAGAGAGGGAGAGTTGAGAGAGAGGGAGAGTTGAGAGTGAGAGTTGAGAGTGAGAGAGAGTTGAGAGTGATAGAGAGTTGAGAGTGAGAGAGAGGGAGAGTTGAGAGTGAGAGAGAGTTGAGAGTGAGAGAGTTGAGAGTGAGAGAGAGTTGAGAGTGAGAGAGAGTTGAGAGTGAGGGAGAGTTGAGAGTGAGAGAGAGGGAGAGTTGAGAGAGAGAGAGTTGAGAGTGAGAGAGAGTTGAGAGTGAGAGTTGAGAGAGAGAGAGTTGAGAGTGAGAGAGAGTTGAGAGTGAGAGTTGAGGGAGAGAGAGTTGAGAGTGAGAGTGAGAGAGAGGGAGAGTTGAGAGTGAGAGAGAGGGAGAGTTGAGAGAGAGAGAGTTGAGAGTGAGAGAGAGTTGAGAGTGAGAGTTGAGAGAGAGAGAGTTGAGAGTGAGAGAGAGTTGAGAGTGAGAGTTGAGGGAGAGAGAGTTGAGAGTGAGAGTGAGAGAGAGGGAGAGTTGAGAGTGAGAGAGAGGGAGAGTTGAGAGTGATAGAGAGTTGAGAGTGATAGAGAGTTGAGAGTGAGAGAGAGGGAGAGTTGAGAGTGAGAGAGAGTTGAGAGTGAGAAAGAGTTGAGAGTGAGAGAGTTGAGAGTGAGAGAGAGTTGAGAGGGAGAGTTGAGAGAGTGAGCCGATTAATGTTCGATCAATTGTATTAATTACGATATGAAAAAGCGAAATTGCTGAGAATCACGATCATTGATGAATCATGAAGTTATAAATGTTGCAAAACACAGTTTACAATACGAGAGCACCGCAGATAATCAGCTTAATGCAGTGTTACATGGCTCTGATGTTTTGCAAATTTTTTCATTCTTTTTTTTTCCGAGGTAGAAATAATATTACAAAGTGATCACTATCGAGCTGCCACGCACACATGACGTATATTTGCCTGTATCTCGAGGGAATTTGCAAAATCGAACTGGCTGGATTGATATTCCCAAACGTACGATACAGAGAATGAAGTAGCTTTTCATTCGATGGGTTCTCGAATAATTCGAGAGCAGCAGAGAATGGAGAAACGTTGACAAATTTCCCGTTTCTCAAAGTATGTTTAGTCAATGGACGGCCGGCAAATATACAAAGCATTTCAGAATTACTAAATGAAGATTTATATGATAATTTCCACGCGTCGAATTTATTCCTCTCGTGGCCTCTATTTCAACGCCATTTATAAACAATTTGCAAACAATTTATAAAAATATTTCTCGGCAAAATTCAACGCTTTATTCAAATAAAAAGGATCAAATTGAGAAAATTCTGATTAACAATAGTATATAGATACACTCACTCACAAAAATCTTCATATTCCCTTTAAAAGAATAACTTTCAGCACATGCCCTAACAGTCACCAAATTCAAACAAATATATTTTTCAAATTTTCATTAAAATCTGGGCGAAGAAAAATGATAAAAAACGATCTTTATTATTTCTTTTGCAATTTAGACCAATTTCTATTATTTACAACAACTCTTTTACACTTTTTTATCACACATTTAATCAAATAATCCTTCTAACTTCACAAAACAGAAAAACTCAAGTCGTTTGATTCAAGTTTAAGAAAGTTATTCAGTTTCAAATGAAGTAGTTTATGCAACTGACTGTACACCTAATACACAGCGGGTTGCTCGACGCCAGGCGTCTAAGTATCTTCATATTTCAACGTTTCTTACAAGAAAGTAAAAGAAAATCAAAAGGATCGAAGATAAAGCATTTCTTTCTATCTCCTCTGCTCAACTGACCCATAATTCTACCACACTCTATATTATTCCTTATCTCTTTCACCATTTCCCTAGTTAATAAACGATGAAACGTGTCTGAGCCATCAAGCTCATAAATACTCGTTGGAAACGTGTCTCCGAAGAAAGCTTCCGTATATACTAAGCAGTGAACAAAGGCGAGGAAAGCTGCATTTTAAAATTCATTCTGTAGCGGTGAACGCTGAGGAAGCATCATCACGAAGGAGAGAAAAAAGAAAAAAAAAAAAAATAGAGAATAAAGAAAGATCGAGTCACGGTTACGTCGTATGGTAATGCATTATTAATCCCACGACGATGTAAAAACGTTCGAGCAGAACTTCATTATATCAATGGAACAGCCTCGCTTCGATGCGTAATATCATTAATGGAAAAAATGAGAAACAACAAAAAAATAGAGGTGAAAAAAAAGAGAGAGAGAAAAAGAAAGGAAAATGGGAAAACTCGAGGATTGTTCGAGCGTCTCAGAGTTCCGTTTAACCGCGATTCATTAATCAACGACAATCTTTGCTCCCCGTGTTTAATTTACTAAGCTTATCGAGCATCGTGCTATCGACACGATCCCGTCGGTTTACTTCGTTGAATAATTAAGTAAAAACCGTAATTGCCTCGATATACTCGGTGATCCGAAGAAAAGGCGACTACTGAAGTAACGGTACTATTATATATGTTACGATAAATGTGATTAATTCGGTGATTTGTTATGTATAATCACAAATAAATTTGGTAAATTTGATAAAAGTCTACAACTTTACCAAAATTCGTCCAGTTTAGAAAAATTGTATTTTAACACCGATTCTCGAGAGTATCTTCAACTTTTCGAATTGATACTGGTTGAGACTTTCAACTATGTAATTCAGAATCGGTGAGAAGTGTTCACTTTATTCGAACAGAATAAATTCATTTAAAAAGAATTGATCGAAACTTAATTGAAATGGAAAAGTTGATGAAATTCGCCTCGCGTTTCTTGGTCATTTATCCTACATTGTATTCATAGGATTGTCTCAGCCCGGTTTACCTTCGTTCAGTGAAGGAGCACGTCTTTGCAGAGGCGTACAGTAGTAGGGGTCCGCCATTTCACAGAGAAACAATAACACTACGGTCGGATCTTCGATTTCTTTTAATGCTCATCCCGTGGAAAGTGGAACAACGGGCGTGGAAAAGGGGCGAAGAAGAAAGAGGGTCGTAAAACACGTCGAAATTCGACAATAGCTCTGGTGAGCGATTAAAAACGTGCTCTGTGTCGTAAACGCGAAAGAAACATCGAACGATAGATGTCACTCTCTGTGTGCCCATAAAAATCTACGGGAAAATCCCTGGCAACCCTTTCGACGCTGCACCATTGTAGATTTAACAATGACAAATCGTAAATATTGTCTTTAAATTCCCGTTCTTTCATGGACGTTGTATAAAGATAGACGGTTACGACAAAAAGTGCGGTTGGCTTATAGAAATTTATGGCTAACCGTAGAGGAACCAATTACCTTCTGATAATAACAGAAAAATCCTTGTAATAAATTAGATTTACGAGAAAAATCCTGTAAATTATTTAAGATCTTATATATTTTTATGGAATGTATATACATTTCAAATATTTTTGCTACTTGTAAATATACATTGTGTTACTATAAGTCATTCATAAATACACTCCACTGTTGTATACAATTCGAGAAACTACTTGAACAAGTATTTGATAATATTTAACACTTAGAAGTAGCAAGCGTCATCGAATCGTTGCAAATAAAAAAAGAACATGAATCGAGATCTTGTAATTTTCGAACGTAGAAAATGGGAAACAGGCGTTCATATTTTCGTACGTCTTTAATTGTTTACTGTGTGAATAATAATCGTTTAGATCTTCAATTCAATTTCTAGAAATTATACAGAAATTGAGGATCAATCTCAAGGATACTTTGAGAAATTTCACGCAGATGAGTTTTCAGATGTATCAAATAATTCTGACAGCGATAATAGAAACGACAATAGTTCCAATAGAAAAGGAAAACTTTTCTTTTCTTTAGTAAGAAAAGACTACTAATTTTATCATTGGCTGTATTCGTCGATTTTAAATGAAACGTTCTGTGTCAATGGAACATTTTCATTGTTTCAAATAGGTGTTTTTAGGTTTCATTTAATCGCAAATAAAAAAAAAGTAAAAAATGTGAGAACTGAAGTAAGATCCATTTGATAGTGTACAGTGAAGAATGTGTTAACCTTCGTCGAAGCACACTTAGTTGGAAGGTAACGAATTTTAAAAGCTCACACTAACCCCCCACTTTCTTACGCTAGTCCGATCAGGATTGATGCCAGCCGTCGCGACCTGATTTTCAGACAATAGCGGCGACGTTTTTACGCTGATGTCATTGAAAATTTATCGAGCGCCACTGCAAAACGCCCGATTCACCGCGAAAACGTCGTCTGAAAGGGAAGAGCTTCTTCTCTGTGATGCTCGTCCACAAATTGCCGGATACCACAGCAGCCTTTCGCGATTTATAGACGCCGATGCTCGACATTTTTCATCCATCTTGCTCTTTGCCCTTCTTTCTTTGAGGAACGGATGCAAAGAGAGCGAACTTCTCGATCACAGAGCACAGAGAGAAGCTACTTGTGTAACTACTCACAGAGACTGCAAGAATAATTCAGGATACTCTCTTTCTTAACTCTCCCTCTCCCCCCCCTCTCTCTCTCTCTTAACTCTCACTCTCTCAACTCTCCCTCTCACTCACTCTCTCCCTCTCTCCCTCTTTCTTTCTCTCTCTCGCCCTCTTTCTCTCCCTCTTTCTCTCTCTCTCTCAAGCTCTTAACTCTCACTCTCTCAACTTTCTCTCTCTCTCTCCCTCTCCCTCAACTTTCACTCTCTCAACTTTCTCTCTTTCTCAACTCTCCCTCTCTCTCCCTCTCTCTCTCCCTTTCTCTCTCTCTCTCTCTCACTCTCTTAACTCTCACTCTCTCAACTCTCCCCCTCTCTCTCTCTCTTAACTCGCACTCTCTCAACTCTCCCTCTCTCTCTCTCTCTCTCACTCTCTTAACTCTCACTCTCTCAACTCTCCCTCTCTCTTTCCCTCTCTCTCTCTCTCTCTCTCTTCAGAAAGTTGAGGAACTCTACGTAACGCTTGCGTAACGAGAGTTGGAATTCTTCTTCTTCTTCTTCTTTTATTTTCTTTTCTCTCGCTCGTTCGAAATTTTCTCAATTTAAATTCAACGGAGTCGCGATAATTAACGCTTAATTAAAATTTCATTAACAAGCGGCAACGGTGAGGTAAGATATTCTTCGAAGATTCTTTACCCCGTTGGAAGGAGAGGCTTGGATCAAAAGAATCGTCTCCCGACGTCGTTGCCGTCTTAATGATTCCTCTGACGAGACCTCCCAGCGACGAAGAAACTTCGTCACGTGAGTTACTTTTCGAGCTTCTACGGTGGCATCTTTCTTCGATCGAAACGAAATTCGCAACGAGGAAGAACTTTGTGTAATTTCGTTCAATTTGTTACTTCGCGAAGAGTTATCAATTAAGGAGGCAGTGATAAACTGGAAACATACAGTAGACTCTCGTATAACGCGGTTAATACGTTACGCGCTCTATGAATCGCTACAACTCGAATCTAGAACCTACAGTCCCTAAAGTACCTTGAAACTTGTAAGACTTCCGTGTACACAAGTTCAGTACGATAAAATGATTATTTTTAAATACCAAGCGTCCAAATCTAACTGGAGTTGCGAGGATATGTACATGGGGAAAAGCAATACTTGTAAAATTACTAAAAATGATCGAAGATAAGTTGCTTATAGTCAAATTTCTTCGTGTTCGTGTATCTTAAAGACTCAACTTATAAAATTACTAAAAATAATCAAAGATAAGTTACTTATAATGCTTGGAGTCAGCGAATGACTAACTTTAAGACACACAATCGCGAGGAAACTTGACTCAACTTATAAATTTACTAAAAATGATCGAAGATAAGTTACTTATAATGCTTGGAGTCAGCGAATGACTAACTTTAAGACACACAATCGCGAGGAAACTTGACTCAACTTATAAACTTACTAAAAATGATCGAATACAAGTTGCTTATAATACTTTCAGCTAGCGAATAACTAATTTTAAGATACACAATCGCGAGGAAACTTGACTCAACTTATAAATTTACTAAAAATGATCGAAGATAAGTTGCTTATAATACTTTCAGCTAGCGAATAACTAATTTTAAGATACACAATCGCGAGGAAACTTGACTCAACTTATAAACTTACTAAAAATGATCGAATACAAGTTGCTTATAATACTTGGAGTCAGCGAACAACTAACTTTAAGACACACAATCGCGAGGAAACTTGATTCAACTTATAAATTTACTAAAAGTGATCAAAGATAAGTTGCTTATAATACTTGGAGTCAGCGAACAACTAACTTTAAGACACACAATCGCTAGGAAACTTGACTCAACTTATAAATTTACTAAAAATGATCGAAGATAAGTTACTTATAATACTTGGAGTCAGCGAACAACTAACTTTAAGATACACAATCGCGAGGAAACTTGACTCAACTTATAAATTTACTAAAAATGATCGAAGATAAGTTGCTTATAATACTTTCAGCTAGCGAATAACTAACTTTAAGATACACCATCGCGAGGAAACTTGACTCAACTTATAAACTTACTAAAAATGATCGAATACAAGTTGCTTATAATACTTTCAGCTAGCGAATAACTAATTTTAAGATACACAATCGCGAGGAAACTTGACTCAACTTATAAACTTACTAACAATGATGGAAGACAAGTTGCTTATAATGGTTTGAGCTAGCGAATAACTAACTTTAAGACACACAATCGCGAGGAAACTTGACTCAACTTATAAATTTACTAAAAATGATCGAAGATAAGTTACTTATAATGCTTGGAGTCAGCGAATGACTAACTTTAAGACACACAATCGCGAGGAAACTTGACTCAACTTATAAACTTACTAAAAATGATCGAATACAAGTTGCTTATAATACTTTCAGCTAGCGAATAACTAATTTTAAGATACACAATCGCGAGGAAACTTGACTCAACTTATAAATTTACTAAAAATGATCGAAGATAAGTTGCTTATAATACTTTCAGCTAGCGAATAACTAATTTTAAGATACACAATCGCGAGGAAACTTGACTCAACTTATAAACTTACTAAAAATGATCGAATACAAGTTGCTTATAATACTTGGAGTCAGCGAACAACTAACTTTAAGATACACAATCGCGAGGAAACTTGACTCAACTTATAAATTTACTAAAAATGATCGAAGATAAGTTGCTTATAATACTTTCAGCTAGCGAATAACTAACTTTAAGATACACCATCGCGAGGAAACTTGACTCAACTTATAAACTTACTAAAAATGATCGAATACAAGTTGCTTATAATACTTTCAGCTAGCGAATAACTAATTTTAAGATACACAATCGCGAGGAAACTTGACTCAACTTATAAACTTACTAACAATGATGGAAGACAAGTTGCTTATAATGGTTTGAGCTAGCGAATAACTAACTTTAAGACACACAATCGCGAGGAAACTTGACTCAACTTATAAACTTACTAACAATGATGGAAGACAAGTTGCTTATAATGGTTTGAGCTAGCGAATAACTAACTTTAAGACACACAATCGCGAGGAAACTTGACTCAACTTATAAATTTACTAAAAATGATCGAAGATAAGTTACTTATAATACTTGGAGTCAGCGAACAACTAACTTTAAGATACACGATCGCGAGGAAATTTGACTAAAAGTGTAATACAAGGGATTAATAGGTACGTAGTAAAGGTCAGGTGACAGGTGCAATCGATGAGAGTTTCAGTTTCCATATCGAATCTCAGGTTGACTATAGAGCAAGCCTATATCAGAATAACCCATACCAGCAAGACTGTTGCGTTCCGATCGGGCTAGCGATTATTTAACGCGTCCGACTTACAATTAAGGATAATATACGATACAACGGCGGTTAAATGGGGTTTCGGTGTTTCGTGACCAGGAAAATCTTGCACAATTTATAGCATCGGACTGGCGGTCTCCCGTAAAGCAGATATTTGCGTGGATCGTAATGGAGGAACAGGCTGTATCGTTGTAACGACACGCGGAACCACTTGGAAAATAAAGAAATACGGCTAAAAAAGGATGTTAATTGGAAGATTAATAAACAATGCCGCAAGACTACGCGTTTCTGCTTTAGTACAACGAACTATGGATCTTCTTCTCTTTTGTTTTCAACGAGATCAAGTGAAAAATGTAGAACCACCGTGCACTGCGAGATGAATGAAAAATTATCAATTACAGAGCTTTTCTTTTATATATATATATATATATATATGTATATAGTTATGTATATTTTATCCAGTCGATAAGTCAGAAAGGAGATTGTCAATCTGCTTCGCCCGGAAGCTTTTAACTCTCGAAAAATGAATAATCGATCCCATAATCGGGCCCGTCTGCGCTGGATTTCAGGTTTTTAATCAGATTCCAAAGCAAATTGGCTTTCAGCCGTGTAATTTAAATGTCGCCAAGTGGTAAAACACAGCATCGGATAGAGGGAATTATCGAGCACGTATTAACACACACCATTATACAGTACGCCACGGTACTGTCACAAAATTATCGTTTTGTGCCGTGAAAAATGAGCGAGTATCGAAAGAACTTCGCGTATGTAGGTGAACAGCAACGGGAAAAATACGAAATATTCTCAGACAACAATTTCTCGTGATTCAATAAAGCGGATAATATTAATGCTCCAATATTGTTGATTACCGTCATTAATCAAGCGTAAATGGATTTTCCTCTGGGCTTTTTCAACTGAAAATTCCTAACTTCGACCGTGAGAGCTGATAATCTTCCGAGAGAAATATTCACTAACCATCGAAGATTATTTCTTATCCGATGGACATATGTGTACCTTTATAGCACCTTTCATCATATAAATTATACGTATATTTTTATTATTATGTATCATATCATTAATTATTAACACTTTACCGATCGGCTCATTCTCGAATCAATAGTGGCGCGGTTTTTGCTATAGGGCTTATTTTTACAGCTCTGAAAACTTTCAATCAAAACTCGTGAAAGGGTTTACTATATAACCCGATTCACTTTCTCTTATTATAGGGTAATTCGTTAATTTCTGGCAATAAGAAACCGATTAATAAGCTCCCTAAGTTGATAAACGTTGGCAAGAAAAAGCCGATTAATAGGTTTCCGGTTGATAAAGTGTTGATATTATTACTCATAGAACGTGCTGGTGCAGTTTGATCGTTTAACCCTTTGCACTCCTATGTCGAGTGTGACTTGACATCAGTTTTTATCTCAGAAGCTCCTTTGTCGAGTCTCACACGACATTTTTTCGTGTCGAAATAAATAGATGTCTTGCACACGTTTACCAGCCTGGTTTATTATTACTATTATTACCTGGAGGAAGAAGAGAAACCACCTATTTTTGTGAAACGTTTTAAAGAAAAGCAGCGTTGCATCTTGGAAGTTGTTTAAAAAGATATCGTACGATTGAAAATGTCAAAATACGACAATAGTGTAAATAAAATTGGTATTTAAGTGAATTTGTTTCTTCCTTTATTTATTTAAATTGCCTTATTATTTGGTTAAAGTAAATTTCAAATAAAACACTTAAAAGCGTTGGGAGCTGCTGGTAACGAAACTGAAATAATAAAACCTAACCTAACCAGGGTTAATATGAGGAACATTTTGTACGTTCTATGGTGTTTTCTAGCGAATATACGTTATACGATGCATCCTAGAGAATAACTCGCTGGCAGACGACCGAATTTCAGATAATGTATCTGAACTTCTCGTATTCGATGCGCGAACCGCCTTCGAATGGATTAACGTAACCTAACCTAACCTCCTCCTCCTCGTTCGATGCAATTATGTTCGTTCTCCCGTTTCTCGTTCGCCTAATGCCTTTTATTATCTACACGACCGTGCACGAGTTTTGCATAAATAGCGTGCTTTGATCAGCTTTCTATTCGATACTTTCCTCTCCTGAATTTTGGGAATTTAACTTTCTAATACAACGCTCTCTACATGGGATGTATGTATATATATATATATATATATAGGATCGCAAGATAAAGGTTAACGTTACATCGTTCAAGAAACGAGAAGCTAGGAAATAAGAAGGAATTTGATCGAAGTAAAATTGAAAAGAAAACTGACGGTTTGAATTCGTTAAAGTTGTCGCTCGTAGTCGAATGTAAACGGTGTAAACGTCGTTCAAAAGTTCTAACGCGCCTTTTTTATTTTTTTTTTTTCCCCCTCCAACCCTTTACAGAAATTTACCTCGAATCTCGAACGAATTAACTTCGTCTGAATTTCCTCCAGAGAGGATAATTCTTGGTATTTTTTACTAGACGGTGTTGAAAATGTTGCAAGGATGAAATTAAATAAAATGAAAGGAGAAAAGAAAGAAAGGAGTGGCGACGGCAAAGAAAGAAACAGGTCAACCACGGTAAAATTGCTTTCTACGCGAAGTTGCGGATAAATACGAGTATACGTGTGTACTTGTACACGTAGATCGCGCAAAGTCTCGACTAACACCGGCGGATATTCAAATTGCAAACAGATCTAGTTATCCACGTCGAGTGTACGTGGCCTAGTCAGGTAACGCTTGACAGTTTTTGCAATTCCAGCCGGCTAGTTCGTTTATGTTAAGGGATACGTCGTGTACGGTACTTAAAGCAGTTAAACTCTCTTTACCATGGGGCACCAAAAAGAAACACTCCGGCATTGGCTCGAGAGACTCGTAGGATTCTTTTCTCCGCGCGTTACGCTAATGTTCTTCCTGCTGTGTTTTCCAACACACGTGTATATACAAATTGAAGCCCCGCTAGAGCTTGTTACTTTTTTAATGGTGAATTAACGACGTTCAGAATTCAGGTATAGTCGGGGCCAAGATATAGCGAGGTCGTAAATTAAGCCCTTAAGAAACGGCACCTATTGATGCTGCGACACTTAGGGCCGTGCGTTGCAGTCTGCTTGAGGGTTCTAACAATAAATGAATGGTAGCATATGATTTGGTATTTAAAATATTAAAGACCTCAATAAAACCTTTACCTGTACTCGTACCTCTAAAAGCGGCTTCTCCCAGACGGAAAACCCCTAATTTGTTCTAGCTGTACGCAGTTTTCAGAAAATATATTAGAATCAGTTCGACTTTCAAACTGTGAACATCTATTGGAAGTCAATAAATTAAAAAACAAGAAAGAAAAATTGTAATGTGATTAAGAATTTTTTTCTTTGATATATCATACAAGATACATTGACGCTGGATACAAAAATTCTTCGTACGGTCCTGACCATGGTTTCAAGCCCTTAACTGCTCGTATTTCTGTCAATTTCCATGTTTCGGCAGCTAAAATATGTTTACTTTGACTTCCTGACCGATTTTACGACCTCGCTATATCTTGGCCCCGACTATATACAAATGTGTCCCCTTGTAGAGGATAAATAAAGTGTATAGTTTGTCCGGAACGAGTTGGAGAGCAAGGTGATGTGCTCTCACTTTATTCCCCCTCTCCTGCTACCCAATGCGTTGCCATTATTGGCTACAGCCAATGACGAAGGACGACGACGAGCATATCGAGATGATGTGAAATAGAACGATCACTTTACAACATTGAGATGATACTGTAATTTGTTATTCATGTTTAACATTAGACGAATTACAAGAAGAATTAAATTTAGGCTAGTTTCATGTTAGTACTTGCTCTATCTTATAATGTCATTCTTTTTTATAAATGTACACATAAATACAATGAAAAAAATATGCTATATTGTTCGTAAAGTATCACATCGTTGGATATTATGAAACTTTTTTGAAAAAAACAATTTTTTTGGGGGGGATAAATGAGTAAAAAGTAGCGTGGGTTTGAGAAACCTCTCTGGTTGACGGCTCGAGGCTTGGGAATACTAGGGTTAATATTCGTACCACTTATGGCACTTCACACTCTCGTAGATTTCCCTTAACAACACTTCCAGCATTTATCCACTCGAAAACTTCGTACGTATTCGTAAAATCACTCCTTTCCGATGCTTGAATTCTACTGAAAATAATTGTATACATCAAATTTTGAAGTCTCGCTCGAAAAAAGGGAATGGGGGGGGGGAAAAAGTCTCGTTGTGGAACACTTTTAACATCGATTTCTCCTCGCGACATCCCTCGCACTTCGCCCGACTTAATGAAAAAAAAAAAGAAAAAAATTCTTCGATAACGTTAAAAAAAAAAAATTCTCGATGAAACTTTCGAAGCCTGGGCGAAAACAATAGAACTGAATTAAATATCCCCGATCGACACGTTCCATTGCAATGCAAATACAAAGTATCCAATCTATCTTGCATCGTCGTATTCGATATCGTCAGCTCGCTGACATTCTCTCGAGCAACGTGCATCGAGCTATCGCACTTTATCGAACGCAAGCGACGAGATAGAGCAGTAGAGGATGCACACGGAGTGCTATCGAACGAATATAGGATCGTACACGGAAGGTCAGTTAGGATCGAGGGAGGGAAAATCGATGAATCGAGCTGAAACGATTTTTCGGCTGAGAGACACGGGGCCGACACGTTCCTCCGAAACTCGAATACCGCAGACCACGCGTCGATGACGAGCCACAACGGTGCATTCTGCCGCGTGATTCACCTGAACACTCATCCCCCTTCGTTTTTTCCTGTGCAACGTAGTCACAATATACATCGGCGACGCGTCACTTGCTCCAGTTTTCCAATTATTGCGCGGCTGAACTTTCAGAAAAGTTCTCGCCGGAAAGCTGATGAAAAATTGTTCAATTATTTATTGTTGGATTTCTATGAAAAGATACGCGGGAATTTCTTTTTGTAACTTAGACCACTAATGAGTTGGATGTAACATAGTCGAGCAACCACTGTCACGTTAGGAGAAACTGGGGCTGAGAAATATGGCGTTCAGCCATTTTGTCAACGAGCGCGTCGATAGAAAAATCGCGCGAATTTCGAAATCTCAAAAATCCTTATTTCTTTGAAATAAACATTTCTTTCAAGAGTTTTGTATTATATTTTGTGTTAATTATATTGTAAATGGAAATTCGTTGAATGTAATGTGATTAAACAAAAGATTCGCAACTAATAATCACATTAGGAGAAACTGGGACTGAGAAATATGGCGTCCAGCCAATACGATCATGGATCGCGCCATCTTATCAACGAGCGCGTGGATATAAAAACCGCGCGAATTTCAAAACCTCTTAAATCCTTATTTCTTTAAAATAAACATTTCTTTCAAGAGTTTTGTATTATATTTTGTGTTAATTATATTGTAAATGGAAATTCGTTGAATGTAATGTGATTAAACAAAAGATTCGCAACTAATAATCACATTAGGAGAAACTGGGACTGAGAAATATGGCGTCCAGCCAATACGATCATGGATCGCGCCATCTTATCAACGAGCGCGTGGATATAAAAACCGCGCGAATTTCAAAACCTCTTAAATCCTTATTTCTTTAAAATAAACATTTCTTTCAAGAGTTTTGTATTATATTTTGTGTTAATTATATTGTAAATGGAAATTCGTTGAATGTAACGTGATTAAGCAAAGGATTCGCAACTAATAGTCACATTAGGGGAAACTGGGACTGAGAAATATGGCGTCCAGCCAATACGACCATGGATCGCGCCATCTTATCAACGAGCGCGTGGATATAAAAACCGCGCGAAATTCAAAACTTCAAAAATCCCTATTTCTTTGAAATAAACATTTCTTTCAAGAGTTTTGTATTCTATTTTGTGTTAATTATATTGTAACTGAAAATTCGTCGAATGTAACATGATTAAGCAAAGGATTCGCAACTAATAGTCACATTAGGGGAAACTGGGACTGAGAAATATGGCGTCCAGCCAATACGACCATGGATCGCGCCATCTTATCAACGAGCGCGTGGATATAAAAACCGCGCGAAATTCAAAACTTCAAAAATCCCTATTTCTTTGAAATAAACATTTCTTTCAAGAGTTTTGTATTCTATTTTGTGTTAATTATATTGTAACTGAAAATTCGTCGAATGTAACATGATTAAGCAAAGGATTCGCAACTAATAGTCACATTAGGGGAAACTGGGACTGAGAAATATGGCGTCCAGCCAATACGACCATGGATCGCGCCATCTTATCAACGAGCGCGTGGATATAAAAACCGCGCGAAATTCAAAACTTCAAAAATCCCTATTTCTTTGAAATAAACATTTCTTTCAAGAGTTTTGTATTCTATTTTGTGTTAATTATATTGTAACTGAAAATTCGTCGAATGTAACATGATTAAGCAAAGGATTCGCAACTAATAGTCACATTAGGGGAAACTGGGACTGAGAAATATGGCGTCCAGCCAATACGACCATGGATCGCGCCATCTTATCAACGAGCGCGTCGATAGAAAAACCGCGCGAAATTCAAAACCTCTTAAATCCCTATTTCTTTAAAATAAACATTTCTTTCAAGATTTTTGTATCGTATTTTGTCTTAACGATATTATAAACGTAAATTCATTTATCCCAACAACAAAAAGCTCAGTTGTACCTACATTCACAGTCCGATCAATTTGGAATCCTACTTCTTTCTCCCTTTCCAACACTCTCGACCTCTGTACCCAGGAATTCGCGTTTAATTAACCAGCTCGCACAGTATACCCCGATGTTCCGGCTTCTAAAACCGATAATAACGCAGAAACGAGTAACAACGGCGCGCAAGACCATCGAGTTGACGAAGGTCCGTGAAACGTGCCAATCGTGGTAATTGTTTTACTCGTTCAAGTGCAACGGAACCAAGTGGAATTCACCGGAAGACCGCAGAGCTTCGATCGGTTCCCTCGACATGGCGGTTCTTCCCTAATATCCCACTATCCGTGTCCTCGTTTGTCCAGCAAACAGTGAGAAAGCATCGCGCGATATTAAGCAGACCGATTCTAATAAACGCGATGTCGAGGAATTCGCGTTATCTTTGCAGAAATTGGATCCGAACGAAAGGTACAATTTTCCTTTTCCATCGGTCTCCATGGAAAATATCCCTGTGGAACATTCTACGGAAGAGACGATAACGAGAGGTTAGAAACCCGTGAACTGATTGCTTCACTGGTAGTCAGACGTGTCGAAGTTGGTTGAATTAAAGGGAAAAATTAATCACCACAGAGGGTGAGAGTTTCACTCTTTCAGTTTTTAATCTTCAACAGGTTGTTCCCCTTTAAAACGAGCGCGCCGTACCTCTTGGAATATAGGTTAATCGGGAGTAATGCGACTAATTTGCAGCTTTAAAGAGGAAAATGTTTTTCTCGGATTTTTCAAACTTCTGAGAAAGTTCTTTCGGTGTTACGTGTGCGGGAGATTACGATGTCTCGGAAGATATTCTAATTACATTGATATTCTAATAATATCCTACCGATTTTTGCATACAAAATTCGCCATCTTGACGAGCATCATCACGCCAGACAAATTTCATTTTAATTCGAAACAATTTTAAATTGAAATCTAAAGATAATGCATTTTTTAAACAGTTCTTTGAAGCTTACATTTTTATCCTCTTTCTAAATTTGCAATTTTTACCCAGAAAATGATAAAACTGAAAAGTGTAATGGAATAGATCCTATAAATAATGTGTGATTTCTTTCGTTAAATTAAATTCCAGTTAAACTGTGAAGGGAAATCTTGATTTAATTTTCGAGAACATTTAAATGTCACACACTCGTTTATATTTAGAATATTGCAAGTTCAAATCGATAATTCGATAGTTCGAAACGAAGAAAAAGAGCGTGTCGATGCGAGAGTTTAGCCGGTTGAACTTTTCATTGCCTTTATCACGGATTAATCGACCCAGCCAGCAGTGCGGACGAACAAACAAAGCCCCCGCCGGAAGACTGAATTACTTCCGCTGTCGTTGCGTCATTCTGGGCGAAAACAAGGTCGGCTCGATGGCGTACAAAGTGTAAACAAAGATTCGTCCCTGACTTTTCCCAATTTGTTTGAAAACTGCAAATTGTTGTGAAAAAAAAAACAAAGACAACATAAAGTAAAATAAAATAAAATAAATAAATGCATCTCGAGGATTGTTTTGTAAAATATCGTACAAAAAACAATTACAGAGTGTAACATTTAACAGATTTTGTTGTGTAAAACGTAGAAATAAATGAATTATTGAAATGTTATTATTTGTACACCTTTAATTGAGTATAAATCATTTTAAAATGTAAAAAATTTCCCTGATACAATCGAAATCGTCTCGAGTTGCTAATTCGCCCAAGTGAAAAAGTCCTCGAGTGCAAAAGGTTAATTAAAAAGTCATTCCTGAATATTTCCTACCTCATTTAGCAAACGTTCAATTTAAATAGTCGAAAATTTACAAATGTTACAATCGAATCTCCAAGCACGTCAAATAGTCCCGTTCACAAAACGTTGAAGTGCGTTTTAATTCAAACAGTGTGTTTGTAAATGGATAATAATGGGGGTAAAATGAATTCCACATGGTTCAAGGTGTGACTTCCATTCACCTGATTCGCAAAGGGTTCAAAGTTACATTTACGACGCTTAGATAAATTTCCAAATGACTTTCTATCAACAAGATGGCGACTATCTCGATGCATGTTGGCGATAATCCGCGAGCATCGTAGATTTTGTTTGGCTAGCTGGAACGATACGCGTCCGATAACAATTTGCTATGCCGCGAACAGTGCCGGCAATGAATACCCAAGCTATTATGCAGGTGGTGAAGTAAACAGCGTGAATCAGTGATTCCGTGGCATCAATGATCGTAACTCTCTCCTGGGGAACGATATCGCCGTGTCAAAGCGCTGTAATCGTTTTGTCGAGTGGTGGGGGGACGAGTCAATGGACGAGCCGATTGAATTATTCGCTCGTCGGCAGGGATTCAGTTTTGTCGGTTTATTGTTCCGTTATCTGACGACGGATAATGCTGACGAAATTAGGCCGTGTAATTGCCTCTGTCGAAGATTTCGCATGGCAACGAGTACTATTTTCCTTTCTTTTTAATCCACAAAAAAAGAAAGGAAAAAATATTGTTTCTTTTAACTCTAGAATTTTCTCTGCACTTCGAACTCAATTTTTATAGAAAAATTTGAGTAAAAATTACGTGGTTGAATAGGACATACTATACATTGAAGGCAGGTGTAATTGCCTCTGTCGAAGAATTCGCATGGCAACGAGTACTATCTTCCTTTCTTTTTAATTCACAAAAAAAAAAGGAAAAAATATTGTTTCTTTTAACTCTGAAATTTTCTCTGCACTTTCGAACTCAATTTTTATAGAAAAACTTTGTGTAAAAAGTACGTAGTTGAATAGGACATACTATATATTAAAGGCAGGTGTAATTGCCTCTGTCAAAGATTTTGCATAGCAACGAGGATTATTTTCCTTTCTTTTTAATTAAAAGAAAAATATATATATATATTATGTTTCTTTTAACTCTAGAATTTTCTCTGCGCTTATGAACAATACTGAATTTTCACACAAAGCATTGTGAACGTAAGAAAGCTGTAAACCAGCATCCTATGGTTGAGTAAAAATGAAGGATGTTTTCAGGTTTCACGGAAAAACCAAATTTATTTTTGTCGAGGTTAGGCAACAGCACGTGGTCGAACTGAAAGATGTATTACATACAAAAAGCACAATAAAACGAATAAAAACACTCTTTATAAAATACTCTGAATAGAATTACAAATTTTCCGACGTCTATTTCGAACCAAAACACAGTAGAAATTTTGTTGCGAATACTATCTCAGCTTCCACTATTTATTACGTATCTTCCTCGACATGTGACAGCAGTAATCTACATTTAAAACTCCTGCGAGCTATAATTGTAACAGCTAAATCTTTTCTACGAAAAGTGAAATGAAACTTATCATCGTTGAAAGAGTAAGGCAAGTTAGAAACAATTCCGTTGAATCAGTCTTTTTTTATTTATTCTCAGACTAAATAACGTATATTAAAGTAATACAGCGAGCAATCTTTTCCCAGTGTATGTTGCGTTTTAATTAAACCAATTAAAACACCATTAAGGGCAAGAAAATACCACGCAATACTCCTCATTAAACTCCGTGCCCGAAACCATTCTCCCAACCGCAACACACGTATTATCGAGCACGCGAGCCATCGTAGAATCGTGGGCCAACCATGGATGAAGCAACATTGTCCCTATCCGGTGTCGTTTCTCATTCCTGATCACGTTAATCCATCACTCCTCGGAACATTATCGCCGCTACGATTGCCGGTACGGTTATCGATAGTATTCAACGGAAGAACGCTAGCCAACGTCGACCATTGACCATCTCTTCCTCTCCTCCATTCATTCTGGATTCACCAATCTCCGCTATTGTCCGCATTTCCGCTGATGGCGTACCAGTTTTTCGGACACGTTACAGATCGAAGACGAACGAGGATTAATTGCTCACGGTGTCTCAAAATTGTACAAACTGTTCGAATTAATTGAAGCCAAGAATAAAAGGAGAACGTCCTGGTGAACATGTGTTCAGTGATACATCGTTTAAAAAAGTCAAAGAGGAAAATATATGAGATTCATACGAGAATTGCTGAATTATGTGTTAGAAAAGTCCGAAAAGCGAAGGCTTGAGTGGGCCATGTGCAGTCTTCTGCTGCGTTTCCCCTTCCTAGGAATAGTTCTGCCTCAAGGCTAAGGAAGGCCATATTGTCAAGGGGGTCCTCTTGACTAGTGTGGCGACCCTTCTGTCCACCACCGCTAGAGGGACAAACGACGACACAGGAGACCATTCTCGCTAGCTCCCCCGAGAGGTCCTGTTGGTATATATATACACCTTCCAACCTAACTCCTTCAGTCCCCCGCGTCTAAGGCACGGGTCTCCTAGAGTGCCTTACTGACGAGTCCACTAGGAGGCCCAGGACGAAACGCAACCTTTCCTTTTCCTACGATCCTCTCTATCATTCCTCCGCCTTCTATCCTCCGTCAACATAACAGGCCCACACTAGGTTTTCTCAGGAAAGGGAGAATTGTATCAGCACTCGCAAAGTACAGTTCAAAAATATAAGCTTTCACTCTGTTTTTAACCGCCCACGTTTATTTCGTTGTTTAACCGCTCACCACCGTTATCCTGATTATTCCTTACATATGATCGTACGCGTGTGATTATTCTTGTGCAATTTGAACGTGTGCGAGTCATCGACGTGTAATGTTATAAATTTTTTATCTGGTAAGGATTTAGACTCGTCTTTGCAAGCATGACGACATATTCACGCGAAAGGTTTAACACATATTAGGGTCCTCTCACGAATTTTCTCGTGTTTCGCGCCCCATTTGTTAGGGGACCGATCACGAGATAACTCATGTTTGTACACGCTGTCTTTAGATGTCACCTATCTTGATATATTGTATCTACTTTGTTTATTTAAGCGTTTACATCAATAGTCAATGTATTAAACTCGATTGCCTTCGTATATGTACATTTTGTATGGTTATTCTTCACAGAGAAAAATGTTTCACGCAATATCGTGCTTTAAAAAGGTACCAGGAACTTTGGTAAAATTGATTTTTAAATATAATTGTATAATAATTATGAAAAAATATCAGTTTCTTTCAGTAATACCTAAAATGCATCCTATTCTACAATTTCTGAAAGTTTCACAAAAATTGCTTCGTAAATAAAGAATGGTATGATGATTTTAGTGACGTGCAAGTTTTCCCAAAAACGTGCAACCTCAAGCATGTACAGATTTCAAGCTTTACAGATTTTTTCAAGCTTTACAGATTTCAAGCTTTACAAATTTCAAGCTTTACATACAGATTTCAAGCTTTACATACAGATTTCAAGTTTTACAGATTTCAAGCTTTATAGATTTCAAGCTTTACAGTTTTTTTCAAGCTTTACAGATTTCAAGCTTTACATACAGATTTCAAGTTTTACAGATTTCAAGCTTTATAGATTTCAAGCTTTACAGTTTTTTTCAAGCTTTACAGATTTCAAGCTTTACAGATTTCAAGCTTTACAGATTTCAAGCTTTACATACAGATTTAAAGCTTTACATACAGATTTCAAGCTTTACATACAGATTTCAAGCTTTACAGATTTCAAGCTTTACAATTTTCAAGTTTTACAGATTTCAAGCTTTACAGATTTCAAGCTTTACAGATTTCAAGCTTTACAGATTTCAAGCTTTACAATTTTCAAGCTTTACAGATTTCAAGCTACAGATTTCAAGCTTTACAGATTCCAAGTTTTACAGATTTCAAGCTTTACAGATTTCTTCGCGGTCATTAACACTAGGTTTACGGGTTTTCCCTGAGTGAACGCGAAACCGAATTTTTCTGTCAAGAAATCGATTTATTAGAGCCAATTAATTGTATATTGTTAACTTACTTACAAATTTGGATATATTTTCGTATCGTTATATTAATAAAAGTGAGAAAATGTTGCTGGAAAGTAATAGTAATTGATTCTCTAATTTCGCTCATGAAATCCGAAATGCGTCAAATTGACGTGTCCCGTAAATCTAGTGTTAACGTGTTAAATTGTACGAGCAAGTGTTCTTCGGCTATGAAAAATCATCGTTACGAAATGTTCTTAAAAAACAGCTTTTCAACTGGTAAATATCGAGCGTAACAGAGCGTGGAAGTTGTTGACAAGGTAAACGGGGAATAAAAATTGTTGAATAATATCTCCAGATACAAATACCCGATTTATCGGCTGCGAATATTTACTCGGTTGATGGATATCTCGCGCACACTCTGACCTCCGGCAATATTCCAGCTAAATAAGGGATGAGGGTAGTTGCAACGCTGGAAAACAAGCCGCTTCGTATTTTCGTACACAAAAGGGAACCGTCCTTCACGGTGGAAATTTAATATCGTACTTACATGTTGGAAAAAGAGTGGTAAACATTACTGCGAGCAAACAACGAGGAATGAGAGATATTAACGTCGAAAAGAACGAGAAAGCTTAAGGTTAACAATGTGTACTTCCGTATTGCAGCAATATCTATTCCATCCTTTCGTTTACACGGATTCATCGTTTCACACTGATTTTTTACATGGATAAAAATCGCGTACAGTTGGTTTGTTTGAAAAACAACAAAAAAAACACGTTGAAATCGTATAGGTTATAAAAACAAAATATATACAACGATATTTCAGGAAATCAAAATAAGTTTTATTCGGTGTCAGAATCTATACCGCAATTCAAAACGCCATCGAAACTTAAATCGTAGGACAAAGAGTTAAAAAGACAAACGAAAAAAGGTCAGACCTACCTAATTAGTGCATTCAAGAAAACTGAAATAAGTTTTATTCGGTGTCAGAATCTGTACTGTAATTTAAAGCAATCGACCTTCTCTTTTTCATTGTCTCAAAGTCAATCGGTAGGACAAAGGTTAAAAAAAAAAAAAGCAAAAAGGTCAGAGTTATGTAATTAGTGCGTTCAAGTAAGAATCTGTGTCTTACTAATATGTATGTAATAAACTGAACGAAATTTTACGGAAAACTAAATCTATCTGACCGCATAAGATGAGATCGTGTGTAAAAAGTTTCATGTCAATTGTGTTATAATTTACCGTGTAAAAGATACTCGTGTGAAAAAAGAGTATCGTCTAAATTCAGGGATGGATGTGTAGTGTTAGTATAGTTTTTCGAGAAAGAACAGAGATGGCGCGCGACAGCCGCGTCACCGAACGCCATGTTTGCACTCTTACATTTGTCACTTTGCTCTCGTTGCGTCGTATTTTTGCATCTTCAGTTCTACGAAGTTTGCAAATGTCTCTAGATTTCTCTACAGCCGGAGTAAATCTTTCAGGGATTTAGGGAGGCCTGGTCAATGTCAATGCACATTTGTCGAACGCAGGTGAGAAAGGTGGTCCGAGTGGTATTTTATGTTTTCTGTACTTCCTTATTTCCTTTGATTGTCTATCTGAATGAACCTATTTTCCTTATTTCTATTTCTTCTTACACAAATATTACGACTAATTATTACAATAAAAATCAGTCATTTATTTACTTTGAAATATTTTCAAAATTCAAAGGTTGCTTTTTAGTATTACCAAAATGGCTATTTTTAGTACAGAACAAATTTTGCGATGGATTATCAAACATCAGCGAGTCTCCATTGTCAAGCAAACACACTCGCTGATGTTTGATAATCCATCGCAAAATTTTTTCTGTACAAAAAATAGCCATTTTGGTAATACTAAAAAGCAACCTTTGAATTTTTTAAATATTTCAATTTAATCGTTGCAAACACACCTAGAAAAAAAAAAACAAATTCGGAACCATCATCTTCAGACGTCGAACAATTCGTATTCCCACGATCCAATTTATCAATCTCCTCGAGCTCAACTAAACCACCCCATAAAATAGTATGAAAAAGCTATGTGAGAACAAACGACAGAATATTTTTCGCGGAGACAAGGCACTTTCCCACCGTTCTTCGACGAAAATATTCGAGAGGCACATAACTCATCCCAATGCGGAGGACCAAAAGGAAGCCAAAGAAAAAAAACAAAAAAAAAAAGAATTGAAGTAGAAGAAGAAGAAGAATGGGACGTTCTCTAAAGAAGAGTCACCGCAAAACGAGTAAGTAAGCCTGCGTGAAAGAGGCTTTTCCAATGAAAACTCGCCACTACAGGCTGCTTCAAAAGTACCGGTACAAATTGTACAACAAAAAAGAAAGCACATCTCTCGGTGAACAAATGCGGAACAAGTTCAGTTAAAACAAGTACAGGTCGTTAAAAAAAAAAAAAAATGAACAACTGGAACAAGTACAGTCTGTTTCAAAACACGTTCATACGTACATGAACGTAACTTTTTCAAATTGTTAAGACTCGTGACAAAATGTACCATACAAACACATGTCTTCGGCCTCAGAAAATCCTAAACATATTCTTACAATTTTTCTCCCCTCGTAAAGAAACATATACACATGTATACAGGGTGTTTCACTTATAATGGACCTCTAAATTAATTCTATTGGCACTGAAATTAAGAAAAATGTGATTGAGAAACATTTACATGGCTGAAAGGTGTGCCTCACTCATAAAAAATCTCGAAATTAATCCTATTAGTATTAAAAGTAAGAAAAATAAGATTGAGAAACAATTTACATGGCTTAAAAATTGTGCATCTTATGATAACGAAACATAATTAAGAAGAAATCCTACAAGATCGTTCCTGAAGGTCGTTCAATAATATAAAAGGATGTCGATGACCTTGAAATGACCTTTACCAAGGATTTTTTCAAGATATATATATTTTTTAACGTCGTTAGTTACACATCTTGATATCACTTCCGAACACGTGTTTTGAAACAGATTTTTTCCATTCGTTCGAGGAGTTTCATCCGTGCATGCAGAATTTGAAGCAACCTGTACAGTACACCGCCGCCAATAATACGCCTGACTGGGATATAACTCGATCCTAGGGCAGGCAGACTTTTTACGACTTCTATGCGCCACAGTTTTTCCCGGGTAATTCCTCGGCCTCGACGTTTCGAAAGTTGCGCCCCGGAAATTCGGTGAGAAAGGATGCTGCTGGCAGAAGCGTCCTCTCTCGTTCCCTGAGATTTCGCGAATGTCGGGAGTTTCGAGGGTTTGGAGAGAGTTCGAAAAGTGAACTGCGACTGAGGCAGGCTGGTGAAAACGGAACGAAGAGAAAAGATGGAAAATGTAGGTCGATCTTATACATAGATATATTGTTCGGATTAAATAATCTGTAGAAATATTTTATACAAGTTTATACACAATCTGACACAATACACGGGGTTAAGATGAATTAAAACTGGGTTAGAGAATGAATGAAATATTACTTTTCCCCCTTTTAATTTATGACGAAGGATTTTAAGAGCCGAGGAGGACATTTTTTAACAGACCTATTGAACTCTCTGCGCTCTGTGTTATTGTTTCTTTTAATTAGTATAGAGCCCTCGATCTTACGGAATTAACCTTTAGAACAGCGTCTCTCAAAGTGGTTTTCAAAGATGAAAATATTTCCTTCAAATTTAATCAAAATTTACCATCGAGGTAATTCTATTTCAATCAATATTTCATTAAAATTAAGATTATGGAAATTCTTCGGATGGATTTTATTTTGGAAAATCGTTGTGAGGATTCAGCGAGAAAATAAGCTTGAGGACTGCTATATTGAAGTGTTGATTGCATTTCGAGAAACTATTTTCGCAAGAACAATTTTCCGATGTTTTCAATTATCTGTGAAATGTCACAGCGTTAACAGTTTGAAACGAACACGTTGTATGAGTCTTTGTGATCTACACGGATATCGTGAGTGACAAGTTTGAGTATGAGTCTTTGTGATCTACACGGATATCGTGAGTGACAAGTTTGAATATGAGTCTTTGTGATCTATACGATATCGCGAGTGGCAAGTTTGAGTATGAATCTTTGTGATCTACACGGATATCGTGAGTGACAAGTTTGAGTATGAGTCTTTGTGATCTACACGGATATCGTGAGTGACAAGTTTGAGTATGAGTCTTTGTGATCTATACGATATCGTGATCGTGAGTGACAAGTTTGAGTATGAATCTTTGTGATTTATACGGATATCGTGAGTGACAAGTTTGAGTATGAGTCTTTGTGATTTATACGGATATCGTGAGTGACAAGTTTGAGTATGAGTCTTTGTGATCTACACGGATATCGCGAGTGGCAAGTTTGAGTATGAATCTTTGTGATCTATACGATATCGTGAGTGGCAAGTTTGAGTATGAGTCTTTGTGATCTATACGATATCGTGAGTGGCAAGTTTGACTATGAGTCTTTGTGATCTATACGATATCGTGATCGTGAGTGACAAGTTTGAGTATGAATCTTTGTGATTTATACGGATATCGTGAGTGACAAGTTTGAGTATGAGTCTTTGTGATTTATACGATATCGTGAGTGACAAGTTTGAGTATGAATCTTTGTGATCTACACGGATATCGTGAGTGGCAAGTTTGAGTATGAGTCTTTGTGATCTATACGATATCGTGAGTGGCAAGTTTGAGTATGAATCTTTGTGATCTACACGGATAGCGTGAGTGATAAGTTTGAAAGGCTTCAGAGAGGTCTTTCACAGTTTGTCTTCGTTACCAAGTATAGAAAACCCTGACTGGTGAAATATGATTGTTTCTTGTAAGGTTCAGTTGCTCTAATGACTCAAAGAAGAAAGGTAGACAGGCTCTAGTCCATGTCGTTTACCCTCCTCTTGAACTTCTTGTCAATTCCCCATGTACGTGTATATATCACACAGTATGTACATACACTGCGGATATACACTAATCCTAATGGGTATCTATCCATTTATTCTCTGGAAATTTCATTTAGAATATATCCTGGCAACAAATTACAAAGTTAAACTGTTTCATTCCTCTTGTTACAAAGTTCTCTTGTTCATTTCTATAGATTTCAAATATTTCGTATATTCATTTCTATAGCAGTTTGAAGTTAGGTTCAATCTGTATAATCTTACTGGATCTATTCGATGTTTCTTCTTGCAGTTTTCTAGATTAATATTTCAGTTTATTCAATGCATTTCTTCGCGGAATCTGTTTTAACAAATTACGGTAAATAATAGAGAGATAATATCGAGAATATTGATACTACTAATTGTTGCAGAGTATACAGTTCGTGTTTAAAGGCAAGTTTACATAGAATTTATGCATCAAGCATGTGTAACCGTATCCTCAAAGTAACAACTTCAACCCGAATATGTATCGTGAAATTTACGATTGCGACTTCAACTACGCAACTGTAATGCACGATAATTAATTCCCCGTAAATACCAACCGAAACTGTATCACGCAGTTCAAATGTGAAAATATAATAGACGGAACTTTGAACACGATCCGAAATAACACGCTACCTTATTCACACATCGCTCGAATATTCCATTATGATTGCAAGCATAAAACACACAATGATCGTTTCACTGTCAAATTTCTGTAATTATGCGTGGAGTAATAAAACGAGGCATTGCAGTGACGATATTTCAAGCAACAATAAACGCGACATGTTTGTTCATTTTAACCTTCAGCGCTCCGCCTGTTTCTCTGCCATTGCTTACCAGCAATTCTGGTAGATTTTTTCGCATACCGTGGACTTTGTTGTCGTACCGATCGATTATACCAATGTATAGTCAGAGAGACAGAGAGAGAGAGAGAGAGGAGAAGAGAGAGGAAGAGAGACTCAGAACGAGGGAAACTCAAAGAGAAAGAGACTCAGAGCGAGGGAGACTCAAAGTGAGAGGGAAAGAGAGAGAAAGAGAGAGAGAGAGAGAGAGAGAGAGAGGAAGAGAGAGAGAGAAAGAGAGAGAGAAAGAGAGAGAACGAGAGAGAAAGAGAGAGAGAGGAAGAGAGAGAGAAACTCAGAGCGAGGGAAACTCAAAGAGAAAGAGACTCAGAGCGAGGGAGACTCAAAGCGAGAGAGTGTCAGAGCGAGGGAGACTCAAAGCGAGAGAGTGTCAGAGAGAGAGAGAGAGAGAGAGAGAGAGACTCAGAGCGAGGGAACCTCAAAGAGAGAGAGACTCAGAGCGAGGGAGACTCAAAGAGAGAGTCTCAGAGCGAGGGAGACTCAAAGCGAGAGAGTGTCAGAGAGAGAGAGAGAGAGAGAGAGAGAGAGAGACTCAGAGCGAGGGAACCTCAAAGAGAGAGAGACTCAGAGCGAGGGAGACTCAAAGAGAGAGTCTCAGAGCGAGGGAGACTCAAAGCGAGAGAGTGTCAGAGAGAGAGAGAGAGAGAGAGAGAGAGAGAGAGACTCAGAGCGAGGGAGACTCAAAGCGAGAGAGTGTCAGAGAGAGAGAGAGAGAGAGAGACTCAGAGCGAGGGAACCTCAAAGAGAGAGAGACTCAGATCGAGGGAGACTCAAAGAGAGAGTCTCAGAGCGAGGGAGACTCAAAGCGAGAGAGTGTCAGAGAGAGAGAGAAAGGCAGAGAGTGAGAGTGAGAGAGAGCAGAGAGTGAGAGTCAGAGAGAGAGAAAGGGAGCCACAAGTCGTCTGGTGAGAATATTAATATTACCGATTATTATTAATATTAATATTAAAAGCATTTAACATTGAAAAATCGCCACAGTTGTTTAAAACATCGATCTCTGCTGTTGAAAATATGTATGTAAAAGTCGATGAAATATACCGTCTGCTTTCTAAATAATTACCGTTAATTTTCAAGCAGCAATGTACCAATTGAAAAGGACTTTTTACTTTATTCCGAAATATACTACAATTTTCACCGAATCCTACTTATTAATCCTAACCCACCGTAACAGCTGTTATTACTAATTTTAAAAGAAACAGAAGAAACGTATATATAATCATCTCAGTAATTATAACTCTGTTAATAATACGGTGTTCTCACGTATTCGTGTATAAAATCGTATCGCATCTATTACATTGTACATGAGGTCCATAGAAAGTATAGGTTATATTTTAACTAGCACGATCAGAAGGTTAAACAACTTGGGTAGGTGGCACGATCGCCATGAGAGAGGGATGCTTATCGAGCGCGAAACAACAGTGCCAGCACGCCTTATCTCGAAGAAAGTTTCACCGTTCTACATCCGGAAATGTGGATCGATTCGGTTCTCCACTGTTCGTTGCGTTCCTCGTTCCTCTGTTCCACGATTTATCTTACATCGCTGTCCGAGAAGATTCGAGCGGTGATATATCGCCTCTGAAAGGTCAAATCTAAGCTCTCTCACATCTCTGAATTTCGCATAAATTCCGAGAAATAAATTGTAATTTGACATTTCACACGGATGTGACATTTTTTACCATTGCAACCGGGGGAATGTGTTCGAAATAAAACCTGTATCCATTTTTTTTATTTTCTTTTTTTTTTTTTAACGATACTTCGAGTGTTTTGGAATTAATTAATATTCATTCAGATAAAATCCACATTTGTTTTATACGTGAAACTCTGCTTTAGAATCTTTCAATAAAACTTGTATCAAGCCTTCGTTAACTTTTGATTAATATTAATTGCAACATTGATAAAAATACAACTTTGTCGAATTATCAACTTCACCACACTTTTTCAACGAAATTTTCGAAAATGAAAAGTTCCGTTTCGAAAAGAAACAATTACACACGCTTATAGATTCTTTCATTTTCATTTATTTTATGAATTTCTTTCACTTCGATATCAATCAAATTTGAATTCTATTACGCTTTATATTACGAATATCTCTGTAATGGCGTCAGTGGAGTAGATTTAGAAATTTTGTGGCAAAGGTACCTTTACTTTTAACCTAACAAACAGAAACAGTTTTCAAGAAACGTCCTATTAATTCGATCTTCGTTCCCATCGATACACAACCAAAAAAATTCTAATCCCTGCACTCGTCGAGATATACGTTTCGTATAAATGAAAAGGACGTCGAAGGTTCTCTTTCAATTGTACCACGAGCGCCTTCTATCGACCAGTCGCATACTTTTTTTCCCTTTTTCCCAGAGACGAGCGTTTCTCCTGTCTCTCTGTCTTCGTCTATCCTCTTTCAATGTTGACAGACGTTCATCGACGAGCTGCGGTGGGGATTGGCAGCAATGCGTCCTAGGGATTTACTTTCTTCCTTTGTTTTTCTTACGTTCGAGCTAGTACACCACTATGGACACCGTTTCTTTGCAAACGGTGGAATTCTATCTTGAAGGCGATTCGAGCGACGTGTGGAAGAGAAAACGCTTCCCCAGAAGATAAGAGACGGAGTCGTCGAGAAGCAATGACTTTGGAAGATTGTGAAAATTGGATGAGAAATGAGGACGAATTCAGCGGTTGATGAAATTAGAAGAGTCATGATGTTCCAGGATAAATGTTCCTTAACTCGTTCGAGCAGAATAACGAGTCTAGACTCTTGGTGTATTTCTATGACGAGTCAAACTATTTGTAGTAATAATGCACATTAACTCATTCACTGGCGGGTAAATTTAAAGCGTTTTCACTTGAACTGATTTTTATTTTCCATGCTTGCAGATCTCAAAAACATTGAAACTAATATCTCTATTATAGCCATTTGAAAGTGTATCGTTCTATATTTCGTAAGATTATACGTAAAGAGCTTAAGAACCCCATTCATGAAGCGATATTCTGAAGAAATCAAACGTAAATAAGCATTATTGCTGTTTGAGTTACAGCATCAATCCAATTGGTGACCGAGAGTCATTTCTTGAGTGTAAAGGGTTAAAAGTGTCTAATATTTTCTCGTTTTTCTCTGTACTACTATACCATTGTATCATTTAGTCAGCTTTTCAGTATTTTTTGGATTATTTTTACGCCAAAGCGTAAAAATAAATATTTTGTTCACAAAATTTACGCAATGAATGGGTTAAAAGTGTCTTATGTTTTTTCTCATTTTCTCTGTTCATTCGACATCTATAATTTGATGTTACATGCTATAGCTCACGGTGTATTGTTCGATGACGTTTTTCCAGGCCGCGTTTATCTCTGGCGCTTTGATGTTGCTATACAACGCGCGGGTTAAAATATGCATGGAGGATAAAGTAACTCGCATGGACGACGAAACGTGTATATCCGATGGTATTTTTGAACAAATGACAGATGATACGAAGGTATGGATAAAATTTTCAATAACAACGACGCGGTGTTTGTTGTCTAAAATTTACTCTTCATTTTTCATTACGGTGAATATTTTCTACGTTGAAGTTATATCATTTTCATGATTTTCTTCTCCGAAAAACTTTCATTTTACATAAAAGGGAATAATCGATGGAATTAATACGCGTATTTCAGCGATCTGTTTTTATCTCTTCCATCGACTATACGTTTCGAAAGATAGCAATTCTAGGCTGACGAAAACGAACGCTCGTTTCTCCGAATTCAAATAAAAAGAAAGATCGAAAGGAAGTCGAGAGGAATGAAACACCCTGTAGGTAACATCAAACACACTCCGCTTTCATTCACTGTTCTCCACCCTGCAACCACATCGATTCCTGTCTCTCGTTTGTATTTTCCCAGAATTATGGTTATAGTCGAACTGGAAACGCGGAACACGTTGCAGCAATAAACCCTCTCCAACCATGATTCTCGTACTCCCAACCCAACCTGTAGAACATCTAACCCAAGAAGAGAGACAAAAAGAAAGGAAACGAGAGAGAAGAAAAGGGAAGAAGAGAAAAAGGAAATTGCAGAAGATAAGAGAGAAGTCGGATGAAAAAGCAGGTGAAGGATTAGAAAAGGAGTAGAACGAAGTTACATATATTTAAAGAGATAAGATAAGACCGAGAAGAAAGTCGTGTAGAATCCTGAAAGGACAAAATGGAGTCGTGCAGAGAAGTCTATGGAAGGATCGTGTATTTTAAGAATTTCAAAGGTGAAACAGAACAAGTTCGAAAGAGACGTGGATATCCATAAAAGGTTTGACAAATTCTTCTCTCCCAGAAATAGTGAAATATTCAGTGGGAACGGTGAACGTTTGCACCGTAGTCGAATTTTTCTACTTTCGCAACGAAAACTTCGTTCGCTTGGCTGTCGAGAATTTCGGAAGTGTATTTAGGCAATTTTCCAGCTGGATCGAAGGTTGTAGAATTTTCTGGATTCACACCTACCGGTTTTCCATCGATCTCCATTTTTTTTTTGTACACCCTTCGAGTTCACGGAAAAAAAGAATCGATTTTTCCAGACGGTAAAGACTTAAATACAGGATGTTCTTATAGGTTATGTTAGGTTATGCTTGGTTGAATATTTTTAAAGTGATGTATAGTCGATGGAATCGATACAGTAGAGTCGTAAAAACGATTAGGTGCCGAAGTACACGTTGATTTAATTTATAACCTCACTATATTTATTCCAGCAACTGTACCTTTCTGGTAAAACTTTAATAAACTTTCGTTACAGTCTCTTAAGAGGAAGGTAGATGTTCAACTTTCCATCAGAAAATTTGTCAAATTGGTTTGGAAAGTTTAAAAATTAATAATTTTCAAATTCGCGAAAGTGTAATAATTGTTTCGTTAAATTATAATGAAAGAGAATATCGTTCAGGAGAAAGAACGATAACTAAAGTGTAAGAGCCAAATTTTCAAAACGTCTATAGATGCTAACGATAGTCAAAGGGTTAATAGATGTGAAAGAATAACTGTGGCTAGAATGTGTGAATAATTTTAAAATTACAGAGGCAAAGAATTGAAATTTTAGAATTAGAGAAATTACAGCATTAAATAAAAGTTTAAAATTATAGAATTACATTAAGCAGGTAGATGATAAAAGAAGATAAAAGGAACATTTTGTGTCTAATGCACTTGTGTCCCAAGTTGCTTTGTTTAGGAGTGACAGAGGTTGGAAGACGTAGAACTTAGGCGCCAGATAACGAGCAACCCGTCACGCACTGACTGTTTCTGTTGGATTTTACTAAAGTCCCCAGTAGGAAATTCTGTATTATTGCACATGACGAGGATTTACCAGTATTAGCTACAATATGTTTGTTTTAAACTTTTCGAATAGTCCGTATGCGTGTGAGTGGAAACTTTGAATTAGCTTGTTTCCATCAGACAGATTTATTTCTCTATAAACGTTACAACGATGGAATGAATTGCAAATGGTTGCACTGAGAAAATAACGACGCTTCGGTGTCACCGTGACAGAGCTGTGTACCTGTGTATGAAATTTATACTATTTAAACATATAATTTCGTTGGAAAAATATGAATGAACAGGAATATTTTTAAAAAAGTACGATTTTATCGGGAAAAAATTCTTTCAAAGCAGTCGATGAAAAAATTTCCAATCCTGACTTTACTTCGCTTTGTGTAAGCAAATAATCCCACATCCTTTTTAATTCCAAACACGAAAATTCTACATGCTTTACAAAAACAAATTTTTTAAATAAAAACCTACAGAATTTTCTACTCCATTGTACAAAAATAACCAAGGAAAAACCACAGAATCCATTCCAGCGTCTTAAGAACTCCATCGCCCATAACCATTATCCTTTATGCTCCATATAAACACTCTCCACGGTTCCCCGTTTCGAAACCTTGACACAATACAGCGAACCTAACCAGGCCGCAATGCACGTAAAACAATTTCCATCGAGAATAACGTTTGCTTAGAAAACACAAGTCAACGTCTTCTTCGTCGCAATCTTCAGACACGAAGGGACCACGAACTAAATACATACCGAACCTAACCTCGTTTCTACACGAAGATTCAACCGTCGTGTCTCTAACCTAACCTAACTGTTACTTCCTCGCGACACGTTCGTCATCGTCAAACCGCGTCTTCGAAGTTTTCCAAAAAGACTGAGAGTTAACCATCGTGTGTCAATCGCAACGTAAGTCTGCGAGGTAGAAATTCAACGTGGAGTTTCCGCGTGACTGGCGAACGAGCCGCCTTTATTCCGCGCCGCCATTCAGTCCGCCATGGAAAATCTCGAGCAGCTTCGTCCCGAGACGGCGCTGGCTAACGCAATAATTCAGCGGGAAGGAGGAGGACAAGCGGGGAAGAGACGAAGAGGCTTTCAGACTGTGAGGAGAATGGGCAGAAGGGAGGAAGAGTTTACGCTTCCAGGCGATCGTGTGTAATTCGCAGCTGCACGCCCATTGCATTATGCAACCGAGCTAAACGTCTCGAAGGAGGCCATTATTTAAGCCAGCTTATAAGCGGTTTTGCGAGTAGCTCCTTGCAAGGATGCAATTTTTATTAGTCAACGAGAGGGCTGGATTCTTCGTGGTGAACCCACCTTAGGAGACTGTTGAGAAATTTTTGGTTGAAAATTCTTCGTTGATGTTTGGTCAACATGGACCATTGTGGTTATTTCTTTATAAACTCAAAGGAACACAAGGCGAATATTCGGGTAAAAGAGAGTTATATTACATTGTATCGTTAAACTGTGGATTAACTCGTTGGGGCACGGTGGGATTAAAAGTGTCCCACCTTTTTGATGCATCGTAATGCATAGTGGGACATTTTTAGTCCCATCTCGAAATATTGCAATAGCTGAACCTATGTGGCACGGTGGGACTATTTCAGTCCCACCCTATAACAACAAATTTAATTAAACTATTACTATTCTGTTATGTTTTTACATTATGTGATACCTTTATTAATAAAAATATACCAATGTTGTTTCATTTAAAACGCGATAAAATTTCTGTGCAACATGGGTCTATTTTATTACCTGAAATCCTGTGCCGCAAAGAGTTAATGGATAATGTAAGAAATATTGTATGGTGTAAAAAGGCGGGAAATTTGAAATGAGAAAATTTACATTTCACGCGTGTAATGTTTCGTGTACAAGCACAGTGTGATCTGCGGAGTATCTAAAGTAACCAATTAAGGTTAACTCTGTTATTTACATTGCTATGGTAAAAAAAAAGCTTTGCAGCAGTTAGTGACAAAAGAATCGCGAACTAAATGAAGGTGAAAATTCGAAAAGAATGGAAAACGAATCGGTCAGGAATTTACACTTAACCAAAAAAAGTGTAAATTCCAACTTCTGAGAATCTTCTCCTAATGAAATATCTCCTTCCAACGTTGTAACAGGGAGCAGCAAAATCACGCAGGTAACTGCTGTTGAAACACAAACAGGAGGCTAAATTATATATGGGAAGCGTATGCGCGGCCGGTACTCGTGAAAATTGACACACTTCGACGCACAAGATGGCGTAATTAAGCAGAGAGATCACGTGGTACAGTGTAACGACGTCGAGGGTTCGCGTGTATCGTATTTGGGCAAGATAACGAGCTTCTTAGCTGCACGCGCGCACTTTCCTCGGGCAAATTCAATTCGCTCTCGTGAAAACTCGCTTCGAAAAATATATCTCCACCTAGGCTGGCTAACGTTACGTAACACGGCTGGCTAGCTTATTTCATTTTCGTGGCGGTAGCTCGTAAGCCCCATAAATGGTCCCTGTAGCAATCTTCCTTCCTCACCTTGCACTTCTCGTTGCTTCTGGTTTCGTTCGTGAACTTGGTAAAGCTCAGCGTGTCACACATTATATGTAGATTTTCAATCCTTTCGATGGTGAGTGTTACGAAATAATTAACCGCTCGTTAAGTGCTTACGGTGTCTGAAGAATGAATATATGGGCGCTTTGATAGTGATGATCTTTGCGAGAGTATAATATTGTTGTAATATTGTTGAGAATAAGCAATGTATATAGATATGATGTTTAATGTAATAGATATTTGCGTTTGCTGGTGCAGTTCCCTCCCTCGCAACGTGCTGCCGAAAAAACGAGTAATTTTTCTTAAAATGGCGCGTCAACTTGTACACTTCTCTCCACCAAATAGAATCTACAAAAATCCGTCGAAGCAACGCTGTTGAATTGTGATTTCAGCGAGGGTCGAGTGTTGCCCGTGTGTGCGTTACAAGGAAACAGTGATATTCAACGATCGCCACTTTTCCACGTGACAAATCACTTCCTCCCGACAAATCTCGCCGCAGAAAAATCCAAGGAGGCCGGGAAAAGCGACGGTGAGGCTCACACGCGAATACCTCCGTCGCCATTCGAATAGATGTTTACGTGAGAATGGATTGACGTTCCACCATGGCCGAGGTGGCGTGTTACATTGACGCGATATGTAAATTTCCAGCGGAATGCTAATGCAACCGATAGACGTGACGGCGACGAGGGAATTGCACGGATATAACGTCGTCGCCCGATGGAAAATGTACTATAGTAAAGGTCGACGTGTTCTCCTACCTCCACTCATCACCCGAGGATTGTTTTCCCGCTTCTTTTATTCGAATCTACAATTTAAAGCCGCGTTTCCAACGAACTCTGGCTAATGTTCTACTCTCTTACCATAAATGGGATCTTTTGCTCGATGCGCTAAGTACTGGTGTCTCGTTGCAAGTGGATGCTTTTAACACTAGGTTTACGGGCTTTTCTTACGTGAACCAGAATTTTTCCTTCCAGAAATCGATTTGTTAGAGATATAGTCGGGGCCAAGATATAGCGAGGTCGTAAAATCGGTCAGGAGTCAAAGTAAACATGTTTTAGCTGCCGAAACATGGAAATTGACAGAAATACGAGCAGTTAAGGGCTTGAAACCATGGTCAGGACCGTACGAAGAATTTTTGTATCCAGCGTCAATGTAACTTGTATGATATATCAAAGAAAAACATTCTTAATCACATTACAATTTTTCTTTCTTGTTTTCTAATTTATTGAGTTCCAATAGATGTTCACAGTTTGAAAGTCGAACTGATTCTAATATATTTTCTGAAAACTGCGTACAGCTAGAACAAATTAGGGGTTTTCCGTCTGGGAGAAGCCGCTTTTAGAGGTACGAGTACAGGTAAAGGTTTTATTGAGGCCTTTAATATTTTAAACACCAAATCATATGCTACCATTCATTTATTGTTAGAACCCTCAAGCTGACTGCAACGCACGGCCCTAAGTGTCGCAGCATCAATAGGTGCCGTTTCTTAAGGGCTTAATTTACGACCTCGCTATATCTTGGCCCCGACTATAACATAATTGTATTGGGTTGTCCGGAAAATTCGTGCCGATTTTTAAGTAAATAAGCCAATTTCATACTTCAAAGTCTTTCTTTTTGTTCTGTAAGGTATGTATTTTTTAATTGTACAATTTTTCGTCGTTTTTCAGGAAATTGAAAAATTCCGTTTTACCAAAAACTTTGTTTCTTTATTTTTTTTCTTCTTTAATATCGGAATTTCCACTTTTAGATGTTGTCAACCGTTTGCGAAGAATTTTTTCTGACAGGCTACCGCCTCTTTAAACATGACATACATAATTTAATGTTTTACCAATATCTTTTCGTTGAAAGAAACATATTCAATGTCAGAAGTGTTACTCTATTTCCTTAGATCTTCAAAACTATATAACTATATATTTGCTTAGCAAAGCAATTAATAATTGCAATGAATGGACTTTCAAAAGACACGTGAAACAATAATCTTTCAGAATATGTACGAACTTCGTGTTTTTATATAATTTTATATGCTATAATATATTCAAACACAACCTATCGAAAATCGGCACGAACTTTCCGGACAACCTAATATATTACCAACGTATTTACAAATTCGAATATATTTTCGTACCATTCCATAAATAAAAGTGAGAATTTTTGAGTTCGTGAAATCTCAAATCCGTCAAATTGGCGTGTCCCGTAAACCTAGTGTTAAAGGTGGTGAATTTGTTATCGTTGAGAGTGTACAGTTCGAAGACAGGAGAAGGAGAAGAAAGAATAAAAGAAAGTAGCTTGTAAGCAATGTTCGAGGTAATTTTATTTCTATGGTTGGAGACGACTGCTCGTGCCTTTTGTCCAGATTTCCTTTCTTCCTGCTTTTCGAAACTTCAACGACGAAATTATCCTGTGTGAATTTCATGCAGTGCACTACTCTGGAAATGTTAATTTCTATATACGTCGTGTGCACTATAGAAAATTAAAGGTTAAGTCAGGATTTATTAAGGATTCATTAGTTTTTTATTAACACATACTATTAGGTGTAGAAATACATTCTTTCTAACTAGAGTCACATAACCTAACACAACCATTTAAATTGAATTTTATTCGTAAGTATATTTGTATTTGTAAGCTGGCAGAAAAATGACAAAAGGTCGTCAACAGTAATGGAAATTATTTTAATCATTTATCTATTTCCATTCTTTTTAAATCAATTTTTGATTACTCCCAAAAGTCAGGAAGAATTTATTTCTACACGTACTATGTGCATTACAAATTGGTATTCGAAATATTTTCCATCATCTTAACGAATAAGCGGCAGAAAGTTGTACAAGATGACGAAAAATATTTCGAACATCAATTTGTAATGCACAGAGTACACGTAAATAAAAGAAAATTGAAAAAAAAAACGGATTAAAACTTTTGCATACACCTAATAAAATAAATCTTCTGCTTTTCTATTACAATTTAGCTCGACGTTTATTGAAAATACGGATAAGGAAGATTCGAAGCGTTTCGCGAGAGTAATCCTTGCGCGAACTCCAAAAAATTGAATGAACAGCAAAGTGGTTAAGGAGGGAAATGTTCTAATTTTTTCCCTATTCAATCTTATTCACAGCTCGATCGATTATTTAAAAAAAAAAAAAACAACAAAGATGGGTTAAAAGACACGGAAACTTCAGAAATGGCGTATTGAAAGTGAAACGTGCTTCAGAAACGAATAGAACTTCCAATGGCAGCGCTGTGAAATGGACGTTTTAATAGGATGATCCTACTTAACAGAATCCGTGAGATCTTAATAGAAGTGTCTTCCAGCGGCGTTAACCGATTTCCAATACGGCTGATAACCGCAATTAAATCTGTTCTCAACCCTCCGAAGCTAATCGAACTTTTAAAAACCAGTCAACGCGTCTATCCGTCGATCCTTCCTGTCGTGATATAACGGCGACGATGACGTCGAACACTCCGGGGTCTATTGGTCCTTGTGAATCCAACAATTACCAATCGAAGTTTCGCGAACCGTTCGAAAATACATCTCGCTCTGCGAACGAGAATAGTTCGATCTGACCAATTATACGAGCAGCCCACGAAAGGTCATACAGCGAAGCTGGAATTTCTGAGAGGATTCGATAGTGGTTACAAAAATTCATGGGTTATCGAGAACGGTGGCAAATTGGATCGGTGAAATAATGGATAACATACATGTACGATGAAAAAATGAAGCTTGTTAGTTAAAATACAAAATTTTTAATAATAGGTGTAAAAATAAGTTCAGTGCCTTTAGATATATTCAACTGTAATTACGTTTCAAATGAAAACTCTTTCCCGCCATTTCGGTGTCTTGAAGTATCAACTTCATCTTATTAAACGTAATATACTTATGGGTGTCTCATTACTCTTGTAACTCTTGGAAATGCTGAGGTAATTCTGAACAACTTTTTCCTTTACCAAAATGTTGGTTGAAGCTGCGTTTTTGAATTATTCACAATAAACACTGGCTACGCGAGCGTTGGCTCTGAACCACCGCGCTCGGTCGTGGTCGTGAACAAACGCATTGGCGCAGCGTGGATATCGCGACAAATGTTACATTATCTTAAATTAAAAATAATGTGGAATTATTTGTTATCCGAAAGGAATAAAGTGTTTTATTACTTAAGAAAAAAAAAAAAACGTTTTTTTTTTTAACAGCACGTTTTCAGGTGCATAAATCATATTTTAAGAAAAACGATTTAGATAACTAATATTAGAAACAGTTAGTTAAACTTACCCATTCGTCCACGAATTAACTTACTTCCATGAAAGTGTTAATTCCGGAAGCGGAATAGGAAAAGAATAACATTGCTTTCCTTGTACAAACAGTATCGACGTCGTGACATAACACGTCCATTAAAACGAAGCAGTTAATCGATAAAATTGCGAGATATCGCTTGCAAGTTGGTAATTAACATGTCGCATTGAAAAACGGCTGTAAAGTTGTAGAGTTAATCGCGCGTTGGTTAATCAGTCGTAACCTCGAAAGACAAATCCCCGGAACAATGGCGATGTCGCTAGCTAACATAAATTTCGTTACACACGGCTCAGAATTGTTCACAATGGGCGTTCTTTCCGTGTTATCCGATAATAACGTCGCCTCTGTATGATAACGCGCGGAGGATTTAGGTTAACGTTATCCAAGCTAACAGTCTGAAGTTTATGGAGTCGTCGCTCCTCTATCTCGGTTGTCATACCGTTGACTGATGTCACATTGTTAAACGTGAGAAATGTACATCAGCGGACGTATATTCCAATTAGAGCTAGCAATTCCACCTTAATAATCCACGTTAATTTGGAAATACATCCGACTTGACCAGTTAAAAGCACAATCTACCGTCGCGATGACGAAGTCATTCGTCGTTCTATAATATTGACACGTGTTACTACATATCATCAATTACCAACTGTGAGAACTGACAGAAACAATTTCCCTGTCCTTAATACGTGAATTTCTCTCCTCAGTCGTGGTCGCGAAAATGAAACAATGAAAATACTCTCGTCCCTTAATTTAACTTAATTTATCCGTTCCACGTGGACTTTTTTAGCGAATGAAAATCGCGTAAATAAAGTCTGTAAGTACGGAAGTAACAGTCTTATGGATACTTCTGTATGCAAGTACTCTAAGACAACGTAATGTACTTTTATCCTTATGTCGTACAGCACTAATGCGTCTTAACGTCGTCGAATAAGTTGCTGTATACGCTTGTTACACTCCAAACTTCTAGGAAAATGTATTTTCTGGGTAAAAGCTACCTAATAAATTGTATTATGCCGCGTAAATTGTGTTACATCGCGTAAATCGAGGGACGGGTGTACATTTATTGCTATCGATTATTATTCCTATCTCTACGCACACGTTTCTCTGAAATTACTCAAGCAGCAACGAAGGCACGAACGTACGAAGCCTGAACAAGCGTAAGTTGTGACGAAACCACGAATGAAACAACCGCAAGTAGTACAAGACCTTCTATAGTCAGCCTGTCAGCCCGTCGAACCGCAAATGGAAGCAATTTTGCTGCGATCACGATCACCACGGCCGACAGGACGTGCGACTCGAATCCTCCTAGATACCTAACCTTTGAACGGAAAGAACCAACCTTCCAGGTTGGTTATTCTATGCAAGTTAGACACGAGCCTGTCGAAATTAAGGAACCATCGATTATTCGTAATTTCACGACGACTGTTTCAATCTACTCGTAGTTGATCGTACGATCTTTCGAGCTTTGCTGAATTTGCACACGCTTGTCGAGTAATTATAGATTCAAAGGACCACTTCCGTGTATAGGAAGACTATGATTTTCGAATGTTCGTAATTTAACGAGCGAATTGATACAGTATTACTCTTCGTTGATATTTCTATATTGTCAATCGAATGGATTTTAGTGTTTCTATGTTACTAGTCGAATGGATTCCGATTTTCGAGGTCTAAGGAAAGTTCGAAGGTTTCTCGGCTAGGGAATGAGACACGCGGATTGGACAGTTACAATTTCGATTCCGATAAGAGAGGTGGTTCACTATACATGATTGACAAACTATTAAACAAAGAACGAACTAAAATGACGGCCCTAAATGAACGGTCATTCTCAAGTATCTTTCGTAGAAACTCGCGTGGCTCGAAGCAATAAACGTAGCAGATAATAAATCTTCGTCGGTAACAAAACGTACCAAAGTCGAGAGCAAAAACCTGAGAAGTTAGAATATAACAGATGTGGACGATAGCCAGGAGAAGAAAAGCATCGAACTTCTAAATGAACGTTAAAAAGTTCGATGTCTTCTGAAATTTACGGTTGCTGGAATAATTTCCAGACCTGTGTCTTTGGAAACGCAATGAATATAATAAAGACGACTAAACAACGACAGAAGGGTGAGATTCTGTTGATTAAGCAAGGATTAATGAATCTTTCGCAGTGCTTACTCGTGAAATTTACGATATAATTTAGGTGGAACGATGTGGGAATAATTTTGTTAGTTTGTGAAATTCATGGATGGTATATTTTACAGAATTTCCGGAAATATTCAAATGTACCGTGAATATTGTTTTTAATGGTATCCTATATCATGAATCACGAGGACGTATCCGCGTTAAGTTCTGTACCGGCGCGGGTATAGTTAAACGCCAACCGTGCGGAAGTATTTGGCCAAGGTAACCAAATTACAGGCAATTGCACACGTATATTCCTCTGTGTATTTCAAATACACTCGTTCCAAGCATTTTATCGCTGGTTCGGAGGTATTCTATGTTGCTTTTTCATATTACGCGTTTTGTAAACTATAATATACCGTGATATAAGCTATGATAAACTATATTCTACTACCTCCTTCTCTATAGTACAACTCTTCCGACATTTTTTCAACATTTAATGGTAATTCGAGGTTACAGACAAAAATTTGCCAAAATAATTTCATTAATAGACAATTTAACACTTTATCTAGTAACTTTTCTGTCACATTTTGTACATTTTACAACGGATAAGTTTGTTTTTAATTTAAGTTCATTTTTAATTTAATATTTATCAAATTTTCGCGCGCAAAGCGTTGATATCGGACCAAATGCAAATATTCCACCGATACTGTTGATATAGCATCGTCACTAACAGATGGAGCTGCTCGTATTCTTTTTTTTTTTTTGCTTGTCAACTGTCCTTTCTTTTGTCTTAACTTCTCACCTACCCATAGACACCGTGTAAAATAGCTCTCGATAATAGTTTTCCTTTGGAATCTCCTTTTTTTTTTTTGTGTGTTGATAAATAAGCATAGTTTACAACAGTATTTGTCGAAGTTCATTTTATTCTTTGACCCAACAGATACGAAAGAGACGCCATCTTGAATCCCTCTGGCGGCGTACGCCACGCTATTAGGTTAGAAGAATCTGGCAACATAAGTTAAATCGGTCGATGTTCTGTTTTCGTAGCTCATTGTTCCCTGGACTCGAAAGAAGAACTTCGAATTCCCAGTCTATAGTTTACGGAAAGCCAATTATTCCGAATTGTTCTGGAGATTCTCGAGATTAATAGGGAACTTGCCGAGGAATTCTTATCTGCGAGCTGCAGTCCCATTTTAATTCCGTGCGCTCGACGAAACGCGAACGTCAGTAACTATGAAGCCTCGCGCGTTTCCCCAGGACAGGGTATTTCGACTTCCAGCGAAATTCCCTCTGCTAAATGCCGCCACTTTAGCTCCCGATCACCGTTGGATCTCCTCGCATCTCTCCAGTCGACGAATTTAACACCGTATTTCGTGGAATATACCGGATACATTATGTATAAAATTTAATAAAACGGCAAACTGTTAATATTTGATATATGCCCCTTGTACGGGAAATTTTTTCCACGGTAATTCGATTGTCTAGGGTACCTACAGTAAGTAAAAGCGCTTTTACTACACTGCCAGCCATTCTCCAAGTAATTTCATACATGAAAGCCATTTGATAGGTTGTTATACGTTGGCACGAGAAGAGGAAGTCGCGAGTGAAGAACATAATTTGTAAACAAGTCGAGATGTAATAGCTCAAGTTTGCGAATCAGACGAATTATTGTATTTATTGTACCATCACTTGTCGTTCAGGGTGATAGACAAAAACTGATTTCAGATTTGTTTTTAGCCTGTCGAGATCTAGAGAAGCATCACCTAGTGTGTATCACCGCGCAAAAATCGTGTTGAACAGTATAATCTAACGCTGCACCGTCTCACGAAGCAAACGGTGCATTCAAACGCCGCCTCACAAAGAAAACCCTGAATATCGACGCTGACGTTAACGTGTTAACACTATAAAAGCTCCGAAAACCAATAGCCAAAGATCAGAATTCAGTATTCACTGCCAGAGTGCAGCGCGTAAATAAATTGTTAGTTTCTTCCAAATAAAAGTGTTGTCAATTCCCATTACCCAGAATGCAACACTTTATTTAGACTAGCCAGGCTGTTTCGAAATATCCATTCCTTAGAATTCACAGCACAGTTTATATTGTCGAATTGAAATTAAATTCAACCTGTATCGAATTAAATGAGCTTTAAAGGGGGGGGGGGGGGAAAGGATTCGTTTACCATAGCTATTACCATCGCGGAGATTTTAACTGGTCGTTCGAGCTGTCGTATATTCGCGTGACGCGTAGAAATTGCGCAAGGCCCTATGCGCCATTTTTATTATTCGATTCGACTGCGTTTTACGAGCCGTAAAATAATCCCCGGGTTGATTACCGGCTGACTGAACGTCGCGAATGATTCATTGGCCAACACCCTTCAAATTGAATTACACCGCGAAGCCGAAAAATTGGTCCGACGAAACGCGGAGAACGAACCTTTCGCAAATTCCACAAACATGAAATATAGAAATTGACTCTTTTCTTTTGTTTTTTGCTGTGAGACATATAACCGACACACCAGGATGGAACAGTATTGTCAATTTTTGTTCCCGTTACATTCTAACCGCTTTTCACCTAGTGCAGAATAATCATTTCAATCGAAACATATGAACCGGATGAAAATCTCAATTGAGTTTATTTAGACAATTTTTTGAGCGTACTTGCACAGCTGATTGATTCACGGATGTCGAATATAGTATATTTCGCGAAAATATTTGAAAATAAATAGAAATATTTGAAAATATTTGAAAATAAATAGAGTTAATTAATTTTATGGAAATTTAGAATTTATGTGAATATATTCTATTATATTCTAGGAAAATATTATTCTTGCAATTCCGCCAATTTTTGAATTTTGTGAAATTACTCGTGCACTGATTAATTACTTCCCCTTTATTTTTCGATATTATTTAAGATATCAAGTATCTAGATAAATGTTCAATTTTTAATTTCATTAAATGTATTTCTCCAAATTGTAACAGATTTATGTGTCTGTCTATTTGATCAGTTAAGTATGTTTTGACGACTATATGACGACCGTTTATTTTGAAAGTGGCCTAAGTCCATTTATCTTCAAATCGAGATATTCAATGAATTTAAAAATATACGTATAGGATACTAATCAGTCATACTGCTTAAGTTTATCTAAGGGTGTTAAATTAATAGTTCCTATTAAAATAGTGGCAATTATTAACTGAATAATATGCGTTTTCTTATCAAGAATGGAGTTAGGCCACTTTCAAAATTAACAACCAGATTCATTATCAAATTTGAAGGTGCCCAAGTCCATTCAACGTAATTTAAGATTCTTCAAATTGAAAAAAACAATACTCAATTTATTTTACATATCTTTAAAACACTTCGGTAACATAATTTATGCGATTCAATTATTGAACTAACTCTGAAAACTTATGTGTCAAGAATTATCGTATTTGCTCGGAATATAAGCAACTTGAAATGCTTTACTGATAAATAATACGAAGTTGTACATGTAACCATGGCAACTGGAAAAAATTGACAAATGGAGTTTGGCCACTTTCAAAATAAACGGCTCATATCTGTCATGGAGATGTGGCAGAATTTTGTGTCACGACGACTTGAAATTTTGTTAGAATTTCATATTTAAATTGTAATTTTGGCGAAAAACTAAATTATATTCGTAAATTTGAATATGTTTAAAATGTTTAGAGGTCAAGACGAAATGAAACAAGCAAATAAAAATAACTTCCTCAGAGCTAATTCGTAAACAGTGCAGTAACACACACTGGTGAACGTTTTGCAAAAAAATCGCCACAGTTAACTGGTTAATAATCAATATTACTTTTTATACACTATGTGAATATTATTTTACTCATTTTATGATAAATGATATAATGTACCAAGTATGAAAAATAAATTAATTAAAATATACGATTGTTATTAGTGAAGAAAATGATCTTACCAGTCGAAGAAGTTCCAGAGGCACGTGAACATGGCGGCGGCACTTCTGATACATTGAGCAGAGCACTCGACACTCGTGAATTCACCCGTGTCGAAAATCGGTGATTACAAACTGTCTTTCGTTACATTTTCGTATTAAACTGTACGCAAATCGCACGCTTATTTACGAATTTCGCGACTTCTCGCGTCATTGCGAATCTTAAAAACCTCTTAGCGAAGAAAAACTGCGCCATTGCACTTTTACAAATTCTACATTTCCACCTAAATCAGTTCCACACCGCTCTATCGTTCAACATCGTCGAAAGTTCTTAAAACTATTCTACAATAAAGTGTAAATATATTCAATTAGAATTTTAAAATCGACTTTCGTAAACAGAAACTCTCGATGTCCATTAAACTTCCTGTGTTCTAACAATTACGTCAATCTAATTGACTCGCGAATGATCGTAGAACGCTTTTAAATGAATCTACTTTAAATTTCGTTTCAAAATTTTCAGCGAAAATGAACTTCAACTCCCCACCCACGTTATCTCCTTTGAAACAAGAATTCCTAATTGAATCACCAGCGAAATTAACCCAACAAACGACAATTATTAATCAAATTATGAGGTAAATATTTATTTTCCAATTTAACAAATATTTCGTCTTCGCTAATCGATCGTTGGAACACAAAATGGTAAATTACCCTGCTTTGGTCTCTGTTCGTTGCGGAAAAAAAAAAACAAAAAAAAAATTAAATCGCGAGAAATTACATATTTCGCGACGAACGCAAACAGACGTTGAGAAAATTGCATACGCTATTTCCACAATGTTCTTTATTAGCTTTTCACGAGCACGCGTTACATTTTCGCGACACAATTTAAAAAGGCTCCCGCGCTTTCTTTTTCCTTATGTAGATTTTTTGCTTTTTTTTTGCTCCTTTCTTTCTTTCTTTCTCGTTCTCTGTTCTCCGTACAAAAGAAACTCCCAACGGGATGAACCCTCTCTCTCTCTCTCTCTCTCTCTCTCTCTCTCTCTCTCTCTCTCTCTCTCTCTCCGTGTTATACTCGGTGACTCGCTGTTTGTTTGCATATAAAGCGTTTAAAAACACGCGACCCTTTTCTGCCGAGGCCATTGATATGCCCTCTCGCGTGGCTTGTGCTTTGTGTGGGTGTTGAGTTTGTTGAATAAATGGCTGGTGTAAGCAGGTATGAGATTTACTTTTATTACATACAGGGATCAGCATGGGTCCGTTATTAAGTTTGCAAAAATTACAATTTTCTTCCAACGGATATTATCGTCAATCATTTTCACTTTTTTTTTTCTTCACCAACGCGTAATATCGTGTACGATTTATTTTCCACTGGATACTTTTTATACTACGTATAATTCTCGTTGATTTAAGAACAGTTCGAGTAATCTTATAAATGTTCTGAAGTGATGAATGATGAGTAACTCACAAAATTCACGTTTTCTCTTGCGAAAAAATTCATTTGGAAAATCAAAGACTTGTGTAAATATGAGAATGATTTATTTCCAACTATGAAAAAGCTTCGATATTGATGTGTGTTTGTGAATTTGATTTTTTTTTTTCAAAATCTATGCTTCTGATGCATTTTTTCTTTACTTGAGCATTGAAACGAGTTGTATAGGAAGGGAAGAGAGTTTTGTGACGAGAAATACACAATGTTCAATCGAATACTAAAGCCAGGGGTGGTACAAATCGCGTAAAATGTGGAATTTGCAATTTTGTGAGCACATATTGTCGGGGAAGGGCAAACCTCGTTGCAAATACGCTGTTACAACTATTTCGCGAAGTTAAAACGTTTCACGATACTTCAACGAAATGCGATATGCAAATTGGTAGGGAATTCATTTGCATAACAACGCATGAAGGTACAAGCCACATAGAAAACACATGTAAGTATAAAATCGCGTTGAAATTTGCAGCTTTATGCACGAAATAACTACGTGTGGTACGAAAAAAGAAAAAAGAATGGTAGAAAAAGGAAAAACAGCGCAGCATTGTGAAAATGGTACTGAAAAGAGTACGAAACTGTAGAAACCAATTTAAAAAGCCCGCGCTCCCGCGAGTTATCGGAGTTCGCGCGGCAATTTTGAAACGAGATGTGCGCGTGCAAGCAAAGCTCGGAATTAGGCGGTGAATACATGTATAATTGGTCAGATAACGCGTAGAAGGCGAGAATGTTCAAACAGAGGCGAAAATTAGAATTAATTCGAATATAGAAAGTGGAAAATAGAAAGAGTACATTTGTCCTTTCGAAATATAATTTTCTTCGATACTTTCAACCACAAATCTCATCATTTATCTCAGTCGTTGTTTTAGTTGTTCATTTTCGTCGAGTGAGTCAGTCGTCGTAGTCATTTGTTTCATTTATTCATTCTTGTCGAGTGTATCCAACAATTCCATAACATCTATTGCACTTTTTTCGTGATATATTAATTTTTGACACATTGTGAATACTATAGTGGTTCATCTTCTCTCTGTTTCGAGTGTTTTAATATGGCACATAAACATATTATATATTTACTACATTATTGGTTATATATATATAAAAATGAAACTACTTTTACGTGTTCCATGTTGCATTAATTTCTGCACACCATTATAGTAACAACGATAGTATAGAAAAATTCAAAAATATTAAATATTACATTTTATATAATATATAAATATTATATATATTTAATATTAATATATAAATATTAAATATTAAATATTAATTCAAAAATTAAATTTACTAAAATTTTCTAATAATCTTTGCTTTGTCAGTCCACTAGTGACATCTAACGTGTTCAAAAACTCGATATTTAAAATTAAAATTAAGAATCACGTCTGTTTCAAGCATTTTAATATGGCACATAAACATATTATATATTTACAACATTATTGTTTATATATATATATAAAAATGAAACTACTTTTACGTGTTCCATGTTGCATTAATTTCTGCACACCATTATAGTAACGACGATAGTATAGAAAAATTCAAAAATATTAAAATTTACTAAAATTTTCTAATAATGTTTGCTTTGTCGGTCCACTAGTGACATCTAACGAGTTAAAAAATTCGATATTTAAAATTAAAATTAAGAATCACGTTGTAAGAAGAACTTCGTATCTTCAAAGAATTTATAATAATAATTAAATTCAGTATAATATTCTAAATTTATTATAATTAACGTACATGCAAGCTCGTTTTAGAAATCTCTGTCCATAGTGATAGAGAAAAATATTCCTAACACTGAAACACCATCGCCAGATCCTTCCAGCAAGAACCACCCCACGCGTTCAACCGTTATTCCACCCTGAACGCCATGTCTGTACACTCTTCAATAGCATATCCCCACTTATGTTTCCCACAACGCTGGGCAATATGTTCACCTAGCAAAACGAACATACTGGAACAGCTGTTACGACAGCCAGATTTAAAAGGCGCGTAGTAGAAAAGCAACGAGACGAGAAACACCGTTCGCGAGAACAATGAGGCCACTGGCGGAGAATCAGCAAGGTCAATGACGTAACAAGAGAATCCCGCGCCCGTGGCTACCTCGACCTCTTTTTAATTCTCACCGACCACACTAGAAACCCGTTACATATGTGCAAGGATTAACATTCGCCTGTACCACCATTCGCTACACGTAACTGGAAATTATTAAAGTAATCTAAGTGAAAAGTGAATTTATCTAATGTACTTCGTAAAGTTGTAACAGAGTCGGTAGTCGAAATATGAAAAAGTATCCCATAATGGAAAATCAGCGACTTAAATCATTTTTATAATCATCGTCGTGTATGGAAATGTGTAAAATATTCTGTAAATTGTTTCAGAAAGTTGAAGATATTCGAAGTTTTAAATGAAGATGGAGAAACAGCTTCGAAAATTTTGCATACTGTTTTACAATTAATTCAATAAAAAAGATGCAAATTTATAACCCCTGCATAAGAAAATCGTGTTTTTATTTAAATTTTTTTTTACGGAATCCCATTAATGAGTTATAGGAAATTATTTTCCAAATTTGAAGCGTTCTTCTTCCATTTTAAGCGTGCGAAACTATCGAAATCGTCACTTCCTGCGATTATAGGCGAAAAAACACGTGCTTCCCTAGATTCTAGGGCACCTTCTGCAGTTCTGAGCACGCAGAATCGCCGGAATTGTCGTTTTCCTGCCATTTTAAGCGAAAAAAACGGCTTCTCTCGTCATTTGAAGCTTTCTTCTTTCGTTTTAAGCGTGCATAAATTTCGTTAGATTTTCGAGGACCAACGTCGTCTAAATAAAAAGTCTAGCATCGGTCTGCAAAGACCGGCGTGGAGCTTAACGTGCTGCAGGGCGTCCATTTTATTTTAATCAAGAATATGCAGTAAGTAGAATATCTTGAGCGGTGTGGCAGATATTGGAAAATTATTCTTACGTCGGTTGGAATGACGGGATATATAGATCTCAGCTATTACTTATTTTTAGTCAAAATGAACGCTCCGTCTATGGAGAATAAGAGAGAGAGAGAGAGAGAGAGAGTTGGGTTACATGAATAGAAAGGAAGGGGCAGGTGGAGGTTGGGGCCGATTCAATATTTGCAAAGCAGGGATAAAGTACCAGAAGTGGAACAATGTTCGTGGCACTGGTCGAGCTGATTCCATGTTCGATATTTGCAGATTTTAACTTAATCGTGACGCGGGTCATTAAGCCCAGTTGCTACTCGCATTTCGAAAATGCGGGAATTCGAAAAACTGGAGAATTTATCCCCCAGAGGGCAAATCGGGAATTGTTTTTACCTCGTGAAAATTTGGAAAATTAAAAGGAATTAATTATCTTTCGCGTGCCATGTTTTCTGAAGTTCATTTCATTTCAACATGGCTGATTCAACTTTGTTATGGTCATTTTTTGTGCGTGTGAAAATTCGATCGAAGAAAAAAAAAAGAAAGAAAGAAAGAAAGGTATTCTTATGGAAATTTTGGAATTTTCGTTCTCGCGAAAAACTTGGAATATTTTTGTGCAATTATCAGCACGAAAATCTGAGAGTATGTAAAGTATTCAAATAAAATCAGCCTCTCGCTAGGATAAATGCTTTCTTAACGAAACAAAATTAAATTCCCAAGGTGCCTCGCGGCCACCAGGAACAAGCGCCTACCCTCGAACCACTCGAGATTGAAAACACCCTCTTCAGAACTTCCGAGGACAAGCGAGATCATCGAAACCATTGAGACCCTAAAGACTCCAGGAACCACCGTTGCATTCCACGCCCCTGCAAACCTCTGGAAACTTTCTCCAAAATTGCAACACTGTTTCACCGCTGGTTCCACGTGTAATCTTCCAACTTTCCAAGATTCTCGAATCAAAGACTACGGAGAACTATTCTTCAACTTATCAGGAGAGCCCAGATTGCGGATGTTGTAATAAGAATAATCGATATGTGTCAAATTTTCCCGCGTATGAGAAAGACACAGAGAGAGAGAGACAGAGTCAAAGAGAGAGAGAGAGAGAGAGAGAGAGTCAAAGAGAGAGAGAGAGTCAAAGAGAGAGAGAGAGTCAAAGAGAGAGAGAGTCAGAGAGGGAGGGAGTCAGAGAGAGAGTCAGAGGGAGAGAGAGAGTCAGAGAGAGAGAGAGAGTCAAAGAGAGAGAGAGCGAGAGAGTGTCTGAGAGAGAGAGAGGGAGAGAGGAAGGGAGGGCGAGAGAAAGGCAGAGAGTGAGAGTCAGAGAGAGAGAGAGAGTCAGAGAGAGAGAGAGAGAGAGAGAGGGGAAGGGAGGGAGAGAGAAAGGCAGAGAGTGAGAGTCAGAGAGAGAGAGAGTCAAAGAGAGAGAGAGAGTGAGAGAGCGAGAGATTAGCAAACGAAGAAGCGCAACGACTTCAAGGGTAAGTGTCCATCTGAGAGTTTTATAACAACACTTGCTCTCGAGAGTACTTTCGAATAGTATTCAGCTCTCCGCTAGGACTCTCGATCCTCTATATATATAGGATATATATAGGAGATGCTGCAAAGAATACGAGTCCAACTAGATTATAGCCTCATAAACCCCACCTTCTCTGACACAAGTGTAGAAACTGAGGAAACGTATTGGTTATTATTGACCGAACACGATACATTGACAAATCGGATCATAAATGTACACTTCAGAGCCAGAACTACTACATTTTTCAAGAATTTCAAAGTCCTAAATAATGATTTCTAAATACTACTAATATCATCAATATCGTATACACAGTAAAGCAGCAGTAACTCTCGATTTTCAAATATAACAATTTAGAAAAAAAAAAAACTTTGCAGAAAAATCAGTTGAAATTGCGAAAGAATTTCAACTCGTTTTTTTCTCCAACCATAATTAACAAACTGCAGTGTGCACTGTAACGTGTTTAGCTTTATACAACGATCCAGTTTTATTATCTTCATTTTTTTTTTATCAACGGTTTGGAAATTTCTCTGTTTGGCAGTCGTGCATGGAACACGTGTATCGAATATGTACGCTTGCTCATAAACAAACGTTTACCCTTGTAACATGTATCAACAGCACAGTACAGTCTGTCCCTCACTCCACGTTTCCCTACCCACGTTGCACTGCTGCGTCTCGCTAATCCCTCCAGAGGTGGGGGAGAAACGGTCTCTCACGCTTCTTGCAGGTTTTCTAACGTGAAGCTACAGAAACTGGGGGGAAACCATTCGCGGTGGTGTTGAAGCCTGAATCTTTCAACGGAATTGTTAGAATTCTTCCTCCCCTCGTGGAGTTTCTCATATGCGTATAACTTCTGTCTACTCGTTCCTGCAATTTTTACGTTCTGAAATATTTCTCGCGTTTCAACAAGCGAGAATTATACTGTCGCGAATATTTAACCTTTTGCATACGTTAGACTTTAACCCATTCACTGCCAGCTACGAGATATCTTGTACTTTACGTTACAACTTTAAAATAAGTGTAAACTTATGAAGCCGTTTGAATTAGGAATTATTAGAAAGGATGAACGAAACTTTTGGCCTATAGGCGCCAACAGTAATCAGAGAGTTAACTCAAGTAGAATTTTAAAAAAATTTTTCTCATTTCGAAACTTTTCAATAATTAAAGTATTTTAATTTAAAGCCTATAGGCGCCAACAGTAATCAGAGAGTTAACTCAAGTAGAATTTTAAACAATTTTTCTCATTTCGAAACTTTTCAATAATTAACGTATTTTAGATTATAAAGAAATCTTCATTTCGACGAAAATTTTTCAAGAATTAATTTCGTTAAAGTTCTCCTGGAAATTGCGCCGATGAAGATTGAAATTTTCCAGCTTCTAAGCTCGAGAAAAGCCTGGTATTTTTAAGGGAACGAAGTCTTGTCGACCCTTTCGAGAACATCTCACGGAAAATAAAAAGAAGAAAAAATTAGATTAAATCAGCTGTAGAAGAGGAGATGCTTTTTGTATCGATTCCTCGAACCAGAATTCCGTTGAAGTAATTAACGAAGTTGAAAGTAGCCCTTCTATGTAACAGTTATTCTGTGGTACCGGATACTTTACAATAGCGAAAGAAGTAACCTAACCTAACGAGTTGTTCGCGTTGTTGTCGTTCGTACGATTCGAAACAGATTTAACTGGTAAAGAGGTTAAAAAGCGGCTTGTGCTACAGGAGGAATTTAACAATGCAGAAAGCATGTCCATACGGGATAAACGCAAATACAAACGTTCCCTGTGTTTCTTTTTTCGCGTTGCTTGACCAGAGAACCGTAACCGATACTCGCTTTTTTTCCCTTTTTTTTCTGCGTCGCAGCCACGCTGTCCTCGGCGATCGATTCGATCTTCGATACGGAATCGAGGATGAAAGGTTAGGTTAGGTATTAGGTTACACTATTTCTATCTTCCTTTTGACCCCGTGATCGAGTGCTTCGATCTTTCGCAAAGTTGCAACGTGAATATGCAAATTCTCCAAGATTTCTTTGCGCAAAAATGAAAATAAAAATTGAACTAAAATAAAATTAAAAATGAAGGGCAGTTTGTCGATCGTAAGTTAATATAGACTAGGTTAGGTTAGGTTCGTTAAGTCTTTTAAATTGTATTACAGCTTCGTCAACTTTTGCTCAATATTAGTTGCAGTATTGGTAAAAATGTAGCTCTGTTAAAGGTTAAAGAAGATCCTAACCAGAGTTGACAGCATCGAAGTGCATCTCTAAAACTGCATTTACGATGCTTGAATTATATATTTGGTGCTCGCTATATTTTCTCCACCGACTATACATATACAGGGTCTTCCAATAAAAGCGATAGAACTTTGAATTGAAACGAAACGAAAAGTACAGAAGATAATCCAGTACTCCCTGCTTTATTTTAAAGTACATTCGATGGCATTATACGTGACATGCAATATCATATAAATTACTACAACTGGAGTAAATACGACAAACCTACTTTTCAAGTGTATCCATTTTCGCTAGAATACCTTGCAAGCAAATGAAAACGTTGAAAAATTATTCAATACGATAAACAACACAATGTTGTACTATGTATATCTTTTCTAAAGCTGGAATAATAAATGAGAATTCAAAATCGATTTAATTTTTCCAAACAGAACGATCCATTTCTTTCCTATTCGCAATACAACAGCGTTCGTTAAAACGAATTTAAAGAAGTGCTGCACTGAAGAACTGCATTTTATGAAAATTGAAGTTTTACAGTTGATAAAACTATCAAAGCACGCGACGATAATTCTTCGACAGCTGTAGTCCGTTATGACCACGAGATATTCCACTTATTACTTACTTCCCGTTAAAACGGACACAGTGTACACACCATAGTTTCACCATGGGGCGCGGAACTATTATACTTTCTGCTAAAAGGGAGTAAAAATTTCAGGAGGCGGATACGCGCGTAGAAAAGCATACAACGAGATCCCTGATTAAAAAAAATTAAAAAAAAAAAGGAAAAATGACACGTTAACAAGCCTTTTATAGGTAGACACGGTGTACGCATTGGTGAATACAACACTGTCGACTTTGAGGAAGTTTTAATTAATATTGGCTCACGCGGAGGGTGGATAACTTCTCGAGTGATTTTCTCAGGAAAAAGTTAGCAAGTCGGGAAATTATGTAATTCGAAAAATATCAAGAAGCTTTCATATGTACGGTGTAGCATATATATATATTTTACTTTCTAAACTTCGATTCGAGAGAAGTTGGTGTCGACGATAGCGAGAGTACAGATTAAAATAGAATTAGTATCGAAGCAAAGAAAAGTTTCATCGAAAAAGGAGGATTCATATTAGAGGATTAAAGTAGAAAATAGAGAAAAGTCGTGCTAGAATTAGTATCGAAGCAAAGAAAGGTTTCATCGAAAAAGGAAGATTCATATTAGAAGATTAAAGTAGAAAATAGAGAAAATTTGTGTGAAGGATTATCAGAATTCAAATTTCCCGCCTATTTCTAGTGATCCTCGAGAACGTCTATCGACTCTATGCGTTCGTTTCGACTCATCACACGCGGTATATATTTTTAAATATATGTAGTACTTCAGAATCAGAAGCAGATTGAAGAAGACAATGACAGCTATTGCTGTAACGAAAGGGTTAAGTAACTGAAGTGTGTTTCCAGCTGTTTGCACTATCCTCAGACAACAAATACAAATTAGTGGACATCTAGTGCTGCGTATAAAGAAAATTTCCATACAAAAATAATTAACCCATTTACATCCAATCGGCTTGTATCAGTGTTTTATCTTCAGTTTTGCTTAGAAATTACGCACAATAATTAATTAAAAAATAAATTGGCTCGTATCAGTGTTTTATCTTCAGTTTTGGTTAGAAATTACGTATAGTAATTAATTAAAGAGATAAATCTGCTCGTATCAATGCTTTACCTTCAGTTTTACTTAGAAATTACGTATTGTAATTAATTAAAGAAACAAATCGGCTCGTATCAGTGTTTTACCTTCAGTTTTGCTTAGAAATTACGTATTGTAATTAATTAAAGAAACCAATCGGCTCGTATCAGTGTTTTACCTTCAGTTTTGCTCAGAAATTACACACAATAATTAATTAAAAAATAAATTGGCTCGTATCAGTGTTTTATCTTCAGTTTTACTTAGAAATTACGTATAATAACTAATTAAAGAAACAAATCGGCTCGTGTCAGTGTTTTATCTTCAGTTTTGCTTAGAAATTACGCACAGTAATTAATTAAAGAAACAAATCTTGTTACTGATAATGCACTAAAAGCTGCAAACGTTATTACGTATTATTCACGAGAAGTTCACAGACTTTTTTGACGTTTATTGATAAGTGACAATCGTCGTTGGAAGATGCAAATTGGTTAATATCGAAGGTACAGAAAAGTTCAATCGAGAGACTATAAGCATAAAAATGAAAAGGAACTATAATTAAGGTGTATTAAAAAAGGAAACTGAATCTTTACGTGTAATCAGTATCCCGTAGAGTAAAAAGCATCGAGAACCTCAGGGAAATAAAGTAAAAAAAAAAAAAAATAAAATAAAGGAGAAAGACTCTTTCCCCTATGATTCCGTTAAAACGAAAATTATCCTACGATCGTCGTTTGAAATTTAAAACTTCTCCAGAAAGGAGAGGTCCGCGCAAAAATTGCTGAATTCTGAAACGAACGCGATCTACCGTTTTTATTTCCTTCTGTAAGCGTGCTCTCGGAGAATTGTAACATAAATTAGATTAAAGCAGGTTCGAGCTATCGAGAAAGAAGGAAGATCTGATATATTTTCGCAAAAATCTTTCCTCACACAGTTAGTACACTTCGGTGTCCTCAGTTTTCAAGGAAGAAAATTTTCAAGCAACATTCCGATAATTGTAAATTCCGCTAATGACGCGTCTCTTCTTTTTTTGCAATTGAATAAGATGAATAAATCGTAGAAATATTTTATTAGAATACAATGGAAGTTTCGAACGATTGTATATTATAGCATGGTATATATATACCTCTAAAAGCGGCTTCTACCAGACGGAAAACCCCTAATTTGTTCTAGCTGTACGCAGTTTTCAGAAAATATATTAGAATCAGTTCGACTTTCAAACTGTGAACATCTATTGGAAGTCAATAAATTAGAAAACAAGAAAGAAAAATTGTAATGTGATTAAGAATGTTTTTCTTTGATATATCATACAAGATACATTGACGCTGGATACAAAAATTCTTCGTACGGTCCTGACCATAGTTTCAAGCCCTTAACTGCTCGTATTTCTGTCAATTTCCATGTTTCGGCAGCTAAAACATGTTTACTTTGACTCCTGACCGATTTTACGACCCCGACTATACCATCATAGACTGATCCTCAATCAAACATCCTAATCTTGGTTCCTAGTTCCTCACTCATCCTCTACTTCGTATCTGTTAGAAAAATCCAAAAAACGAAAGCTTGAGTGGGCCATGTGCCGTCTTTTGCTTAGGGATAGTTCTGCCTCAAGGCTAAGAAAAGACATATTGTCAAGGGCGTCCTCTTGACTAGGATTTTTCAGGAAATACAGAATTGTATCAGCACTCGCGAAGTATAGTTCAAAATACAAGCTTTCACTCTTTTTAACCGCCCACGTTTATTTCTTATTCAACCGCTCTAAATTATCCTGATTTTCCTTACATATCCTTCCTTGCTCACAACCGTTCCTCGACCGTTGTTCCTATCCATTACTCGTCCCTAGAAGTAGTTTATAAAAGCTAGGGAAAACCATGGAAACCTCAGAATTCAGTATTCATTGCCAGAGTGCAGATCGTTGGCAATACTGGCCATTTGGCAACACACGTTTCTTTTGTAAGGATGCACAAGCCATATTACACGAGATCAACGAAATCCTCTGTGGATAAACATCTTAATCTCTACCTTGTATCCTAACCAACACGTTCTCGACTTACGATCGATCTTACTTATCTGTAATTATTATAGATAATCGAATAATAACAATGTAATAAAACTGAGGTAGAACAACGAAGAAATAATTAGAAGCAGAATAATGAAACAGAACAGAATTAGGAAAATTGCTTTTTAGAATGTTAAGGATCGTATTTCTTCCATGAAGAAATGAAACGTATAGAAAATATTTAGTTGTAATTTAATTAGAATACACAAATGCACAATTATTCTACGTGTGTTATCATTTTGTTACACAATGTGTATACAGTATAATTCTATTAACACATTGTACGAGGGAAACGTGTTGGGATATTTTAGGATATCACAATCGAAACGAGATCTCCATCACTCGTAATTTTCTTTAAACGAACTGAACGGTTGAAATTGGAAGCTTTGATATACAGTCCCGTCCATAAGTCACCGGACACTTACTAAAAATTAGAATGCGGACTTCGAAATTCTACTTTTTACCGTAATTTCTCGAACAGTACACTCTGTTTTTGCTACAGTAACCAGTAACTGAACATTTTTAAATAAATAATTCTTTTCTAGAAGTATTTATTGGGATCATAGGAACTGTCGAACTAAAAATGAAGAAGATTGAACGATGCAATTTCTCAGCACCATGTTAGTCTCTATTTAGTAAAAAAACCCTTCTTAAATTGTTTATAAACACTTAATGAAGCTGCAGATATGTTCTTTAATTAATTTTGAACTGTCGAAGTAAACCAAATGTGTATACAGAATAACATCGTATAGAATTCGAGCTGTATTTAATAAATACTTCTTTTTCTTAACATTTATTCATGTTATACATGTGCATTTTTAACTTAGCATTCAGATATAACCGTAAAATAGATAAAAATAACAGAATATATTATAAATTCGCAACAGCAAATTGTATTTGCACGCAATAATCAGTTTGCTCAAGAAGCAGAAATGTCCGATGATTTATGGACGGGAGTGTACCTAGGTTGGAACTTGTGCAAGACGACATTAGGGTGAATGCAGTGTGAATCTAGCGATCGACTTAGCGACATCCTTAGCGTAGAACGTAATAATATAGTTAAAGTAAATTCGAAATTCAGTTTAACAGTACGTGAAACGCAACTTTTTACGCATACGAAAATTTGTTTTTTAAATTTATCTTTCCAATATTACCAGTTATTTTAACTTCTTAACCGTTTGAGTAATGGCAGCTAATAGGTCTGTAGAATCGAACTAACTACACTTCTGAACTTTGTCAATCCGTGATTTTTCCTGTTACCATTTATGGATTTCGAGCTGTTGTTAAAAAGAATTTTTTCATTTATTTCAAATTCAAAGTAACGTAAACGAGAAAAGGAAAGAAAAGACGAAAGAAGCGCGATTTTTCGACTGAATTTTTTCAAAGATTCGTGGCACTCAAACGGTTGATAAATATAGTATAAAACGAAGCATAAATCCTCCTCACATAAATTCCCTACACTTGTATTCAGAATATATTGATAATTAGAACAAATTGAGAATTCTCTTCGGAGGGTGTTAAATCGCCAAATTTGTCTGGACCGAATTTTTCGGAGAAGTATCTTAACCCTTTGCACTCGAGAGGTGACTCTCAGTCACCATTTGATCGATACAAAAACTCGAATGACAATTAACAGGACGATTAATAACCGTTTTGTTTCTTAAACAGATGTCTTTCCCCTTTAAACTTTAAATGGTTCACGTGTATGCACTTTGTAATACATTGTGTTTAATTGAAATTATTATATCATACATTAGTCTAATCTTTCATGTTTATGAAGATCAAATGATGAGATTAGTAACAGCGAAGATAAGTTCGATTTTAAATTATTTCGAAATAAAATCAATAATTTCATAAATGTGAGATTTGAATGAAACAATTGATTTAAGGAAACAGAAGATTAGAATAACAGTGAGAGGTGAAACTGACAGTACAGATTTTGAAGAATGAAATTGTAACAGATTTGTCGAATTTTAATCGACGAAACCATAGATGAATAAACACAAGTAATTCTGCTAAAAAGAAAAATTCAGCTTCGAGTGCAAACGGTTCAAATATCAAAGTTTTAGGCACCGAAAGGTTAGAAAGCACCGTTCTCAAGAAACGTCGACTTGAACACACACACGTCCGTCGATTCGCCAGCGGCAAGAGGAGGAGAAGAAGTTCATCGATTCGGCGAGTTTTCTCGCGTTCAGGAGACACAAAGTTGTTTCCGCTTGGCCTTCGCGGGTCTTGACCCCTGGATTTTCCTTCCACCGTGAAATTAAAGGGAATCGAACGAAGGGAATCTATTTTCCTGATGAAACATCGCAACGTTGAACTTCATCAAACTCCTCCAAACGTTGAACTCTAGCCAAGAAGCTTGAATATATAATAGTATCTAATAATTTATTGATACTCTAAGAAGAGTCCTTCTACTTCGAAAAGATACACAGAATTTCCTATTTTGAGAAATCGTTATGTATATACACTAGCAATAGTACTTTGCTGCGGTTGCACGTGACGTGGAAAGTGACAACGAGTAAACCTGTCAAAATTCGCGTTCTGTCAAATACGAGCACGATTGACTTGTGAGTTAACCCTTTTCACTCGAGAGATGACTCTCAGTCACCACTTGGTCCGATACAGCAACTCGAATGACAATTAAAAGGGGATTAACAACTGTTCTTTCTTAAATAGATATATTTCCCCTTTGATAGTTTAAATGGTTCACTTATATACACTTGATAACACAGCATTGTGTTTAATTAAAATTATTCTTTCATATATTAGTCTGTCTTTGATGTTTATAAAGATCGAGCTAAATGATGGGATTAATAACAGTGAAGATAAGTTCGATTTTAAATGATCTAAAGACGAAATCAATGATTTCATAGATGAGAGATATGAATGGAATAATTGGTTCGAGAAAATGAAAGATTAGAATAACAGTAAAAAGTGAAACTAATTCTGACAACACACAGGAAAGACAGAATTCAGATAGATACTACAGATTCTCAGAGAAGATCAAGAAGAATAAAGTTCAGAAACAATGAGAAACACTACAGAATCGAAAGTAGTTGTAAATTATAACAATGCTGTTGAATTTCTCGAACTTGAGTCGACGAAACCATAGATGAAACATAGGTAATTATGCTGAAAAGAAACTAAGAAAAATAAGCGCAAAAGCTTCGAGCGCAAAGGGTTAAGCATCAGCAACGAAGCAATTGACATCTCCACTGATATATCACTGCCTTTTGTATTCAATTTTTAATATATCAAACCCGAAAATGAATAAAGAAAATTGTGGAAATTTCGATAGTGACGATAGCAGTGAAAGTTTCGAAAACAGTTCTAAAAATGATGTTCATTCTAATGATGAGACTAGCAGTCTGATCTTATAGATCATCTCATAGACAATTGACGCTAACATTGAAATTCACTTTCAACTAGTAACTCGAAAAGCTCGAGAAACGTACTTGCATTTGACTAATTCATCTAGCGAAATTTCAAACGAGAAATTCGAGGAAATTTCTTAGAAAATACTTAGAAAAATCTAAGGAAATACTTAGAAAATAATTAAAAACAAATGCAACCGCTTGGTTGATCATTTTTCAGTTGCATATTTATCAATCCTCGTGAACAACGATATGAATAGAAAATAGTGAAATGAAATAGCAAATTTTCAGGAAAAGATTTTTTCGAAAATTTCATTGACAAAATTTTTATTCTACATTTTCGAGCTTTTCTCTATTTTCTCAAATTGTACCATCGGTTACAATACACATTGTACAATGCTCGGTGTATCGTTCTTGCTATAGTAATCAAATTGAAGGCTTAAATCGAATCTGCCATTGCTACAAGTTTGGCTGTTTAATATGCTTCCAACATGCTAATTGAAAATTAACCCTGCTGTGTTAAGCGTGTGCCTTCTGGGTATGCGCTTGCTGTTCTGTTAAACATTGTTATCAGATATCACAACGGTTAGCTAGAAAGAGAAAATTCACTTTACAATGATCCTATGATTATTATATACGTATCTGAAATATTATTCTGAAATTCTGATAAGTTCGGTTAAGTTTCGACTTATGTGGGAGACATAAGTCGAAACTTATCGTTTTTAACACTTTCACGTCCGCAAGTGTGATAGAAAATCTTTCATCTGCCACCTGTATATCTCCCATAGATTCTATTTACTATCAAACAAAATTTTAATTACTCTTATTTGATTCTGTCGTTCGATTTTTATTCCGAGGATTTGTAGAAATAAATGTAAGCTTTTTTGTTACGATAGAAATATTACCGGATGGTATAGTGTTAAGATCGATATCTCGATCGAAACGAGATCTCTATGACGAGTAACTTTTTTTTAAGCGAACTGAACGCTTGAAACTGGAAGCTTTGACGCACCGAAGTTGGACTTTAACTTATATTCATAACATCTGAGTAATTAAAATCCTCTTTCGAGAACGTCGAATTGTAAAAAATAGTCTGCGCCACATAGATTCAATCTAACCATGCAAAATAAACTGCATAGAATGTTTGAACACATTCTATGCCGGCTCTGTATTATTAGGAGATTTTCAATTTATCAGTTCTGACGGATTTTTAATTTTTATTGAAACGTATATGGCGAATATTTAACAACAATATTTTTTTTCATTTGTTCATTCTCCATAAATAAACAATGTGACTACTATCACTTGGACTTTCTCAGTAGTCGATATTTAGCTGGGGTACAATGTGTTAAGAGAGTTAAAGCCAGTAAATTTACCAAATTCATCTTTCACGCGAATGAATAGAGAGCAGAAATGATCATAGGAAGTTTCAAAAATCCCATTCGACCTCAACGACTGCCTCGACTCAATCTACAACAAGCTAACGAGGAACAACGGTATCTCAACCCCATTCACCGTGCAACTCGAAGTGTCGTTAATTATCCGAGCAGACTCCTCTCTCTCTCTCTCTCTCTCAATTCTCTCTCAACTCTCCCTCTCTCTCACTCTCAACTCTCCCTCCCTCTCTCTCTCTCTCTTTCTCACTCTCCCTCTCTCTACTCTCTCACTCTCTCACTCTCCTTCTCTCTACTCTCTCAACTTTCTCTCTCTCTCTCCCTCTCACTCTCAACTTTCTCTCTTTCTCAACTCTCCCTCTCTCTCTCTCAATTCTCTCTCAACTCTGCCTCTCTCTCTCACTCTCCCTCTCTCTCTCTCTTTCTCACTCTCTCTACTCTCTCACTCTCTCTCCCTCTCACTCTCAACTTTCTCTCTTTCTCAACTCTCCCTCTCTCTCTCTCTCAACCTTTTTTCTCTTTCTCAACTCTCCCTCTCTCTCTCTCTCAACCTTTTTTCTCTCTCTCTCTCTCTCAATTCTCTCTCAACTCTCCCTCCCTCTCTCAATTCTCTCTCAACTCTCCCTCCCTCTCTCTCTCTCTCTTTCTCACTCTCCCTCTCTCTACTCTCTCACTCTCCTTCTCTCTACTCTCTCAACTTTCTCTCTCTCTCAACTCTCCCTCTCTCTCTCTCTCAACCTTTTCTCTCCCTCTCTCTCTCTCTTAACTCTCACTCTCTCAACTCTCTCACTCTCTCTCTAGTCGGTCTAACGAGAATCTGTGCATCGATCAAAATTGAATCACGACTTGAGGAAAACTGTAAACGTCGCGTCGAAAACGTCAAGGTCGAGTATCTCCGCTCTAATTATCCCCAGATAATTAACCCTTAGCTGGTTGAATGTGCCCTGGTGTTCATTCACGCTCTTGCAAACGATCGAATTGAGAAATTCACCTATGAACGTATCATATGAGCGATAAATAAAAATTCCAAAGGTCAACTTTCCTCTCAGGTTATCTCATCTTTCGTTTGGAAGTTAATATTTCAAAAAAAAAAAAAAGGAAAAAAAGTTCAACGAGAGTTTAGATACTTTGAAAATTTGTATACGGATTAATTAAAAATCTGAAGGCTCAAAATTACGAGACGACGTTTATTGAAGATAGAATCGTTGACTAGAAAACGAGAATGAGTTTAATAACGTGGAAGTCTAAGGAAATTTTTATTGGCTCGCGACAGTTTTCGTGGAAATGCTGAAGGCATAATAATGGTGCGCGATAAGCTGCCTCTGCATGTGGTAAACCTGTACAGTACGACGCCTGGCTGAGAAGAACTTTCATTTGCGGTTCTCAACGGAAAAATCGCGACCACTAACGAACATAATTTCAAGTTCCTACGATCTCCTAATAGAAACGTATTTCTCGAGTTATTTTGGCAAATGAGGATGTTAAAACTAACTTTAAAATTGTATACTTAAATTGTAAATTAATTCATTAAATCGTCTGCAACTCTGAGAAACGTTATATTATCACTGAAATAGAACGCAACTTGATAAACGTGTACAACGTGGGTGCAGAGTAAAATCTGTCTATTAATATCAAAAATAATAAAAGAATTCTTCCACTGAGACAAAGTCAATATTATTTCTCTAAATTATTTCTAAAATATCTTGCAATTAAATTCGTATCTATAGACGTTACGTAACTTTTCCTCTCATTCGAACAAAAAAACCTGAGTTCAGGAGCTTCAATTTTTCTTTAATATTTCCTCGATCATTCTGTCTTAGCAACGAACCCATTGATAAATTCTCAAATTCAAACGAACAAATATATCATCATATTCAGCGAGAATATGTGAAAATAAAACACAGCTGAGCTTTCTTAAAATGATTTATCAAACATTCACTGCAGAGACAATGGTAGACACCACCATGAACATTTGTCAAACCTCCTATTCTCTTTCCTGCAACGTCCAAATACCTTACATAACTTCCGGTCACCCTGTCCCATCACTCTCCTCCATCAACACTCAAAGGTTCTAACTGAAAACAGCTAAACATACGTGAAACAGATCTCGTAACCAGTTTTCACATAACTGTCCCTTCTCTGATCGTATTACCAGCCAGGTCCTTCTATTACGTAAAGATTCGTCTTCCAGTTTCAAAGGAGCAACGAACACGTTCTATCTCTGTTGTTCTCTTTCGATTCCCCAGCGAAAATTCATTTTCGCTGTTCCTTATACGTATATTTATCGGTAAATGAACAATAAACCGATGGAAAAACCAAAAAAAAAGAAGGAATTAACCTCTTCAATTGATCGTTAGAGCGACAAGTGCATCGACGAGCGACATTTTCCACGTGAGGCAGGGGAAACCGGCGTCCCGAGGGCCGTTGCCCTCTCAAGTAGCAGTTAATTATCAAAAACAATCGATCAACCCGACGGAGCACCGGGTTCGTGAACCGCGACCGCGTTAACCTTCATTTGCAATTTTTCCAGACACTTTAACAGACTTCTTTCTCGTTCTTTCTCTTTTCTCTCTTCCCGTGGTTTATAGAACGAAGAGTGAAAAAAGCGATGTGTAACAAGTGAGAAAGAGAATACGTTGGTTGTAGCACATTCGACGAGGAAAGAGTAGGAACGAACACTGTCACACACGGCAAAAGGTACACTGGTGGTGTACGATCGCAAGGGCGCGGATAAAGAGAAAGAGCGGCTCCGTTAGCCGACTCGTAACGCGGCGACGGCAGAACTGGCATGCGCCTTTTCCACCCTTGTTTCACCCTGCCGGCTCGCTGCCGCCGTTACCCCTCCGAGCCTCGACCAACCCGGCCCGGACTCTGCCGGCGCATCATCCCCTCCAACCCGCCCTTCAATTCTACACAGCGCATTGTATTTACTAGAGAGAGACGTATAGACAGAGAGATCGGTGACGAAGAGAAGGAGAGAGCGTGAGTGAGTGCGTTTGAGTCAGTGAATATGAGTGAGTAAGAGCGAGTGAATGCGTTTGAGCGACTGAGATGAGTGAATGAAGCTGAGTTTTTGGGCAGAGGATGTGTGAGTACGTTTGAGTCAGTGAACATGAGTGAGTAAAGTCGTGTGAATGCGTTTGAGCGACTGAGGCGAGTGAATGAAGCTGAGTTTTTGGGCAGAGGATGTGTGAGTGCATTTGAGTCACTAGGAATGAGTGAGTAAAAGCGAGTGAATGCGTTTGAGCGACTGAGATGAGTGAATGAAGCTGAGTTTTTGGGCAGAGGATGTGTGAGTACCTTTAAGTCAGTGAGCATGAGTGAGTAAAAGCGAGTGAATGCGTTTGAGCGACTGAGATGAGTGAATGAAGCTGAGTTTTTGGGCAGAGGATGTGTGAGTACCTTTAAGTCAGTGAGCATGAGTGAGTAAAAGCGAAGTGAATGCGTTGGAGCGACTGAGATGAGTGAATGAAGCTGAACGAGTGGACTGAGGATATGTGAGTACCTTTAAGTCAGTGAGCATGAGTGAGTAAAAGCGAGTGAATGCGTTGGAGCGACTGAGATGAGTGAATGAAGCTGAGTTTTTGGGCAGAGGATGTGTGAGTACCTTTAAGTCAGTGAGCATGAGTGAGTAAAAGCGAAGTGAATGCGTTTGAGCGACTGAGATGAGTGAGTGAGCTGAGTATGCGTGAGTAAGTTTGTTTGAATCACTGAACATGAGTGAGTGAATGCGTTTGAGCGACTGAGGTGACTAAATGAAGCAGAGTGAGTCTGTGAGTGAGTATAAGTGAGCGTGACGAAGTGAGTCAGCGAATGTAGGTATTGGCGTGTGACTGAATGCGTCTGAGTGAGTAGGTACGAGTGAGTAAAACTGAGAAAATGAACCTGAATTATGTAAGTGAATCAACTTGTGCATGTGAGTGCGTCAGTATAAGCGAGGTGAGTGAATGAAGCTGAATGAGTAAGTCTAAGTGAGTCAGTGACTGCAAATAGGAGTGAGTCTGTGAGTAAAAGAGGTAAGCGCGTGTGAGTGAATCTGAGTAAGTGATTGTTCTATTTTAACGTTTAAATGGTGCAAAAAGAAAAATTCAATAACGAAATTCGTGTCCCTTGGCCGAGACAGCAAACTATGGAAACCTATTTCAAGGCATATTCCATATTTCCCGCAGCCTCGCGACGAGCAAAAATCAAATAGGTTCCACTAGACGCTTCCATACGTGTCTTCGGTATTTCGATTTTGTATATTCAATAAGTATACCGAAACTAGATCACAAAAGAAAGACCTCGACACAGGAATGTCATAATGGTACCTTGGAATATCAGTTCCTACGTGCCACAGCATCTTATCATCTCGTAAATAGAAATCTGTATGTACTATTTATATTACAAACACTTAGATATCTCTATACAATAAAAAAAAAAAAAAACAATCATACTTGGAATCACTTCGATAATTTTATAAACAACGATGTCAAGTTAAATAAAAAATGGCTTAAACACTTTTCAAAATCTCAAAACAATTTTAATAAAAAATATACAATATATACACCGCTGAAAGAAATTTTCAAACCACTGTACACTGCAAACTAAGGGATACAATTTCAGAAATAAAGTTTGCAACTGTTTGTTTCCCTCTACTATTTAAATTGTTGTTGATCCATGATAAAAATTGATAACAGATTCGATATTCATGTAAATTGGCAAGTGGTCTCGACTTTTGGTCGATGGTCTATGTGTATATATGTATATACCAAGCATTGTGTGGCTCAGTGCGCGGAGAGGGGGCTCGCTCGCTCGAAGAGGCTGCGAGAAGTGGTGGGGGTAACTCACGAGCATCTATCGAAGCATTACTGTATAGTCGCTGGAAGAAATATATCGGGGTCGTAAATTCAAGCATTAGCACCGTGCTAGTCTAGTGAATTTTTTCACCGCTATTAATCTATCGAGGTCTGAGAGATCTCGGTTGAACTTGTGCTTTTTAAAATTACGCGAGAGACAGTACACGAAAATCATACGCATGGAATATAGTAAAATATCGAGTTATTATTTTAATACAACTTTTCCACGAGACGTCGTAAATTCCACTTGGCTTATGTCGTTACAGCTTCGTATCTTTACACGGTAACAACCAAGTTACACGCGTGTATACAATTCTCGTTCCCTAGACGCGATAGTCCAAACTGACTACGTGTACCTAACCGAGTAAACGTTCAGATCGACGGCCGAGATACTTCAACTGCATTTATCAAAAATACGCTATGAATATGAAATAGCGCATGTTTCGTCAATTACAGTTTTATTCGACGTGGCGTGCAGAAATTTCGACGATGCATTTTCCGGCTGCTCGGAGACTCATGTAAATACGTACGATTTTAAATCATACTTTCGCGTGCGCCAGCATTTAAAACCGACTCTATTGCTGATAACATCTTTAGAATTTATCACGAGTTACCGGACCGGGTTTTACTCGGAACTTTAATCGGGCATCGAATACTACGAAACGTATACATAGGGTGATCTGTTCAAACGTGAACGTTTGAAGCTAAAATACATCTGTGTGCCTGTATTATTATTATTATTATTATTATTTTTTTAATACAAGATGAATCCGTCATTTACACATATTTTATGCAACTGGTAACGAGAAAACAGCAGAGATAACGATAGGAGATTCATGGAAAGTAAAGTAATCCATTATCCAATAACCTTTACGGAAATTCTTTCCCCGCGCTAAGACTCCCGGGATCCAATTAATTTCTAAGAAGCCCCTTTCTCCGAGAATACCTTCTCTCTCCTCCTTGCCGTATAATGGATTCACTCGTGGTGAAAAGCACGGGGAATAAAAAAAACGTGAGTGAGAATAAAGCACCGGAGGATGGAAGAGGGGGAAACTCCAACGAAATATTTCATTCACTGTCCTAACCCATCTATACCAACCATCTCTGCTAACTTTCATTTACCAATTGAACGAAATGGCGTGGAATACGTCGAAAGGAATGAAATGTTTCGCATGACAACGTTAGGCCTCACACCTCTATTCAAACTCAGGAAAAAATTAAAACAAAATACAATGGACAATAATTGATCATCCTCCCTATAGTCTAGATCTATCTTTATATAATTATCATTTATTGAGACTGTTAAAGGAGGTATTAAGAGGACAGTGATTCAAGAGTAACTGGCTTCAAAAACAACCCTCTTCGTTTTATGACAGTGGTATATAAAAACAGCTGCCAATCCGATGGCAAAAGTGCACAAAAAATAAAACCGGGGCGTATGTAGAGAAATAAATCTTTTGCCCCTTTTCAAAATTATCTTCAAATAAACTTCACTGTTAAAAAAAAATCTGGTTTATATTTGACTGAGGCTCGTATTTGCGGAGAAATCATCCTCGTTGAATGAATGCCAACTTACGCTTTATCAGCGTTGTTTTCTTGCTGAAGAAACGAAGAGGAGGAGGATGGGAGGGCATGGGGAGGAGTTAAAAACGACCCTTCGAGGGAGAAGTCTTTCTTTCCACTCGACGTAGTCGTACCATCCTTGATTCTCGGTTGGGGTTCGATCGACCCCGTCGCGGATGAACCGACAGCCATGAATGAACAGCTGACACGAGACGATTCACGCGTACGCACGCGTGCGTAGCCACGCGATTCAACGATGCAACAACTGTACGCACTGTAGGGTAGAGTTTATAGACTGTGGGGCAACGTGGGGAAAAACAGAAATGTAACCTATGATTCAGCGATTTTCCTTTGGGAAACATGGAGAAGGAAGAACGTTTCCGGACAGTATAGTTGGTATCATATTATGCTATAGTTAACAACATCAATTGTAACACCAGCTATAGTTGATACTAATAGATGGTATTAACTATGTATGGTTATTGTTAACTATATGCAGTATATAGTATTAACTATATGTATGTATTAACTTAGTATGATTGGTATTAACTAAACACAGGTTGTCATAGGTTTTCTCATAGGTTTTTTTATAGTTTAAAAACAGTGATACTACAAGGAAGAATATTTTTTTTATTATCTTGCATCGTAAACATCGTTAGAGTTAGGTTAGGTTAAACAACGCGCGTATAAATAAACAAATTGAACAAATTTATCGGGAAAAACAGGAAAGTAGCATGTACATTTCACAATATGAAAATATAAATATGCGTTACATACATAGATTTGTTTGTATCGACGAATTTGTGTGCGTTTATCGTCCGCCAAGTAGAACGTATCCGTAATAAGTCAGACGAGACGTATTACTTCGTACGACGTCTCTATTTCTTGATTTTAACGAAATTGATTTATTTCTGTTCAACGAATAATCTTACTATCGTTGTTCTTATATTCTTGCAAGGGTTTATAACGAATCAACCTTGACTTTTACGTAATTCAGGGATGGATACGTAACGGAAATCTGGGTAAACAGGCGTAATACATAAAATCGAAAATCGGTCGTTGGAGGATGGGGTCGAATAGACGTGCATTAACCTAGTAAAGCTTTCGGTTGTTCTGCTTTTCAAGACAGAGCAGAAACTTTCCTCCCGATGATACATATCCTCTTTCCCTGTTAAGTGTATTCCCGGGGAAAAACATTTCCCGGGTGATAAATTCCACGGTTCGCTACGGCAACCGAAAACAAGCTTGGGAACTGTTTCGGTATTCAGTGATGAAACCGTTGCATTAATCAAACGTTATTTCACTTTCGCCGCTTTATGAGGAAATTTTCATATCAAAGAGCTTCGAGATAGAGCGGGGTTATGTATGTACGAGGTTATCCTCGTTGTGTCTTATAATTACTTAACTTTACCAGAAAAGTAAACAAATGGGAATGTTTTATAAACAATCATTTGAATCCTGGCGAACATTCGCCGTGTAAATATAATTGACAAATTTCTCTTTCGATACTGTATTATATAACAATTATAGTTGTCATTGTACACGGTTACGTAACAACTATAATCAGTATACTGTACGTAGTACAGTTGTACGATTCCAATTACTATAATTGCATATTTCACGTCACTTTCCTGGTATACTTAGCTCAACTATACTTGTATAGTGTGTTAGTTGAAATATACGATATGTATAATAGTTGAAACAACTACGATTGTGCAATTTACATTACTTCAATTGCATACTTTGCATCACTATGCTGTTATACTTAGCCCAACTATACTTGCATAGAGCGTTACACAATAGTTGATATTGTATCGATATACAGTTAAGGCAATAGTTGAAAGAACTGTAGCTTTGCAGGTGGTCCTGTGAATCATAATGACTATATCTCGTCTGACTTATTACGGGTACGTTCTACTTGTCGGACGATAAACGCACACAAATTCGTCGATACAAACAAATCTACGTATGTAACGCATATTTTTATTTTCAGATTGTGAAATGTACATGCTACTTTCCTGTTTTTCCCGATAAATTTGTTCAATTTGTTTATTTATATCCACGTTGTTTAACCTAACCTTACTTTAACGATGTTTACGATGAAAGATAATAAAAAAATATTCTTCCTTGTAGTATTACTATTTTTATAGTATAAAAAAACCTATGAGAAATTTTTTTCTGAATTTTTTCAAAGTGCAACGTGACATAACCTATAAGCAACATGTAAAAATTGTAAGAAAAATCGAAATTCTCCTTGAAAAAACTAATCCAAACCACGCAAGTGCTTTTTAACGTCACTAAAGAAGGTCATCAGAGTGAAAATTGAGGAGCTTTTACATTTGGTCAGCTTCCAATAGCGATGATCCATTCGCGGTTGGGTCGACATGGCCTACAAAACACGCGGGCAATTTATAATCGCGCAACCCAGACGATCGTCTTCTTCTGTTTCTTTCAAGTTTCCCTTCGAACGACCTCAATACACCGATGCCCTGATTTTCTCGAGGACAACGTGACAAGAAGGACATGCTCAGACTGTGAAACAGATCTGCCGTGTTATTTCATTCCTCTCTATGATGGAATTTTTATCAGATGGTCAAAGATGATATTCAGTATCGTCTTATTACGGGAGCTATCAATTTTAATTAACAGTCGACTAATTTAAAAAAAAAAAATAATAGAAAACTCCATATTTCTATGGTTAGAGAAATTTATGTTTTTTTTTTTATAGAAATAAAACAGTAAAACATAAATTAAATATTCGAATAAATTTTTCTTAAAAGTAAAATTTAAAAACAGAATTATCAACGATTGTAGAATCAATCTAGGTTGGCATAGTTAGAAATATTAGGTTGTGTTTGAATATATTACAGCATATAAAATTATATAAAAACACGAAGTTCGTACATATTCTGAAAGATTATTGTTTCACGTGTCTTTTGAAAGTCCATTCATTGCAATTATTAATTGCTTTGCTAAGCAAATATATAATTATATAGTTTTGAAGATCTAAGGAAATAGAGTACACTTCTGACATTGAATATTTTTCTTTCAACGAAAAGATATTGGTAAAACATTAAATTATGTATGTCATGTTTAAAGAGGCGGTAGCCTGTCAGAAAAAATTCTTCGCAAACGGTTGACAACATCTAAAAGTGGAAATTCCGATATTAAAGAAGAAAAAAATAAAGAAAGAAAGTTTTTGGTAAAACGGAATTTGTCAATTTCCTGAAAAACGACGAAAAATTGTACAATTAAAAAATACATACCTTACAGAACAAAAAGAAAGACTTTGAAGTATGAAATTGGCTTATTTATTTAAAAATCGGCACGAATTTTCCGGACAACCCAATAATTTTGAACAATCGAATCGCTCGAATTAACATCGACAGTTGTTTCTATATTAAAATTTACTTTCCTTTCAACTGTTGACAATGTTGCGGGGGCAAAGATCTAAATGGAAACGCGACCTGTGCGACATTACGAGAGCAGGTCACTTACCTTGCATTACCTCCGGGACAAACATCGTCGGCAAATATTTAAGAAAACCGATGAAACTCACCTGCAACAGAAAAGAGACAACGAGACGTTGAATAACCAGAGAATTCCTTTCGAAAATAAACGTACGAATGCATGCAGACGCAGAGCTCGTTGTTTAAACGCATACCGTTAATCACGTCACTCGCCATTTTTCCCCAGGCATAACGAAAGCTCATGTAAAAAGAAAAAAAAAAAAGAAAATTCATAAACGAGATTACATTTCTATAGGGTTATCCAAAATTGAGCGTCACATCTTCAAATTGAAATAAAACGCAAAGTATTTGAGATTTGTATCTTTATTTTAACACAAAGTCTACTTTAGGACATTAGTTATGAAAGACAATATCATTCAAGTGTCCTCCTCGGCTTTTTTTCAGGAACTCGATACTTTTCACCCAATTTTCCATTACATTTTCACATAACTGAAATTCAATTTTATTAATGACAGCTATGATATTGTTTTTCAGCTCGTCAATAGTCTTTGGATTATTAGACTTTACTTTTCAAGAATAGAAAAATAGAAAAAAGTCTATAGCCATAGAAAAAAGTCTAATGGTGTTAAATCACACGATCTTGGTGGCCAATTGATGTCTCCTCTTCGTGAAATTACACGTGCATTTGCAATTGTGAATTTTCATAATAAAATTTCACAATTTGTACACTTTGCTACACTGTATAGCGTTCCATGATGATTTGTTTATGTTTTCTGATGAAATCTTTCGAAAACAAATGAAGATATATTAAATCGTTTCGCAGTGCCATCTGGTGGAAGATGTGACACTTAATTTGGATAACCCTATATGTTTCACATCGTGTGTACACTCTGTTGCGTTGTAACTCTTCTCCCTTTAAAAAGAACTTTTTTACCAAAAGGACCAAAGGACCAAATTATTGAAAAATTCAGAAACTATCTGAATACTCGAAATAAAAATTGGGAATAATATTTTTAATTTATTGTTTAATTTAATTTAGTTTTTTTTTTTTTCATAATAAATGTTACGTTCTGTATGTATTTCCTTCTGCTACTATTATTATAAGACAGAGGAAATATTATTTAAAGCATGCTAATTCCTTCGAAATTCTAAAAAAACAAATCCTTCGAAATTATTCTAATTCATATCTTCAAATCCAACAAAGATATTCAGGTGTTCTACTTGTCGTAACTCATCATGTACATAATCAATGCACATGTAGGTTAATATATTTTAATATACAAGTAAATTGGTATCCAGAGAGTTAAAGGGACTGGAATCTATCAGAAAAAATTGTACATAGGCTGCTCGCAAAATCTAAAGAAGGGAATTTCGATCTTAAAGAAAATAAAGAAACATGGCTTTCAGAAAAGAGACAATTTTTTAATTACTAGAATAAAACGAAAAATTGTGGAACTAAAAAAATACATATATCTTACAGAACAAAAAAAAATAATGAATGCTTTGAACTACAAAATTGGCTGATTTACTTAAAAATCGACAGGAATTTTCCAGACAACCAAATATGTTAAATATACAACGAGAAAGATCGAATATTAAAAACGATTCTCTATGCAAAAAGCTTTGCAGATAAACAATTGACACGAATAGCAATAATTTTCCCAATTTTCCAAATTGCTTTCATTTAAACCAATATCGCTGATGTTTTTTTTTCGAAATACTTTCACAATTCGATTTCAAACGAGCCTTTTGTTATTTATAAATGTTTCTCCATTAACCCACATATTTTTTTTCTTCTTTTTTCTTTTTTTACAAATCTCAGTAATTTTTCCGAGTGTGTATCAGGTGACAAATACCGATCGAATGAACGAGGAAAATCGAAGCGTGAAATTCCACGATGACAACCATACGACAGCCATTCTCAAAGTCCATTTCCACAGTGTCGAGATTCTTTCGGCAAATTTCCTCGCGTTCCTTAACGACAGTCCATCGGTCAGCTAACGAGATCGATTCAATCTGAATTGCAACGCGGAGGAACGATTCCCGTCGAATCGTTATTTCCTCACGAGCCATTGTCTCAACTGGGAACGACATCGAACGGTTTTCGTTCGACAACGCGATCGTTAACCGACTTTTTCGACCGTTTCCATCGGATGTTTTGAATCGCGATCGTTGATACATAAAGAGAATATCGAATTCCACCGTTGTTTCCGCAGTTCTTTATACTTTCGCTGCTCTGAGGTATAGATTGGTTTTGCATTTTCGAAGAAAAAAAAACCGAATACTTTGTAAATTACACTGTACAGAGTTTCACTTCGTTTCTACTTATTATTAGGTTAATCCCTTGTCCTATAACAACGTATTAAACTCGTGACACAGATTCTGACAGAAACAGTTATATTAGTAACAAATTTTAATTTCAATTCTAAAAGATCGAGAATTGTCAATTGTAATTAATTTATAACATACTAGAGTTTCGTATGCAAAATGGTACTTGAACAATATGTAGTTGATGTTTAGATGTATAGTCAGAGAAAGAAATCATAGGTTAAGAGGTTAATATAAATAATATAAAAGGAAGGGGATAAGCTTCTATTTTAAGAATTACGTGGGTAAGTCAAAGCTAAGCCGATTTCCTGTTTCAGGAAAATACCACACCAGGGAAGATTTCTCGCGAACGAAAAAAAGAAAAGAAAAACAAAGGTTAGGTTTGTAACAGTACTTTCATCCTACACGCTGAGAAAACTTAACCGCGCAAAGAACAAGTTACGCTTATCCCATTCGAAATGAGAACAAAAATATAATGAGTATTAAATTTAGCAAGTTTAACCGAAAACTTTCGAAATAAGGGTGTAACCGGTTTGCAGAAGAAAGTACAGCGGAAAAGTGTTGTACCCCGTTCGCTGTAACAAAAGGAAGAAAAACGAAATACGTTGAAATGAAGTTTAACTTTAAGTTCGAAAGAGGAACCAGCCGGAAAGTCGTTAAATTTTCAAAGCTTCGCAAGCTCTAGACTTCAATGGACTTCCTCTGTTCCGCGTGAAGTCATCAAATGTTTACCCACTGTTCAAAGAGGAACGGTGATCCAGATAAGGAAAAAAAAAAAACAAAAAAAAAATACAAGAAAAAGGAAGAAGAAGAGATGTTAAATATTCAATAGTCTGGTAAATAGGTAATCGCATATACTGCGACGTGTATAGCGACGCTTGTCGCGTGGTGTGTTCACTGTCACGTGGTTTAGAGGTTAGGTTGCATCGAGTAAAATCTACACGTCACACAGTTACGTAATATTTCGATCCTTCAACTGAATTTGTACCACTTGTCACGGATTACTTAATATTTTCGTTCTTCAACCGGAAAATATGCAACCGTGTAATTTACCAAGCAACTCGATTACATAATTGTCTAACCAACATAATTTATTGAGGTTAGAAAATGTTACTGTAATATGTGTTTAGTAATACAATTTATATGTAATATGATTTATTTATAATATAATATATGTTTAATAATAAATGTTTAAAATGTTACTGTAATTAAATAGGACACTTTAAGCGTCACACATCTTTTTTGAGAGCTTATTATGACTAACGTCGTAGTTCCAACATGGCTACCAGACGAAAGGTTGATAAATATAACAATTAACAAAAAATACACTCTCCAAATTAAAAATCTCACATGTTCAAACGAGCAATCCACAATTTATTCGTCCCAAATAAAAAACTGTGCATCGAGCTCGATTCTCTCGTTGAATAATTCGCAAATGGAAAACTAGCGAGCTTAAAAAAATTATGAAAATAATTTCAATGCGAACAGTTACTAATTCATTACAGTTAACATAACGTAAATTGATTTCTAGACCCGACTTGCCACTAAGCCGTCATTTTAATCGACGTTCATACGAGAAGTATCACACTTTCGAAACGAGACGACATTTTACTACACAAAATCATATAATTGAACATTTTCAACTGCAATTTAAGATTTTCTATTTATTTATATCTCATCAACGGGTGACACTTTTCTAAACACACTTCATCGTGGTACCTATGTCCAGTATGATGAAGTCTGCTGTCACGTAACAATTAATAAACGTCCGCTGTGATAAAAAGTGTAACGTCACGTGATAGGTGACATACGTCTGATAAGGGTTAATAATATAAAGTGATAAATAAAAAAAGTAATAATAATTTAATTATCATTATAATTCTAAAATAATTATACATAATATATATTATAATTACAAAATATTATATATAATTAACTTAATAAAAAGTGACAAAGGGAAAAAAAAAAGCAACGAAACGAAGGGACTAAAATGGCTTGAAAAATCATTGTCGAGTGATGGGCGGGGCACCATAACAAATAGGGCGTGACAAGGGGCATAGAGAGCAGGCAGAGACGTGAAAAGGCGAGTACGCATGAAATCGTAACTTCTCTCAACGTCGGCCAGTGATAAATAAGCGTTTTCGCGCGGCGTTGCTTGTACGGTTCCATCTTGTTCAGCGAGTTGACGCCGAACACGTATACGCGACCCGAAAACTTTAAACAGCATTAAATTCACCGGTTAAGTATCATCCGTATGTTTACGACTGCGAAACCTAGTTGTTCCGCACTCGTGTTTTCACTTATTCCCCGCATAGAAAAACCCGTGAAAACGAAACTTTCGGGGTTCCTACGTGGCAGCTTGGACGGGGAATTGATAACGGATGTTCCTGTGATTTTTCTCTGAAGAAGTTTCGAAGGAAGTTCGGAAAGAACGGCGCGGTGTGTGTATGTGTGTGTGTACGTCCTCGTGTTCCATTGGAATGCGTAGACTTCTGGTTCAGAAGCTTAATATTTTGAATGGTAGATACGCGACGCGGTTGAATTCGTCCGAAGTTTAAAGTGAATTGAATTAGCGGGAATTCTGGGCGCCTGGAGACGAGCAATCCGCCGTGCATCAACTGTTTCCGAGGAATTTCCGCGGATTCAATGATTCTGAAATAATTTAGCCCCCCGTGTTTCTTCCAATATTAAATTTCACCGATAATCTGACGTACATTGCCGATATTTCTTCATCGTGTGATTGTACAGACAGAGATTTGATATGCGAGCGGGTAATCGTGGAACAACCGAGTCGAGGAAGGCGTCACGATGACAAAAGTTAACAGTTATCGTCGTACCGTCAAATTGATTAACAGATTCAATTCTGATTGTGAAACTTCAGCGTTACTGTTATTAAATATCTTTCTTTCTACGTTATTTTACTACAGCTACGATTTATTTTCGTTCGACCGTTTACGAGACGATCGAAGAGTACGTTTACAATTGCACATATTAATTTCAACGTTTTCCATGAAATTGCAAAATAATTAGTTAGCTATGCAACCATCTTAAATATCAAAATCTACATTGAAAGATGAAGTAGTACAGACTCCTCGTTGAAAAGTATCCAATTTCTTGCTGAAAAGCTTCCTGAAACCTCACGAAAGCAGAGCATACTGGTTGCCTGCCTTCAGGCGCCTAACTTCCACATCCTTTAAGCCTCGTTAGTTAAAAATCAGAGCATCATAGAGCACACATTTATTGGGCAGAAGATCATGCTCGATCTTTACTTTATTGACATGCAATTCTAACAAATTTTGTATTACAATTTGTCTAAATTTCGTATTTTCGTTAGCTAAGGATCCAACACGCGTCATCTAAATTTAATTTCTCCTTTGTTCGTAAAACAGTCATTCAACCTTCATGAAAGCGTCGATGAGAGCATCCCAAGTTACTGGAAACCTTGAAATGTCCCAAGGGTCGAGGAAACTCCTCCTCGTTAACCGTCATTTCTCAATCTATCCTTGAAACAAGCGCGAAACCGTATCGCCCTTGGGAGTCTCCTCCGCCAGACGAGCAGATTAATTGAATCATTCGCTGCTAATTAATATCCAATCCCATAGATTGAAGCGCGCGACACCATCGGCAATTCCCCTGCGAAACGTCGATATCGATCCCATTTGTCGTCTGCATTTCCTTTCCACGCGTATTATACCGCTTAAGTGTAGCAATTTCGTTATTGGAACACCACCCACGGGCTGGCAAATGTAACCGTTAAAGTGTCCGACAAGTTGGCAACTTTCGTGAATTTTTTTCTATGGGAATCCAGAAGTTTATATCACAGTAGACTCTGGTACAACGTGGTTAACCCCTTGCTGTACGAATTTTTAGCTACTACGTATATTAGTCTCGAACGTTCACTGTTCCAATAGAAAGAAGAGAAATCGGTTATTATTCAGATGTTAAAAGCCGCACGAACTAATATTTCTCTGATTCGTGAACGTAAAATAACCTCGGAATTGTCTCTCCTGTACCACCAGGTCAAGTACCCCAAATAAATCCCTATTACTCCTCTTCTAACGCAAACTACAATCAGACTTCAAAAGAAAAAAATGAAAAAAGAGAGAAGAGCCACAGTATCCCCGTTATATAGCTATTTCCCTAACCAGAATTCTACCGTTGAATAGCAGCAAGCCGGATGCGACGGCACAAGGGAAACTAGAACGAGCCGTACAAAAGGCTTCGGCAAATTTTTTGCGGACGCGTCGTCGTGGGCCGATTCACAGCGAGGCCGGGGCGATCGCTCGGGGCGTCGTTCGGTGGGGAGGACTTCCGAAAAATTTCGCGGCGACAGGTTGCCTTTCACCAAAGGACAAGCCACACGAGAGACGCGAAAGAAGAAGAGCGCTATCTCGCGAAATGCCGGCTCTACAGAGTGTCCTGTAACTAGTGTAACTTCCGGAAATGGGGAGTTGCTAGGGTGAACAATTCTGAACAACTTTTTCCTTTGCCAAAATGTTGGTTGAAGCTTCGTTTTTGAATTATTAACGAAAAACTCTGGCCAATCGGTGCACGCGTAGAGCGCGCGCTGAAGAGCGTGGCTTTGAACCGCGCTCGATCATGGTCGTGAACAAACGCATTGGCACAGCGTGGGTATCGCGGCAAATGTTACATCGTCGACAAGTATAAGTACAAATAAGATATAATTTCTCGTGACTGGAAACTTTAAACCCATTTTTCTCAAAACCACGTTTTAAAAATTAGCATTGAGGATAACTCGAAAACTATTTGACCAATCATCTTCAAATTTTGCACACTTTTAGTTTACAAGATTCTTTAGAACATGGACCTGGTTTAACCAAGATTTAACCAAGTTATTAATTTTAACCACTTTTTTTTCTAACAGATAAAGTACAAATTTTTTGCGAAAATCACACCTAATTGTTTAAAGTGCCACCATTTTTTAAACGTGCAATTTTTTTGCACCGTGTTAGGTTCATATTCTTGTTCAGTTGCACCCTCTATATATAATTTTTGAGAACACTCCTACATCTAAAACATGAGTTTTCTAGGATGCTTTACTGACGAATCTATTAGGACTTTCAGAACGAAACGCACATTTCCAAGTTCTTCTCTTTTTCATCAGCTCCCCTAACCTCGCTCTACATATACTATGATCACAAGTGAAAGTAATATTGCAGGATCAGAGGACTACTCGATAGTAATCAAAAGGAGAACCAATAACAACGGGGAAGTAAAAAAGACGCTTTGGCTCTATGGGCATACAGAATGTTCCCAGTTTGGCAGCATTGGAAGTCTTAGAATATTCAAATGACTTCGTTTGGATGAGACACACAGTATACAGGGTGATTCTCGCAACTGGGACGAGCTATAATTTTTTTTTTAAATGATAACAGAGAAAAATGGCAGTGCAATAGCAATTACACTTTTTTTTTAAACGTATCCCTACTTTTTTTTAACACTTTTCGATTCTTCTCACTATTCTGCGTATAAAAGTATCAAGATAGAGTCATCTTGAAGACAATACTTTACGAAACATTCGACATTTTAAGACACAAACGTATTTTATTACAATAATGTTTCACCATTACGTTCCAAACATTTTCTGACGCGTTCCATGGTGTAATAGGAAGATAGTACGCCATTCAATATTATCCTATACCATTTTTCTTTATTATCATTTACAAAAAAAATTATAGATCGTCCCAGTTGCAAGAATCACCCTGTATAGTTGGTGTTTCTTAATCGCAACTACATGTACACGACGAAATACGGTTATGCACTGACCTATTCGTAGATAGTTAAACAAGATGGACGCTGGTACACCAGTGCTACGCTAACTCTCCGTGGATATATTGATAATGGCTTAATTAAGGTGACTTCCTGTGTGCACACCACCGAGGAACACTTTGAACGTCGTCCTACGGTTCAGGACAACGGAATTATGACTCGAAGGTTACTTGTGGTATAAAGCTCGATTAATCGAGCCAAGTATAAAGGCAATTTCCTTCGGTCACGATATACATGTACATATATGTGTGTGTGTGTGTGTCTCTGAAGACAGAGAATGTTGAATTATTACAAGGAATTATTTTAGAGTATAAATAGTTGGATGATTGCAAAATTTTGATAAAAGCAGGAAAGGAATTTTTTTATTAAAGTAACGCAAGAAAGGAATGTTTGATTTTCCAACGGTACGCTGAGGTAATGCAATTTATCCCACGATGACAAAGTATATTTTGGCGATTGCCTCCCTCACTCATCGCAACACGGAATTCAATGGAATTTAAAAGTGAAATCGACTACGTGAATATCTTGGCGGGAATTAAACGTTGCAGAGATCAAACTGCTTGCCGTGCTTTACACGTTCGATGTAAATCCATCAGTTACAATATTTTCACTTTCTCTAATTTAAATATTTATGTTCGAACAATATTTATGGAACGATCGCAATCTGTTTTATCTCTGTCAGTGGTATCCCGTACATAAATACACATGAAAATTGGATTCATTTTTCATAAATTTCAGCAAATTAATTACACAGATGAATTCGTCCTTGTGGAACGTATAATTTCTACCTTGAAAACGATTCATCCGTCCTTTATAATTTTAAACTAAAGAAATTATAACAGAGGGCCAGATAACGCTCAAAACTTTCAGGGTTGTTATCACACCTTCAACGTGAACGATGGCCAATAAAAAACATATGGGTTACATATTTTTTCTAGAACTACATCATATGTAAATTTCATCAAAATCGGTGGAAGTTTAAAAATTTAGAATATTTTCAACTGACGCTCAAAACTTTGGAGACTGTTTTCACCCATTCAACGTGAGTGACGGCTAATAAAAAAAAGACGTCAAATATTTTTTCGAGAACTACATCATATGTAAATTTCATCAAAATCGGTGAAAGTTTAAAAATTTAGAATATTTTGCAATGACGCTCAAAACTTTGGAGACTGTTTTCACCCGTTCAACGTGAGTGACGGCCAATAAAAAAACATACGTGTCAAATATTTTTTCGAGAACTACATCATATGTAAATTTCATCAAAATCGATGGAAGTTTAAAAATTTAGAATATTTTCAACTGACGCTCAAAACTTTGGAGACTGTTTTCACCCGTTCAACGTGAGTGACGGCCAATAAAAAAACATACGTGTCAAATATTTTTTCGAGAACTACATCATATGTAAATTTCATCAAAATCGATGGAAGTTTAAAAATTTAGAATATTTTCAACTGACGCTCAAAACTTTGGAGACTGTTTTCACCCGTTCAACGTGAGTGACGGCCAATAAAAAAACATACGTGTCAAATATTTTTTCGAGAACTACATCATATGTAAATTTCATCGAGATCGGAGAGAGTTTAAAAATTTAAAATATTCTGCAATATTTTTCTATATTATCTTTTAATTAAAAACCAAAAAAAAAAAAAAAAAGAGGAGAGTACTTCTATAACAAACAGTGCAAACTCAGAGGCTCGTGAACAACTGCAATAAATTCACGATCGATAAATCAGGTTGTACCGTGAGATTAACCGGGCCATTCTTCACGGCGGCGTATTAACAATTACCAGTTGGGGCTGGCTTTTCAGGCTGAACGCACAGGGGCTGTTCGCCGGGAGTTTACTTTCATCGACCGCAAGCCAACGAAACTTCCGACAACTCGAATTATCGTTCCGTATGTTCCGAAAACTCACCGTATAATTGGCTTCGATATTCGAATCGTAGAGGGATGCCTGCTGGATCAGCCGCGAGAGCAAATACTCACAGCGATTCGAACATTCCTTGGTTTACACGGCCCTATTCTGCACCGTACACGTACTTTGTTAATCATTCGCATAGACGACACCGCCACGTGTTATTGTATCCACGAAAATTCAATTGGAATATTTTTCGAAAACGTTTCGAAAACATTTAAAACTCACAATGTCACAAATTCTGCATTGATGGTTCAACTATGTTTCAAAAACATTCAAAAGTGTTTTAAAAATGTAGAGAAAGCTTTGAGTATATGTGTACAAAATTTAGAAATATATTTAAAATATCTGGAAATAATTTAAAAATGTCTAAAAATGCCTTGGATGAATTTTGAAAATTTTGAAGATTAAAAATGTGTAAAATTACTCACAATGTCATAAATTCTGCATTGATGGTTCAACAATGTTTCGAAGGCATTCAAAAGTATTTTAAAAATGTAGAAAACGTTTTGTGCATACGTGTACAAAATTTAGAAATATATTTAAACTGTCTGGAAATGATTTAAAAATGCCCTGGATGAATTTTGAAAATTTTGTAGATTGAAAATGTGTAAAATTACTCACAATCTCATAAATTCTGCATTGATGGTTCAATAATGTTTCGAAGACATTCAAAGGTATTTTAAAAATGTAGAGAAAGCTTTGAGCACATGTGTACAAATATTAGAAATATATTTAAAATGTCTGGAAATGATTTAAAAATATCTAAAAATGTCCTGGATGAATTTTGAAAATTTTGAAGATTAAAAATGTGTAAAATTACTCACAATGTCACAAATTCTGCATTGGTGGTTCAACTATGTTTCGAAAACATTCAAAAGTGTTTTCAAAATGTGGAGAACATTTTGTACATACGTGTAAAAAATTTGAAAATATATTGAAAATGTCTGAAAATGATTTAAAAAGGTTTAAAAATGTTTGGGATGAAATTCAAAAATCTTGTGGGTTATTAAAATTGTACAAATTAAAATATTACTCTGTTGACATAACCTCAATCCACATTTCAGTCGAACAGGAAAAAGAAAAACAACGCAATGCTCTAAATTAGAATTTTCCTGATAACAAGCAAACTAGAAGTTTTCGTGCAAGAAAGAGTAAACGCGAGAAATTTCTTCTCCTTAGAAATAGCGACGCTGTTCGATAAATAACAAGCAGACGGTCATAGATTGTACTTGAGAGAAGTTAGATCCCTCAGACGCGCCTGGCTCTCCCTCTATCGAGCCTTCCTATATCTTCACCAGTTTCAAGGGTATTTAACTGTTCCCCGGAAATACTTTCATTACTCTTACAACTCCCGAGGGAAGATCTCCATGAGAATGTGTGGCTACTGTTTCTTCGCGTGCAACTAGTGAGCTGGATTAAACTGATCGAAACGAGTGGGAAGCAGTGATACTAATTCCTCCTGTTACTCGCCATGCTACCAATTTGTAATTCTTTCAATAAAATGATTTTTATTTGAAATATAATAATAACAGTAGTATTGATTTCTCTACTAGAAAAGATCACAGTGTCTAATCGTACTTGCAATAATAAAATCCTGAAGAAATAAATACTTACTTAACCTAAAACTGCAAAGAATTAAATTTCACGCGCGATCCTACATAAAAAAAGAAATTCATTTTTTTACTTGAAAAAAAAGTAAAATGATTTCTCTACCAGAAAAGATCACAGTGTATAATCGTACTTGCAACAATAAAATCCCGAAGAAATAAATACTTATTTAACCTAAAACTGCAAAGAATTAAATTTCCCGCGCGATCCCACTTAAAAAAGAAATTCATTTTTTTACTTAAAAAAAAAGTAAAATGATTTCTCTACTCGGAAAGATCAAAGTGTCTAATCGTATTTGCAACAATAAAATCCCGAAGAAATAAATACTTAACCTAAAACAGCAAAGAATTAAATTTCCCGCGCGATCGCACTTAAAAGAGAAACTAATTTTTTTCCTTAAAAAAGAAATAAAGCGATTTCTCTACCAGAAAAGATCACAATGCCTAATCGTACTTGCAATAATAAAATCCCAAAGAAACAAAGGCTTACCTAATCTAAAACTGCAAAAAATTAAAAAAGAAACTAATTTTTTTACTTAAAACAGAAATACAAAATCGGAAATCTATTCTGTAACGTCTATTCGTTCGCGAAACATCCAGGTCGATCGATCCGCCGTCGATAGTACCTAACCATGAAGCGAGAAAAAGAAAAAAAAAAGAAAAAACAGAATATAAAAAAAAAAAAGAAACAAAAAAGAAGAAAGAACGGTAATCATTTACAGAGGCCAGGAAAAGTTTTAATGCGAGCAACAAGGCGGCGCAATGCGCCACGTTTATTCATTAGGTGTACTTGTATCCCAGAACGTCGGTAATTATGATCACGTGCTCTCGTTTCGAGCCCCGTTGGTGAAATTGGAAAAAGCCAGAGACAAAGCGGCTAGAGGCCCCGATTGAAAAATCTCGGCGAGCTCTCTTTACCGTTCTCCGCGCGCTGCATTTTTCCCTCTCCTCTACACACACACACACACACACACAAACACACATAGACAGACAGACAGACAGACAGACACTCGTCGAGCGATTATTTTCGAAAGAATAATCGCGAAAACGATACCTCTGACGTCGACAGTTGTTCACCGTCCTCGCGGTGGAACGTGGAATTATCGTTGATCGAATTTTACTCGCGTCGAGTGGATCAATTGTGGAAGTTTCATATGATTTTTTTCAATGGACAAATCACTCTTTTCCTTTTTCTCCTGCATTGCCTCTTTGTGAAACGTTTCAACAATGAACGTTGCCGAGGTTATGCGATTTAGCATTCGCAGAGAAGTGTGTAGAAAATTATTGTACAACACACTGTTGGTAATTGTCAAATGTCAAAATTTGGTAATACCGTGTGTGAGTATCCTACGCCATTGTCATTGCGACAAACTTTCTCTTTTTCAACTTCTACGAATCTTCAGTTTACGCTCTTTTGTCTTTCCATCTTTAACTCCTTGCAGTGTAACAATGAGTCTCACTTGTATTGTAGTTTATGGTCAAGATGTGACAAAAGAAGTATTTATACGTATATCTGTATTTTATTAATAAAATGTTGGATTCTAAACGAAGGAAATTGACAACACTTTTTAAGAGAAACTTTTAAGACTTTATTTGTACGGCTATGATCTGCACTCTGGCAATGAATACTGAATTCTGAGGTTTCTATGGTTTTCCCTAGCTTTTATAAACTACTTCTAGGGACGAGTAATGGATAGGAACAACGGTCGAGGAACGGTTGTGAGCAAGGAAGGATATGTAAGGAAAATCAGGATAATTTAGAGCGGTTGAATAAGAAATAAACGTGGGCGGTTAAAAAGAGTGAAAGCTTGTATTTTGAACTATACTTCGCGAGTGCTGATACAATTCTGTATTTCCTGAAAAATCCTAGTCAAGAGGACGCCCTTGACAATATGTCTTTTTTTAGCCTTGAGGCAGAACTATCCCTAAGCAAAAGACGGCACATGGCCCACTCAAGCTTTCGTTTTTTGGATTTTTCTAACAGATACGAAGTAGAGGATGAGTGAGGAACTAGGAACCAAGATTAGGATGTTTGATTGAGGATCAGTCTATGATGGTATAGTCGGGGTCGTAAAATCGGTCAGGAGTCAAAGTAAACATGTTTTAGCTGCCGAAACATGGAAATTGACTGAAATACGAGTAGTTAAGGGCTTGAAACCATGGTCAGGACCGTACGAAGAATTTTTGTATCCAGCGTCAAATTATCTTGTATGATATATCAAAGAAAAAAATTCTTAATCACATTACAATTTTTCTTTCTTGTTTCCTAATTTATTGAGTTCCAATAGATGTTCACAGTTTGAAAGTCGAACTGATTCTAATATATTTTCTGAAAACTGCGTACAGCTAGAAGAAATTAGGGTTTTTCCGTCTGGGAGAAGCCGCTTTTAGAGGTACGAGTACAGGTAAAGGTTTTATTGAGGCCTTTAATATTTTAAACACCAAATCATATGCTACCATTCATTTATTGTTAGAACCCTCAAGCAGACTGCAACGTACGGCCCTAAGTGTCGCAGCATCAATAGGTGCCGTTTCTTAAGGGCTTAATTTACGACCTCGCTATATCTTGGCCCCGACTGTATTAGTTGCATGGTGACTAATCGTGTTGGTCATCCAACAAAAGCATAATTATAAAAATGCACAGATAACGAAATTACTCCCTGGAGAAACTGCAGCGAGAGTAAAAGAAAGCTTATTTAGGAAGGTTATTTTTCTGAAAGGTTAATCCAGTTGCAGAGGTACTATCTCTCTCAATTTCCTGAAAATCGATCGACATCCTGACCTAACCCTCTGAAACGCGATTCTCCACCGCGTACTTACATGCTCTGTAAGTTTATCATTCTTCCCTCCTCGATGACACCTTATCCTCCAGCTTCACTTCCTCTCTTTCTCCTATTCAAGCGCTCGAGTTCGTTCATTCACCAGGTATTCCTGTTTCCTTTCGTTCTATTTCGTGGGTTATGTCCAGGTCTGTTTTATTACGGGACGTTACCAGCTTCGATTTGTTCGCTGTAAAACTGACCCCTGTTTAGGTTTCATTGCATCAAGTGCACTCGTACTATTTACGCGTTCATGGAAGCTTCCGTCGACCATTTTGAAATCGAGTCGAGTTGTTTTCTGAACCAATTGTTTTTTTAAAATACTGATCATCTTGGTTTCAACCTGTTAACGTGAGTTAGAAAAAGCGCGGGAAAATATTGTACCAGTTCTCTGCGTCAAATGAATAAATTTGGTTAAAAAAAAAAAAAAAAAAAAAATTAGAAAAGCGACAGAAACTATATATTGCTACTCATCGTGTCTTTTAACAATGGCGTATGATAAGAGCGTGAAAGAATTTTTTCTTTCTTAAAGAATAATAATTTCCTTGACAAAAAAAATGGAAGAGGAAACAGTTTTATTATTTTTCACAACTGATCTTTTTTTTAGCGAGGAAGCGTCACTTGACGAATCTCATTTTCGTTAGAAAATTACTTTGAATTTAACAGGTGATGTAACCTACTTCATAAATAGCAAATGGCGTAATGGAACTTCACTGTCTATTTTGTTTTATTTGCTTGTACCTTTAACTGTTGAATAGGAATCATTGAAAAACATTTCTTTCTCGATATACAATCCCTGGCAATTTTTAACTCCCTGTAAGGTGCAGGTCAGCTTAACAATCGACAGCAAGACGGATGGACAGCCTCGATTTATCCTCCAGAATTGCACACCAATTTTCAGTTTTCGTAGGAAAACTGACAGACGTCTTCAAATTACAGAAACGAGCCAAAAAAAAAAAAACTAGTGTGCTACCACAGACATAACTCTCTCGAAATAATCTATAAATAATTCTAAACTCTCCAGTTGAATAAACGGACCAATCACGATGATCGAACAATTCGAAATAAATAAAATTAGAAAAGTGTAAATTGAGATTAACGATGATTTAAAAAAAAAAGAATATGTAAATTCCTTTCGATTAGAATCGCATGATTAGTACAGATATTCAAATTAAACTATCCGCGATGATAAAATTGCTAGAAAAATGACAGAAAATCATCAGAAATAATGGAGATTATTTCTATAATTGATCTGTTTTCATTCTTTTTAAATCACATTTTGTTTGTACCCAAAAATCGGAAAGAATGAATTTCTACACCTAATATATGTATTAAGAGTTCTTAATTTTTATGCAACCTTTTAACAACGTGTAATCGTCAACGAGATTTCGTTTTTGCACGGTGTAATCGTCGAAGACGTGCAGGAACTCGGTTTGAGGAAAGTTTCCACGGGAAAACAAGGTAGGTACGTCGTAGGAGATTAGAAGGCATCGTAGACTTACGAAGACAAACTGTACACGCTGTGTTCGCGGTTTTAACGAACAAACTTTTCGAACTTCCGGCCGACAGGTAGGAGAAAAAAATTCATGAATACGTAAGTTCACGATCGCCTCTGTTTGCCTAATCGTAACGGCCCCTTTTATCGTGGATCAATGGCTACGTTCATTAAGACAGAATTACCTCTCGAACCCATTGTTTGCTAAACTAAAGTTTTTCATTAACTCTGATCCTTAATTAAACCTAACCAATAATTAAAGAAAAAAAAAGAACGCAACGAAACTATTACGCTTGAGAAAATAAAGCATTGTAGATTTCTAACTAAATGGAACTTTGAAATATATAAAAACAAATATGAAATACGAAGATAAAAGACACTTTAACAATGTGAGGTTAAGTCGGCCATTTTGTCCCAGTGAAAATTATCTCCTCTTTCAGCAAAAAATTGATAAAGAGAAATTAAGATTAATCAATGTAATTCTTTATTTATTTACCTTACGAAACACGCTATTATTTAATAATAATTGCTATTATGTTTTGTATTATAAAATATAATTTTGTGCCATTGAAAATTATTCAAATCCTTTTTTTCCTTAAGTGAATTCATTTTTAATGTTTCATGGTAAGAAAAAATAATGTAACAAATTACATACTATATATAAATGAAATATTATATGCTACTGCAATAATTATAATCGACCTGTCGCCCGAAGAAATAAATATTCAAATTTGTAGAAACAAATTCTTGCCGACTTTTGAGTACAGTCAAAATTATATTAAAGAAACAATGAAAATAGATTAATGATCAAAATGATTTTTATTAGATTATCAATGACCTTTTACAATTTTTCTGTCAGCTTGCAAATATCATCGCGAATATTTCCATATGAATGACTGTACTGATTATGTCACTGTCGGAAAGAATTTATTTCTACACCTAATAACTCTCTAAGAAATAAAGAATTCTCTCATTTTTATTGATATGCAATACAAAAATACCTGTCTATCGTAAAAATTACTGTTTCTTGTTTTCATGAGAGATATAAGGCAAAAACAATCGCTGAACGCATATATATGCGTCCATAGTCCACATCGATAACTTTAGAGAGACGCATATATGCATTCGTAGCAGTCAAAGGGTTAAAACGTTCGAAGAATCTCAAGAATCACACAAAGTCGACGATTCTACATACACAAAACGCACTGTTGGCTCCAATTCCTCGGATATCGGAGTAAATAATGGGGTAACGCTAAATTTTAATCAATTAGGGATCGTCGTTGCATAGAAACAGAACTTTATTAAGTATATGGTATACGACGTGCGTGTGATACAATAGAAACTGACTCGAGGATGGAAAAATAGGGCTATTTACGGGGTTTAAGTGTAACACTAAATTTTAATCAATTAGAAATCGTCGTTGCATAGAAACAGAACTTTATTAATGTGTAGTACGTGACATGTGCGTGATAGAACAGAGACTGACTTGAGAATGGAAAAATAGGGTTATTAAAGGATTTGGAAAAATGAACTTTGGGATATGACTGTGTGGAAGAGTTGAGAGTAGAGTTGGAAGGTGATAAATATCCAGTGTGACTAATAGTGAAACTGGGTCACTAGTTGTGGATACAGATAACAGAAAGGATAAAAATATTTGAGGTTATAATAGCACGAAGATGGATTCAAACGGCGTAGCAACACGTGTCTACATTTAGAATCGCCGGTAAGAGACGATTTTAAAACATAGTCGCTAAGAGACTATCGAAATCTACTGTAAAATCGAATTTCCGAAGTAAATTTCTTCGAAGTAAAGAGAATGCGTGACGGCAACCTAACCTAACCTAACCTATAAAAACTCCAATTACGTTTCGCAAACTTTCGATATGTACGTTCACCGCCACTCGAGATTTATCCCCTCGAGTCGATTCACGATCTCGGGATCGTGGAAAAAATCGATAATCCACGAAAATAACGACAAAAAAAGAGTGGAAGAGTAAGGGGAGGAAGAAAAAGGAGAACAGTGTTCAGGATTTCCTGGAAGACGATAACGCTTTTACTCTCTGAAACTGAAAGAGAGCTAATTAGGAAAGCAGCGAGGACTTTTAATGGCCGACAGTAATGGCGAGGGTTGGAACCGACCAGCCGGAACATTTCGAGTGAGACTCGACGTTGGAAAACGAAATAAGACCGACGAATGTAAACTTTCATCGGGGCGATAGTCGAATCGCTTCCCGAGTTAATCGATTCCAACTGCTCTCCCATTGATGAAATTAGCCTTCCGCTCTTTTTTTTTTTTTTCTTTTTCTTTTTTCTCCCAACAGTTTGAAAACATTAATGGGATACTATGTTACACTTTATTAGACCGCGATTGAATTTGCCAGAAGAGTTTCATTAGTCCTTTGAGTTCGTGGAAAATTGGAAACTTAAATAGAGAAAAATAAACTGTTTTACGATGAATAGCATACTATATGTTTCAGACAAATTCGGTCATTTCACTTCGAATTCAGTTTATTAAATAAATCACATTTCCTATAGAAATCCTGTCCAATTTTTACTAACTCACGGTAATATTGATAAGCAGGTTTTATCGTGAGGTTAAACTTTTCTAGATGAACGTTCCCGAATAAACCGAACTGCACAAACCATTCGGAGAAGAACGTTTCCCTTAGTTGAAAACACATCGTTAGATGTTTTTGTGCTCGAACATCTTGCATAGAACGACACGAGAGGGCAGTTCACGGGAAACTAGCCTTGGTGGAGAAACGAAGCTCGTTATCGTGATGAAAAATGCTGGCACGTGTTAACGGACGAAATTACTCGGTCGATTAACACTAGATATACCGAGAATTGATATATACCTAACTCTACTAATCAATCATTTCAACCATGTCGTGTTTTAAAATAAAAAATTTATTATTTAGGGTTAAATTTTTATTTCTTATTTATAGTTTTACATTAATTAAAATATAAACAAAGATTTCGGTATTTCTAAATTAGTATATAAACAATGATTGATTAAAAATAAAAACACAAACAGAAACAAAAATATTTTTCACTTAGATTTTTATACACGATATGATAAATGGTAGTAACAGTAATTCAATTTTTAACAAAATTAAAAGAATAAAAAAATTAAGTTTAATTATTTTTCATTCTTTTTTTAATTTTTAAATATAACTTTTCACAATATAAAACGCAGTCCGTAATTTCTGCTACTCCTCTCAATCACTCGCAATAGAATTAACTGATAATGAAAACTGTAAAATTGCTGATTACCCAAAAATACAAAGTCCTGACTCTCGAAACGACATTCGAGAATATGTAAAGCTATATCAGTACTCTGTAATATTATTTGAAAATATTCAAAGTAAACTGAAAAATTATAAACATTAGCACTTAAAATACCAACAGATATATACCACATACATGTATCAGCAAAAATTTTCAATAATTGTCGGACACATATAAATAAGAATTTTCATAATCTTACAAAAAAATATTGAAGTTTAATTTAAAATAGAAATTTTATGAGCAACTGTTTAAACCGATCATTTTGACCGATTGGTATATCTAGTATTAAGAAATCTCCGCGCGATGTCGCTGTCTTCGGATAAAAATCCCTCCAAGTACCACACATCTATCCACTACAGATTTCTAAGAACGTTAATATTACACTATCACTCAAAAGGTAGAAAAGAAAGAAGAAAAAAGAGAGAAAGAGAGAGAGAGAGAGAGAGAGAGAGAAAATACATTCATCTATTTCTGGTAACACTTTAATTCACACGAACACGATTCCGCTTGCAAGCCTGCACACGCTTAACCTCGATTCGAACCGGCATGGGAGAGCAAATAGAACATGTGACGCGTTTTGCATTCCGTTTCCGATCGCAAAAATCGTATCCCACGTACGGGTCACGTTTCACCGGCTCCGAGGCGAGGATTACGTACGAATACTCCCCGGTACGTGTACAAATTACAGCTTGCCAACGTACGCGTGGATCCTTTTGCTTCTCGATCGAGGAAATAAAACGTTTCCCAACCGTTGACTGCCGCCCCCTCTTTCCCCCTCGATTCCCCTCGCCCAGAGAATGTTTCCCCTCCACGCAAAGTCGAAAACCATCCGATTGGATCCTCTTACACGTCGCTCCTACCCTCGTCGTAGAATATCTGACTTGTTTCTTACACTCCGATGTTTTTCTACGCTATTGTAGTGTCAGAGCCTCCACACCCAGCAAATAACAGTAATAGTAAAACGAGGAAATGAGAATCACCAGAAAAAATAAACTCGTTATCTAGTGACCTTATTGAAAAAATTATATTAAGTGAATTTTTTTTTTTTGTATTTAGGGAAACTAATTGAACGAAATACGTTTCGATTTTTTGAGTGCCCTGTTTTCTGAGACAGCAAGAGCTGTTCAACAGTCAACTTATACTTTTTTTTTTATACTTCCAGTTGACCTTGAAAATTTACGAATTATAGAAATATGAAAATGATCGAAATGATGAAAATTATTCCTCACAAATGTTCGTTTCAGTGTGAGATTCGAGATTACCTGAGGATACGTCCTTTTACTGATTGCAATGGAATTTAAAAAATATATTTATATGGTAATTGTTAAAAAGTTCAAAGTGACCTTGAAGTCTCAGAGAACAAAAAAATCGAAATATGCATTCGTGTAAGCAGGATCTTCATTTGTGCGATAAACTTTACTTGAAATATTTTGGAATAATGTCGGTAAACAGGGAGTTATTTCGAGTGGTAGGCTTTTACTGAATCACCCTGTACACTCGACGTTCTGAATTCAAATGCCGTTATACGCGAAGTTACATAAATGCACTTGAACGTGAATGTCATCGAGCTGACATTGAACGAAGTACGTTAAATTTGTGGAACACTTTGACGGGAATAGTGGCTCCCGAAGTCGTTGATGCATAATGGTGGTTGGCTGCCGCTAAGCAAGTAGCGAGAAGCACGGAAACAGCCTCTTCGCAATCACTAGACTTCTTTTTCAACGAGACCTTTAATCGCGAGCCTGTTTCCGTTCCGCTCGAAATCCAAAGCCACTTGTCGTTTTCTGCATCAAGCTCGCCTTTCTTCTTCCCGGATTAGCGTGTACAATAGATGGAAATTTTTATCATTTCAAAGGTAACTTTTCTCCGCGTTACGATTGTTACGATTAATAAATGAAAATACCTCGCTATTTTTTATCAACGAATACTTTTCCTAACCGTGTAATTGAATCACCCTTTTAATTCTTTACTTACGCTAAATTAAACTAAATTATTTTTGCTATCCTTAGGGTGTATTCTTTATTTAAAGAAATTGACATTTTAAAAACGCCACAATTGAAAGACAAATTACAACGAATTTACAAATATATAATATACAAATAATATTGGCATTAGTTTACCAAAATTTTTATTACAGCCCTAAACAAAAGAGTTACTATTTTCGTCGTAATTCCGACCAAATGGTACTTTTTCTGAAGTTTTCGTAAACTTCATCTGACAAACTAATCTTTCTAACTTCTCAAGAATTCTCACCTCGTTTGCTTCAAATTTAAAAAAAAAAAAAGCTATTCCATTTTAAATAGTGTCTAAATATTAATAGAAGTCGTTATATATTTTTCAGGCGCTCGTGTCATCGGCTGACTTGTAAACTCGCCAATGTAGCCATGCACAGACGCACACATGTGAACATAGCAAGAGGAAACAAAGGCAAAAGGGAAGCAGTCGGATTAATCGACGAGCGTGGCCGTGACGTTTCAAGGGATAAAGCCCCGTCCACGTAGAATTGAAACAGCTCGTAAATGTTCGAGCGTAACGGGGTACATATGTACGGCAATTAAGGCCGGTGTACATGAACAGTGCGCGCGTCCACAACCGGCGACTTACCTCGAATGCAGGGCACAGCCACGCTGCTGCACTGTCGGGAAGCTGGAGGGGGGCGGCGGAGGCGGTGTGCAGTATGCCGGTGGCAGCGGTGGATCATGTCTGTGGAGGTGGTTGTGGCGGTGGCTATGGGAGTAGCTCAAGGAACCACGCAGGCTGCCAGGGAGGTGGCGGTGAGGTGTTGACTGATCACTGAAACATTCACAAAAACAATACCACTTTTTTTTATTTTCTAATTCCGAAAGAACAACTTTTTGGCAAATGTACTTCAATCGTACGATCATATAGAGTGATTCTCGTAACTGGGACTGGCTATGATTTTTTTTAACGGAACGCACATTTCCAAATTCTTCTCCTTTTCATCAACTCCCCTAAACCTCGCAATATATATAGGGGGTCCCGTAAATAGTGCACTTCCCGGAAATGGGGGGTTGCTGGGGTGACTCTGAACAACTTTTTTCTTTACCAAAATGTCGGTTGAAGCTTCGTTTTTGAATTATTAACGGAAAACACTGGCCAATCAGAGCGTGCGCTCAACCATGAGAGCGTGGCTCTGAACCGCGCTCGATCGTGGTCGTGAACAAACGCATTGGCACAGCGTGGGTATCGCGACAAATGTTACATCGTCTTAAATTAGGAATAATGTGGAATTATTCGTTATTAATGAATAACCTAACCCTACCCCACTGCTTTTATACGCAGAATAGTGGCTAGAATCGAAAAATGTTAAAAAAAACTAGGACTGCGTTTAAAAAACAAAGTGCAATTGCACCGGAGAGGTGCATCGGTACATGTGCAACAAAAGTGGTGTAATAGAAAGACAGTATTTAGTACACCATTCGATATTGTCCTCTACCAGTCTTCTCTGTCATCGTTTACAAAAAAAATTATAGCCCATCCTCGTTGCGAAAATCACCCTGTACTGTAGAGCCATTGCTTCGTGCGTTCGAGAAATTGGAGGTCCTGTGGTGTGCGTGTCTGTTATCAACATGAACGAGTGTGTGCGTGAGGAGTTCGGTTTTCAGGGATTGAGACGCAGGGCAGAGTGAGATGTGAGAGAGTGAAAAGTGCAGGAGATTAAAGAGCAGAGTTGATTGTGTTTTTATTTTTATCTTATTAAATATTCTTATTTTTTTGTGTTTTAAGTACCCTATTCCCTGAAAATCCCTACAATATTAACCCTCTCTGATTGCGTTACACTTCAAATTTAAGTGCTCTGCGTGTTTCATACAACGAAATATACTTTATACGATCGATCTTACCGGGTTTCTTTAATCTTTTCATAATAATTTTTTGTAGAGAGAACAGTATCACTGATGATATATTTTACATATGTACTCTATGGCACGTCTGTGACAGTACCAGTAAAATTTCCTATTTTTACAGCACAATCTTTCGATAAAGTTTAGCTGTTGGTAGTGAAACGATCTGTTTTACTAATTGATGGAAAACACAGCTTACCAACCACCACAAATATCATTCCCTTTGCAAACTTTAGCGTTACCATCAAGGGATAAAGTAGAAAACTGTACACTAAACACTGTATACACAACTTACATTCAGTTGGTAAAACAGGAAATGGTTATTTTTACACTGAAAATGCACCCAATGTATTTTCTAACTTCTGTCACAGTGAAATTGAATCAAAGATATCTTACTATCTATTTTACTATCAATTGCTGGAATAAATCCAGTAATCTCTAGGAAACTTCCTCTATAATTCTTATCGAAGATAACGCGCGCTACGATTACACTATCCGGAGGAGATAGCGAGTTAAATTGATTTAAATTTAAAATTTATTATCAGTTTGCCAGGAGCACAGTGTTCAATTTCCGAGCTTAATCAACTATCGATTATCTCGAACGTCGTCTTCGGAAAGAAACCTCCGCGAGCTTAATTATTAGAATAATTTTATAAAAATGAATTTCACAGAAGTAAGAAAGGTACAATTTTAATATAAAAGAATATACGTATACTAAATTATTTAAGAGTAAGATATTTTTATATATTGTCACAGTTCACTGTTATCGATTTATTTACCAATTTCCAACGACTCTATTGTACTTCACACCTGCTGGGTAATTACGCAGAAAAGAACTCTCGTTACATCCGGTTGCGGCACAGTAACCCACCTGGAGTTCTCACAATGCGTCAATTCCCACGAAACAACGTTTCAGATAACGCGCGAAGACGTGAAAGAAATTATACACACGTTCCACCGTCTTGTCAATCTTACGATAAACGTTCCAGTGGAACGCGTAAAAAACGGCAATATATTTTCTACACACTACGCGCTAACGTTTTTCAGAAAGAAAATCGCGTTAGCATTTCGACTTTTAATTCCATGTGTTTTTAATTACACAGAAATCAGGGTAAGTTAACGGTAGGATGAAATAACTTCCTGCAGCTTTTCATTTCTACATTCCAACCTTTCCATTTTTTTTTTTTACGATTTCGTAATTCCGTATACTCAGCGTGATGTAAAGTACAAACTCGAGTGTGTATACGTTACGCGTATTTTATGTCGATCTCGATTTCCTGTTTATTCAAATAATGTTAGACAAATAAGGATCTAATCTAACAAGGAAGATTCTATAGCTCAAAATAAGACTAGAATCTAGAATAACTAAACTGCGTTGTAAGTATCGAGGTTAAGAAAAATGTTCGAGGTACAGTATAGACCGATCACCTTTTACGATTTTGTGTCTCACGTACCGAAATATCGGTAATGTAAAAAACAAAAAATATCAGAGGCTTTGTTATACCCTCTGCGTAATATTGAATCGCGTGAGAGCCATTAATCATTTTGATTACTATATTTAGTCTTCATTCCAACGATCAATAGTGTTGCAATTTTATTTTATGCTGAATCGGTAACATTATGCCTTCTACATAATATTAAACTCGGTGATTAGAACCATTAACGATTTTTATCATTATATTTAGTCCCAATTCCAACCACCGATAGTGCTGCTATTTTATTTGATGCTGGATCGGTAACATCATGCTCTCCGCATAATATTAAACTACGTGATTAGAACCACTAACGATTTTTATTATTATATTCAGTTCCAATAGCACTGTAATTTTATTCTGTATTGAATCGGTAACATTATGCCTTCCGCATAATATTAAACTGAGTGATTAGGACCATTAACGATTTTTATTATTATATTCAGTTCCAACAGCATTGTAATTTTATTCTGTGCTGAATCGGTAACATTATGCCCTCTACATAATATTAAACTCCGTGGTTTAATACTGAACTGGGTAATTAGAACCGTTAAGAACTTTCATTATTTCATTTAATTCTAATTCGAACCACCAATAGCATTGTAATTTTATTCTATACCGAATCGGTAACATTGAAAGTGGCAAGAACCCCACAGTACCCACAAAAATGCACTGAATCGCAATACTGAGATAATTCAAATTCAATTCGACACGAGTAATAATTTCCAAAAGTGTAGAACTTCTTAATATCTTTTTTACAGGAAGGCAGTGTTATGTAATCATGGTGATTATCGTTATGAATTGTACATATGGGATGATTGATAAATAACAGCAATAAAATACAGCCACTACAAAAATGTAGAACTTTTACTGTGCTCGTTCCAGTGAATAATCACTTTTACTAGAGTCTTCGAACGTTGCTAATATTATACAATTAACAGTAATATACAAGTTCGAGTAAAGAGTGTATTTATTAGATCACGGACAATCCGTACAACGGTTCAATTCCACCATGTAAACGATTTTATCTACTGTAAGAGAGGCAGTGTGAGAGCGGAAATGTTGAAAGGGCCGACTAAAGTCTGGGTCGCAAGGGTTGCCCTCTTATCTAACGTCAAACACTTTAACGACGCGATATCTTACCCACGGTAGATAAAAAAGGGCGGGTACACACCGTGAGCGGTCGAAATGGCCATCTGTTTAAACTACTGCCAAGAAGGAGTCAATGCACTCTTTCTTAAAGTATATTTAAAAAAAAAAGAAAAATGTATGTAGACTTAACCTTTTGATTTACAGAGTCAACATTTCCCTTCCTAATTTTTTTCAACTACTAGAAACAGATTTATCTGTATTTTAACACACTGTTGATAGACAATTTTACGCAGAAGCTATCTTAGAAGAATGTGGAAGTGAAACCATCTAAAACTTCTGATAAACTTTATTTATACATAACGAATTGAAAGAAAACTTTGGACATATCTTTTATATAATTTTTAATATTTTCTTTTTTGGTATTTCAACCAAAAGTAATCTTTCCAATGTGATTTTTTAGTTTCTCCCATCAACATCAGTAATCCGAGATACTTCTTCGTGGCGCTAGTAGTAACTTCCAGCCATGTTAAAGTTTTAGCAGAGTTTTTATAAAACTGTTTCATTTGGTAGTGGTATAAATTGATACGAGCAACTAAATCAAAAAGATGATTATCGCTAAACTCGACAGTTACACCTGAAATATTTGAATAATTCTCCAGGATTGGTATAATGTCATTTTCAATCCACACTTCTTCGAAATCATTTTCACTAACAGATTCTATCACATTTCCTTTTTGCCGTTTCGGTGGTCTAATATCAGATTCGTAGCTATCTTTAAATAAACCCGCCGCTATTAAACGAAGCCCGGCGTAATTCTAGTGTCGTGCAAATTAAAGGTTAGGTGTACGCGACAAATCAACGAGTGAACATAGTGGCGACTTTTAACGGTGAAATAATTCTTAGAAGGAGAGTGGCAGACGGTAATGTGCTCAAAAGGATATGATTACTAAAGTCGACCTCGAATGCACGTGTACTTATGTCGCAGAAACTAGATCCCTGGCAAATAAATTACGCAAGCTTAACCAACGGATCTTGAAGGAGCGCTCAAAGGACCTGTGTTTCAATTAGAGGGAAAATACCATGCGCAAGATGTAACATAACTAAAATATTGCTGCACGATATATCAATATTTCAGAAGTACAGGGTGATCCATAAGTTGCTTTACCATTTAAAAGTTAAATAAACTTTTTGCAAAACAAAACTCATGGAGTTGAAAAATACTTTTCTTAATAATTTCTGTCATTATATTTATCATATCGTTATTTCTATGTTGCAATGATCAAAAGTCATTGTGTCTCAAAAATAAACACACTCGACTTCTGTCCAATATTTTAGAAATACAGGGTGATCGATAAGTCACTTTATAATTTAAAGATCAAATAAACTTTTCTCAAAATATATAATAGAAAATACATATTTTATTACATTCTGACTATTTTTGCTTTTTTAGTTAAAAAATGATTTTCTTAATCAGTTTTTTTATTTTACATATAATCTGTTGGAGAAAATTTTCTCTCTTTTACTAATGATTTTATTAGCAATGTGATTACGTATACTTTGTGTTACTACCAAGTCAATGAACGTATACACAACATATCAATGAAACTGATAATCAAAAGTCATTGTTCCTCGTAAGTAAACACACTCGACTCCTGCACCAGTTACGAAATACGCGTCTGAAATGTCATCGGTGAAGGTTCCACGGTGAAACATGTCTTCGATACTCGAAACTAACCGGCGGCTAATCAAAATTACACTTGAACACACTTCCGTATCTAAAATACACAATAAAAGTTTGCCTACTTTAACTTATCTCCTCACGCGACAGTGAACAGTGATAAAAGTTAAATTTCTTCTCGTAACCTCTCACATCTCTCAACAATATTCCATAAGTTTCAATAAAAATACCAAGTTTCTAACAGAAAAAAATGTCTACGCGTATCTTTCGTAGAAACTCGTCGAAAATTTCGAAAATTGCACTGTTACGAATTCCTATAATTTTTCTTGGGAATATAAACTTCTTATAAAAATATAAAATTCTTATTCTACACCTCGAAAAAAAAGCAATTTCGGATATTAAAAAGAGATTTTTAAAGAGAAAAGAGAAAAAAAAAACTAACGATGAGAAAATTAGAAAAAAAATGCGAAAAAGAGGCAGTCACGTGCTACAGAGTTTGTTTTAAATCTATCGATACTTCATATATACCTATTCCTACCGTGAGCAGTCAAATGACCCCTTTAACCCGTTTAACACCTTGACACCTATGATTTCTTTTCCTGACTGTACATCTAAGCTACTTATAACTTTAGTATCATTTTATACACAAAACTCTAATGCATTATAGATTAATTACAATTGACAATCCTCGGTCTTATAAACTAAAAGGAAAGTCAGAATGAAAATTAACGTTTGTTACTAATATAACTTTTTTTTTGTCGAATTTCAGCGAGAATCTGTGACGAGTCTAACTGGTTATAGGACAAGGGATTAAAAAAGACACATTTTTTCAATATAGAATGAATATTATGAACGATCACACAGTGAACAAAACATTTTCTTATATTTAAAAACAAATAATGTTTATTTTATTCTTTCTCGTCGAATTTCTTTACAAATTATAGGATTCTTAATTGCACATTTGTATTTTTCATATTTTACCAGTTTGAATCGTTGATGCTTCTGGTCAACTCCAGAACAATCTTCGTTAATATTATTTATATACTCTAATAACTTAATATTCTTCGAATATCTCGACATTCTTGTCACGAAAACACAAAGGATAAAATAAAAATGTAGATCAAACTGGGTAAAAAAACAAAATGGAAAAAAGATCAAATATTACTTCGTACAAAGTATTGTTAATTTGTTCACTCTTTTGAAAATGCCACTTACAACGAGTAATACATAAAATAACAGTAGAATAATAATAGAATTGAAATGAGAAATATAATAGACTGCGAAATATGCTCTTTGAGCCTTTCTCGCGTTTTAATTCTCTCTGTTCGGGTCACAAAACATCACTAAACGTAGCGAGAGGACAATTAAGAATATTCTCAAGCTACAATTTTTTTTTACATTGTTGATACCACAACAAAAAACAAAGATCCCTTTATACAAAGAACATAAATCGTTCAAACGATCAAACAACCGTTAGCGGTAGACAAAAACGCTACAAATTTTTTTTCAGCAACCAAACAATAAGGGGGAAAAAGTGAATATTAAAAAATGCATTGTTCTTATAATATGAGAAAAATCGGGAAGTGAAATGGCGATATAGTAACGCAGGAAATTCTAAACGAAATTTTAAAAAATTGTCATTTGACCAGGCGTGGTAGGGTTTAGTGTCAACTCTCTGCAGAATTTATTTTCCACGTGGCCCAGGTTGAACCGAGTGTTTTTATCGATAAACGAGTCGCCGTGCAACATTAATTACGCAAACGAGGGGTAAACTTGCTCCCGCGAGGCGAGAAATCCGTTGAAAGCCCGGCTTCCGTTCGCACGATCTCGCCTAACGAGGAACCAAGACGCCTCTCACGGCGAAAAATGGTACTTCGTAATAGGACATCGCGCGGAAGGTGTCATTATGGTTGCCGCGTTGGAATAGGCTCGTTACGGATGCAGTTTCAAAGACAAATTAGACTCTTATGCTTTTTAATTCGAAAATAGTGGATAATCTTGTAGACAGTGTTGCAATAGTGTAAAGTAGCCTAATAAGAGACCACCAGTCGTATAAAATATGTTTAGGCTCAATTCCCGTATGAATCTCGAGTTAAAGAACCACACAAGTTGAATCTGTGAAACTATTGTATGCTGGAAATTGCGAGACAAAGAATGCACACCTGTGGACCACATATTTCCCGCCTCTCAAATTGAGAGTCACGGTCGCCATTGCAAACGAAGCGAAAAGCCTGTCCAAACTTTTAACCATGTTTTTCGATTAAACGTGGAAAATGTGTAACTTTATTTAGCGAGATATCAATGGTTCTACGGTTTCCAAGAAATATCGTACGATGATATATTCTTGGCTTTCTAACATTGGAAAAATGTTCGATGTTTGGTTAGAAAATATTGGAATATAAAATGAATACTTTTCTTTTCTTTTTTTTTTTTAAGTTCTGAAAAGAAGAAAAATTGGTTTTCCAAGATTATTACTATTCGAAGGTTGTTGGCTAGATCAAAATATCTGAATAAAACGCGGCGAGGTTTTAGAACCAATATTACGATCGGCACTACTAGCTTCAACCGAACATAACCTCTCATACCATCCGCGAGAAATTCCTTTTCCACGTTCCGCCGTTTCTTACAAACGTAAACACACATTCTATTTACTTCTCGTGAAACTTATATTTCGTTCGGAATATTTACGTTGATTTCCACAGATGAACGTCTATTCATCCTCGAATTGCTAATTACCTTCGCATTCGTTTTAACGCATGTAATCAATCTCGTGTTTGCAAACACGTTTCGCCAATAAAAACATAGTTAGAAATTATAGTGGGAAAGAAACTTCACTTGTAGATACGACGAACTCTTCCAAAGCGCTCGGTACATTCTCACATTCACGTTAGAATGATATTTTTAAAGCTACGTGTGGCAAGTCTCCCATAGAGGGAGATCCAACCCAAGTATCGTATTTCACCTCTTGTAAGATTTATTTAAATTTGAGTAGAAGTAGTTCTCAATTTGTCAGAGGTTGAGTAGTCGTTACAAAGTTTTAACACTTGACCGACCGCCTTGTTCAATTCAATACCGGCTCGGTGTTTGATATCGAGCTTTTCGCGACAGCTCTAAAAATTTGCAATCAAAATTCGCGATAGTTATAAAAAATTTCAGACAAAATTCGCGACAGCTCTAAAAATTTGTAATCAAAATTCGTGATAGCTGTAAAAATTTGCAATCAAAATTCGCGATAGCTGTAAAAATTTGCAATCAAAAATCGCGATAGCTGTAAAAATTTGCAATCAAAATGCGCGATAGCTGTAAAAATTTGCAATCAAAATTCGCGATAACTGTAAAAATTTTCAGTCAAAATTCGCGAAAGCTCTCAAAAATTTCAGTCAAAATTCGCGACAGCTCTAAAAATTTGCAATCAAAATGCGCGATAGCTGTAAAAATTTGCAATCAAAATTCGCGATAACTGTAAAAATTTTCAGTCAAAATTCGCGACAGCTCTAAAAAATTTACAATCAAAATTCGCGACAGCTCTAAAAATTTGCAATCAAAATTCGCGAAAGCTCTCAAAAATTTCAGTCAAAATTCACGACAGCTCTAAAAATTTGCAATCAAAATTCGCGAAAGCTCTCAAAAATTTCAGTCAAAATTCGCAAAAGAGCTTTACCATATCGTCCACTTTCTCTTATTATAGGGTAATTAAGACATGGGTCAACAGTGACCCAGCACTAGCTGGACAAGGATTAATTAATTTATCGCATTGGTAGCGAAGAGACGATTCGTTGGCTTCCAGTTGGTGAAGTTTTAACAATTCTTCGTTTCGCCTAAGATATTGAACCCCTTACAATTTATCAAATTATCAGGAATGATCTATATTTGGCGATCCTCAGCCTTAAATCTAATTTCTCACAAGAACTCAACTCGTTTGGTTCAATTATAAACAAGTTATTTTGTTTTAAATGGCGTTCGAATATTAATGGGAGTCACTCTATATAATTTATCGACACATCGATACACCCGAAGAAGTTAATTTCTTCGGCAAATGTTTTGTTCCTTCACAAAGAATTAAGACGAAGTTCGAGCAAAGAAAAGGATGAAAGATGAAGAATAAAACGACGCTAAGCCGTCGACTTAACGGGTATCGAGTAGTTTGCTCGACGGATTAAAAAAGTTGCAGTTCTACCGTCGAGTATCATTTGTCACGGTTTTCTTTTTCGAATCTAACGCATATTATTTATACACAGCAAGCTCTCGATCAGTCATTTTTCACGTTAGGTCGCGAAATGTACCAACAGACACGAGAAAACAGTGAAATTAATGGCGTGGCAGTTTTAGCTTCTTGTTAATCTCCTCGAGTTACGTTTTTGTTCTACAGGGAGGAACGTTTCCCTCTTTTCCTCGAACCGTTTCATTCTGAGTAATTAGTGGCAGTCCATTGAGAACGCGCCAGCACTTTATTATCTGAGTAATATAAACTGCTTCAACGTATTTTTATTTACTATTAAATGTATTTTAGATGCACTTCGAAGATTTACACAACTGTTGTTTCTTTGTCGATTCTTTTTCTTTAATACTGCACAATATTAATACAATAATTTCGTTCAATTTTCATTAAGGACGGATAGATGATTAAAAAATTGGTTAGAGACACATAGATGAATGAAACAGGTATGCAAATTAGATGGTACATCCGGTATATTACTGGCCACATTTAAATACTAATTTTTCCATAATTTTTTTCACGCTAAAAATTTTGTTCTTAAAAATTAACACACTGTTACACTTTTCTGTTCTATTAAGTGTACATTTTGGTTAAATTCATTTTTTTGCTATCAAATCTCTTTTATCAAATTCAAACCAGATAGCAGAGATTCGAATTTTTTGTTTTATACGTATAAGAAAATTATTTTGAGATTTTGCAAGAAAATCATGGTGCTTTGCGGGGTTTCCCCCATAGCAGGAGGTCGAACGATAATTGCTAAAAACTCGTCGATGCACCAGGGCCAAGTTTAGAGAAGACATGTTCTATACTTGACCTTAATGGCGTCTACCCAATGGTACAAACTTTGCGGTGGTCTTTATGTGTTTTCCTTTACTCATCTACCGATACCCAATATCCAGTAACAACTCCAAACGACGAATATTCCCGATGATAAATCGAACGTATTTTAGAAAATTGAATTCACCGCGTACGTGTTCCTCGACGAAATACAAAGCTCGAGTGATGTTACGCTTTGTGTCGTATTAAATTCGAGATTCGCGATGACGTTAGAATTACGCTTTATGATGAGATAGAGTTTCCGGAAGAAGCAGAAGTCTGAAATATTGTTGAAGCTTTTTGTGGAAAAGTAATCGGATTTTTGAGATAGTGAGAACTGCAGAAAAGAAGCGGAGATGGAGAGAACTGTGCGTTTCAAGAGACGCGAATTTTTAAATTCAAAATTTCAAGGTTTCAAAGTTTCAACATTCAAACTTTCAAAATTCAAAATTTAAAAATTCAAAAATTCAAAATTTAAAAATTCAATAATTCAAAATTTTAAAAATTTTAACATTAAAAATTTCCAAGTTTCAATATTCAAATTTTCAAAATTCAAAATTTAAAGATTCAATAATTCAAAAAATTTTAACAGTAAAAATTTCAAAGTTTCATTATTCAAATTATCAAAATTCAAAATTTCAATATTCAAATTTTCGAAATTCAAAATTTAAAGATTCCAAGTTTCGAAATTTCAAAATTCTACACTTCAAAATTCAAAATTTAAAGATTCCAAGTTTCGAAATTTAAAAATTTAAAAATTCTACACTTCAAAATTCAAAATTTCAAAATTTATGATTTCACAATTAGAGCCAGACCTTCCAAAACAACTCAAAATCGCAGGCAATCTTCGAGTCCACGTGCACATAACACAGGAATATTCTACACACTCCCTCCCCAACTTTCAATTACGAATTTTCCGTTTCCCCAGAAATAAAAACTCGCCCCACTTTTGCGAACCCACTTTAAATGCATCGCCTGTATCGTTCCACAATACAAACACTTTCCCATTTCCATAAAGCGCTAATACGTATATCCAGAAACGCGTTATCCTAACCATAAAAAGAGTAAGAGAGAAAGAGAGAGAACATCAGCTATTAAGGCAATATTTCATCGGTTAAAATAATAACGTTTCGTCGAGTAGGTTGTAGGCGATGTGTTTGCATAGAGAAAGAGAGAGAGAAAGAGAAAAGCTCTATCCGACATGAATATCGTTCGGTAATCTGTCGACGATCGTATCAAGCATCGCAATCTCGCTACGTCCGCCATAATCCTGAAGATCCAATCAGAACAGCTCGAGCCACGGATGGAATGCAGTCTATCGCAGCGGAAACAACGGCAATTTCGGTATGAAAACTTGACAATGCTCGGAACTCTGTGGCTCCCGTTGCCGTATTAACGGAACGGAACGAGATTTTTCGAACACTTGCCCGACGAATCGCTCGGATGCTCCAAGTCAAACAAGCGCGAACAGGCGTATGGTCCTATTCCGCGTGTTCCGTGGCGTTTATCTACGGAAAGCATCGAGACTGGAATTCAGTATTTGCGCATAGTCGAGCGGAACAACGAAAACGATCCAGCTGGCGCACGTATCCATCAATTTTGGCACCAATTTTTTTATCTTCAAATTCCTGTTTCCTTTTTTAACTCTTTATTTATTTGTGAGTGTAAAAAAAGAGAATCTTTCCTCGTTTATATTCTTCATGAAAATATACAACCTCGGAATTTTTAAGTAACTAATCAAGTTTTTCGAGAACAATTTGTTTCATATTTTCTATTGGAATAAATGTTGGAGATAAATATTACTGTGATAAGAATGGTGATTAGTTTTGATAAGAATTTTTTTTTTTCTCGCTTATACTTTCTACAGGAGTGTATTGTTTAAAATATGTAGGATAAATTTCGAAATATTAACAAAGTTACTCTACCGTAAAGTGAACTACGTGCGTACATAGAAAATCGCCTGCTTTTGAAGCACCATCCGATAAACTTCTATTCGGTGGCTTATCCTATGTACGTGAAACTACATTTCCGAAAATGCCGTTCACCACATGTCAAAATCCAGCGGAGCGATAAATTTGAAATTTTACACGCGTATTTTGGTATAAATCACTTTATCGTCGGTACTAAAATTGTGGAATTCGTATATGCGATACTTTTGTAATGAAATTGTATAATTCACGCTTCCTCTTTCGAAAGCTTTTGTAAAATCGTTTTCGAATTAAATATGAAAACAACGTTGCAGATAAAGCATCGCGTTTCACCTTCCATTTTAACTCAAATTTACAACAGATTTATAATCACACATATATCGACAAAATTGTCGGTGAAAATTACCCATTCTTTTTTTTACAATATTAAAAAAAATAATTAGTGAACATTACTCATTCTTTTACAATATTAAAAAATTAATTAGTGAATATTACTCGTTCTTTTACAAAATTAAAAAAGTTGGTAAAAATTACTCATTTTTTTATATTAGAAAAAAGTACTCATTTTTTTACAATGTTAAAAACAGTTAATTGATGATAATTACTCTTTTTTTCACACAAAAAAAAATGATTGTAGAAAATTGCTCATTTTTTTTGCAACATTAAAGAAAAAGTACGGAAAGGAAAGAAGGAGGATTATTGTATTAACGTTCAGATAAATTTGAAGGAAAAATACAACCAAGTATTGTAAACGCGCAAAACTTGTTACCAGATAAAAGAGAGAGAAATATCCGGCTCAGAGTATCGATACCTGTGTATCGAAGGCTTAGCCGAATTATTTTCGTAATAAGTACTTTCGTATCAGAAACTGCAATCCAGTTTCTGAAACAACGGAGGAAAAACTTTTCCGCGAAATATCGCAGGCGCAGGCTGGTCGGAACGAGTTTTCAACTATAAATTTCGCGTTGTACACAATAACCATTTTTGAAGTGAAGGAAAAAAAAATGAAAACGCAAATATTTACTGTAATTCCGCGTTGTAGACGTTGTTTAGGTTGCTCCGTTAAATTATTAACAGTTGAAAATACTTTTACATAAACGTTTGCCGCTGCACTTACTGTAAACTTAATTTTCCTCAACTTTTAATTACAAAGCATTATCTGTCCTTATAAAAAACACCTCGAAAGCGAAAATAAAAGAATAAGAAAGCAAGTTAGAGGTATATACGTTGTACGGTAAGCTCAATGTCTACCTGTTCTTAAACAACACATTTAAAAATGTTATCTCCCACGTTATCATAAACACTCGACTTATATCAAACTAAGCAACGTTGCCTTAGATCTAGAAAACGTTTCGTCTAGCGTTGTTTCCTACACAAACTCAACAACAAGTTGCGAGGACTACGAAACAAAGATAAACAGCCGTTCGCAACAAAGAAACTGAAGAATCACTTGCAACGGTAAGTAAATTGCGCGAACGAAACCCCATAAACGTAAATGCATTCGTAATGTTTCCTAAAACGATCCTAACCTTTATTCCTGTTCACAAAATGGAGAAAAAAGTGCCACATACGATTTTACATTACACATTTCAATGTCACTCCAACAAACTCTCCCAGATACACTGTATATTCACAAGAATAAAAAAAAAACAAAATCTGTTTTCGTTCTAAACGATATGAATGAACAAGCAAACCGAGGGTTAAGCGCTTTCAGAAACAGAGCATGATATAACAGGACATTTCATAACCTGTACATGCACACACGCCGATGCAACTGTACACATACTGTACACCTGTTCAAATCTCCACGCGTGCACTTCCTTTCGAACGCACAGGCTACCTGTACTCGAAGCCTGAAACAATCCCTACAGAGCGATAAACCGAGAGGTTATTCGATTCCGTAGGAAAATCGTCGAGGTACATTTCAGTTCAACGGCAGCTCGTAAACGTTTCTCCCCACAGATTACGGTAAAGAAACATGGCTTGTGGGAAGAATCCGTAGAAATGCATTCTCCTGCCTACCTGTCTACGTTGTTGTTCTTAAAACTGACCATTCCGTTCCCTAAGGCTGCTTCACTCATAACCACGCACTTTTTTACACAATTCATACACCGACACGCCAGCCAACGGGCACCGGATGCAACGTAAAGCACAGAGATACACGGTCACGAGCACAAAGGGGCATCGTCACGTGCGACGAGCGAACAAACAAGCGGTAGAACACGTCCTCTCGACACCACGTATCCGGACCGACTGGAGAGGAGCCACGCTTCGTGGCTACTCCACCCCCACCTTCGACACAACGTTCTACCCCCACCACCGGTATCTAATTGCAACGTTCCGGCAACGGGAGGTCAGCTGACCGTTCTTTTGTTGTCATTCTCGACTCGTCTCCTATGACAACCGATCACGATCGGATACCACTGCAACACGGGTTGTCGAGGGTCACGTTTACTACTTTTTCGACCACCCTGTATGTATGCTGGCTGCGTGCGTGCAATGCAACAGGAAGGAGCCGCCGGAACGAGAGGGCGATCGGTGCTTCGAAAGGGTTAGGGTGTTGTTTGATACATAGAGGCGTTGGCGTACTAACTTTGAGCTTCGAATCTATCTTTTTTAACCCTTTTAGCACCGATCGAAAGAATAAGGCAAAGGATAGCAAACCAGTTTGACGTAATTTAGTAAGGTTTGAGAAATAAATAACGAAACAAAAAGTAAGAATGATATTTATGAAATTCAAAAAGGAACATATTACGAAATAAAGAGAGAATGAATTATAATTGTATTTCAATATTTGTTGCAAATCATACTAATAATATGATTTATTCGAAATCGTTAGATAAAATGGAAAGATCAGTTTTCTTTCATAAACAGTATCTGCAAGTAAGAAGAATCATCGTTTGGTTAAATTAATTAATTATCTTGTGATAAGAGAAAATGAACGATGTAGTAATCCATCTGACGAGTTTTGATAGAAAATTTTTAGAAATGTAAGAATAAGCGAGGAAGAAAGTAACGTTAATTTTCATTCTAGTTCTTCTTCACGTAGTTTCCGCCGTCGGAGGAAGCCAGCGATGCTCAGATCCTGGCGCCGCTTCCTCTCGCGACTTTTACCCCTGACCGAACGTTTTCATCCGACTCTTGAGCGAGATTTTGCAACGTGCACGCGTTCAACGGAATACGCTTGTGATCGCCTGGATGTAGATTCACCTAGCGTCGGGTCCGTGGCGTAATAATTCACGGTTCTTAACGGTGTTACAGGCCGTCTGCCATATTTTACGCGATACGAATACACGTACCTCTTTTTTTTTCCTTCTCTCTGTAGAAAAAAAACGCGTTGCTTTGTAACGCGAAATTTATAGTGTTTGCGTGGCTCCGGTAGACATTTTTTTCTCCCTTTCGTTTTTTTTTTCTTTAAAGAAAATTATTTTAAAAGAATACACATCTGGAAACTGCAACCTAACCTAGCTTCGAAATTTGTAGCGTTTGCGTGGCTCCGGTAGTCATTTTTTTCTGCCTTTTTTTTCCTTTTTCTTTTTTTTCTTTAAAGAAAATTATTTTAAAAGAATACACATCTGGAAACTGCAACCTAACCTAGCTTCGAAATTTGTAGCGTTTGCGTGGCTCCGGTAGTCATTTTTTTTTCCTTTTTCTTTTTTTTCTTTAAAGAAAATTATTTTAAAAGAATACGCATCTGGAAACTGCAACCTAACCTAGCTTCGAAATTTGTAGCGTTTGCGATAGGGGTTTTTGTAAATGAATTTCAGGTTGTTAAATAAAAATTGAATTTGTCGTTACGAAGACAGTTGCACGTCGAAGGTGAATTCGAATACGTTATTCAATGTAAACTTCGAGTGACTTCGAAGAATATATAACCCGGCAAATATACTACTGCCCAATGGCCGTTGCAGAGATGGAACAGTTTACTTCGTTTTGTAGGCAAGTAAACAGAATGCCAGGCGCATCCACATTGAGAACTGTTGCAAGCTCAAGTGGTTCAACACGATTGAATCTATCTTAATATTATACAACACTGGTTGTACAGATTTGATTCTGAATAAAAATGAAAAAAAAAAAATGTAGAGACTGACCTTCAGAATTTTAAAAGTGTAAACTATAAAAGGAAAAAAAAAAGAAAAAGAAGTAACTAGTTAGCTGTTTTTGACGAGTATACTCGTCACGAAGAAATGGCGACAGTTTGTGTTATAACTTAATTCTGTATTATAATAGCCACACATACTCTGTGTTTGACGAGTATACTCGTCGCAGCTTACTTTTAAGTACACACTTTTCAAAGATGTCGCAACAGCGCAACATCTAACTAGTTAAATGGTACATTTTGGAATCTCCAGTTAAAGGGGGATAATTTTTCCACGATTTCACCGACGATTCATGAAACTATCCTTCCTGTCGTTTAACCGTTAAATATTTGACGTAAACGAGTCGCGGCGTTCCAATTGGCGCAGACAGAGTGAAAGGCAAATGATTTCCCTTTGATCGGGCCGGATCTTCCATTTTCCAAAGGGGAGAGAGAGGAATAGATATTGAAGTTCGACTAGAATCTTAGCTAGAAATTGCGATCGTTTCACTGTAACTATTGTACTCGACATCAATGAGGCCTTTTATTTGCGAAACGAGCCACCTCCAGCTTCAGATACTATAGAATCGCTTGTCTACAGGCACTGTGTGGCTGGAGCCACTGGAAATCTATTATTAATTCTTCGCGAGATTTCCAACAGGCGGGACACGTTGCACCAGACACAGGTAGACGTCGTTAAAACTATGAATCATCTCCCACGACTTGCTCTTCTGGGCTTTCTTGCTGTGTCACGTACGCGATGTTTTCTTCCTGTTTCTATTTTTTCTTTTTGTTTTCTTTTCCTCTCCAGCGAGATATCGACAAATTAAGCCGGCGAGAAAACGCAAGAACGCAGAATGTTTTCCTAACCTAAAAATTCTGAGAATTTACATCTCGTAGAAATAATAGACGAAGTAACAAATTCAAGTAACTGAAAGAAGTTCTCAAATTTCTCACTGACGTTCTTCTTTCTTGTCAAATTTCGTAACTCTTCGAGAATAAACAGAGTGAATTCAACATTCGAAAGTTTCGAGGTGAAAGCTTTTTAACGAACGGATTGTTCGAATCAATTTGAAACGACGAAAGCACGTTTCGTTAGAAATTAACAAATTGCGCGGACTGTTATTTTAATCATCGACAAAAACTGTGTCACACGTAACGATTAAACGTCAGGGTGAAATAGTACGGTAGTAATTTCTGTTTATAATTAATTATTTCGATCCGTCGTAAATGTTTAGTAATGCACATTTTTAACATCAGTTATGAACCTCGCTTAATACAGTAAAGGTACCTGAATATTTCGTTGATATATCCCATGGCGAGAAGAAAAAGCTATATTTTCACGGAGAATATTTGCAATTTAGAAGCTGCACGGTTCTTTGCATAATCCCACGACGAAGAGCCATTTATGATACTTTATGATACACTCGTGTTGACTAACGACGCAATTATAGCGGTTGAACGAACGGGGTGCATCTAATTGACTATTTCTAAGAAACAATACCATTGATAAAGATGAGAAATATTGAACGAGACATTTGTTCAAGTATACACAGTCTATTAAAAAAGTTCCCGGACTTATAGTACTGTAGCAACACTCTCCCACCGCAATAATGTCACTAGGTTAAGTATTAGATTTATATTTTTTGTTAGGTTGGTACCAGCTATAGGATATATAATACAGTCGACTCCCGTATAACGCGCTACCATAAAAAAAAACGAATTCGTATAACATGACATAAAAATTGAGACTAGTACTCATATAAAGCGATAAACAATCTCGTATAACGCGTAAGAAAAAATTTAACATTTTCACATAGTTTCTGATTTTTCAAGCTGACGAAGCAGCGGTTTATAAAAACAAAAAAAAATAGTAATAAATACACATTTAAAGATATAAGAGAAAAATCATTTTATTGAACTTTTAATAAAAATAAAAATACATGTATGCACCTCAGTATTTAACATTTATTTCGGAAGTATCAATAAATAAGTTCCAACAACGTTGTCTTGTTAATATTCGTTGTAAAGATTCATCGTTTGAATAGTTCATAGTTTCGTCTTGATTTTTATCGTTGATTAAAAACAGTTCTTTCTACAGATCAGTTTTAGATTGATAATACGGGGATAGACAATCGCTAAACTTTCTTTTAAATTCCGTAAACCGCTTTATAGACGGATTAATTTTTATAAAATGTGTTTCTAACGTTTTGGCTATTTGTAACCCTTTATTTATATTATTTAAATTTAAAGGTGGTTTTTGGAGCATTAAAAGTCTGGACTAAGTTTTCCTCCTCGTTAATAGAATAAGAACAATTTGCTAATTTAAGTAATTCACTCTCATCGATATCTTTATTGTAATTAATTAATTCGGTGATATCTGTTTCTGTCGTATCAATAAAACCCTTTCAATCAATATTTTTTCCAACAGCTATTACACGATTTACATCTATTTCTGACGGAGTTGGAGAATTTGCTGTAATAACGATACGTGGCAGTAATTTTTTCCAACAGGCGTTCAATGTCGAAAATTTCAGTTCTTCAACCAGTTAAGTGCGTTTAACGACTATATCCGTGATGGAGATGTGGCAGAATTTTGTGTCACGACGACTATATCCGTCATGCGTGAAATTTTGTTAGAATTTGATATTTAAATAGTAATTTTGGCGAAAAACTAAATTATATTCGTAAATTTGAATATGTTTAAAATGTTTAGAAGGTCAAGACGAAATGAAATAAAGCAAATAAAAATGATAAATAATTTCAGTTGGATTCATAACTTCCTCAGAGCTAACTTGTAAGCAGTAACACACATTGGTGCACGCTTTGCAAAAAGATCGCCAGAATTAACTGGTTAAGAGATTTTTCTATTATTTCTATGCAATTTAGTATTGAAAATTCTTATAATTCTAATAATGTGTGTCCTGTGTAACGTGATTTCACGTTAGAGCTGATAGCCGTTAACAAGAAAGTTACTCTTTGCTAAGGAGACATTATACAACAAGATCTATGTAAGAAATATGACTTGTTCAAGATAGGAATAGTTATATATGAAATGTCGGTAAGTTTAGCGTGTTAATTGTTCTTCTCACGTTTATAATATACGTTTTTCTAATTTGCTGTTTCACTCGGTTGTCGAACGCCTGTGTACGACACCAATAGTGGCAAAGGGTCGTACCTGAGCCGTGTTAGTCACCCCATAAAATAGCGGAACACGACTCCCGGAAACTTCGGAACGACGTGTGACGTTTTCGCGGAATTTTACATCGCCGAAAAAGTTAGCCGATGCCAGGTCAAACGAATTCCTCCTCGAAGGGATCGACGTGACAGGAAAGTTCGATTCGCCGCCTCCGGGACCTTTGTTCCGCCGCCTCTAGGGGCTCTCTGCTAACGAACCACGCGCCGCTTTGGAATTAACATCGCGTGTTTCGCGCCTTTGCTTCTCCTGCTGTTACTCCTGCTCTCAGACGAATTTTCGACGAATTTTGATCTCACCGACGAACGTGTTTGACCGAGTTCGCTGTTTGTTTCCTGGAAATTCTGTTCTTAAGTTAGGGGAGTTAAGGAGTTACGTATACCCCGTGAACTCGGTGACAGTTGTCTCGTTGTTCGAAATAGTGTATCAGGTTGTTCGGAAAATTCGTGCTGATTTTTATGTAAATTAGCCAATTTCATACTTGGAAACATTTTCCTCTTGTTCCATATATGTATTTTTTAATTGAAAGCAAAATTGAAAAATTCCATTTTACCGAAAACTTGGTTTCTTTGTTTTCTTTAAGATCGAAAGTCTGATTTTTGAATTTTGTCAATCGTCTAGAATTTTTTCTGATAACCTACTGTCTCTTTTTAACATATCTCGTTTGATACTTTTCCACTACATTTCCCTTTTCGTTTAAAGAAAAATATTCAATGTCAATAGTGTATTTTAGTTTCTTCCATCTTCAAGATAGTATAAAACTTTTTTTTAAACTTTTAAAAGACACGTGAAACAATCATCTTTCAGAATACTAACTTTATGTTTTCATACAATCTTGCATGTTGAAATATATTCAAAAAACTGCCTATCAACAATCGGCACGAACTTTTCAACCTTATATAATGTCTCATTTTTTACATAGTCGACATTATTTACATACACACTTTTCTATATTCGCGAAAAAGAAATTCAGCCGTATGCAGGAAATTCTGAACGAAATTTTAGTTTAGCGTTAAATTAGCTATCGAATGAAATTTTTTAACTTGGCGAAGATTTTATACCGTGATTCTCGCTAAAGAAATTGAAACTCTTGTGAATGAGAAGGATTATTAGAAATTAACGAATATTTTGGAAATAAAAACGTGTATTGGACATTGATATAACTATATACTACCACTTCTTCTCCAGATACGACTGTTACACTTTTCTACGCTGTTACAAATACACCTCAGACAATCTCCTGCAAGTAAATTTGTGAAACTAACAATTAGTACACATTTCCCTAACTTTCAGTCCCGTTAGAGGATTAACGAAGACAGTGAAAAGATTTTACTCGTAGAACAATTCATAGCATCTGCATGGATCTGGAATACTGGGTAATTAGGGATTCCACCATATTCCTTTTTTTTTTTTCTTCCATGCACACTACGCTTGCTCTACTTTATCGCGGCTAATTTTCTCTCCGGTATTATTTATTATCTATTATTCACCGATATCCCACGACCGCGATTAAATCGTGCGAAAAATCGCCGGAGATCGCTTTTATAAAATTCGCGATAGGTAGTCTTGTTATGCGAGTGATAAATGATGCGTGTCTTCAAGAAGAAACTACTAATTACAATTAGCAACGAAATACCTTCGAACGCTGTGTAATTTTGAATTTTGTCACTGAACACTAACACTATATTCCATCGATCGAAGGATGTTACTTCATTCGGATCACTTTCTGCTTTTCAAACCAGATCGTACGCGATAAATCATGTTAACAAATCATGTTTACGGGTTTTTCTTGCGTGAACCAGAAACCGAATTTTTCCTTCCAGAAATCGATATGTTAGAGACAACATAATTGTATATTACCAACGTATTTACAAATTCGAATATATTTTCGTATCATTCCATAAATAAAAGTGAGAGAAAGTTGTATAATTTCTCCCGTGAAATCTCAAATCCGTCAAATTGACGTGTCCCATAAACCTAGTGTTAACTAACGCAACCAAAGTGTTGACAACACTTTCAAACAAATGTATAGATACAGTATAATACTCCAAATGAAATGAACTTTTCTTGGGAACACGCGAAATAAACTTTATACCGTCAATTGACTTCAACGTTAACATCAACGTTGTTTAAGATTTCCGGATGACAAAGCAACGTGAAAAAATTCTTAACGGTTACTGTACCAACAACAAATACTTAACATATTACCGTAAACGAACGTAAGAAACAATAGGGCGTATCAGAGGACAAAAGAAGGGAAAAGACGTCAGTTGAAATATTAAGTATACAACCATAGTGCGTTTATGTGCCGAATGCACCTGACGAGGCATATTCGAGGACACAGGTGAACACCTCAGGTAAAAGGGGGCCCTTTATTACGCGACCATTGTTACAGAACGTCGAGATGAATCGCTTTGAAATCCATATTCAGAGGGGGCAACACTGAATGGGGCACAGGTATGCACGTGCTTGTTAATTTATTTCGAAGAAAAGCTAGAGGGTCAAAGCGCCGGGAGAAATAATGGCCGCCATGGAAGAAATGGAACACAACTTTTACAATGTACAGTAAAAGCTTTTACACGGGGATTAGGAACGCGTCCATGCACATATTCCTCGTCCTCTGAATCAGTGCAGAATATGAACATCTAAAGAATTTGTTTATCTCTTTATTGATGGATTTTAATTTTCTACTTTGAAGGAATCAATCCCTGATGGAAAATCGATTGGATTTATTTTAATCAGCTGCGTTGGATTAGTATAACAAGAGGAAAGATCAGAATTACTGATAAAAAAAGAACAAAATTACGTTAAATGTACCTCTGTACATTTCTAAAACACGAAAGTGTTTTGCAGATTGACAATACATAAAGGCTCCCCATCTGTGAAACACTTTCGTGTTTTAGAAATGTACAGAGGTACATTTAATGTAACGTTGTCGATAGCACGTATGGCTGAATACTAACCTCTTCGTTGCAGAGCGAACTGAACCTAACCTAACCTAACCTCTTCGTCGCAGAGCATCTGTAAAACACTTTCGTGTTAAAAAAAAACAGTGCATATTGGTTTCAATGCAAACTGCAGTGAATACATATACACAAGTCATGCATCATGTTGTAGCATATTGTATAAATTACGTGATATCTATGTTACATGATTTTTCGTAAGTCAGAAGTTATGTAACATCCACATTATGTAAACTACAGTAGTAAGACAATATCACAACTGAAACAGATTGTGCAGAATAAATTTTGAATGAATTAAGGAAACGATTCGATGTTCAAACCCTCGCAAAATCCAAAGTATGCAACCTAACCTATACAAGAAATGATCACAAAGTGCAATTAGGTTAACCGGTACATCTAAATTCCAGGGAACACTAATTCTCTCGAAATTCCTATTATCGTTCCACGATTGTTTCCAAAAGTTGAACCCTTTCACAAGAAAGGAGCACAATTTAATTAAAGGAACCGCCCCACTTTCCACCCATTTCGAATTCGCCGGGGAACAATTTGTCGCCGGCATAGCGCAATCCGATGAGATGGAAGCATTCTGAGAGAGATGGTTCTCGCTCGTCGAAATTACTCGTGGAAAAGGCGCGTGGTGCACATGTGTGTTAGGTACGCGCCTAACCTAAAATGGTCACGAGTCCGCGCACGTGCGCCTCGTTCCTTCCAACGGACTGAACTTCCCCGGGATTTCATATTTACGGGGAGAGTTGCGGACGCCGCTGAATGGAAAAATTCACCGTAACTCGTGCCCCCTCCCCTCCTGTGAAGACGTTACGGCGACGCCTTTGAATTTACTCGTTCGAGGTCTGTCGACCATTTTGCGAGGAACGGTCCGCGAGCAGATAAAGGGAAATGTACGAGGAAACGAGGAAGATTGTGAAACTGTAGAATTCTTTGAAACAAGTAATACAAGTAATAGGGGGAAATAGAAAAAGCATTTTTATTATCATTTATTATCAGGTACAACCATCACTTCATTTTTGCATGTTGATCGTTCTGCGTTGATTATTTTACGCGAATAAAAATTAAAGTCATATGTATATTTCATTTCTATTCCTTCTTACTCCCATCCTTTGCACTTTCTATAATTTCTCATGCTTGCTCAAGATGTTTAGACCCTTGCAAACCTCTTCACTTTCCTTTTTACGATCCTTTCCTGCTGTGTCTTTGACTCCACGAAATTTTTCGCAACTTCTAAGCTTTCCCCTGTTTCTCGATTTTCTCTCTTCCTCTCTACGATTATTGCCCCTCTTTCTACATCTAACAGGACTTCAAGAGGAGGATTGAGGAGGTTAGGGAGTAAGTCACGAACTGAGGTACCGAATACCGATTTCATATGCATCACTCGGTATTGTATGTATATACGTTTTATTTGACAATCTGAAGATAATTAAGATCGTCTAAAATCAGCAAGAAAATTGTACAAACGTAGAAATGCTCGTTAAATTTCTGAATGTACGAAGAAGTATTCAATAGGACTATCGATGCTTAAACTGTAGATGGACATCTGGCCTATGTGTTCTGTGAAATTTCCAGCCGTGCAGATTTCGAACTGGTTTCGTTCGAAAGAAATCCTCTGGTGCAGACAATAAGCTCGAAAAGTTCGTTGTACGTATTTACCCTCAAGTGTCTTCCGGTTCCCGTGGCTATTCTCACGTCGCTTCTGGGCATCACATGGCACGAAAACTTTCTTGCCAATTGCCATCCGCTTCTCATGGAAATCGAAAGAACATATGCACGCCATGTGGACCGGCCATCTACTCGAAAACTGTCGATCTGTACTTTGGAAACTTCTGTCACCCTTGAACTATGCGTAATATATTTTTCTCGGACCTTCTACAGGGAGTTTCAAAGTACAAGTTGCGTATATACACAGATTTTGACACTTATATGGAAATAACTGTTTGAGAGAAACAGATCTGATAATGTAGTCTGTCTTGTTCGACATGTTCTTGGAATCCTACTTTTCTTCGCAAAGAAAAGGTGACACAATATATGTTACCATGTTTTTTTTAAACACCCGATGGTCTAAGTTAAAGAGGTTCTGGTTCGCAACGCGATAGGAATTGAAAGAAAGGGAGAGAATTAGAGAGAGTCAGAGAGAGAGCGAGGTAGAGAGAGAGAGAAAGATACTTGGAGAGAGAGAGACTCGGAGAGAGAGAGACTCGGAAAGAGAGAGACTCGTAGCGAGAGAGACTCGGAGAGAGAAAGACTCGAAGCGAGAGAGATTCGAACAGAGAGAGATTCGAACAGAGAGAGATTCGAACAGAGAGAGATTCGAACAGAGAGAGATTCGGAGCGAGAGAGACTCGGAGCGAAAGAGACTCGGACAGAGAGAGACTCGGAGCGAGAGAGACTCGGAGCGAGAGAGACTCGGAGCGAGAGAGACTCGGAGCGAAAGAGACTCGGACAGAGAGAGACTCGGAGCGAGAGAGACTCGAAGCGAGAGAGATTCGAACAGAGAGAGATTCGAACAGAGAGAGATTCAGAGCGAGAGAGACCCGGAGCGAAAGAGACTCGGAGAAAGAGATACTCGGACAAAGAGAGATTCGGAGAGAGAGAGACTCGGAGCGACAGAGACTCGGAGAGAGAGATACTCGGCCAGAGAGACTCGGAGAGAGAACAGAAAGAGAGAAAAAGAGAGTCAGAGAGTATACAGTCGAGCAATGCTACAGTAACAGCACGCGTAGTTCGTTGCTTGTGTAGGCAAAAAAGGGAAGGCGGAGAGAGGCGGCGAAAAAGCCAGCTAACCTCAGCTTGAAGGATTTCACAGCGCCCACAGTTGGCGTATTTACTTTCCTCGCGACACGGGGGTAAACGTACACCGTAGGAAGTTCGACTCGATGGAATCGTTAAGCCGCTATCCCACAGGTCGGTAAGAGGCTTAAAAGCAAGAAGGGGTGAAAGGGGCGGTCGGTTGCCAGGCTTTATTAACGACAGACGTTAGAAAACAGATATGCAGTCGACTGATGAATTTGCCACCATTTTACGCTTGTAAATTTTGAACAGCGCGGATTCCCGCACTTTTCTCCTTCCACCATTTTATTCACCCTTTCCCGCGTTTCGCCACACACAAAATGAACGCGTAAAAAGGGACACGTTTCGTTCAGTGTTTTGTCACAGTTGTAATTATGAGTATTTATTCCTTTTTTCATTAGTGCTGTTCTCTTGATACGATCAATAATTATTTATCGACGTAATTACTTACATTGACAGATACGAAGTGCTTCTAATCACGTTTGCAAGAGTTTATGTACACCTTTTGGGTTTGATTTTTTTTATCGAAGGTTACACTGATGATTAGGCATATTCTGATTCTACTGATTTACCGATTCTTCTGGTACCAATTCTTTGACAGTTAATTAATCTACAAAACACATGCAGTCTATACAATCCAGCAATAAAATAACGAAAGATGAAAGTTATTGAAAAACTGATTTCGAACGATCAAGAGTCAACTTACATCGATCACATACAGTGTGTTTCAAAAGTACAAGTACAAATTCATAATGTATTTACATATATGTGATCGAAGAATTGAAATTTCGATATCTCTGAAACGAGTCGCTTTTTGTAACAAGTTAATTGAAATTTGTTCGTTTTTCATTTTTGAAACGCCCTCTATTGTACCACAAATATTACCAGATAACCTCTGCAACATTCTTTCCACCGTTAACCCATTTAATCCATCTCGAACAATTATTCAAACCCACGTTACCTAATCGTTCCGAACCGCTATACCTGGTGTTCACCATTCGTTAAGCTTCTTTTTTAAGCTCATGATTAATAGGGGTACAAGGACGCTGGTTGAACGCAGTAGAAAAGGAGAGTAACAATCGTAGCAGAATTCCGTAAGAGGAACTTAATTCCTACTAAAGTTACCAGCATATAACCGTGAACTATTCGTCAAATCTCATTTTTCATTCTCCAGAGAAATTTCGCGAGAGTGTTTTACATTTGTCAACTTTCAGACCCGTAGTTCACCTTGTAAAGAAACTTTCCAACGTTTTTCACTCTTGTTCGTTTTTAAACGAACAAAACACTCGATATACCATTCGATCCTCTTTCAAATCCTATAATTTCTATTTTACACACTTTTCGGTGTATCTAGTAATTTATGAACAATTTCAAGTCGTTGAGTTAAGTGAATCCACCCGGTATGTATGAAGAAAACGACGAAGGAGGATATCGGTGTTTCCTTGGAATCGAGGAAAAAGGTAAAAGCGAAAAATGTCGTACAGAAGCAAGGAAGAAGGAGGAAGAGGCATCTTTACGCGGCGCATTCCTCGTGAGGATCCTCGAAAAGTTGTTCGAGTGGGATCTCACCATTTGGAATTTCTTCGAACGAGATCCGCGCGTAACTTTTCCCCTGCGAGCGTGTCGCCGCGGCTCGGCGAAAAAGCAAGATTTATCTCTCTGATCCGTGACCGGAATACCGAGTGAAAAATGGCAGCAGATAGGACTCGCAAGGAAACTGACACCGGATATCGGTTATTACCCCTGGATCATCCTCGTTCTCTGCATAATAAAAATGTGTATGAAACCTTGCGGCCACTCTTCTTCTGCTTCGGGGGTCCAAACGTCGAAAAATTGATATTTCAAAGCCAGTTAATTAAACCATACCTAATCTAACTTGTCTAAAATACTGTCCGTATTTTTAACGAGATCCTGATTTATCACGTGTCGTATAATGAATCTGTTCAATAAACTACACAAACCATATGTTTATTTGAAAATTAATTAATCGTACAATCAGTTTAGAAGTGTTAACTCTTTGCAGCACAGGATTTCAGGTAATAAAATAGACCCATGTTGCACAGAAATTTTATTACCAACTGCTTCACGTAAATAAGACGAAACAGGAACCTATGCGCATGCAGCTATTGCAATATTTCGAGATGGGACTAAAAATGTCCCACCATGCATTACGGTGCATCAAAAAGGTGGGACACTTTTAATCCCACCTATGAGGATTAGAGTTAAGCAACGTGGTTCTCGAAGTTCCATTCTTCCTTCTTGGAAACTTGTTTCCGGCAAATAGAGAATTATCGAAACGAGATCACGCATGTACGTTAAGTTGTTTAATTTATTATCTTGGTAAATTATGCGTTATCTTTAGAATAAGGTGGATTTTTGCGAGCGAGAGAATCGATTTTGCCAACGATCGACGATTTTGCGACAATGTCAGCTCTATTTCGATGGTTTCCTATGGAAGGTGTTGAAGACGTATCTGGTGAACACATTTGGAATCGAGGCCAGTTCGAGGGAAATGACGGAATTGTCCTTGTGATAGGTAAGAATCGGCTGGCGGAAGAAAAGAAACGTGAAACGCTGGATTTATTTATGACCGAAGTGTTTGAATGTTGAAATAATAAATGCATTCGGTGAGTTTCTGGGCTACCAACGGTGTTTATCGTCGTACAATGGTAGTTCGACAGTTACAGGAAGTCAATACAGTATAAATCGAATCTCGCTGTTTGTCCGATGGAAAGTAGATAGAGAATGATTGTTGTTTGAACAATGGAAAGAGAATACGAGAAATGGTTCGAACCGTGTTTGAAGATTTCGATTCTGCCAATGTCTATAGGGCGTCTCGATTACGAACTTCTGTGTACCTAGGCTAACCTAACCTACCCGTGAATGCAATTTATCAATTTGCAATTTATGAACCTCTACATTTGGAATTGATCTTAATTCGACATCTTCGTGAATTTGATCTTTCAATAGAGATTACGCCCCTATCCGAAAGCTAATTTCACTTTATCATTTATATTATAATCATTAACACGTTCCGTGCCATGTGTACCACCGATGGTACACGGTAAAACTTGATCTTCAGGCCACGTGTACCACCGGTGGTACACGCAGTCATATTTATTTAATGCGCTGAAAATATGTATTTTATGACAAATGTAATTCTGTAAAATATATTTCAACCAAAAAAATGATGCATTATACAAAATGCACTATAGAACAAAACAGATAGGTTTCTTTAATTGTTATATATACAATAATTAATAATTACATTTAATGGTGAATTTTGTTAAAGCAAGGGAGGCATAAAAACATTTTTTTCGGGCAATCGCTGCAAAACGTCATTACTCTTATAGTTTTTTGTATATGAATATCTAATGTGTAAACAATAATCTAATGAAAGTAAATAATAGAAACTTCTTTTCCAACAGAAACAAATGAAAAACAAAAACCGTTATCTCCGTATATTTACCTACTCCTTCTTTTCTTAAATATATTATTTCTCTCGTTTTTTATTTAACAAATTCGAATGCAGCAGGTTTTTTATTAATCGAAAAGTTTCGAACCGACTAACTTTTGCAATCGAACTGATCGCAGCGCCACGTGTACCATAAGTGGTACACGATGTGATAGCTACTCTAAACAAGAGAACTACTTATGTATTGATGATGTAATGAAATATTGTGTGATAATATATCAATCTTTAGTCAAAATATCAAATGGCCTGAACGACAAGTCAGGCAAAAATGGTTTGGCACGGAACGTGTTAATAGATCTATTTAATTATTATCTTAATATACTAGCCTTCTTTATCAATTAAAGTTGATTAGAATTAATTAACCTCCCAGTTAAATATACGGTACTTTCGTAAAATTGCATTTATAAAAGTTTATGTTTAATAATAAATATATAAAATTCTATAGGATCCTATCGCCCCCATAGATATAGAGAAATATCAAGAATGTTAAGTTCAAATTTAATTTCACGAAATAAAACTGAGACTGTACATATTTCACGAGTTCTTTCATTCAAAGGACAAACCTAACCTCACTTAACCTAACCTAACGATCGATTGAAAATCACGAAACCTCTACCCGTCTTTTGCTTTCACATTTCGCGACTTTTCTAATCGCGAAAGGAAGAAGAGGTTCACTCGTTCTTAAACGAAGCATATCTCGTCTACAATTGAAATTCTCAGGAACGATAATCCCGAATATCGTTTCCCCATTCCGAGCACAGTTCGATTCTAAATTCAATTCGGACAACATAGAGAACCGATTTTCCCGTAGAACAATGATCTACCAACAATGAGGTGCACATTGTCGGAAGTTCCACGATGTTTCTTCTCGACTGAACGAACGCTGAGGGCGTCGCCTCGCGGAGGGAACTTACACTACCAAGATACGTCGCCATTGTGGCGTAAAGTTCTCAAAGATATTGGATCCCCCCCCCCCCCCCCCCCCAGGGGGACAATCTATTCGCTGGCTCGAGCAGAAACTACAAATTTTTCCCCGACAGTTCGATGCTCCCGTCGCTCAATTCTCATGTGTAATTTCTCCCCGTGGACACTTTTGTTCCACGGGATAAAAGGCCCGCTACCGGCTGTCCTTGACATTTCATTAATTGAATCGTGAAATAACGGATCGCGCCGTCTGGCATGCTGGGTGAAAAATAAAGGGAAAACCATTCGGAGCTGCAACATTGCTACTTACGTGTGCCAAGAATTTTATTGGACCTTTCTTCTCTGGGGGAAATCGTCCGAGTCGAGCGTGAAAGTGTTTTAAAGCGAGGAGAGAAGGGGTGGAAGGAGCTTGCTGAATTCTAATGTTGCCTTTTTTCGGGGGGGCAAATTTGTGGACATGTTGGCTTGGCGTCTGAGTGATTTTTTGTTTTTTTTTTTGCTATTGGAACAAAGTTAGTTGAAGAGGAAGAATTGTAGAATGTTTATTATCATTGTTACGCTGTGTTTATTTTAAAATGTATCCAGTTGTCCGGAAAATTTGTGGCTATTTTGAAGCAACTAAGCTGATTCCGTACTTCGAAGCACTAATTTTCGTTTTGATTCCGTAAAATATGCATTTTTTGGCCTACTATTGAACTATCGCGACGTGACAAAAAGATAAACAAATTAGACTAGGCGTTTAACGTTTTGATAGACTGAACTCTGAGTCTACTAAAAAGATATCGACGTGTGAGTGACAAAATTGGACAATATTCTCAAATCTATTAAATTTGTATCAATTAGCAGACACTAATTACTCAATAACTCATGAGAAAAGTACTTTACGATAAAAATTTAATTTCAATACAAGAGAATTGTTTCGTCAACTGAGTTAAAAGTAACAAAGAGACTCTAATGTTCGACAAAGTTGAATTAGAAAGCTTGTTTAACCACTGAATATGCAAATTACGTTTGCAGAAGATAGTATAAGTATATACATTAAAATATTGAATTTTTAAACTACTACCACAGAATTTAAATAAATTACCAAGAACAATACGAAGAAGAGGAAATAAAATTTGTCGTTGCAAATGATCCTAACCTCTATCTTCACATAACGTTAAAATTTTCTCAAACACCATAAATACGCGGCTGCTAAAAGCCCCCGTTGAAAGATTCAAATGCCCCAAAATGGGTTATCATAGAGTCACTTTCATAAAGGGTTTTCCCGATAACGAGTTCATCAACAGACAGGTGTATAATTCAGATATTCCTGCAAAATCGAACAGCCTCGTGACTTCGTCTCGAAGTGGCTGCTTATCGGTGACGGCGAGGGTACCTGTAAGATAAGAAATTCCGCATCCGTAATAGATTCTCTGTCACCGTGCTCGGCAGCTCGTAAATCGCAAGCTGTGTCCTCGCGATAAATAGCTTATGGCGGTTTAAGGAAGAGGGAAGAACAAGCGGCCATCTTATCTTTCGAACCGTCGCAATTCTTCCTAACCTTATTTCCCAGTTTGCATTGAACTTCGTAACAACGTTGTTATACAACGTTCAAAAAATCGTGACAAGAGGAAACGACGGGAAAAAATCCAACAATCGTTGTCACATTCGTGTGATTTCGTTCAAACCAGCGTTTATCGAGCCGACATCGTACATTTGCGCCTTTATTCACGCACGACTAAAATAGGACAAGACAAATCGATATCAAATGCAAATTTAAACATCGAAGGTAGCTAAGAATATGTTTACTCCTATTTTTTCAATTTCTCCGACTTCTTTCTCCTCAAATATATCCAGTTTGGCCTACAAAAGATTGCAAACTCGAGAAAAATAGCGGCGATAAGTTCAGGTTTCTGTGTGATAGAGGTGGCTGTCGAAGAGACAACGTAAAAGTGAAACAAATCACGTTATTACGATGCAAATTAGATTCGACAGTTTTAACTACTCTATTTTAATTACTGAGTTTAGTTACAATTTTTCCTGGACTTAAATTACAATTTTAACAATTTTCTGCGCGCTGAGTGGTAGCAAACACTGTGTAGGATTATTCGAAGATCAGAAATATTTGAACCACGATGTAGTTGGAACAGGAATATGACACTATAGCGACTACGAACGCGGTAGAAATGTTGATAACAACAAAGGAGGATTTGAGCAGCGACAATCTAGGCTATGAAAGCCTAAAATCACTAAGGCCTCTGACAAACCGTGTGGTATTGCTGTTTTCGTTTACCGACAGTGCTTATTATGGTGCACCTACCACGAACGATTGAAAAAAAGGAAAATGGGCGAGTTAAAACCTTGCATGTCACGTCATAAAACGTGTTGTATAAAAAGTAACGTCGCGTAAACGTGGAACTGTCGTAAAAGATACGTGTCTGGTCGCCATATTGAAAATCGATCACACAATGTTCGTAAAAGAGCGTGTACATCAAGACGTGATTCGCGGAAAATGCATTTTGAACGACTTTTCTATTGACGCGTTATAAAAACCACGATGATGCGGTATTTTGATGTGTTTGTATATTAAGATTGCTTGAAAAATCCGAATATTCGATGTACTCGAATTTAAGTAGAGTTCACAATTCAATTTGAAATATTTCGAATACTCGAAGTGTACGAAATGAAGGAGTAAAATTTGAAATTCAAACATTCGGATTAAGAAAGTTTGCATACGAAATTATCAGGCTTTGTTTCGAATAGTTTCGGTTCTAATTTCATTCGCAGTTCTAATAATTCAAAATTGCCGCCATGTTCGATTATAACGATTCAACCGTGTTTCCGGATTACTAATTTCTTTTCGATTTGATTTCTCGAATTGGCGATTTTTGTACGATAACTGGAAAATCTGTTGCTGTTACAACTCGTCAATTTTCTCGATTTTATTTCTCGATCTTTCCTCGTCAATTTTTCCGATTTTACTCCTCGATCTTTACTCATTAATTTTGTCTTTTTTCTCAATTTTATTCCTCGATCTTTACTCATCAATTTTGTCAATTTTCTCAATTTTATTCCTCGATCTTTACTCATTGATTTTCTCAATTTTCTCAATTTTATTACTCGATCTTTCCTCGTCAATTTTTCCGATTTTATTCCTCGATCTTTACTCATCAATTTTGTCAATTTTCTCAATTTTATTCCTCGATCTTTACTCGTCATTTTCTCAATTTTCTCAATTTTATTTCTCGATCTTTCCTCATCAATTTTTTCCGATTTTATTCCTCGATCTTTACTCATCAATTTTCTCAATTTTCTCGATTTTATTTCTCGATCTTTACTCGTCAATTTTCTCAATTTTCTCAATTTTATTTCTCGATCTTGTCTCATAAATTTTCTCAGTTTAATTTTTGTATCTTTACTCGCCAAATTTCTCAATTTCATTTCATCAATTTTAACAACACCAAAAAAAAAAAAAAGAAAAAAAAAACACGAGAAAATCAACGATGCCATAATTGAATAAATTCTCCACGATCTACCGCAAAGTGGATTTTGAAATAGAGCTCGAAGAATCGAGAGAGTTTTTTCGAGGAATCATATTACCCCGCCATCTATCCAGCAGCGTCCTTTCCACAAACGTTCACAGACGATAAAGTTAGCCCTTAAAGCAAGAGAGTTGTCGTTCGCCGCAGATTCACAGTATAACTCAAGGTCCATGTCGATTTTGTCTTATTGCCGTCTAACAAGATAGCGCTCATTGTCGATGGGTAGCGAGGCACAAACTCGCGTAATTTGTGCCTCCGGTGGAAGTTGTCAGAGGCCGCGGGTAACGCGAGAGTTCAACAGGATCCTAACTTCATTTCGCCTGTTCCGTTCGAGTGGAGGGGAGAAGATGGAAGACGCGGTTTATGCCACAGAGTCTATGATTCGTCTGGCGTTGTGCCACAGATAACGACGTTATTGCATCGAAAGGAGGTGAAAGAGTCTCGTCGACGAAGGAAGAGAAAAGGCGAAGTGACTGTTGGTTGCAATTAAATTGGCCTTAATGGTCTTTAAGTGGGGTACAACTACGTTTCTTAGTTTTTTCCTACTTTACAAGAGAAAGAAAGAGATTTCTAGCTGGACGAACAGCGTGTAAGATTTCTACGTGTGTATACTGTGAATCCAGTAACGAGTTAATGGGATAATTTTCTTGTTTCATAATTGCTACAGGGAGCACGGTTTGTGGTTATTCTCTCCTCTTACTCAAGGTTATTGTAATTGATAGTGAGCGGTATTATTATTACAAAGCTCGGTTCACGAGTGAGATATATATATAGATCTAACGGGTTTTATGAATGAACGATGTAAACAGTATGTTACGTTGTGACAATATAATTACGGCAACAAATTAAATGATCAGTATTTAAATCTATTTTCGATCAGTATTTTATTAACAAAACAGTCAGTATGTAAATAAAAAAACTGGTCAGTATATAAATAGCGAATGATCGGTATAAATAAAAAAACAGTCAGTATGGGATTAATTATCGGTTAGTATCATTACGGTCGATATAAAATTAATAAACGGACAATATAAAGCAGAATAAAACACTGTATTAAATCTATTATTCCATTATAGACATGTTGTAAGTCGAAAAATAATTACATTTAAAAATGTCTTTGTACGTAAAACAAATATATAGTTTTATTTTTTATATATTTCATCAAATTAGACATTTACAAGTTTTTACTTAACGAACAAGAAAACATGCTTATTGTTTTATTTATAAAAATATACATTTTAACATTTTGACATATTAATGTATTGTAATCTTGTGAATATTAATTTATCACGAGTGCCCTAGTTAATTGGATTTAAATACTGACTCTTAATATTTAAATACTGATAGAAAAGGATTAAAATACTGACCAGTAAAATACAAGCCTATAATTACAGATATGTAACATCGAGATATAACCGAAAATCGTTTTAAGATCGGTGAGAAACAATAGCTATGAAAAATTCAAGTATTCCTGGAAAATCCGTCGGCTCGAAACAGAAGCAACGCGTGCAACGGCACGGAACGTGAACACAGAGGAGAAGGAATCTCGTTTATTTGTAAATTTATTTGTAAATTGAGGCGCGCGCGCACACGGAAACGTTCGATGCTGTCGTAGCGTCGCGAAGCGTGAACCTTCTTGCATAGAGGATACCAGCAGCGCGAAATATGTCGTGTAACGTAAAGGCAGTGGAATTCCTCGAGCAAAAGACTACACAATATGTCGCGTGTTACGTATTGTGCTGGTTTCTTTCGCGAAGAACCGAGAAAAGTGTTATAGTAGGATTAAGTGAGAGGGGAGATTGGAAAAAGGAGGTTGTTCTGTGAAAGGAAATTTTAATGACATTGTTACGATGAGAAGTGGTTCTTAGAGGTTATGGTGAACGATGACTTTTGTTCATGTGAATAAAAACTATCTCGAGAGAAATTTACATTTCACCAAGTACATTTTTACGAAATTTTACACGTATTTGGAAATTACATGTGGTTGTTTATAGCGAAAGGAAATTTTAATAACGTTTAACGATAAAGTTTAACGAAAATTTTATTAACGTTACGATTAGAAATGGTTCTTAGAGGTTATGGTGAACAATGACGTTTGTACATGTGAATGAAAAATATCTCGAGAGAAATTTACATTTCACCAAGTACATTTTTACGAAATTTTACACGTATTTGGAAATTTCATTTGGTTGTTTAAGTGAAAGGAAATTTTAATAACGTTGTTACGATTAGAAGTGGTTCTTAGAGGTTATGGTGAACGATGACGTTTGTTCATGTGAATGAAAACTATCTCGAGAGAAATTTACATTTCACTAAGTACATTTTTACGAAATTTTACAGGTATTTGGATATTACATTTGGTTGTTTATAGCGAAAGGAAATAGCGTTCCACTTGATAAAAGAAACATTAAACTGAAAGTTTTCGTATACCAGCTTACTTGTCAAGTATAAACAATTTTACAGTGAAACAATTCTCGAATGGTTTTTCGTGTTGACGATAAAAGCGAAAATATAGGAAAGGACAAAGTTAAATGAAACTCCCTAGGTGTAATCCGCAACGGGAAACGATTTTACAAGCGAGGGAAACCTCGAGAGGGCTTCCGGCTTGAAACTCGACGGGATGTTCTCAAAATTTTCGACAACGATCGCGCGTTGTCAGGCAATCGAGAATCAGAGGCTCGTTCACTATGGAACGTCGATTAAAGTTCCTGGTGGCGGTCGTAAATGACGTCTCGAAACTCGAAACTCTCGTGAAATCCCGCTGGATACTGGAGAGAGAAACTCTTCACATCAGACGCACTTTTTCCCCAGTTTTTCCACGAAATTGCCAATCTTTCGACTCGACCGTATCATCCGTTCATATACACACAGAAATTCCACAAATTCTAAGGAATATTGTATACTTACCTGCAATTGTATAAATATAATCGAGAATTGAAAATAACAATGTGAAAGCTAAGAAAAAAAAAATCGTTTTATTGATATTTATCATTTACATAGGATTGTAAGCTATAACACTTATTTATTCAAGAATAAAATATAGCCTTTTTCCATGGAACAAAAGTGCAATATACCAAAATTAAAATAAAAATTTTGTTTAATTTTGCATTTTTTTTATTTCTTTGCCAAGACAATGTTCTAAAGTGTTTTTACATAAAAAAAAAGTTGGTTTTTTTTGGCCGGTTTTTTTCAAAAAATCTGTGCGTTAATATATTGTTAACTCATGTTTGCACTTGTATTAGCTATATTAAATCTTTGAAACGCGGGGCAGTATAGAATATTGCAAAAGCTTTGTCCATCGTGTTTAGTCGTCGCTTTATTTAAAAAAAAAAAAAAATACTTTTCGTGGTATTTAGGTTTTTATCACAATTCGAGTATTACAAAAATTTCAACCATGACGAAACGTGACGACGAAGAATTTTTCAATGAATTATTCTATGATTATTCGAGTGATTTTGAAATGAATTGTAGCGATTTGGAAAATGATCATTTATCGGATGACAGTTACGAATCTGATATTAGACCACCGAAACCGCAAAAATGAAATTATATTACCAAAATATCCATCCATTCGTGGTTTTCTCTATCACAAAGGTGTGCCTTATTTGGCACACTTTAAAAATTCACTTTCTAATGTGTCGTCGCATGAAAAGAACAAACACATTCAAATCTAAATACATAACTCTGCCTATTGTACCATAGAAAACCGTCGTCACAATGCCATGAGACACATTTCTGGGCATATTATTCTGAAATTCCTTTCTTAATTCAAACACGCGTTCTTGGGGCCACGAAACACGTCGGAGCAACTTAATTGGCGTAGCGAACGCATGAAATGCTTAAGCAGCGACTACAATGAAACGCAGACTCCAAACGTTTCAGCGACAAAGACTACTCCCGCGTGACCTAGACGCGACAAAAGGAATAAAACTTCGTTTTCTCTAGAGCATTGGTTCTCAACCTTCATATACTTCGCGTACACCATGGAGAAATGAATTGACAAACGTGTACAGAAATTAATCATCGGTAGAGTGTTGATAATTTTAACCCTTTAATAAATCTTTTTGTCTTGAGATGTTTTTAATGATTTGTTAAAGGGTTAACGACGTTGTTACTTGTAAAATTCGTGCAAGAATCGATCCGAGTACGATTTAGTTCGCTGCTTTCAAGATACACGGTGAACTTAATTACAGAACGACGTTTCGTCGTGACACTGCCGGAAATTAATAAATATCCGGCCGGAAATTCGGCGTGGGACATCTGTTCCGTGAATCTCTGTTACACTTGGCCCCTCTATCTAGGTTATGTGTGCGAGGTATTCGATGATATCGACAAACACAACCGACTATAATGCGTTTTATCGAGTTACCGTGCGAAATGTTGGAATTTCGTATAATTGCGCGATCCTCGCGGAATTTGTCCCTGTTTCCGTTATTGGTGACGAGGTTATTGGAGGAAGTGGGAAGTGTTGGAAGTAATGGGATATTTGATTCGAGGTTATATACAGTGTTCTATGCTGTATCCTTCGTGTAAACGCAGAATATTCGTGAAATTGTATTGTTGACAATTATTAAGAAAAATTCGATAACAGGAAACGATATAACTTTCACAGAAAACAAAATGAGGGAAATTTACTCAAAATTGAAAGTGATATTAAGTAAAACATTCTCCATATAAATTTACCGGTGCGATCGGTGCAATATTGGTACAAAATAATAAAATATTCGATTTTTAAAAATTTCGGAAAAATTTGTTTTTCGTAAAAATTGCATTTTTCGACGATCCTTCATCCACAGTGATGTAGAGAATATCTGGTAATATTTCTCCAATTTCGTAAGGATACAAGAGTGTTCTATTAATGATGATTAATCGTCGCAACGTAAATTTCGTCCGAGGAAAAGTTGAAAACTTTCTTCTACAGTTCTATGTAAAGAAGTTTCTGATTAGCATTGAAGTCGTTAAAAACAGCCTTCGAGAAGTCTCCTCGTGATTCAGGCAGTTACGTATTCTTTAATTAACCGATCGGTGGAGATCACTGTTTTTTAACACGTTCGCGATTAAAAATAAACTTTTTCTGGCTCAAAGTCAATGGTGAATTATTAACAAGAATACGTTTCTTTTTTCTTTTTTTTTTGTTTTTTTGTTTCGAACTTGGAACATTTCGTTAACTTTGCAGACTACTTACTGTTTAAAACAAACGGTCTCGGAGAGGTTGGAATTTTACTCTTACTACGAACTAGGTTAACTATAGGTCAAAATATATAGCTTCTTAAAAATTTCATTTCCTTTTTTATAAAATTACGATTCTATCATTTTCGAATTTTAAAAAAATTATTATTTCAAAACTGCACAATAAATAAAAAGGGAAAAAATGGTAAACTGCACAAATACAATTTCGAAGAATATACCACGATCAAGGTCAATGACTTCAGGCGCTCAAAATCACTTCCACAATTATGAGTCATCTTACGCTCGATCCTAACCTTTATAGAAATGCTAACCAAGCTAAGCTTCGCTACTTGAAGAGCTTCCCCCACTTCTAGTTGGTTGATTTATATCTTCCTCTCGATATCTGAGCGAATGTAATTATGTTTCAGAAGCATATTCAAATACATACTCTTCCTTTCCACTGATTCATATCTTTTTATATAATTTTTTATTAGGTTACATTCTTTTTTATTTTATTTCTTATCAATTCACGAATAACGTAACATTCTCGCCGAATGAAACATTCCAGTGTGTTTTCTCTCTGATCTTTCAGGTCAAAACATTTGATCTCCATTACATATCGGTGATAACTTCGTTAAAACTAGTAATTACGTTTATTGGAACAGAGAGTATATCGATCATAATAACAGACTAGCTCAGCCTTTGTGTACTATTACCAGTTTGTTTTCACTTGCTACTGTATGCACCACTTGAGTCACGTGTGTTGAATATGAATGAAACCTAACCTCTATATATCGCCTCGCGAAGGAAGAAACTGCAACACTCTCCCCATAGGAAACAATCAAACGTATAGTCGGTGGAAGCGATACAGCGAGGTTCTAAATTTAAGCATTAACACTAGAATCACCAAACTAGTCAAAATGGCTGGTTTTAAGTTTTCATTGAAAATTTACTCAAAGTTATAATTCTGCATTTTAGAAATTTCTCCACGACTTTTATTACACTATCCAAAAAATTAAAAAATTAAGTCTTTCCTCTTAAAACAAAATTTGACTTTTTAAAAAGAAAAGAAGTCTCTTCTTGAAAAAAGTTTAAGATTTATTTTTTAATTTTTTTAACGTAAGTTTATAGCGCCCATTATGCCATTGAGTTAATACTACTCAACGATATCCTTCTTAAATTTATCGACACACAGAGATCCAACAGAATCTCCGAAAATTCGAAATTCCATTGCAAACATTTCAAATAAAATCACAGCGGTGATCGAGACGAAATTAATCAATCAGCAAAAGCCACATTGGCAAGCTTGCACGTGAACGTGACCGATCGTAATACCATCTATCTGGTGCTACACACTTCGCGAAGTTCCCGATGATTTCACTTTCGTTCGCCAGGTGGATCTGGCTCTGTTTAACGAGACATCGTCGCAAGTTATACCCATACACAGGGGAGTAAGAGAGAAAGAGATATTCCGATGGAAGCGCTGAGTGTAAATAACGCGTAACAGAGGTTTACGTGAAAACACGGAGTGCAAGGGGAAGCAGTACGAGCACAGGAAACGCTCGGTCAAGGTGAGACATTGCCTCTACGCGCCGCGTACATTGTAACGTGTACATACGTTCATACGTAGAAATGCTTTTCACCCGCTCTTCATATACATACGTAGAATTTTTCTTTTCTCTATTCAAGTCGACGTGTGTGCACTCTGGCTGAGCGTTAATTACTGCGTGATTCGTTTCGCCATCCACGGTGCTTTCGTCTCGCTTCCCGACGGATTCTTAGTTTGCACGCTGGATATACACTTGGAAGAAGTGGATGTAAAATGATAGTAATTTTCGAGGTGATTTGTACAAGCTGCACTATGTCGTTTATACGTTCCGTGAACCGACGATTACAATCACAAGCTTTGAGATAATGTACGAGCGATGCGACGATAACGAGGTGAAGTGTGAGTGCAAGATGACGTCAGCAGAGTGTTGAATTAACCAGTGAACTACGTTCGACGTATATACACGTCGATCGAAAAAACTTTATTTCGACGTGGTTGACGTATATACTCGTCGTGTAAAATAAAAAATTACCATTTACTACGAAAACTCGAGATTTCGGTAAGAAGTAATAGAAATGTCACTTGTCAAGCAATACAGAACGTGAATATAACGAAAGGAACTTTTGACACAACCTAATAATTTATAATTTACACTATTTACTTATAAATAATATATCCGCGTTATTCATAAATCGTGTAATATTAAATAACACATTTTATAATTGAATTCTCTAAGTAAACGATCAGAATCTGATCTGAAATTGAACCTTGTCGTTCCAGTTGGTAAGACTGGAACCACAAGTTGGTGTTACAAGTGCGATTAGACGCAACGAGCGAAGCAGTTACAGGTTTCTTGATTAAAGTTACCGAAATACGATTACAAACGTGAAATACAAGAAACCCGGCGAGGCGGATTACAAATTACGTTTTCTACCGAGGAAAATCTCTGGACAGAGTTGGACATGGTTAAGTTAAATTAAACTGTGCGGTAATTTGCGTAATACCGTGAGAAGTGGGAACAAGGAAAAAGGGTATAAGAAGCAGGAGAAGGAGAAGGGGAAAGAGGACTGGCAAATTTCTTCCTATTTCACGCGCTCAAAGGGAATATACTCTCCCATGCCCACCAAACAGGACTTGTACAGCAATTTAGAATCGATTAAGGCTACGCCACGCTAGACAATAGCCACTCCGGCCTGAACGAGATAACTCACTTAAGATCTTTTCCCTTGACGCGTCAAACGAGAACATTTCCTATTTTCTACAAGTTCTTGCGTGAATTTTTTACTCCTGCAAAATATTCTACGTTAGAACTTAGCTTTCGATACACTGTCACCTGTAAAACTCGGTCGAAGCTTCAATTTCAGAAAATCATACGATACATTCTAACCTCGTTGTTAATTGCAAATCGTAACAATAATATTTACAGTTTTAGTAGGTTCTATGGTTTCTTTACATTATCTGAAACCGTTACACCTAGGAATAATGCGTAAAAAAAAAGAAAAGTTAGGCTGGTTTCTCCTTCGGCAGACGAATTCTTAAATTTCGTCAGTTGGTCCCGGTGGTTTGTGTTTGGCTGCAAATTAAGAAGCCGACGCGTTAAGTGCTGATGTAAAATAACTAATACATGGTGAATCACCTAACGTTTGCACCTCAAATATCTTTGCTGTTTTCAAAGATACGTCAAATCTCTAATGAAGACAATGAAATTTCCTTGAAATTTCCTCAAATAACCTTGAATAATTAGTCACTGAATTCCTAATGAAAGATACTATCATTGTAGGTGTTTCAAAAAGGGTGGTCCACTTAAAGAAATGGAGGTGACCTTGATATCTTTAAAAAAAGAAAATGACAAAAATAAACATATTTTTGGCATCGTGTGAGCCCCATTGAACCATTTAACTTTATCCTTAAGACATTTAACGTATCTTTAAAAACAGCAAAGATATTTGAGGTGCAAACGTTAGGTGACTCACCCTGTATAATGTAATAAAAATTCAGATTAGCAGGGGATAGTAAGCTATAAAATATCGTAAGTGAAAAAGATGTAGCTAGAAGTCATTCTTATACCGAAAGACAAGGATTACAATAAGTAACAATGAAATAATGAAATAATGTAAATTTTGCTTCTAATCGAATATACCTGTATTTTATAAATTCTCTTGCAAACGTTCATTCACGATGGAATGTATACAATATTCAATTTATGCTTCCTTCTACGGTGCCTTCGAATCTCGATGATTTCATGGTGGCGTCTCCTTGGCGCATGCGCGATTATGAGTAGCCCTGGTTTTGGGTCCGCAGTTGCGCGCGCATACTCTAAGGCCCACGAGCAAAAAATCACTAGCACGATCACGCTTAACCAAAACGTGCCGCGACGCATTTTGTTACACAAATAACGTTTTAGTTGGCGGAATTAGCCTTTTATAAGCTGTCGTTTTATCGAAATTCACGGCGATCGTGACACGACTAGCGATCGTAAACGAATATACACGGTATTTATCGCGCGGATAAACTTTAACGGTACAAGATATTAACGTTTCGACCATCGAGGAAAATTCCGTACTCGGCCACGGTGATTTTCGCGAATTCTACGAAATGAAATATTTCACAGGTTTCGAGGTAACAGCGGTGGGGTTAGGTATGACGGTTAAAATTGAACGGTTCGAAATTGGATTGGTTTAAGCTGATGAGATCCTTGAGTTTGAGGGAAATTGAAGTGACTGAGGGGGGAAAACCTCTGGTAATTTCAATATCGAAGGGATTTATTTCGAAATTATTAAGACCTTCTTGGAATATTATTGGGAAATCGAACCTACAGAGATTCACCGGAAGTTTGTGAAGAAGTTTCAAACTGAGATCGGATTTTCCGAGTCAACGACGCGTATTTATCAGTCTAACAGACTAAATTCAACAGAATTTAAAAAATATTTAACCCTTTGCGCTCCACTGGCGCCGCCACAGCGACATTCGTAATGCAGAGCGTAACTCGATTCAAATTTTACTCCTATCGAAGTAAAACAATTTCACGAAATAGACGAAAATGAAGAAATCTATAAACATGTGTAATTTTTCCTTCTAAAAACGGGTCTTTTGATTTTCAAAAGTTTGATTGCAGAAGTGTGTTGAAGTTGATGATCGATCATATGAAAAAAAAAAATACTCGGAGTGTAAAAGGTCGATTTTCGTTACTTTTCCATTTCACCATGTTTAATTTTGAATTTTCCATAATTTACAATCGTAAATTATACGTTATACGTCCCAAGCTAGTCGCAAGAGTATCCTAACCTCAAAGGGATAACCGTGTACCGATCGATACGTTAGAATCAAGATCAAAGGTTACTTGTGGTCAGTGTATTAATCGGAATTAAGCAGGTTCTTAGTTTAATACTGCTTAAATAGGAACCTGACTTTAATAGAAACCAGCTATAATCCTACCATACAGCTGGAACATCGATTTAATCTATCAAATAATATTCCAACGCAATCACAAGCTCAGAATCTCCTCGTTATCTTACTAAATAATACCAACGACAATGATAGACTTGGAAAGTGCAACAATAAATTATATAGAGTTTGCCCCTCGGGAAAGTTGGACAGGAATGGGTGGCATAATGGACGGGACGCTTGTTCAACTTCGGCCAAGTCGTCGCGTAATCTCGTAATCAAAAGT